>CM066203.1:45044338-46244338 GCA_033675215.1 Rhodiola kirilowii | reverse complement strand
CAAAGGGGAAAAACTGATATCCATCAGGAGTGACAATGGCATAGAATTCAAGAATGTTACTATAAGTGCCTACTGTACGAAGCATGGATTTGTTCATCAGTTTGCGTCAGCAATCACCCCTCAGCAGAATGGAGTGGTGGAACGAAAGAACCGTACCATTCAAGAGATGGCCCGGGTGATGATCCATGCCAAAAAGGTCCCTCTGAAGTTTTGGTCCGAAGCTATGAACACAGCATGTCACATTGTAAATCGAGTCACTATACGCACTGGAACGGAGAAGACCTGCTATGAACTCTGGAAAGGAAAGAAGCCCACTGTCAAATATTTCCACATTTTTGGAAGTGAGTGCTACATTCTGAACGACCGGGAGTACCGACAAAAATTGGATCCGAAGAGTGATGAAGGGTTCTTTCTTGGGTATTCCTCAAACAGTCAAGCATATCGGGTATTCAACAAGCGCACAGGATCAGTCATGGAATCTATAAATGTCAGAGTAAAGGATGAAGTGTTCGTACAGGCGGTCCCGGACGACGCTAAGGACAGCACCAGCACAGCTCCTGCAACACAACCATCATCCCAGCAGACTGCGCATGAACCGACTGAAGGATCGCCTGACAACTCCACTGAAGATCATCCCTCTGATGAAGCTGTTACTGCCAACCCCCGAGAAAATGTTACTACGCTACAACCGTCTCGACGAATTGCCAGGGATCACCCAATCTCTGAAGTTATTGGCTCACCTAGTGACGGAGTTCAAACTCACAGAATTCTGAGCAACTCCAGAGAATTGCCTGCTTGCTCGTGTTTCCTCTCATCAATCGAGCCTAAAAACATAAAGGAGGCGTTACTTGATGAGTATTGGGTCCTCGCTATGCAGGAAGAACTGGAAGAATTTGCTAGAAACGATGTATGGGATTTGGTTCCGAGACCTGATGGGGTCAACGTTATTGGTACAAAATGGATCTTCAAAAACAAGTCCGACACATCGGGAAACATCACAAGAAACAAAGCTCGCCTTGTGGCACAAGGATATACTCAAATAGAAGGGATAGACTTTGAGGAAACCTTTGCTCCGGTCGCACGCCTTGAAGCCATTCGCCTACTGCTTGCTCTGGCATGTCACTTAAAGTTTCGACTGTTCCAGATGGATGTCAAAAGTGCCTTCCTAAACGGACTTCTGAATGAGGAGGTTTTCGTCGCTCAACCGAAAGGATTTGAAGATCCGCATCACCCAGCATCAGTGTACCACCTGAAGAAAGCATTATACAGTCTCAAACAGGCACCCAGAGCTTGGTATGAGCGTCTCACAGTGTTCCTCGTCGATCATGGATATGTGCGAGGGGGAGTGGACAAGACCCTGTTCGTTAAACACACAAGGTCAGACTTTATTATCGCACAAATCTATGTTGACGATATTGTGTTTGGGTCCAATACCCAGAACTTGGTGGAACAGTTTGTGGAACAGATGCAGAAGGAGTTCAAGATGAGCATGGTTGGGGAAATGAACTACTTTCTAGGACTCCAGGTGACTCTGAAGGAAGACGGCATTTTCATCTCTCAAAGCAAGTATGCCAAGAATCTGATAAAGAAATTTGACCTTGAGAAAGCAAGTCACAAACGAACTCCGGCCGCTACTCACATAAAGATTACTAAAGACGAGGCTGGAACAAAGGTCGATCAGACGCTGTACAGGAGTATGATTGGAAGCCTCCTGTACTTGACAGCTAGTAGACCAGATATAGCTTTTTCCGTTGGCGTTTGTGCAAGATACCAGGCAGACCCCAAGGAAAGTCATCTCCTACAAGTTAAGAGAATCATAAAGTATGTATGCGGGACTGTTGACTTTGGAATCTGGTATACCAAGGACACCAATCCACATCTGGTTGGCTACTGCGACGCAGACTGGGCAGGAAACGTTTGAAGATCGAAAGAGCACATCTGGAGCATGCTTCTTCTTAGGAAATAACTTGGTCTCGTGGTTCAGTAAAAAGCAAAACAGCATCTCACTGTCTACGGCTGAAGCAGAATACATAGCAGCAGGAAGCAGCTGCACTCAACTTCTATGGATGAAGCAGATGCTGTCTGAATACGGAGTTAAACAAGAAGAAATGACCCTGTATTGTGACAACATGAGCGCAATCAGTATCTCAAAGAACCCAGTACAACACTCCAGGACGAAACACATAGATATCAGACATCACTTCATCCGAGAGCTGGTTGAACAGAAGGTGGTTACTCTTACGCATGTTACAACAGACAAACAATTGGCGGACATATTCACCAAACCACTTGATGCCGCTCAGTTTGAAACACTCAGATCCTTCTTGGGTCTGTGTGTTATCAAGAACTAAGTGTTCCAGACAGGGGTCAGTCACAGGCAGAACACCAGCTCAAACAGTTGGGCTGACCACCTATCAACAGGAAGCTGGAACAGAAGGAAAGGAAGGGAGTATCTACCCGAAACAAGGAGAGTGTGCAGACTGTAATGGAAAATCAGACGATTTCCTGACCCTAAATGAGGTAATCTCCTCTACTCACCCAAGGCTTGTTCTCTTGCTACCAAGAGGGAGTTTCTGTGACTATTTCTGCAGAAGAAGGGTAAGTCCGCAGGGCGAAGAGTGTGATCCTGTTAAGCAGGAGAATGAGAATGCAAGTAGAGGACTGGAAGCAAAGCCATTGGGTAATGTGATGGAAGAGTCCCATACACCCTACAAGAATGAAGACCTGGATGCGCCGTTCAAGGATATTGATGATATTAGTGATGAGTTGCTAAACTAGAAGATTTCCAATCGTGTTGAGACAAAAGCTGACCAGTCCCCAGTAGCCCAGGCTGTAGATTTGGAGGAAAATGTGCCAGATGATGCGGTCTCAACTATGGAGTAGGGTGGTAAGACAGGTTTACCACAAAGTCATCCAGATCTTATCCAGAGAAAATTTAAGGGACCGGAAGGAAGCATGATGACGTTACGGAGGATACCCATACGTTGGTGGATCCCCCAGCTATTCATGTCTTGATGTCAAAGAGAGACAGATATTGAGTATAATTCAATATGATTGAGGATCAGAAGTTTCAGAAAGATGACGAGCTTAATGGACATGGACCTTGATAAGACTGTCCAAGACTCGGACAAGGTAGGCACTATCACTCATGAAGGAGATGAGCTTGTCAAGACTCCAGAAACGTTAGACACCGACAGGACTACTGAGAAGACAGCTGTTGAAGGAGTGATCCGGTGACGGGAGACCAGATGATGGAGTTTCAAGGGAAATCGAGACTCAGTGGCAATGGCTGAACTAAAGAGAGTACTGATAAGAAAGTGACCATCCAATCATACTCGACAGAAGTATCCACCCAGAGGAATAGCACGGTACAGATGCAGGGGGAGCAAGTACATCCAAGCAAAGGAAGAAGAGTGCTCCAGGAGCGGCTCCACCCAGTGTATCAACTAAAGGATCTGAGCATGAAATGTGATTAGTCAGTACAGATGCAGTAACTAAGTGGAAGAAAGCGTAGAAGAAGGTCATCTCTAAGAGGCTACCTAATAAGTCGTCAGTCCCAAGGGAGTCATTCCCAACAGCAGCTCTGACTATATTCTACTGAAGGAAGTAGAGATCATTCAGGGATTCGAACAGCTGCTAAGACATCTTGGTCCGATAGTCTCACGGTATGTGCGCGTATCCCAGGCCATGTTCGAGGGGGAGTTGACCAGACTTCAGATACCAAAGAGTCGTAAGTGCTCCCTCAGCATCAGCATGCGCTGATTGATTGACAGGATGAAGTCGGATGGACCCCTCGCCAGTTTGTGGCAAAAAGGGGGAGTAGTTTCGGTCTAAAGATAGATTCGGTTTTGCCAAAATGCCAAGGGGGAGATTGATGTTCCCATGATTGGCATGTCTTTAAAAAACATCTTTAGACAGTTCAAGCTAGAGTTCAATCAGATGCTGGCACAGAAGTACAGCGTACAGAAGACGCATGACCAAGATACGGTTATTCTGAAGATACTAAAGATTGAGAATCTTTCCAGTTGGAGCCAGTCAGCAACGACACAGATCTTTCGAAAGGTCACTCTAATATTTCCCTGCCGAAATTGGAAACCTCTTGTCTAACTTGTCGAAGAAGATATCTTATGAAGAAGCTGTCGACGACGAGATTGAAGTAGATATCTTATTTGATTGACATCCCGAAGATATCGACAAGCTATTTGATGGAAGTCAAACGACGGATCATCATAAAAGAACTGTGCGATCAAATATACGCAGATTGGCTGAGGGAATATCGGTTGACTTGGGGTGGAAGTCATCTTTAAAGATAGATCGAATATTCAGCAAATATTTCGCAACATCTCCGAAGTATTTGACGACATATTCTGATCGGGTTAGGGTTCCGTCCAAACATATATATACAATGCTAGGGCGTCCTTATGTGCGCGCCTCCCGAGAGAAAAAGCTAAACACGAGAGTTCGTGAGATTGGGGGAGAAGCGACGGCTGGCTATTCCACATCGAAATATCAGCCCTGAAGCAACCGTCTGCACAGTGTGGTGTTCAGGCTGTGCTGGAGGATCAACGAAGTACACACACACAGCTATCAAGCTACGTCTTTGAAAGAAGACGACTGAACTTCCGAGAAGTTCAAGACTAGGCCGAGAGAGAAGTCTCGTCCTACCCACAGGGGATCGAGGGGAGTAGCGACGAACCGAGATCGCAAATCCGAGAGACGGAGAGTTAGAGGCTAGGCGATTACAAACTCGGAGTTGTGTAAGAGTAAGATCACTTGTAGCTCTAATTCTCGTAATACGATTTGTGCCCCATTATAGGGTGTGGGAAACCCCCCAGAGTAGGCGAGGCCGAACTGGGTAACATACTGTGGGTGCTCCTATTTTGTTTCTTTTACTTTGGTTCCCGGTACTGCTTGATACACTGCATAAATAATCTGTTGGAACACTCTCTGGTAGAGTTTGGGTTCTGTTAACTGTGTGTGTTTCAGTTTTCTTCACTAACTGCTGGATCTTTACGAGAGGTGTCCAAGGGGTGTCTCAGCCATACCTTGAACTGTCAGTTGAACTGGTGTGCAAAGAGGTCAAGGTCTGTCGCAACAGTACCCTAGACACAAGCTTGAACAGGGGACATAATTTCAGAGTGCTCAAATGTTATGCCTCTCTTATGGTGTTATGTGTTACTCAAATCTCATCCTTTAGATCAAATGATCTAAATGTGCAAAATGAAAGTAAAAAAGTCAAAAAAAGACAGTTATTTGTCATTTAGCATTTTTTGTCTTTTACCTTGCACTTTTGTCTTTTACCTAAAAGACAAAAGTACAAAATCAAATCTCCACCTTTAGATCAAATGATCTAAAGGTGTACAATAAAGTAACACATAACACTCTAACAACTCATAACATTTGAGCGCCCCCTTATTACATGAGTTAAAGATCTCTCACAACAACAATGTTTCAAACAGATATAGGAACTGAAGGAAGTAAATCAGTCATGTTTGAACTGTTTCCAGAAGTCGTTGTTGAAGTTAATGACGAACTATTCTCTTTAGCCTCTAAATTATCAAATAAGAGAGGGTCGGTAGTAAGTCAAAACATTTATAATACCGGTAAAGTACCGAGTCGAACCCAAAGGAACAAGCCAAGCACATTCACTATTTAAGATTGTTTCTATTCAGCTATTCTAATTCAAATGGACTAAAGTGTGTGAATCTAAATCCTAAGTGACAAGTAATTAGAGATAAAAGAAAATTAGAAGGCGTTTCGAGGGGTTACTCTACTCCTTGGCATTCCTTAATGATAACATAAATAATATTTAAGCGTTTCATGGTGTTAAATTGTCTAAAACCTAGCTTAGACTAAGGTGTAGACCAATTTTCATGTGAATCTATTCTTAGTCAAGTCATCTTAATTAGAACCTCACTCCATCGAGATGCTGATTCACTCTATAACCCTTACTAGCCTTGAAATGTCTTTCTAAGGTAAGAAGAGAAATAGGCATGAAGGACTAGTTAACATCAAATCTATGTATTTACTTTCGTAGACACTAGATAAGATCATTTTCACTACATCCAAACTATCACTAAACTCTTTCAATACTTCGACCAAGTTTTAAGATTAATATATTACTTAGGCATTTCATCAATCACTTGGTAACATGTCAAAAATGAAGTACTTAGTGAAAATGAATTCAACACCATTCATTGGGATTCATTGATGATTTTATTAATGATCTAGTCTAAGACTTAGGGAAATCAACTTTCATTGACATTTCCTCAAGCCTTAGACCATCCAAGGTGGAGTCGCACTCTTTCAAGACTATTAACTCACTTTAACTCACCGCTTAGTTCATAAGTTTCATTACAAACCAAATCCAATGAATTAACCATTTAAACTTAGTCAAGCATCCATATTCTAGAGTTCACTTTCATGATAATTAAAATATAGATCATTTTCTCTATACCAAATCCATTCCCTAGCTCTTTCAAGTCTTAGTTTCAAGTTTGGGTTCATGTTTTTACTCAGGCGATTTATCAAACACATTGCAACATAGCATTTCATAGCACAAGAGAAAATGAAATCAACAATCATCCACAAGAATTTCGATGTATATTTGTGATCATAGAGTACCAAGGAGGGTTGTAAAACCCTCAAAACACAAGAATTACTCACACATCGTCATGATACATGTTTTCAATACAAAACAATAAGAGGGAGAAAAGATGAGTAGAAAAAACCCAAGTGGTAGATGATTCAAGCTTTAGATTCCTTCCTTGATCTTCTCTCTTCTCCCCCAAGCAATCCTTTGATGATGGTGAGTCTTCCTTCTCCCCTTCCTCACTCTATTTCTCTCTAACCCCCCCCCCCCCCCCTTAAGTCAAAACCATCTCTTTCTATTTATAGGCCAAAAGTTGAAATTTCTGAGTTTTGGTTGTGAGTTGAGCAGGTCGGCTCAAATTGTGTGAGAGCAACATTTAGCAGTTTGAGGTGACCAACCGACCGGCTGGAATCTCAAGCAGTCGGTTGGGAGCATGCGAGAGCAATGCTTGACAATGGAGGTGCCCAACCGGTCGGTTGGAATCTCAACTGGTCTGACATCCTGTGGCTTTTTCGCTATCTTACATTCCGAATTTGGTCTTGAGGTAAACTAAAGAGTTGTAGCCCTTTAAGTTAGCTTTCCAACAAGATAAAGATCTTAGACAGCGTATGCGCCGTAGGAATGCAAAATAAGACAGAAAGATAAATCTGCCCTGTTTTTGCCTCAAAACTCCTTGTTTTGCGCTGAAACTTCACTTTTCATGCAATCTTGATCTTGAGGTCTTGAATTCAATGGATAATCATTTTGTACCTGAAATGTGCAAGGAAAGGGTCAAATGACATCGAAAAACATCGGAAATGACTTAAAGCTTTAATGAAATGTGGCGAATAATAAGGCCAAAATTCGACTTATCAGTTAACTCGAGTGTGTTGCTATTTTTCAGAGGACATTACAAGTCGTCACTAAAGTCAAAGACTCATTTTTTTTGGTCTGAACGTCGTCGCCAAGGGAAAGTAAGGTCATCCAATGAGAGCACGCCACGTCGTGCGGGAATCCGAGTTCGTTGGTCGTTAACATTGGACGGTCGATATTGAAGCGTGGCTGGCAGATTGTACAGCTAAGATTAAAACTTGAGTTTAGGCGGGCATAATTAAAGGAGCAGCTCGAGTACTAGGGTTCATAAAAAAGTTTTTTTTCAGGTTTTCTCACTCGTTCTATGCGCTAGCGTGATAGTTTAGTTAAATTGATTGAGGGCTTTTGTTCGTGGTGTCGTCGTGAGGGATTTGGCGAAGAGCGAAGCAGATCTGGTTGTGAGTGTTTTGAATTTGTAAGAGTGAACATGAGCTTGTAACAACTCCGGTCCGATTTGGTACGATTTCCGCCACCTTCATAGAGCATATCGGGTTTTGACAGTGAGTCCACTAGAGTAGCCTCTCACCTAGACTTGAACCAGTATAAATTTTATTGTTCTTGCATTATTTCTTCAAGTTCAAAACTTAGGGCAAAATGGTGCTAGAATTGAATTAAGGGGTTTGTGTTAGAATCAACAGTTGAATCCTAATTCGATCTAGATTAATTACTACAGTGGTATCAAAGCCGTACTTGATTTTTAGTACTTGATATTCCCTATTCTTGTGCACTTGTTGATTGATTGATTGATACTCATACACTATTTATTGTGCTTGTGAGGAATCATGGGAACTGGAAGGATGAAAATTGTACCATTTGATCGGAAGTCAGATTACCAAGTGTTGAGCCTCAAGATGAAGGCCTTGCTGTCCCATAATAAGGTTGTTATAGCCTTAGAGAAGGATGCTAGCAAATGGAGTGAGGATGAAAAGAAAAGGAAAAAGGACATAGAAGCTAAAGCATACAACCTGATAATACTCAGTCTTGCAGACAATATTATCAGGAAGGTATGTACACTAAAGACTCCTCTTCAGCTTTGGGAAAAATTGAAAAATCTGTTAGAAAATCAAATAACCCCTAATCTGATTTACTTGAAAGCTTCTTTGTTTTCCTTTAAAATGGATCCAAATAAATCTATAGATGATAATTTGGATGAGTTCTTAAAGACGACTTTAGCCATGCTAAAAGATGTCTGGGCATGATAATTGAGATGGATAGAAACAATTTTACTTTAAAGTTACACCAAAAACCTTACTTAGAAAAAATTGTATCTAAGTTTAGAAAGTTGAATTGTAAAACTGTTTCATTGCCATTTCCTGCTCACATTGATTTAAATAAATCACAGTGCCCTGTTACTTGGCCTGAGAAGGTAAAAATGGGAAGTTTTCCTTATGCAAATGCTATTGGATCTCTCATGTATGCAATGATTAGTACTGCCTGACTTGTCCTATGATATTTCTGTGTTAAGTAGATTTATGATCAATCCTGGATATGAACATTGGCTTGCTGTGAAGTGCTTAGTTGCATATGTAGCTAGCACTCCGGATTTATGACTCTCATATGCCAAGAGACGTAATGAACTTGACTTGGTTGGATATGTCGTTGCTGATTTTGCTAGGGATAAAGATAGTAGAAATCTATTACTGCATATTATTTTACCTTTGCAAAGAATTGTATATCTTGACAATCCGGTTTACAGTCCATAGTCACAATTTCTACCACTGAGTCTGAGTATATAGCCATATGTGATGCATTTAAGAAAGGAATTTGGTTACAATGGTAAATTAGAGAAGCTGACTTATCTAACAGTATTGTGACAATTTTTTCCTGATAGTCAATATGCTATTTATTTGTGTAAAAACCTTGTATTCCATGATAGAACTAAGCACATTGATGTGAGGTACCATTTTATAAGAGACAAGACATGTGAAGGTGCTGTTAAACTGTTGAAAATTGACACTAAGAATAATCCTTTTGATATGGAAACTAAGCTTGTGACAGTTGGTAAGTTCAAGCTTTGCTTGGACTTGCTCCATATTTCTTGAGTTTGTTGTGTTGCAGGTGTGACAGTGATCAGTTAGGTAAGTCCTGATATGCATTATTGTTGAATGGTCGGATGGGGTGAAGGCCTGAAGTAGTGTGAAGATGATTGCTTTAGGTGGATGATTGAAGGAAATAAATCAGTCATGTTTGAACAGTTTCCAGAAATCGATGCTAAAGGCTGCCAAAGTCGTTGTTGAAGTTAACTCGAGTTCCTAGTCATTGAGCCCATTCTCATCCCGACGCTGTCAAATGCCAAGGACCGCCACGATAAATCTATGCCACCCAACCAACTTTCGGCCAGTCTGCCAATAATTCCACTAACTTTGCATATTAAACGTTAAATTTATGCTCTTTCCTTTGGTGTGCCAACTGACCAAGTTAATTCTTCAAAGTCAAAACTTTCACCCTTGTATTGAAGTTGCTATACAAATGATGGTAGGGATAAGGAGGCAACCGTTCGAGTTCACGCATCGAAACCATGATTCCAACATGTGTATCCAAAATCAGACACAAATGACAAACCATTGTGATCAGGGGATATTCTCTCGAATGTCAGCTAATGCAAATACAAATAGCTAGGATGTGGTTATTTGCATCTAAAACAACAAGAACCAGCAACTTCACCTCATACTTACCATACAGATACGTGGCATCAACAAACAAAACGAAAATAAAATGTGTTATGTGCAATGAATTGCTTCTCTAACAGTTAAAACTACTCAATTCACCATTAGAACTCCATCTTCAAGTAACAATCGATCCCCTAATTGGTAAGAACTTAGCCAAAGAGGTGGTGCAAATCATGGACCGATTTTGAGCTCAGATCGAGATTCCATTGGGCGCGCCTACATCATGCGGACATGAATATTGGACTGGTTGAGGGGCAAGAGTCGATTGTTTCATTTTGCATCTTAAACTAAGGGGAAGCGCTTGCCTTATGTGTGACGCGCAACCCTAGGGGAAGCGCTGCTTAACTCAATCATGGGGCGCCGCTTATAGAAACACGCACACTTGTAAGTTGTAAGTGTGAGAGGCGCCACCTTTGTTTTAATCAGGAAATTAATAGGAGCATTAAAACTCATAACCTCTCATAATTAATTTCTGCAATTAATTTTTGTATTAACTTTATTGAGGCGTCACCACCCTTGTGTGAAGCGCAACTTCATGTGGTCGAGGCACCACCTCCTATGTGTAGGCAGTGTTCAAGAAAATAGTCTTCTAGACCGTTTAGGCGGCTTTTTTCTTGAACTCGTTCCGTTTTTTCTTCTAGGCGGTCAATTAATCGGTTCGAAGCTTCTAGGTGGCTTCTAGGCATTTTAGGCGGCGCCTAGGCGCTCTAGGCGGCTTCTAGGCAATTCAGGCGGCGCCTAGGCGCCTTCTAGGCGGGAATATAAATATTATTTATGTATTAATTTTTAAAATAATATTTTTAAGAAAAAAATTAAATTACAATTTGAGGAAATAAAAGTCCAAAAATATGTGTTTGTATATTTATGTTGTTATTGAAATTCACTTTGCAATATTTTGCATGGTAATGGATTATATTAAAACTTGTGATTTATATTATGAATATTTCAGAATCTAATCAGTGAAATACTATATGATATTAATACATATATATTTAAAAATATAAAAAATCGAAACCGATTAGTCGCCGATTAATTCCCGATTAATCCCCGATTAATTCTTAGAGGACCCTGTCCGCCGATTACCGCCTAGTGTTTTTTACAACCTTGTGTGTAGGGCACAACTTTATGAGACAATGCCTCGATATTTTGACAGAGTCGCCGCCTCTTGTCACAACCTACAAATACAAGTTTTAGATCTTTTGCAAATCACTCGGAAATCAATTAAAACACATACACAGGCTTCAAAAGTCCACCTAGTGACAGGGCGGACTCAAACTTTTGAATGGCCTAAAACAAACTCGAAAAAGGAGGCCTTTTATTCTTTATTTGTATTTATTTGGGGTCTGTCTTTTAAAATGTATATTTGGGCCTTTTGAATAAATAAATGGACATTTTTTTGTATATTTTTAACAAACTAAATGGGTCCTGAAGCATATGCTTCATTTGCTCAACTATTGAGACGACCCTGCCTAGTGGTGCCATATTTTATTAGTTGAGTTTTTTCATGTGGATTCTCTTCTTTCGTGTGGTGGTGACAGTTGAAGGCACAAGATAGTTCGTGAGGACGCTACACTGTGGTGCATTGTTGTAACGCCCTAACATTGAAAAACTCCAAAAGAACGTCACTGGTCGTGCACTCCCTCAATTTACCTTAGAACGCACAAAACCTCAAACATGATCATATACTATGATGGAGGATAGTAGGATCGGGGAAGGAAAGGGGAGAGAAATAGGAAGTTTGTTATTGATTTGATGCCTGACACAATACACCCGTTACTTCTTTTATACTGCCTCTCTCATATCTGCATCATTATCTAACTAATTCTGCAGGCAGTATTCTGTTGCGGGAAACCTCCTAGAAGCTTCTCTGGGGCGAGATCCTCTGCGTGGTGGTCCAGGGCCATTTAGTGCACCCTCCTCATGCATGCTTAAGTCACGTGCATGTGTATGCATGCCTTGGTCACGTCCCAGTGGTGATTTTGCCCCATCATTGCCACCCCCATCGACAGCAGCCTTGTCCTCAAGGATGAAGGTGGGAAATTCTTGAAGGAGGTCGTCTTTGAAAACCCATGTAGCCTCCTCTGCTGGTAGATCGCGCCACTTCACCAGCCATTGCGTTTTCCAACCTGGTGGTGCCTTGACCTGACGAACCTGTAGCACTGAATCAGGGACCAGGATGTGTCGGGTGCCGTTTAGGTCAGGTGGGAAGTCCCGTGTAGTGAGAGTCGGGTCACCCACAAAACGCCTCAGCAAGGAAATGTGAAACACGTTGTGGATACGTGCGGTCGGTGGTAGTTGAAGGCGGTAAGCAACCGGGCCGATGCGGGCAGTGACCTGAAATGGTCCGTAGAAACGTCTTGCCAGCTTGTTTGTACGTCGGGATCTGAGGGAGTTTTGTCGATATGGCTGTAGGCGAACCCACACAAAATCCCCCACCTGAAAGGTACTGTCTTGGCGTTTGGTGTTGGCTTGTTGCTGCATTCTTTGTTGCGTGCGAGTCAGTGTGTTGCGGAGGTCCAGAATGAGCTTTTCACGCTGCTGGATCTGATGTTCTACTGAGACCAATGTGGTGGTGCCGGGGATGTGATCCAGCAGGGATGGGGCTGGTCTACCATAGACGATCTCAAAAGGTGTGCGATTTGTAGACGAGTGATGAGCCGTGTTATAACAGTATTCGGCCCATGGTAGAAATTGTAGCCAGTCCTTTTGGTTGTCACTCACGAAACAACGGAGGTAATCTTCTAATCCACGATTGACGACCTCGGTCTGGCCATCACTTTGGGGATGATACGCTGTTGAGTGTGCAAGAATGGTGCCCTGTTGCTTGAATAGGTCTTTCCAGAATGTGCTCATGAAGATAGGATCCCTATCTGAAACAATGCTGCCTGGAAAGCCATGGAGCTTAATAATGTCCCTGATGAACACTTGAGCTACTTCGTGTGCCGAGCATCCCCCTTTTAGTGGCGAGAAATGAGCATATTTAGACAGGCGATCCACTACGACCATGATGGTGGTCTTGCCTGCCGAGGGTGGAAGATGCGTGATGAAGTCCATTGATATATCATGCCATACTTTGTCCGGGATCGGTAATGGAACTAGGAGGCCGGAAGGAGCAGAGTTAGGGGCCTTCACTTGTTGGCAGATCTCACAGTTTCGGACGTAAGCTTTAACATCTTGGCTAATGTTTGGCCAGTGGAAGTTAGCACATATGCGAGCCAATGTGCGCCGTGCGCCCGGATGGCCACTCAGGGGAGTGTTATGGAACTCGTATAAGATGAGTTCCTTAATTGTTGTGTCAGCCGGGACACGGAGTTTGCCCTTAAATAGCAGCAGTCCATCTCTAATAGACCAATGCTCATGGTCAGTGGGTTGTGCCGCTACGGTCTGCATGAGGGCCTTGCCAGTGGCGTCGGATGCATAGTATTTGCGAAGAGCGCGTAAAATACCAAACTCTGGTTTTGTAGTGGCAGTTGTGAATAAGCAAGTTGGTTTATTTGGTACTTCCACTTCATGCAGCCGGGATAGGGCATCAGCTGGGGCGTTTTCCCTGCCTGGACGATATCGAACCTCAAAATCGTAGCCTAACAGTTTAACCACCCAGTGTTGTTGCTCTGGTGTGTGGACAGTCTGGGAAAGGATCGTCTTGAGGGGCTGGTGGTCTGTTTCCACGATGAACCGGTGGCCAAGAAGATATTGGCGCCATTTCTGGACTGCCAGTACTAGGGCGCATAACTCACGGTTGTACGCCGATGAGCTTTGAAGACGTGGACTTAGTTGTTTGCTGAAATAAGAGATTGGTCGGCCCCCTTGCGCAAGTACTGCCCCTACACCCGTTCCTGATGCGTCAGTGTGGACGTGGAAGGGCTGAGTAAAGTTAGGAAGTGTGAGCACAGGGGTGGATGACAGAGCAATGCGCAGAGTATCAAAGGCCATTGTTGCCTCTGGTGACCATACATAAGCATCTTTTCTCAGCAAACTGGTGAGAGGGGCAGCTAGGTTAGCATAATTGCGGACGAACCGGCGATAATACCCCGTAAGGCCAAGAAACCCCCTGAGTTGTTTTATCGTCTTGGGTAAGGGCCACTGTTGGATTGCACTGATTTTTTCCGGGTCTACTGCTACCCCTTCCTTACTAATAATGTGCCCCAGGTATGTTAGGGACTCCCTGGCAATGTCACACTTAGATGGCTTAGCATAAAAGGAATGTGTGGAAAGAGTAGAGAGTACCTCCTCAAGGTGGCGAATGTGGTCATTCGGTGTGGCGCTATACACCAATATGTCATCAAAGAACACCAAGACGCATCGGCGGAGAAGTGGTTTGAATATGCTATTCATTTCGGCTTGAAAACTCGCCGGAGCATTAGTAAGGCCAAATGGCATTACGAGGAATTCATAGTGCCCCTCATGTGTACGGAAAGCCGTTTTGAACACGTCCGCTTCGTTCATGCGCAACTGGTGATATCCCGCTCGAAGATCAAGTTTAGTAAAGAGGGTGGCTCCATGCAGTTCGTCCAGAAGTTCATCGACGGTAGGAATCGGGAATTTATCCTTCACTGTGATGGCATTCAAGGCCCGATAGTCGACGCAGAAACGCCACGAACCGTCTTTCTTTTTTACTAGTAGAACGGGGGATGAGAATGGACTTCGGCTGGGTCGGATGATACCCTCCTGCAGCATGTTTTTTATTAACAGCTCAATCTCAGTCTTCTGAAAGTGGGGGTACCTGTAAGGACGAACGTTTACAGGGTTAGCGCCAGTAATTAAAGGAATAGAATGGTCGGTTTCTCGGTTGGGTGGTAGGCCATGTGGTGGAAGGAAAATAGTCTGGAACTTAGATAGTAGGTGGGTAAGGTTGGCTTTTAGGTCAGGCTGTAAGGAGGGTGATATATTGAAGTCAGGGATAGTGGTTGGGTTTGGTAGTTTGGGAGATTTAGTCCACGAAGTGAACATTTGGAGAAAGTACAGGGCACTTTTTTGGTGAGTGGTTTTATGGATCTGGGAGGATGATGTCTGGGAAAATTGTGGGGTTGGGTTAAGGCCAAAGAGTTGTATCTGTGTGCCTTCTTTCTCGAAGCTCATCCACATGTCTCTATAGCAAAATGTGGTAGGTCCAAGTTCAGCCAACCATTGTGCTCCGAGAACGAGGTCTGCGCCGAATACTGGAAGTAGGTGCAGCTCAACAGGGAATAGAGTCCCATTTATAGTGACTGGTACCTCACGACATACACCCTCGCACTTCATTTCTTCTCCATTACCAACCGTCACACTGAGGTGGTTAGAGGGCTCAATGGGGAGCTTAAGGAAGCGCGCGATCCTCGTTTGTACGAAGTTGTGGGTGGAGCCGCTGTCGACTAGCACGAGGACTGGCTGCCCTTGAATGTGAGCTTGGAAGCGCAAGGTGCAGGGAGCAGCTCTTCCTTGAAGGGCATGGAATGTTATGCATGGAGTGGCTTCTGTGTGTTGCCCTGTTTCATCGGGAACGATTGGTTCGGGGGGATCAGTTGGCTCGGCTTCCACCAGTTCGAAGTCATCACCATCACAAGGTTCTTCCATAAGAAGGCATTGAAACTTGGGACGACAGTTGTGGCCAGGTACATACCGCTCGTCGCAATTAAAACAAAGCCCCTTTGCGCGACGAGCTGCGATCTCGGTTGGTGTTAGACGACGGATAGGTAATGGTGTGTGGGTGGGTTTGCTGTGGTCAGGGTTGATGGTGGATGGAGGTCGATATGGGGTACGTGAAAAGGATGGGCGAGGTGCGAGGCGGCGGAGGGCTTGTAACTTGTCGTCCGCGACCCGAGCCATTCCCATGGCTGTGTCCAGGTCTATGGGGCGGAGCATGATAATCTCATGGCGGATGTCCTCCTTGAGGCCCGCAACAAAACGGGACAAGAGGTTGTGGCCTAGTAGGCGTGGGGCACTGGCCGAGAGACGCTCGAACTCTGTGATGTAGGCGTGGACGGAAGCTGTTTGAACAAGCTGGTTGATGGCTACCTCCGCGTCATAGTAGTCACTAGGTCCAAAACGGCGTTTGATAGCCATAGCGAGCTGGTCCCATGATGAGATTTGTGCGGTCGTGGCCTTCCATTGGAACCATAGTAGGGCATCACCTGCCATAAACAACGGAGCTGAGTCCAACATCTGGTCCGGGGAGACATTGTTGATGGTGAAGTATCGGTTGAGTTGGAATAGCCAGCCAACTACTCCTTCGCCTGTGAAGATGGGTACGTCGATTCTGGGAGTACGAAATGGTCGAGGGTTGTTGTCACCATATGTGGGTTGAGTTGGGTCATCAGCGGGGTGTTGTGAGGTGTTTGAGTCACCAGAGATAACCTGAGATGGTGAACCCAGGATGGATGGTGCCGTGTTAGGAAACAGAGGCTGTTTCCCAGTGGTGCGATGGTTGTCTTCAACGACCTTGGAGAGGCGTTCGATGGCAGTACACATCTGATGCATGTCCGCCGTTCGCTGCTCCTCCATCTTAGTCAAGCGAGTGTCCATAGCTTCCATGCCGGCGTTGAGGTTGGCGATAGCCTCAGCATGAGAGGGCATGGTGCAACGAAAGCACCAGTTGATGGAGGATAGTAGGATCGGGGAAGGAAAGGGGAGAGAAATAGGAAGTTTGTTATTGATTTGATGCCTGACACAATACACCCGTTACTTCTTTTATACTGCCTCTCTCATATCTGCATCATTATCTAACTAATTCTGCAGGCAGTATTCTGTTGCGGGAAACCTCCTAGAAGCTTCTCTGGGGCGAGATCCTCTGCGTGGTGGTCCAGGGCCATTTAGTGCACCCTCCTCATGCATGCTTAAGTCACGTGCATGTGTATGCATGCCTTGGTCACGTCCCAGTGGTGATTTTGCCCCATCATACTAACAATAACAACCATGAAGTTAAACTTTCAAAAAATAACAATCGTCTTTATTCGAATCACTAGCGTGCCTCTCTTCCTAAATCTCAAACTTGCTAATCTTCAACATCTGAAAAATATAATATGGAAATGGTGACTTTCACGGCTCAGTAAGCAATATAGACCCAAACTAACCGAATCATGAATGAAATACAAGTAAATAAAATAAAACAGGATTACTTTCAAGAGTATATGTCAAAGGGTATGACTCTTGATAGAACAGAACAATCCGAATTCATAACACGAAAATGGCTTTACAGTCCACTCATATAAGTCACATAATTAACAAATATGTCGCATTTGACCCCGTGGTGGGCAATATTATTGCTGGTTAAACCACACGGTGGGCAACAGAATTACCGCGATTGACCTCGCAGTGAGCAACAAAAATGTCACGTTTGACCCCCTGGTGGGTAGCAAAAATGCTAACGGACTGTGGAACTTCAGAATAAACAAAAATATACTGAGATGATGCAGAGTTTCAAAAGGCAAAGATACAAAAACACTCATGATTCGAAAGAAAGAATATACAACAAGGTGTGACAATGCAAGATAGGTTCGAAAGAGAATAATCAGAACGGGTCTACATTACTTACCTCGAACCATAATGAAACTCTAATGCAACAAAATCAACGATACCCCACAATGATAATAACACCATATTTGAACTAAGGAAAAGGATCCGGTGCAAAGTTAATAGTTTGGTACAAAATACAAACTAATCATAGCCCTTGATCTTGTGATTTGAATGGATGAGATTAAATCTTGATTTTTTGATATTTTTCTAGAGTGACGAATTATAAAATGAAACTGACGAACTATGTCGTCTTTTCATTTTTCGGCTCGAAAAGTGACGAACTATAAAATAAACTGACGAATTATAAAATAATTTTGTATTTTGCACCAAAATTTGACTTTGTACATGATCTTGACCCTAAAGCATTTGCAGAACAACCACAATTGCCAGAAATTCTATTTTATTTAAGAAATCAAATCTGCCATTTTTGTTCATTAAATTTGGATTTCATGTGTAGCGTTCAAAACCATTTTTCTTACAAAATACTCGGATGTTTCTGAGAACTGCAATTTAGGATCTTGAATCACTTAATTCGGACATCTGAGCTTTAAGATAATTACCGTTGAAGTGTAACCGTTGAAAATCTAAGGTATCAAATTCTACAGTAACTGATTGTTTTAACTATTTAAGAAGAACTAAAATATGTTTACCATACATTAGAAAGATCGTTTCAACTTTCAAGCACAAAACAATTGGCTTTTAAAATACACAATTTGGACACCAAAAACCAAACTTATTTTCACTTCAAAATCACTCTGCAAACATGTCCAGATATACTAGACAGTTTCAATCACCAACTTCAAAAATCAAATTACTCCCACTTCTGATTGAATTAGAAAACTATCTACACATCGTTGGAAATCTCTTTTTGAGTACTACAATATAGCATCAAGAATTACTAAATTCCAGCAAGCTGATCAAAAGTTTTTCTTCCTTTAACATAGCCAGCAAATATGAGTTTTCACACAATAAACCCAAAAACTTAAACTTTAAATCGCTCCCCAACGTAAAGTGAACCTTCAACCACATTCAACTGAACTTCTAACAGGTTGTTTATCCTCTAAAAATATGCATCCTAGAATACTTAACATCCGCCTTTTGTTATTAGTAGTGGAGAAGGGAAATATGGGTTGCGATAATTAACTAGATCAATCGGAACCTTTGAGTTTAGTTGACTGACGGAAGCCGAGGTTTTCTGTAGAGCAACGATGGAGGGTCTGTTGACAAGCGTATTTTTAACCCTATATAGTCGTCAAATTATAAGTTTTAGGGGTCAAATCGTAGTCAAACAAAATTTATAAACCTTGGTAAGCCAAGGGTCGATCCAAGGAACAGTGTGTGTGTGAATACTAGTTAACTAGCGACCTATTTAGCTATTCCGAATTAACAAGAGTTGGTTGTCAAGAAAAATTGCAGAAATTAAATGTGCAGAAAATAAAAGGTTGTGTTTTTATCAGAGAAAGAATTCCAGAATCCATACTTCACCCGTGCTAACCCCGCTAATCATGCAATCATTCTACGTTGATTATTCATGCTATCGAATATGGAATATAACCGAAATAACACTAGACAAGCCGTCCATCCACGGATCATTGTCTAGATTAATCTCAATCGTTGAACGCCGCCCATCCACGGATTATCAACGATCTCGATTTATTAAACTAAAGGTTTTCCTATTAACTCATGTAAACATGACCTAATACCAATTTCATGTGATCCGGTTAATCCCTAGGGCCCATCCACCTTTCGGCATATAACCTAAATACGTTCTAGCAATGCAAACATACCCTTTGATGTAAATACTTGCATAGAACGATAAAATTGAGCACACAATGAAATTGAATAATCGAATCGCATAAATAACAACTTTAATTGATCACATGAAGAGTTAGGGTTACATAGCACGGGATCCGTAGGATCCCAGAATAAGAGGACTACTCACTATTCATGGTGATTAAACCAAAAATAGTGTATATTGAAAGGAAGAAACGAGTAAACCGTAAAGACGCGGTGAAGCTCGATGATCCTCACGCTGAAAGCTCTATCTTCTCTCCAAAGTTAGGGTTTCTTCTCCAAAATATAGCACTAATTCGTTCTGGTTTTCTCTCTTATATAGCTTTCCAAAAGGCCAAAAAGCCTAAAACCGAAATTAGGAAATATGCCTAAAAATCTGTCCAAAAGTCCAAAAATCGATTTTTTGGAAATTGCCTTCGACGGGGCCGTTACAGCTGGGTGTAACGGCTGTAACGGCCTGAGCCCAAATCTCGGATGAAATCCACAGCCGTTACAGCCGTTACAGCCGTTACAGCTCAAGGTGTAACAACTGCTGAACTTGTAACGGGCTGACTTCTTTTGCTTTTTGGAGGTCTAAACCTTCGAATCTACTCTTTGTGGCAACTACAAAGTTGTAGGGAATTGAATTAGCTTTCCAACAAGCTAAATTTCGACTCATTTGGACACCGAATGAGCCTTGGGCATGCAAAATACGTCGCAAAGGTTTGTCTGCCCTGTTTTGTCCTGTTTTTGCCAAAATCTGCACCGATTGCTTTGCTTTACTTCGGGTCAATCCAAAAGTATTAGATATATGATATATGACCTAAAACACTAGAAAAGAGATCAAATGACGATAAAATGTCAGGAAAACAAACATAATCCATCATCGAATGAAGTGAATAATAGGTCAAGAATTCGATCGATCAAAACACTCCACACTTAGGATTTGTTCGTCCCGAACAAACATTAAGTTCAAGTCAATAAATTGTACAATAGTTACCCACTCAAGTATCATGTGATCAATTCTAACTAAAATAATAACAAAAAGATAACTCACTGTCGTAGAGGACACGAATGCATTTAGCATATGCATCAAGCCTTTAAACCTCTAGGCTGCCCTAGTAGGACGAGTATAGTCTCGTGAAGGTTTTCAGGAATGGGACTACCTACAAATCCCCTGTACAACTAACTATCGTGTATGCATGAATGATGCTCAACGAGTCACAGTAAAGTCATGTCATACCTCGGATTCATCGTGTTACCTCAACTTCAAGTCAAACATCTTCATCAAAGGTTTCAGACAATCATAGATTACACGAGTTATGCATTCAAACGGTCAATACACACGACTAGCAAATGCCTCATCACAAGTTCTAAATAGTTCTATAGCAATGTATAAAGAACTGTAATAGTTACACAAAACATGCTCGCCATTCACCTATGCTATCTAGGGATAGTCCACGGGCTCTTGGCGCAAAGCTCATTCTCAAGTGCCAAGGACTAGGCAATGACCCGTAAGAGAAGAGGAGCCTGGCTTGAGAATTTTTGAAAAATAGTCCAAAAATTTGCATCAAAATTTCAGTGCAAGCACGAGGATCGTCCCTTAGACTCTAGCATATAAATTTTCAAGACAAGTCACGATTTGTACGCAATGAGAGGGTGGAATTGCACTACATCAAGCAGAAGGGGGCAGATATTGTTTCAAGAGTGTTTTCCATATACCAAGGGTGACTTTTCTCACCAGGTCCTTGGTATTTTTCTGCTTTCGCAGAATCAACAAAAGCATTTTTTTTCTAACTGGTTTTCTTTTCAAAAACAACTATGCTTGGGGCCAATGTTTCACCCACCTTCGAGAATTAAGAACTTTGTTTTTGAGGGGAAAACTTGAAGGTCAATTGTCTAACTCCACACTTAAAGCTTGGCATAGTGTATGAATAAAGGCGGGTGCATGCAAATCACAACGAGTGTAGAGAAACACATACTAGTACTAAGGTCACCTAGGAAAAAGATATGCAATTTTAAGTTTTTGACATTGTTGAACTGGTGCCTACTAATATCAAGTCTTAAACATGCTTCAAGAAATACGTACAACATGTGATAGGCAAGAGCTAGCAGCGATACTGACTCAAGAGAATACACGTACGAATAAAACTATTTCACGTCCTAGACTTCGACTCCAAAAGAATGTCAATCAGTCAAGGAGTATCGTAGAAAATGAGGATTTCAATCGCAATACATAGACAGTTGAGCATATGCAAGAGTGAATGTGATATGCAATGCATGTGACTATGCGCTACCCACTCCACACTTAAAAATAAGCTTAGTCCCTAAGCGAAGAAATAAAAGATAAGAAAAAGGCGCATAGGAACTTCACTCGTGTGTGATGGTGTGATATCCATGGAGATTAAGCGATGCCCGGGGAGTAAAACATGACTTGTGAGCTGGTAGATAGAAAGATAAAAACACAGAGCTTCACAAGTAATAGGTTAGCATCGAAAATTGTGAAGGGGCTAGTGCACTCCACACTTAAAACCTTGAAATGTACACACACAATGCAAATGAAAAAAATGAAAAATAACTAATACTTACAGCGCGGGTTACTCCCCGAAGAGGCCTAGTTTAACGTCTTGGCGAGACTCAGCAAGGGAGATAGTGTCAATCCACCTTCAAATCCCATTGAAATTTACGTCCATCTAGTATGACGTCGAGCAGAGCATGCAGTCCCTTCAAAAATTCAAGTCCCTTAAGAATCAAGGGACTGCAGAAGCTCCCTAATAACAGTTTCAAGACGTAAGGCAAGAACTGTCGAAACTTGTCTGGAGGCTGTGCATCAAGATATATATTTTCAGAGCTGGCTCCAACAAGCACACTTCCTGTACACTCTTTAGCTAGGAACTCACGTTCCCATACTTCAAAATTTCCCTTCACTATCACATCTAGGCGTATGCGAGGGTCCTCTTTGATTGAACTCAGGTACACATCAACAAAGTCTTCTTACTTATGATCCCTTGATGGCTCTTCAACGTCCAAAAAAACTGATGGAATGAAACTCTCTTCTGTCAGTGATGAGCCGTATTTATACGACTCATCGAGTCATTAAATCCCACCAATTTCTGCACTTAATTATGCGAACAGTTACTTTTTAGTGTTGTTTTGCATTTCAGGTGATTTGGAAGCTCTAGGAGGAAACGTGCATAAAAGACGGCATTTTATGCCAAAAACATCACAATGGCAGATTGACCTTTGGAGCTTCACCGGAGGACTGGGAATGCACCGATGATCAGAAAAATACGAGACACATGTCGTTGCTTAGGTGACTCAATTCCCTACAACTCTCTAGTTCACACCGAGAGCATTCGAGGTCGTTTGGAAGGTCAAATCGAGAGCCGAAGTCAAAACAGATGCGCAGAATGGATGAACAGTGTTTCCGGCCGTGAACAGTAACTTCCGGTGATGAATAGTACTCCGGCGGTGAACAGTAACTCCGGCAGTGAACAGTGATTTCGGGAAATTTCCCAATTTCATCGTAGGCGGTTTAGAAGCTCCTGGAAGGTTCTGGAAGTCCCTGGAAGGTTCTGGAAGTCACTGGAAGACTCTGGAAGACTTGAACAAGAAGTTAACTTAGAGATCAAGCAAAGTCGGATTTGGAAACTTTTCCTAATTTGTCTTTTGGGCCACCGATTTGACCTAGTCCAAGAGGGAATTTCGTGCCCTACTCCACCCTATAAATAGAGGAGCTCATAAGCCTTTCAAATCGTCCCAAAACGTGGAGAGTTCCTCTCTCCACAAATTTCCTCCCTCTCGGCCGAAACCCTAGCTTTGCTCCGCCTCTTCCTCCACCGTTGCTCAGCCCTAGCGCCACCGTGCACTGCCCTTGCTCAGCCATTATTCAGCCCTCACGGCCCGATCTACTGTCTTCCTCGGTTTTAGTGAAGTTGTCTTCGTTCTTTTACTTATTGCATTGTTCTTCATGACCATGTGTAACTAAAACCCTTATTCGGGTTAGGGTTAAATAATTGTGACTTATGTTTTTGAGATTTAAATCTTAATGCTTGTTTCGTTATTCGATTAAACCTTTTGTGCTCATTATTTGGATTGAATTGTGAAGTTAAGTGGAGGCTTGGAATAACAAAGCTTAACTGATCAATTCAACGCCCTATTTACTATTTGTTGATACTAGAGAGCTATTAACAAGTAGTGCACTAATTCGATATATCTTGGAATGGAGTATTGAATTATTAGGTTTAAAAGAATTAGAAACATGATGTTTAGAAATCAATGATAAAACCAAGTCACAATTGAATAATACCCTAACCTGAATATCTCTCTCTGATATTTACAACCTTGTTATTTTCGTGATTTACAGTTGTTTCCTAATCCATTACTTTCACCCAATTTTCTTATTTTTTCTCTCTTTCAGAACAAAGTAGTAACCACTCTAGCTCCCTTGGGTTCGACCCTTGCTTGCCACTGTCCTAACCCACAGTTCAGGTCAAGGAAATTATAAATTTAGATTTGCAGGTACAACGACAGCCTGTCAAATTTTGGCGCCGTTGCCGGGGAGCTAAGCACGGTGAAATCTTGTTCTTCTCTCAAATTTTCGTTCACTTTCTGTTTGCTTATTTCGAAAGCTGCTTATTTCGGTGATTCCCCATTCAACTGTTCGATCTTTGTTTTCAATTCTTTTCGATTTCCAATTTCTAGCTCTCAGAGGGTTCTGTCACCAAGACTTACGAGTCTAAGGATTTTGGGTTTTAAGTGGGACCGCTGTGACCCCTCCAATCTCCTGGGGACCCTTTGTTGCTAGTCTGTCTTTGCTATTTCGGTGTTTGCTATTTCGGTGCTTGCTATTCTTGCGCCATGTCTCACGCAGGTAGTGGAGTTGCTGAAAACGTCCCATATGAAGATGACAACTTCAGTGACCAAGAAGAAGACCAGTTCGAACTACCCCTTGAAAACCCCCCAGCAGTCAACAACAACAACAACAACGTCGTAGAATAAGTAATCTATGATAATCCGGAGCAGCTATTCCGTGATCAGAGAAGGGCGCAAAGAGATGCAGCTAGACAAAATCAGAACCAAGGGGCGGCTACAGATCCACAAAGAGGAGGACCGATCCAAGGGCAGGTCCCAGCTCGATAACAACAAGCCCAAGTCCGACAACAGGTTGCAGCTAGACAACCAGTCCGAAATCCAGTTCAGGGCAGACAACCAGTTCGAAATCCAGTCCAGGGCCAGCAACAAGTCCGACAACAGGCCCCAGTAAGACAACAGATTCAGTATCAGGTACAGCCCCAACCGCCCCCCAGGAGACTGAGACAGCCGGTATACGAAGAGGAAGCCTACTATCACAATGAGGAGCCATCTATGGGAGAGCTCTTGGTCCCAGACTTCAAAGACCAGACGTGGCCAATCTATGAAGGACCAGAACTCGAGGAGATCGTTATCAGCACCTCAATCGTCCATCATCTTCCCAAATTTGTAGGATCAAAGGGAGAATCAGCTACAGGGCATCTGAAGCGTTATCATGGCAGTTGCCACAACTATAGACCCTACGGAGCTTCAGTGGACGACTTCAAACTTAAGGTGTTCTACTTCTCACTCACTGACTCCGCCACAGACTGGTTCTTATCTTTGCCCTCAGACAGCATCTATACATGGGAAGAGATGCAGCGCCAGTTCCTCTCGAAATACTACCCAGCTGGATGAGCCATGAAGGTCCGTAGACAGTTGCAAGAGCTCAAGCAAGGATCCAATGAGACCTTATCAGAATACTGTAGGCACTAAAAGTTTGAGGACCAAATCAAGATTATTTAAAGTATAAATGGACTGGCCCACAAGGGATATTTGGATCAAAGCTACAAGCCCAATCCATGAGTTAAACTCAGCCCAAAGCACGGGCCCAATCTCAAGCCCACTAGTGAACTCTATAAATAGAGACTTTCACTTCACAATTCTGACACTCTGAAATTTGAGAAGAAAGCACAGAGAAGAGTGCTCTCAAAGGAAGCGTCAGCCGCCAGCAGCCGACAAGTACGTGCTGCCTGCCCAAGCATTCCAGCGTCGTCTGCTAGAGCATCCAACCGCAACGCAGGCACGTGAGACCAAGTCCCCGCGACCCTCACTTCGCTGCGCACGTGAGATCAAGTCATCAAGACCCTCACTACGCAAGACACGTTGCGCTCCACCTTCACCGCACCAGAGTGCTCTCAAAGGAAACGTCAGTCGCCAGCAACCGACAAGTACGTGCTGCCTGCCCAAGCATTCCAGCATCGTCTGCTAGAGCATCCAACCGCAACGCAGGCACGTGAGACCAAGTCCCCGCGACCCTTACTTCGCTGCGCACGTGAGATCAAGTCATCAAGACCCTCGCTACGCAAGACACGTTGCACACTCTGAAATTTGAGAAGAAAGCACATAGAAGAGTGCTCTCAAAAGAAGTGTCAGCCGCCAGCAACCGACAAGTACGTGCCGTCTGCCCAAGCATCCCAACGCCGTTTGCTAGAGCATCCAACCGCGACGCAGACACGTGAGACCAAGTCCCCGCGACCCTCACTCCGCAACGCAGATACATGAGACCAAGTCCCCGCGACCCTCACTCCGCAACGCAGACACGTGAGACCAAGTCCCCGCGACCCTCACTCCGCAACGCTGACACGTGAGACCAAGTCCCCGCGACTCTCACTCCGCAACGCAGACACGTGAGACCAAGTCCCCGCGACCCTCACTCCGCTACGCACGTGAGATCAAGTCATCAAGACCCTCACAAGACACGTTGCGCTACGCCTTCATCCACACACATCAAGCTGAGTAGACCAAAGCAAGCAATACAGTAGAATCAGAGGAGCATTTGAGATTACGAACACAACTTCCGCTCTCAATCATAAATCATTTGTAAAACTTTATTTTGTATTCAATACGAAATATTGTGACGTTACAAATTTTGGTGAACCCGACGTGAAAATCTCTACCTCTCATCCCTACGCTAAAGCTAAGATGTCTGCTCAACCTACCAGTCCACAAACTCCCAAGAAGACTTACGCCGCAACTGTGGCTCAACCAACCGGCATCTACACAAGAGGGATGACTCAGAAGATGGCGGTCAATGCTGCTGCTGCAAGCTTACGAGCTTCTCAAGTACCAAGGAGGGAACGCACATATACCGTTGCTTCCATCATGGCTGCAGCTACGGCACTGATTGCCTCCAACTCCCCACGACACAAGGGAAGTGTGAAAGCTGATGGAACGCCCTCACCAGAAGCGAAGGTGGCTCTGCCAAAACAAGCCAAGACACCCAAACCCTGTGTAGCTTCTGTCATGACCATAGGCACCAAGACCATGGAGGAGCAGATGCAAGAACTAAGAGAGATGCTTGAGCTAGTCCTGAAAGACAACCAGGAGAAGAACAAGAAGCTTGAAGAGCTCCAGAAAGAGGTGGTTGGGCTCGGGAAACGAAATGTTGAAGAAGTCAATCTGACGGTAGAAGATGATGACGCTAATAAGATGATCCCTGTAGAAACCAACAAGAACGGAGGTGTTGCATGCAACGAAGACCAACTTCAAGTGCTGATAGCCAACGCGGTCAAGAGCCAGCTAGGTGGAGATTCTTCTGGTGGTACACGCTGTGCCAAACCCTACAGCAAGAGAATAGAGGGTCTGCGCATGCCACATGGATATCAGCCCCCCAAACTCCAACAGTTTGACGGAAAAGGAAGTCCAAAGCAACATGTCGCCCACTTCATCGAAACGTGTAACAACGCGGGGACTGAAGGGGATCTGCTGGTCAAACAATTTGTGCGATCTCTAAAAGGCATTGCTTTCGATTGGTACACTGACTTGGAGGCAGAGTCTATTGACAGCTGGAGTCAGATGGAGGACGAATTCTTTAACCGATTCTATAGCACCAGAAGGGTTGTCAGCATGAGTGAACTGACAAACACAAAACAATGGGGAGAAGAACCTGTGGTTGACTATATCAACCGCTGGCGTTCATTGTGCCTTGAATGTAAAGACCGCATCAGCGAGACATCAGCTGTAGAGATGTGCATCGATGGAATGAACTGGGATTTGCTATACATCCTTAAGGGTATCTAACCTAGGAATTTTCAAGAGTTGGCCACACGCGCACACGATATGGAAATCACCGTGAAAGGACATGGAAGGAATCACCTATCCTCGTCAAAGGCAATCATCGATAAGAGGGAATGCAAGAAGCCTGAAAGGGTCAACAAAAATGCTCCGAAAGAGGCCATGGCCATCAGCACCAACGACGCTCCTGTAAAGATATCATCAAAACCAAAGCAGGAGAAGAGGAAAGAGGTCACCTCAAAAGACTTCAAGCGCACAAAGCCTACACTGAGGGAATTACAAGCCAAGAAGTATCCATTCCCTGACTCTGATCTGTCAGGCATGCTCGATGACCTGTTGGAGAAAGGCATCATCAACTTACCAGAAGCAAAACGCCCAGATGAAGTCAACAGGACTAATGATCCTAAATACTGCCGCTATCATAGATTGGTTAGCCACAGTATCGAAAGCTGCATCACTTTCAAGGAGCTTATAATGAGATTAGTCAAAGAAGGGCGCATCGAGCTCGACACAGATGAGACAATAGAAGCAAACCACACCTCTGCGACGACTAGTTGCGACTCACTTTGCAAGCCACAAGAATGGTGCATGCAACAAATCCAATTTGGCACGTTTGAGCCAACAAAAGTGTGGATATCAAAGCCATCTATTGAAGCTGAATCGAAAAAGTTGAGATGCGATTATGATCCAAAAAGAATCGAAACTTATGGGATTATGAAAGAAGTCGAATGCATGGAGGATGATGAAGGATGGACTCTTGTAACTCGAAGAAGAGCAAAGAAGCAAGTCAGTCCACAACCAGAACTTGTCCGCCGAAAAAAGAAGCAGGTGACCGAGAAGAGACCACGTCAGATGGAGGATTCCTTCGGTAAAGTTGGGGTCAACACAACCTCAGGGGCAATAAGCGAAGAAAGTGAAGAAGAACACAAAGCTGAGCAGAGGAATGAATCTCCAACCACAAAGACACAACCACCCTCGGATCCTCAAGATGACGCTGATGTGCTCGATATCCTGGAAACTCTCCCTAAACACGAGCAGTGGGAGCAGATTTTCTACTTGCCAGAGGAATCACGACAACGAATAGCACAAGCACTCCTACATTCAAAGCTAAAGGAGGACGTCATCAAAAATGCAGAAAAGCTAAGAAAAAGTCAAGCCGAATGCACCTCCTGCAACACGACCTTGGCATTTTCTGACGAAGATCTTCTTCTTGGATCCAAGCCTCACAACAGACCTCTGTATGTTACAGGCTACATCCGAGGACAAAAGGTGGGAAGAATCTTGGTGGACGGGGGATCTGGAGTAAACCTCATGCCAAAAGAAACCATGGATTTATTGGGAATCACTATGGACGAACTCTCTAATAGCCAGCTTTTAATTCACGGATTCAACCTAAAAACTGAACGTGCGATTGGCATGATTCGTGTTAATCTAGCGATTGAAGAGCTATCAGCCGATACCTTGTTTCATATCATTGACGTTAGAACTTCATTCAAGTTGCTACTCGGTCGACCATGGAAGCATGAGAACGGAGTTGTGGCATCAACTCTTCACCAATGCTTGAAGTATTATCGCGACGGTGAAAGAAAGATAAATGGTGACGTCAAACCATTTACCACGGCAGATTCGTTTTTTGCAGATGCTAAGTTCTATGAGGAAAATGGTGTGTCAAGCGAACTACTGCCATTGGTCATCCCTTCCACTAGCAAGAACGACAAGGGAAGACCAGCAAACCAAAATCGGCCAAAGATAAAATCAGAAATTAAACCAGAGGCCAGGAGCAGGGCATGTGTCATGATACCTACACAAACGCAAAGACCGACTCCTGAAAGCACACTTCCTATCTTGCGGTATATACCTATTTCTCGACGTAAAGCAGGACAAAGACCCCTGGAAGACTGTCAAAAATCAGAGACAAGTTTTGCAGACCAAAAGAAGGTCAGAAGGATGGTCAAACAAGAATGGGTGGCCAAAGTAGTCATTCCATTAACCAATGCAAATACGACAAAGGTTCTGAGGCCCCCGCTAGAAGGATTCGTTTCGGAGTCAATCGAACCACATGAAAGGAATGTAAGTTTGAAGGGAGAATTTGGTCCAAACGCCTATAAGTTGATGGAGAAGTCAGGATACAATTTCAAAAGACCGGCCATGCTCGGAGAAGTGATCGAACCTCATCCTTATAGTATCGCCCAGATTCATGGAACGGCTCACAAACACGCTGGTCTGGGTCACAAGCCTCCACCACCTGTGAAAATTTCTATTCGTCATCAAAAAGATGCTACATCAACTCACCAAATCACTGCAGATGAAATCGAAAACAATAAAGAGGAAGACATGACTGAGTATGATATAGCGACATCCTTTCACGTAACAGCCGAAGAAGTTCCAAATAAAGTCGAAGAAGTAGAGGCTGATCAAGCTCCGGAGGTACTCGAAGATGGCGGGCAGTCAACTGTTGATGACCTGAAAGAGGTGAACCTCGGAACCACCGAAAATCCACGTCCAATATACGTTAGCACCCTGCTAACCGAAGAAGAAGAGGAGCAGTACCTCAAATTATTGGCAGAATACAAAGATGTTTTCGCTTGGAACTACACGGAGATGCCAGGGCTTAATCCGAAGATAGCTTTGCACCGTCTAGCGATCAAAAGGGGGGTCGGACCAAAGAAGCAGTCCCAACGGCGATTTAGGCCAGAGCTGGTTCCCGAAATTGAGAAAGAAATTAATAAGCTCATCGACGCAGATTTCATTCGTGAAGTTAAGTATCCGACGTGGATAGCCAACATTGTTCCAGTAAGGAAGAAGAATGGGCAGCTGCGAGTGTGCGTGGACTTTCGAGATCTCAACGAAGCATGTCCAAAAGATGACTTCCCCCTGCCGGTTACGGAACTCATGATAGATGCAACAACCGGACATGAAGCTCTCTCCTTCATGGATTGTACGGCTGGATACAACCAGATACACATGGCGCCTGAAGACCAAGATGCTACGGCATTCCGAACCCCAAAAGGGATCTTCTGCTATAAAGTCATGCCTTTTGGCCTAAAAAATGCAGGAGCCACATATCAGCGTGCGATGCAAAAGATTTTCGAGGACATGATGCATAAAACGATAGAATGTTACGTCGATGATGTGGTGGTCAAGTCAAAAGCCAGGAGTGACCATATCCAAGATCTTCGTACGGTTTTCGAAAGACTCCGAAAGTGCCAGCTCAAAATGAATCCGCTTAAATGTGCATTTGGCGTCACATCGGGGAAATTCCTGGGCTTCGTAGTCACACACAGGGGCATCGAAATAGACCAGACAAAAATCAAAGCTATTCAAGAAATGCCCGAACCAAAAAGCTTAAAAGAATTGCACGGATTACAAGGACGACTGGCTTACATACGAAGATTCATCTCTAACCTCGCAGGGCGTTGTCAACCGTTCAGTCACCTCATGAAAAAGGATGCTCCATTCGTTTGGGATGACAAATGTCGCAGAGCTTTTGATAGCATAAAGAAGTACTTGTCTACTGCACCAGTGCTTGGGGCACCCACTCCAGGAAAGCCACTGATACTTTACGTTGCCGCTCAGGAGAAGTCGCTTGGGGCAATGTGTGCACAAGAAACCGACGAAAGAAAAGAAAGACCCCTCTATTACTTAAGTCGAACTTTGGTGGGAGCTGAACTCAATTACTCTCCAATCGAAAAGATTTGTCTTGCATTGGTATTCGCAGTACAGAAGTTGAGGCACTATATGCAGGCGCATACAGTACACGTAGTTTCCAAAGCTGATCCCATCGAGTACATACTTTCAAGACCAGTCTTGTCAGGTCGACTAGCAAAGTGGGCTATGCTTCTCAAGCAATATGATCTAGTGTTTGTACCTCAGAGGGCAACGAAAGGGCAAGCCATAGCGGACTTCTTCGCTGACCACCCAGTTCCTGCCGAATGGGAGTTTTCCATCAATCTTCCAGGTGAAGACATATTCTACATCGATGTGCTACCTCCATGGCAGATGTTCTTCGACGGAGCTGCAAGACGCGATGGAGCTGGAGCTGGAGTTGTGTTTGTATCACCAGAGAATCATCTTCTCCCCTTTTCGTTCACACTCACTCAACTATGTTCAAACAACATGGCGGAATATCAAGCACTTCTCCTGGGACTTCAAATGGCCAGACAAATAAGAATCGATGAAATGGATATCTATGGAGACTCACAGCTAGTAATCAATCAAGTACTTGGTGAGTACGAAGTCAGGAAGGATAACTTGATCCCTTATCATAGACATGCGACACAACTGCTTAACGAGTTTGACTCCATCAGTATAGGACATGTTCCGAGAAGTGCCAATAAGTTGGCTGACGCGCTTGCTAACCTCGCAGCCAATTTGGCACTGGGGGCAGAAGAGACCATGTCCATTCTAGTTTGCAATCGTTGGGTAGTCCCGCCGTTGGAGGAAAACGAAGAAAACATGGAGTCGTCAAACGTCGTATATGCCTATGACATCGAAAAAGAAGATTGGCGTCAACCTATCATCGACTTCTTGGATCATCAGAAGTTGCCAACCGATCCTAGACACAAGGTAGAAATACGCCGACGTGCCCCAAGGTTTATCCACTACAAAGGGACATTATACAGACGCTCGTTCCTGGGGCAATGGTTAAGGTGCTTGAGCGAAGAAGAAGCAGTGGAAGTTATGCAAGAAGCTCATGCCGGCATTTGTGGTGCTCACCAGTCTGGTCCGAAACTTTATGATCGCGTCAAGAGGATGGGGTATTATTGGCCAACCGTTGTGCAAGACTGCGTAGATTTGGCAAAGAAATGCAATGCATGTCAGTTCAATGCAAATTTCATACATCAGCCTCCAGAGCCTCTACATCCGACAGTTGCATCATGGCCTTTCGAAGCATGGGGACTCGACGTAGTAGGACCAATTAATCCTAAGGCATCCAACGGACACACGTATATTCTTGCTGCAACCGACTACTTCTCCAAGTGGGCAGAGGCAGTGACGCTACGTGAAGTAAAGAAAGAAAACGTGGTTGACTTCATAACAAAGCATATCATCTACCGACATGGCGTTCCACAAAGAATTGTAACCGATAACGGAAAGCAGTTCTCTAACAAACTCATGACAAACCTCTGCGAAAAGTTCAAATTCAAGCAATACAAGTCGTCGATGTACAACGCTCCTGCAAATGGACTGGCCGAAGCATTTAACAAGACTTTGTGCAATTTGCTGAGAAAGGTGGTGGGGAGATCAAAACGTGATTGGCATGAAAAGATCGGTGAAGCACTGTGGGCGTATCGAACAACATACAAGACTCCGACCCAAGCAACCCCGTATGCTCTAGTATATGGAGTGGAAGCAGTATTGCCACTTGAACTTCAAATTCCATCCATGCGCATAGCCATCCAAGAAGGACTCAGCAGTGACAAAAACGACAAGCTACGCTTAGCGGAGTTGGAAGCCCTCGACGAGAAGAGATTGCAAGCACAACAAAGCTTACAATGCTACCAAGCAAGGCTTTCACGTGCATTCAATAAGAAGGTGCGTCCCCGCTCCTTTCAAAAAGGAGACTTGGTTCTGGCAGTAAGAAGGCCAATCATCACCTCACACAAGACGGGAAGCAAGTTTAAAGAGAAGTGGGACGGTCCCTACGTGGTGCAAGAAGCTTACACGAATGGGGCATACAAGATCCTGGATCAAGAAGGATTACGTGTCGGACCAATCAATGGAAAGTTCTTAAAGCGCTACTACTCCTAAAGCTGCAGATCGACACTCCTGGTCCGCAAGAGTATAAACTGTGAACGGCTAAAAAAAAAAAAAAAAAAAAAGATCGACACTCCTGGCTCGCAAGACTATAAACTGTGAACGGCTATAAAAAAAGATCGACACTCCTGGCCCGCAAGAGTATAAACTGTGAACGGCTATAAAAAAAAGAAGAAAATGAACTACGTTGACTTGATCTTGCAAAGTGTCACGCACGTGACTTTGTAAGTACGTAGGTAGCTTGAGTATAAAAAAATATGTTCAAGTGCAGTCTCAAAAAAAAACAAAAATGAACTACGTTGACTTGATCTTGCGAAGTGTCACGCACGTGACTTTGTAAGTACGTAGGTAGCTTGAGTACAAAAAAAATGTTCAAGTGCAGTCTCAAAAAAAAATATAACAAAGTAGTTTGACGGTTCTAATGCATAACTGCCTGGATAGCCTTCTTGCATTGATCCAACTCACGCTTCACCTTCACTAAGTCGTCTGAGCTCGCTCGAAAAGTTTTCAATTCATCTAACCTCTGTTGAAGTGCACCAACGCTCGACTCGGCCGCAGCAATTACTTCCACTTGTCGGCATTGCTGGTGGATTATGCTCTCTGCCTCATCATTCAAAGCTCGTAATTTGGCTTCAGCTTCCTCTATTGCCTGCGCCACTACTTCTCTCTGTCTCTCCAAACTCTTGCTAGTCTGGAGAGCACCCTTATAAGTCACTCGAGCAGAACATAGACTACCCTCAGCCGAAGAAATCTCACAGGCATGACGGGCGGAGTTGTAAGTCACTCGAGCAGAACATAGACTGCCCTCAGCCGAAGAAATCTCACAGGCATGACGGGCGGAGTTGCTAACAACACCCTGCTGGACTACAAGGAGTTTGGCAACACTCTTTACATACGCATCAACGGCCGACAGCAGAATGGAGGTGTCATCGCCAACATTTCGAAGCTAGCAAGGAAGTGGGTAACACGCGCCGCTACATCGCTGACTTCTGCGTAGGGAGCTTCCGTAAGATTTTGAAGGAGAACCCTCACGAGCTGGCCAGTCATCTTAACAGTGTGGCATGAAGAAGGTGGAGCGGTGACAGCCCCAACGCTTGGTACTTTGTTGCCCTGCGGTCGCCCGGAGGAAGATGAAGCATCGGAGACTTGTTGGCTATGTCGTACCGACCGTATAGAGCTCTGTCCTCCATTATCGACAAGTGTCTCATCCGCGGCATCACCAATTGGCACTAGGACAACGACCCTCTGAACCTCTTCAGCGGCAGAACCAGAATCTTCACCCTAAAAAGCAGACCATTCTCCTCTGAGTCCAAGAAGAGCACCATTGCGCCTGCCTTCTTTTGGTAGAGACTTGTATCGCAACGTGAGTTCGTCACAAAATGAAACGACTATGTCGAAGAAGTTAAGACAAGTAAGGAATTCCCAGGAGATTGGAGGAGTCACAAACGGTCTCACTTAAAAACCAATCTCCTTAGACTCGTAAGTCTTGGTGACAGAATCCTCAAAAGCTTATTTTTCTTGACACAATGAATTCAAAGTGTGAAACTACCCCCGAGGAATAACAGTCTTGCGCAAAGAAGGATAGCGGGTTGGTCCCTCAACAACAAGCCAGAGCACCGTCAACAACAACGCATCAACGTCAGAGCAGTAAAGTCGGCAACTGTAGATAAAAGAGGGCCTAGTCATGAACAAGGAAAAGAAAATTAGTAAGACAAGATGTAGTCACGTTGCTCAGTACAGTCGTAAAAAAAAAAAGTTTGTCGCCATGGCCTCTACCCTAAAAAAAACGTGAGATCCTTAATGCCTACAATAGTTACTTCAGTTGACAATGGCCGACAGAGTTGAACACCAAAATCATGCAAAGTCTGATTCGTTAGTGGCACCAGAATCAAGAACTGTGTCAGAAGAAAGCTAAACAACTCAATTCATATGACATTATTTTGGCAACAACAGCCGCCCATGATGGAGATATTACTGCTTAAAAAAAATTCAAAAGAAAAATCACAAGAAGAAGAAGACAATTGGAGATTGAGCGCGTTGCTTGATCGGATAAGCTTGAAGATTAATTGAAGATTGAACACGTTGCTTCATCCTGTAACATCAATCTACCTGTTATTAGGCGAACAAGTGGAACGCCAGAAAAGGAAGACCTTGATAACGATGTTGATGAAGAGGAGTGAGGCTCTCGATTTTGGGATGGTTTGAACTCTTGACTTGAGGTTCTATTTATAGAGAGAATTAGGACTGGCCGATTCCTAAAGATTATGTCCAAGGATTATCAAAACAAGTAGATTTAGGAAAGATTTCCTAATCTCATCTAACCGACTCTGCTTTATCTTCAAGCTAACTTAATTGGCAAGTCAGTCTAGAAGATTCCAGACTGTTCACGGTCCGAAAGTACTGTTCACGGCCCAAATCACTATTCATCCCGGAGACTATTCATCCCGGAATTACTGTTCATAGTTCCGAAAATTACTGTTCACGCCCCCGAAGTTACTGTTCACGGCTCTGCCATGTTTCGGCAACAGCAGTCACCAATGCTTAGGCTTCTTCCAGTTTGACATTCACAAAAATCTCAAGTCAACCGTCAAGTTGGAGAACGACATGGTGACTCAAAAAAAATTATGTGGAAGCTCTTACGACAAGTTCGACGTTCACAAGAAATCCCAAGTCAACCGTCAAGTTGGAGAATGACATGGTGACTCAAAAAAAACTACATGGATGTTCTTACGACAAGTTCGATATCTACAAGACTCTCAGTCAATCACTCACGATCACGTCGCGCTGAGACACTCAAATTGTGTCGCACAACATGATCATGAGGGGGCAATTTGTAGGCACTAAAAGTTTGAGGACCAAATCAAGATTATTTAAAGTATAAATGGACTGGCCCACAAGGGATATTTGGATCAAAGCTACAAGCCCAATCCATGAGTTAAACTCAGCCCAAAGCACGGGCCCAATCTCAAGCCCACTAGTGAACTCTATAAATAGAGACTTTCACTTCACAATTCTGACACTCTGAAATTTGAGAAGAAAGCACAGAGAAGAGTGCTCTCAAAGGAAGCGTCAGCCGCCAGCAGCCGACAAGTACGTGCTGCCTGCCCAAGCATTCCAGCGTCGTCTGCTAGAGCATCCAACCGCAACGCAGGCACGTGAGACCAAGTCCCCGCGACCCTCACTTCGCTGCGCACGTGAGATCAAGTCATCAAGACCCTCACTACGCAAGACACGTTGCGCTCCACCTTCACCGCACCAGAGTGCTCTCAAAGGAAACGTCAGTCGCCAGCAACCGACAAGTACGTGCTGCCTGCCCAAGCATTCCAGCATCGTCTGCTAGAGCATCCAACCGCAACGCAGGCACGTGAGACCAAGTCCCCGCGACCCTTACTTCGCTGCGCACGTGAGATCAAGTCATCAAGACCCTCGCTACGCAAGACACGTTGCACACTCTGAAATTTGAGAAGAAAGCACATAGAAGAGTGCTCTCAAAAGAAGTGTCAGCCGCCAGCAACCGACAAGTACGTGCTGCCTGCCCAAGCATTCCAGCGTCGTCTGCTAGAGCATCCAACCGCAACGCAGGCACGTGAGACAAAGTCCCCGCGACCCTTACTTCGCTGCGCACGTGAGATCAAGTCATCAAGACCCTCGCTACGCAAGACACGTTGCACACTCTGAAATTTGAGAAGAAAGCACATAGAAGAGTGCTCTCAAAAGAAGTGTCAGCCGCCAGCAACCGACAAGTACGTGCCGTCTACCCAAGCATCCCAACGCCGTTTGCTAGAGCATCCAACCGCGACGCAGACACGTGAGACCAAGTCCCCGCGACCCTCACTCCGCAACGCAGATACATGAGACCAAGTCCCCGCGACCCTCACTCCGCAACGCAGACACGTGAGACCAAGTCCCCGCGACCCTCACTCCGCAACGCAGACACGTGAGACCAAGTCCCCGCGACTCTCACTCCGCAACGCAGACACGTGAGACCAAGTCCCCGCGACCCTCACTCCGCTACGCACGTGAGATCAAGTCATCAAGACCCTCACAAGACACGTTGCGCTACGCCTTCATCCACACACATCAAGCTGAGTAGACCAAAGCAAGCAATACAGTAGAATCAGAGGAGCATTTGAGATTACGAACACAACTTCCGCTCTCAATCATAAATCATTTGTAAAACTTTATTTTGTATTCAATACGAAATATTGTGACGTTACAAATACGTAGAGAAGTTCCTTGCCTTGGAGAAAAGTTGTTGTAACCTTGAGCTTCCGGAGAAGCTACTGGTGGAATACTTGCTAGATGGAATCGGCAGATTAGATAGAAAGCTCCTAGATGCCTCAGCTGGAGGCAACCTGATGAACCTCAGCCCTGCTAAAGTCAAACAGATGATCATATCAGTAGCAGAGAGTGAGCGATTCCAGGATGAAGCTACAAAGGAGGATGACTATGCCAGAACTCGGAATGTATCACGAGTGGAGCCCTCTATCAGTGCCATGGTCACAGAACTCAAGGAGATGAGGGAGCTGATGAAGCATGTCGTTCGAAGGCAGCCAGTCCAGGTCAGACCATGTGAGTTTTGTGCATCCACAGATCACAAAACAGACGAGTGCCCTACTATAGTGGAAGATGACCAAGCTGAGATCAATGCAGTGGGCAACTATCAAAATTATGGCAATCAGCCAGGGCCAGTCAGACAGTTTAATGCAGCAGCGCCCAACCAAGGAGCCACTAGACAGCCCTGGAGGAACAACAACCAGCAGAATCAGGCCCAGCCAGCACGACAGAATGCACCTCAGCAGACCCAGCAGCCTTACCAGCATCCTCATCATCAGTTCCGACAGAATGCGTCCGGACAGTATCAGCAGAATGCTCCAAGTCAGTATCAGCAGAGAGGGCCGAACAGCAATCAGTCAGGCCCGAGCAACCACGGAAAACCTATCGAGAAAGTAGTAGAAGAGCTGGCAGCCTCGACCAAGAGTGACATTGAAGACATAAAGAAATAGATATCCCAGCTCACCGCAACAGTCACAGGCCTCGCAGCCACTCTGAATGCAGGACGACTTCCCTCACAGACAGTTGAGAACCCGAGAGGAAACGTCAACCTGGTAGAGGTGATAAATGTGGATGCAGCATTCGAGGAGACCACCGAACCAACAAAGGAAGAACCGGCCCTTACAGCCAAGGACGCCGACATTCACGGTTTCTCTTATGCTATGCAGGTAGTTGCTCCAGAAAGCCAGATGACTGAGAAAGCTGAACCAGAGCTGAGAATGGTGGTCAGGCCTACACAGAACGACCAAATGACGATGCACTCACCCACTGCAAGCCAGCAGACACCTTCAGGACAGAGTAAGGACCCAGGGGCCTTCACGATTACCTGTGGTATCGGTAAGACCCAAATACCTCACTGTTTAATAGATTTGGGTGCCGCTATCAATGTTATGCCTTATTCTTTGTATTGCTCGCTTGGTCTTGGCCCACTGAAACCGCCTAGGCTATCTATAGAATTAGGGGATAAGTCTTGTGTACGCCCTACTGGATTGCTTGAAGATCTAACCCTCCGAGTAGGAGATATTACTGTGCCTGCAGATTTCTATGTCTTGCAGATGGAAAAATCCAGGAAAGGCAAACCACCAGGGCTGATTTTGGGACGACCATTCCTCCACACCACCCAGACCAGGATTGACATGGGCATAGGCTTACTGTCATTATCATTCGGTGGTAAGGAAGCTGATTTTTATGTCTATGAGGATGCAAACCGTCCATGCGCAAGGAAACCACCAGACATTGTGCACACATCAGAGTATGACACCCTAGTTCCAGACCCACCAGAGCAGGCTATACAGACTACCAGGCCAGCAGCTATGGCCAAGACACACTCACCTTCTCGGGGATATGTGAAGAAGAAACCGCCTGATTATTGGAGAGCAGAACCGAATGAACAGCTAGAGGAGCATGTTGGACGGACCGAAGGAGTTGCTGAGCAGAAGTATGACCTCACACGCCCATGGGACCCTAACTTGTGATCCCTACAGAGGTACCGTCGAGCCAATGACATAAAACAAAGGCGCTCGCAGGGAGGCAGCCCTGCACCTTTTACTTTTCAGTTTATTTACTTATTATGTTTATCTGTGTTTTGAGTCATTATTGTCACATTGTACTTGGGAAAGAAAATAATCTTCATGCAGGGACAGAGGCGAACGTATCAGAGATGTTAGCAACAGACTGTATCTAGCATGAGTAGTTCACACCTCGAATAAGTTGCGTCGAGAAACATGAGCGTTTAAAGATTCTGTCACAAAGACTTACGAGTCTAAGGAGGTTGGGTTTTAAGCGAGACCGCTGTGACTCCTCCAACCTCCTGGGAATCTTTTATTCGTCTTAATGTCATTGACACAGACCTTTCGGTGTGCAACAAACTCACGCTGCGATACAAGCTCCAATGGTGCTCTTCGAGGACTCACAGGAGAATTATCAGCCATCTCTCATTGTCACGCACGCACGAGGGAAGTGCATGTCCTTACTCTATTCTTATTTCCCTTTGTTTTATTGCATGCATTGTGTGTCTTGACTTGAGTCGTGCCGTGAGGACACGGCTCATTTCAAAAGTGTGGGGTGGGAGAGTCAGTCAGTAAGTCAGCACGTTTATTTACTGCACCATGCACAGAGTCAGCACGTTTCGGGTCAATTTTAAAATTTTTGTACATGATACTTCACTATTTCCTAGACTTGCAGTATTGGATAATGATTAGGTGAAATAGATAGAGCCGATTACATGCATGTCTTTGGTGAAAATTGACTTGTGCGACTAACATGTGATTTTAAAATTTTTGCGTGCCTTTGTTAGTTGAGATAAACAGGGATGTGGAGTTGATAGAAACGCCCTAGAGAGACTTGACAGATCATTCAAAGACCGGACTCAGGATATATGGTTATGTGTAGCTCGTGGAGGCTAGCACTTCGAGGCAACATAGTACGAGTCTGCTCCTCCACTGCGGTACTTTTGCGGTTAGGCGGGACGGTGGCACACATCGTCCAATCTCTAGTCCAAGTAGCCGAGAAAATAGGCAAGCGACCCTTGACTTGACCCGTGTCAAAAGGACGATGATGAGTGAGAGCAGGAAGGTCTCTAATCCGAGTAACCGGGAAAATAGACGAGAGACCCTCGGCTTGACTCGCGTCAAAAGGAGAAGGAACCACGGTTCAAGCAAGTCACAATCCGCACTTCAAGGCAACAAATCCACCACCATTGTGATAGTCCACACGTTTCTCATGTGAAAGCATCATTGAAATTCCAAATCCAACGACACTATAGCTGTCCGAAAAGCACTCAACACTTTGGAGCTCGAATCAATCACGTGCAAGAAAAAGCGGCAAAGCATAACCATATAGCAGCGAGTTCGAGTCCGAGGATGAGGGTTCATGGGTCTAAAAAGGGCTATCTCCAGATACATCCGAATTAATTTGCATCTCGACCCAAAGGTCACACGTATCTTTAACCCATATTTTCGCATAAAGATATTAGTAGCAAGCATGCATAACAGGTGAGATCTAGAGTAATCGATTCATGTCCATGTAGCACGTCTAGGATGACCGAAGCATTGTGGTGTTTACATTATTCGTTCCTCTTATGACCTAGTTCTTGTTCGGGACGAACAAGTTTAAGTGTGGGGTGGTTTGATGAGCCGTATTTATACGACTCATCGAGTCATCAAATCCCACCAATTCGAGCACTTTATTATGTGAACAGTTACTTTTTAGTGTTGTTTTGCATTTCAGGTGATTTGGAAGCTCTAGGAGGAATCGCGCTTAAAAGACGGCATTTCGTGCCCAAAACATCGCAATTGAAGATCAAGGCCAGAGGAGCGTCGTGAACAGTGTTTTTCGGCTCGTGAACAGTAACTCCGGCGGTGAACAGTAACTCCGGCAGTGAACAGTGATTTTGGGAAATTTCCCAATTTCATCCTAGGCGGTTTAGAAGCTCCTGGAAGGTTCTGGAAGTCCCTGGAAGGTTCTGGAAGTCACTGGAAGACTCTGGAAGACTTGCACAAGAAGTTAACTTAGAGATCAAGCAAAGTCGGATTTGGAAACTTTTCCTAATTTGTCTTTTGGGCCACCGATTTGACCTAGTCCAAGAGGGAATTTCGTGCCCTACTCCACCCTATAAATAGAGGAGCTCATAAGCCTTTCAAATCATCCCACAACGTGGAGAGCTCCTCTCTCCACAAATTTCCTCCCTCTCGGCCGAAACCCTAGCTTTGCTCCACCTCTTCCTCCACCATTGCTCAGCCCTAGCGCCACCGTGCACTGCTCTTGCTCAGCCATTACTCAGCCCTCACGGCCCGATCTTCAGTCTTCCTCGGTTTTAGTGAAGTTCCTTCGTTCTTTTAATTACTGCATTGTTTTCATGAGTATGTGTAACTAAATTCTACATTCGGATTAGGGTTTAATATATTGTGACTATGTTTTTGAGACTTGGTTCTTAATGCTATATTCTATGTTTTACTAATTCTCGTGCATGAATTCTATGAAATATTGCTAGACTAGACGTATACTTTGTCGTGAACCCTAGTTGCGCATATTTCTATATTAATCATCTATCTAATACTTTGTCGTTTGGATAGGTAGTACGACTAGGGCAATTAACACCTTTGTCGGGTTAATTAAACCTAGGGGAATTAGGTCGTGGCGTAACACCTTTGTCGGGTTACTTGGGAAGTCACCTTTGTCGGGACAACCACACTTAAAACATTGAATTAGAATATTAGAAGTCGATGATAAAACAAGTCACAATCAAACCCTAATCTGAATATCTCTCTCTGATATTTACAACCTTGCTATTTTCGTGATTTACAGTTGTTTCCTAATCCAGTACTTTCACCCAATTTTCTTGTTTTTCTCTCTTTCAGAACAAAGTAGTAACCACTCTAGCTCCCTTGGGTTCGACCCTTGCTTGCCACTGTCCTAACCCACAGTTCAGGTCAAGGAAATTATAAATTTAGATTTGCAGGTCAAACGACAGCCTGTCAGTCAGCTCAGCTAAATGACCTTTTGAAGCACTTGTAGTGGAGAGAGATGTATCTTCATATTCTGAGACGTCATCAGTGCAAAGCTCATCATCCTCCAATTCAGTGTAAACCTTGGCAACCATTCTAAACGCATCAAAACCATCCTCACAACCAGGTTGTTCTGGTTTAGAAAGCATTCTCTTATCCCGATCATCTTCCACATGGAATCGAAATAAAGCTAAAGATGAATATGCTTCATAGACTTGAACTTCTTGATGATTTTCCATTGTCATCTCAATGTCCTCGTCTTCACATGCATTGGCGGCTGCAATGGCTTGTTGCTCTAAATGATCTTTCAGTATCTTGTTCCGAATGGCTAGTTGCTTGCTCTGGATGCTGATCTGCTCAATTTCCTGCTCGAGTGCTTTCAGTTGCCTATCTTGCTCTGCCATGAAACTAGCCATCATGGAATCCATGCTAGATGAGCTGCCAGATTCTTGTTGCTTGGACTGCTGCGGCTGATAGTTGTACTGCTGATCATAAAACTGATGTTGCTGCTGCGACTGGTCCTCGTAACTCTCATAGTAGCAGTCATCTTGATAATACGATTGATCATAAAATTGATGTTGCTGCTGCAACTGGCCCTGGCAATTCTCATAATAATGGTCATCTTGATAATTCTATTGATCATAGAACTGATTTTGATTTCCTTCCCAATTTGCATCATAAGAATATGTCTGACAATAAGGCTCTTCCCTTGGGTAGGCGTCTTGATGACCAAAAGAGAACATCCTCGCAACATTCAAAATAAAAGTGATTAGTGAAGGTCAGAAGTATATAGAGTATGTACAAAGAAGTAATAAAAAGAATGGAATAGTCTAAACTACACACGTTAAATCTAATATCACACTAAACGCTGCTCACCGGCAACGGCGCCATTTTGACAAGCATATTTTTAACCCTATATAGTCGTCAAATTATAAGTTTTAGGGATCAAATCGTAGTCAAACAAAATTTATAAACCTTGGTAAGCAAAGGGTCGATCCAAGGAACAGTGTGTGTGAATACTAGTTAACTAGCGACCTATTTAGCTATTCCGAATTAACAAGAGTTGGTTGTCACGAAAAATTGCAGAAATTAAATGTGCAGAAAACAAAAGGTTGTGTTTTTATCAGAGAAAGAATTCCAGAATCCATACTTCACCCGTGCTAACCCCGCTAATCATGCAATCATTCTACGTTGATTATTCATGCTATCGAATATGGAATATAACCGAAAGAACACTAGACAAGCCGCCCATCCACGGATCATTGTCTAGATTAATCTCAATCGTTGAACGCCGCCCATCCACGGATTATCAACGATATCGATTTATTAAACTAAAGGTTTTCCTATTAACTCATGTAAACATGACCTAATACCAATTTCATGTGATCCGGTTAATCCCTAGGGCCCATCCACCTTTCGGCATATAACCTAAATACGTTCTAGCAATGCAAACATACCCTTTGATGTAAATACTTGCATAGAACGATAAAATTAAGCACACAATGAAATTGAATAATCGAATCGCATAAATAACAACTTTAATTGATCACATGAAGAGTTAGGGTTACATAGCACGGGATCCGTAAGATCCCAGAATAAGAGGACTACTCACTATTCATGGTGATTAAACCAAAAATAGTGTATATTGAAAGGAAGAAACGAGTAAACCGTAAAGACGCGGTGAAGCTCGATGATCCTCACGCTGAAAGCTCTATCTTCTCTCCTAAGTTAGGGTTTCTTCTCCAAAATATAGCACTAATTCGTTCTGGTTTTCTCTCTTATATAGCTTTCCAAAAGGCCAAAAAGCCTAAAACCGAAATTAGGAAATATGCCCAAAAATCTTTCCAAAAAGCCCAAAAATCGATTTTTTGGAAATTACCTTCGACGGGGCCGTTATAGCTGGGTGTAACGGCTGTAACGGCCTGAGCCCAAATCTCGGATGAAATCCACAGCCGTTACAGCTCAAGGTGTAACGGTTGCTGAACTTGTAACGGGCTGATTTCTTTTGCTTTTTTGGAGGTCTAAACCTTCAAATCTGCTCTTTCTGTCAACTACAAAGTTGTAGGGAATTGAATTATCTTTCCAACAAGCTAAATTTAGACTCATTTAAACACCGAATGAGCCCTGGGCATGCAAAATACGTCGCAAAGGTCTGTCTACCCTATTTTGTCCTGTTTTTGCCAAAATCTGCACCGATTGCTTTGCTTTACTTCGGGTCAATCCAAAAGTATTAGATATATGATATATGACCTGAAACACTAGAAAAGGGATCAAATGACAATAAAATGTCGGGAAAACAAACATAATCCATCATCGAATGAAGTGAATAATAGGTCGAGAATTCGACCGATCATCTGTCAGTCGGGATAATAAAATAAGGTTTACGTTTCTTTTCTCCCCACAATTGATTTTTATGAATTTGACTTTAATTTTTCTTTTATTTAATTTTGATCCTTAATTGTGTTGGGATATGCATTGAATCCAATTTTGGAAAGGTTTTCTAAATTAATTTTGAAGGAAATTAGCTTATGTAATCCTAATAGATATGGAACTTCTAATTAGTTAAGGTTTCCAATTTCGCTTATGGCAACTTTGAGTACTATATATATGGTCTCATGCCATATGGTTATGTATCTCAGTATTCTCCATCTCTTAATAAGAATCCATATCTTCATGCCAGTCGACGTAGCCAACACATTATTGGTGAACCACGTAAATCTTGTGTCGTTTCTTTTCAGTTATTTTTCTTCTTCGTTTGTCGAATCACATCACTATGCGGTTCTGTCACAAGAAACTGGTATCAGAGCCGCCTAGTTTGTTAGGGTTGGTGATTTTGACTACGAAGATGACGACTATGAATGTGAAAATCGACAAGTTTACTAAGAGGAATAGTTTTGGATTATTAAAGATCAAGATGCGAGCACTGCTGAAGCAGCAGGGGCTATGGATGCTACTAATTGGGAAGAAGAAGCGGGCATTGATAACGAAGAGTTGAATACCCTAGAGGAGAAGGCGCATTCAATAATCATGGTGTGTCTGGCTGATAACATCATCACTGACGTCTGTTCAGTGTGGGTATGCAGAAAGGTTTGCCTCTAAGAGACCATATTGACCAATTTAACATAATATTACTGGATCTGCGTAATCTTGATGTTAAGGTTGACGATGAGGATGCTGCCATAATTCTATTCATATCTTTGTCCATGTCGTATGAGAATTTTGTGGACTCATTCATTGCTGGGAAAGATAGACTATCAATGGAGGAAGTCAGATCAGCCCTTCACACCAGGGAGGTTCGCCATAAAGCCTCTTATCACGGATCTAAATTTGTGACACACAAGGTGAAATTCTGTAGCCTGTTCAAGCTTCTGTTCAAGGTGTAGATGAGACAGACCTCGAACACCTTTTCACACAGTTCAGCAAACAGAACAAAATAGCGGTACGCACAGAATGATACCCAGTTTGGCTTCGCCTACTCTGGGGGGTTTCCCACACCCTAAAGGGACACAAATCTTTATTACGAGTTTAGAGCTTTGATGGACCAAAATTATACGAATCAAAAACACAGTAAAACCCACCAAATTAGACTGTTGGTCTATTTAACTTCTGCTTGTTAGTCCCGATTTATTTCTACAGGGTATTTTGGCACTTAGAGAGAAAACACGCTAAGGAGAGGATTTTACGCTGAAAAGATGATAAGAGTCAATCCAAGGTCAAGATCAGACGCCGAACGAAGACATATCAAGATCCTGACCAAGAATTACTCAAATTAAATTCAACCGAGGAACAATCAAAGTCAGACGGAGCGAAATTGGATTGATAGTTTTGTGAAAAGACTGCACAAAACTGTCAAAAACTCACCCATGGACCAAGATGACCGGCCACCTTGTGCAAGAGGTGGCCAAGACCACCTCCTCTCCTCCTTGGACAACCGGCCACCGGTGGCTTCTCCTCCTCCCCACAAGGTGACCGGCGACTTTTTCCTTCCCCCCATCTGGCTTCTCCTCCTTGCTCCTCCTCTCCCCAAGTGACAAGTGTAGGGCTCTCCTCCCTCTCCCATGGCTATAAATACAAGCCAATTCCTCCTCATTTGAAACATCCACAAATTGTAAAATCACTTCTCTCTCTAAGTTTTGGTTACTTTGTAAGTTTGGTTTGGTTTTTTGAAATAATACTCCTGTTTGTTCTTGAGTATTATACGCTTTGAAATTATAATACTCCTGTCGGTTCTTGAGTATTATAATACTGTAGAGAATACTCCTGTTGGTTCTTGAGTATTCAGTAGGAAATTGGGAATACTCCTGTTGGTTCTTGAGTATTCCACCCCTTTCCCTCTTACTGTTTTCAAAAACCCCCGAGTATTTAGTTACGATGTCCTTTTCCATGGATATTCGTAGCTAAACTCCTCATTCGGTCGAAGGTATTTTCTTGTATTATATAATGTTTTAATTTCTTTTAGTTTCATTTCTCTGTATTCAAAACTTGTTCTATGTGCCATTTATAGTCAGAGTTTCCAAGGTTGAGTGGAAGCTGTAACAAGCAAAGCTCTTCCGTGGGAATTCGTGATCATACTCGGTAAGTGGAAGCTGTAACAAGCAAACCTTATCGAGGAGTTCGGCTTATCTTAAAAAACCATTTGGAAACTGGACCAAAGAATTCAAATGGATGCACAAAAGGCTAAGATACTTCGAAAGGAGGAATTAGTCTATAGTAGAACATGTGTTGCTTTAAACGATGTTGCAAGTCTTGCGCTACGAAAGGGCCTCGATTCATCTTTGAATACTTAGAAAGGTTACTAACAGTTATTAATAAACATGTTATAATACAAGGTACCTGAAACCGAATACTTTCCCTTGAATTACAAAAACCCCCCCGTACTTACTTTTAAAAACTGCTCGATCAACTACAACCATCAACCACTCATCTACCGGAGGAATCGCAATCACGCATCACCCACTGTAAGTCTTCTTCCCTTAACTCCTTTATTTTCTGTATTTATTTTATGTATTTACTTTTCCGCACAAAAAACCAAAAAAACTAAAAACAGTAGCTTAGTAATTAGCAGTAAGTCCGCAATCGACCTAAAATCACTCACCATACGATCCCCAAAAGAACAGTTATCCCTCTAATTCCCTTGGGTTCGACCCCTACTTACCACTTACTACCCAGTAGTGTAGTCGCGAGTAGCGGAAAAATATAAATTTATTTGTACAGAGAACATTGCACCTTAACGATAATGCAGTGGGCTCTGTCAAATTGGCGCCGTTGCCGGGGAATTAGCCATCAGATTAGTTGTTCTTTCCCTCCCATGTCCTCATGACGCAACCCCCTTCATATGCATGGACAACACGACATCTGCCACTATTCGGAGGTACGGATGGAGAAGACCCAGTACAACACTGCCGAAACTTTCACCACGTCTGCCACCTCATTAAACCTGCGAATGAAATGTTAGAGGAATTTAAGCTTAAATGCTTCAAATTCCCTCTAACGGATTTCGCGACGATTTGGTATTACACGTCAACCGCTAGCAGTGTAGTACATTTCGTGGACCTCTGTGTTCCATTCCTAAAAGAATTCTCCCCTCCATCCTTACGACAACAAACCCGTGAGAAGATCATGTGCCTGCAACAATCCCGGGATGAGACTTTGGACGAATACTACACGAGGTTTGATACCATCGTCTCAAACTGCCCGCACCATGGATTCACGAAGAAAATTTTGCTTCAAAAATTTCTTTGTGGGATGAAGGCCGATGATCTAGCAAGGATTAACGAAGCAATGAGGAGATCAGCCAGGAAGTTAACCATTGCAGACATGTGGTACCTCATAAATAACATGGCCGCAGCCACAAAACGAATACCCGAGGCTGACGGAGAAATGCAGACAGAAAGAGAAGAAACTCCCGAGCCATCAGAAGAAACTCCCGAGCCATCAGAAGACTGGGATATAGAAAGTGTCGGGAGCAATGAGGAAGTGTCAGCAATGGAAGAAGTCCAGAATACCATCGACATGCTGCCAAAGCCATACCCAGCTATCATCACCCAGGCAGCCGAAACCATCTATGACCAGTTCCTCACAAACAGACACGACGAGGCAGAACCGAGCCTTAAGATGCAAGCTTCTTGACTTTTCCCCTCGATCAATAGACAAATCGCTGAAAACTATGTGATCAATGAAGAGGCTGAAAGGAGGATGGGAAAAGGGCCTGAGCAAAACGACTCCTCGATGGAGCATGCTTTCGCCATGACTGGACAAGGCAGCCCTGAACACCAGAAAACCCAGTTCAAGAAGCTAGTGGTCAAAGGCCCCTCGCCTTCTCAGAGACATTGGAAGGAGAAATCACCAGAACAACGGGAACTGGACCCAAGCCCATCATCTCGCAAGAAATCGGGAAAAGGCAAGGCAAAAGTCAACACAGGAAGGGTGGCAAAATTCGACCTAAGCCACCCATGGGATCCCAACCAGTGATCCAGGAATAAGGTACTGTCGAGCCAACGACGTTAAACAAGTGCACTGGTCGGGAGGTAACCCGACACTATCTTACTTTCCGCACTTTAAATTTCTGTCTTTTTATTTTTTGTCTTTTAGTTTTCATCAATAAGTCGCTCTCACCCACTTGGTGCATAGAATGATTTGACTATTTAGGAATTGGTTTTTGGAGCACGATCGGATCAGCCAGGCAGCTTTCGTGAACTACCGGTCCTGCGCTGAGAGTTCAAGGCCCCAGTCGAACTCCCTCGATTATCCAGCCTCATGCCATTCGACACAATAAGGGAGTTCTGATCTTACCTTTCCTTAAGTCATTTCCTTCTCATATAACATCTGCTTGCATGGCTTTTGAACTAAGTAGTGCTGAAAGGCGCGACTTCGTTCAAAAGTGTGGGGTGAGATCCGCATGTGTACATAAATAAAAAACTTTTTCTTTTTTAATGTATCTTTTTGAAAATATGAACTTAAGAATGTGAAAAAGATAGACCGAAATTCATGCATTTACCTTGTGAAAATTCAACTGTCTAAAAACTTAGAACGTAACTTCTCATCTGTCCTTTGTGCTGAGATAAACTAGGGATGTGGAGTTGATAGAAATGCCCTAGAGAGGCTTGGCAAGCAATCGAAGGATCGAATCAAACTATATGGTTTTCGAAGTCAGTGGAGGCTGCACTTCGGGTTTCAGTGAAGATTGAAGTCATCTCCGCCATGCAGTGTTTATGAAAAGGCGAGGACGGGAATCAGACCGTCCTCTCTCTAGTCAAAGTAGCCGAGAAAATAGATGAGCGACCCTCATCTTGACCCGCGCGAAACGACAAAGATGAGAGGAGCGGGGAGGTATTTCCATAGGATTGCGGGCGATGATTGGACCTCCCAAAAAGGCTTGAGAAAATGGACTAGCAAAGCCACAAAAAGGCGAAAAGCTCGAAGAAGCAAATCAAGAGGCCAAAGGCCCAAAATTGTGAAGGTTTTAACCGAACAAAAAGTGAAGTACTCAAAGAATCAAATCAAAGGCCAAAGGCCGATTCACTACAAAAAGCAGTCCCTCGCCAAAAGAAAATCAAAGTACTCAAACCAGTGAAACCCGAACCGAATCACGTGCTAGAGAAAGCTACAAGGAAACCATATAGTAAGAGACGATCCCGAGGTTGCAGTCCAGGAGCCTAAAAAGGGCTATCTCCCAAAACATCCAGAATAATTTGCATCACAGCACGGAGGTACAAGTATCAAGTTACTTCTATTTATTTATACAGTTCAATTTGGTAATAAGTAAGTAATGCATGAATTAGGATAAATCGAGTCCCACAGTCTAATTTTCATATTTTAAAACCAAACTTAGTGCCGCCCTTTAATAGCATTGTTCGGGACGAACAACTAAAAGTGTGGGGTGATCTGATGGACCAAAATTATACGAATCAAAAACACAGTAAAACCCACCAAATTAGACTGTTGGTCTATTTAACTTCTGCTTGTTAGTCCCGATTTATTTCTACAGGGTATTTTAGCACTTAGAGAGAAAACACGCTAAGGAGAGGATTTTACGCTGAAAAGATGATAAGAGTCAATCCAAGGTCAAGATCAGACGCCGAACGAAGACATATCAAGATCCTGACCAAGAATTACTCAAATTAAATTCAACCGAGGAACAATCAAAGTCAGACGGAGCGAAATTGGATTGATAGTTTTGTGAAAAGACTGCACAAAACTGTCAAAAACTCACCCATGGACCAAGATGACCAGCCACCTTGTGCAAGAGGTGGCCGAGACCACCTCCTCTCCTCCTTGGACAACCGGCCACCGGTGGCTTCTCCTCCTCCCCAGAAGGTGACCGGCGGCTTTTTCCTTCCCCCCATGTGGCTTCTCCTCCTTGCTCCTCCTCTCCCCAAGTGACAAGTGTAGGGCTCTCCTCCCTCTCCCATGGCTATAAATACAAGCCAATTCCTCCTCATTTGAAACATCCACAAATTGTAAAATCACTTCTCTCTCTAAGTTTTGGTTACTTTGTAAGTTTGGTTTGGTTGTTTGAAATAATACTCCTGTTTGTTCTTGAGTATTATACGCTTTGAAATTATAATACTCCTGTCGGTTCTTGAGTATTATAATACTGTAGAGAATACTCCTGTTGGTTCTTGAGTATTCAGTAGGAAATTGGGAATACTCCTGTTGGTTCTCGAGTATTCCACCCCTTTCCCTCTTACTGTTTTCAAAAACCCCCGAGTATTTAGTTACGATGTCCTTTTCCATGGATATTCGTAGCTAAACTCCTCATTCGGTCGAAGGTATTTTCTTGTATTATATAATGTTTTAATTTCTTTTAGTTTCATTTCTCTGTATTCAAAACTTGTTCTATGTGCCATTTATAGTCAGAGTTTCCAAGGTTGAGTGGAAGCTGTAACAAGCAAAGCTCTTCCATGGGAATTCGTGATCATACTCGGTAAGTGGAAGCTGTAACAAGCAAAACTTATCGAGGAGTTCGGCTTATCTTAAAAAACCATTTGGAAACTGGACCAAAGAATTCAAATGGATGCACAAAAGGCTAAGATACTTCGAAAGGAGGAATTAGTCTGAAGTAGAACAAGTGTTGCTTTAAACGATGTTGCAAGTCTTGCGCTACGAAAGGGCCTCGATTCATCTTTGAATACTTAGAAAGGTTACTAACAGTTATTAATAAACATGTTATAATACAAGGTACCTGAAACCGAATACTTTCCCTTGAATTACAAAAACCCCCCTGTACTTACTTTTATAAACTGCTCGATCAACTACAACCATCAACCACTCATCTACCGGAGTAATCGCAATCACGCATCACCCACTGTAAGTCTTCTTCCCTTAACTCCTTTATTTTCTGTATTTATTTTATATATTTACTTTTCCGCACAAAAAACTAAAAAAACCAAAAACAGTAGCTTAGTAATTAGCAGTAAGTCCGCAATCGACCTAAAATCACTCACCATACGATCCCCTAAAGAACAGTTATCCCTCTAATTCCCTTGGGTTCGACCCCTACTTACCACTTACTACCCAGTAGTGTAGTCGCGAGTAGCGGAAAAATATAAATTTATTTGTACAGAGAACATTGCACCTTAACGACAGTGCAGTGGGCTCCGTCAAGCTTACACGGGGACTTACGCTTACACTTCGTAATTGCCTAGCCTCTAAAACTCCATCTCTCAGATTTGCAATCTAGGTTCACCGTAGTTCACCTCGACCCCCTTCGTCCGAACCTTCTTTCCTTACGTGCTCGACCTTCTCTTGAAGCTCGGTTGCTTTCTCTCGAAAGCCGGTTGGTCTTTGTTGTGTGCCACGGTAGGATCAATTCCAGGAAGTCTGAACAACACACTTCTTAGACTGTTCCTGCGTCGATGAATTTCCAGTGGGGAAAAACAACCGGCCATCGCTTTCTTCTTTTTCGATCGGTAGTATGCACTCGTGTGTATTTTGATTCTGAAAGTGATGCAGATTATGGACGCCCTAGCATTCTATTTATATGCATGGACGCTCTCCAAATTTGCTTCGGATATCTCATCAAATATTTAGGAAATATTCCTAAATATTCGATGTGTATCTTTATCCAATCTTAAGGAAGATTATACGAAAACTTCCTAAAGTTCGAATTCTTCGCTGGCCGACTTCTGATCAAAAAGATCTTCGATCTTTAGAACCTTCCGGAAAACATCCTTGCGTCTACTCCACGCTGTACATGAGTACCAGGATGTGTTCGAACTCCCCCTGAACTCGTACTCGAACTGTCTAAAGACATTTTGCCAAATACATGCCACTTACGGGAACATCAATCTCCCCCTTGGCATTTTGGCAAAACCAAATCTACTAGATCTATCTGACTATCTAGATTTTAGACATACTTGAGGGAACAAAAAATTTGGTCACCTCAAAATACTCTCCCTTTTTGCCACAAACTGGCAATGGGTCCAATCTAGTTCGAACATCAAATCAAACTGTGCCAGAACAAGCACAAGCAACACGAAAGTTTAATTGAAACAGAGTTCAGAGAGTTTGAAATCAAGGACCTTCATGCAGACGAGTCATCATCAGAGACATCATCAGTATATGTGGCCTCGGTTTCACCTTCGCTCGGGTAGCTGAGGGCACGAGCTAGCTTATTGATACGCCTGCGTTGTTCCTTGTCAGCAGCAATAATGGCATTCAGATCCGGAGCAGCTTGCTTCTCTCGTCACGGCCCATCCAGGCTCCCCCTTGCTTTGAAGACTCCGGGACATCTTTCCCTTTCTGATTTGGCTCTTTGAGATCGTTCACATGACGGCCTTTGAATAGTTTGTGATCAACAGTGAACTTCTAAGGGGCTTCGGTGAGACGATCACTTGAGGTCTTCAAGTCTGGAGCTTGATAGATGATCAACTCATATATCAGGGAAGGGAAGCAGATCTAGTGGAGAGAGCGTTTTGAGGTAGCGTGCTCGACAATCAGTTTGAACATGACTCTTCCCAGATTGAACTTCAACTTGTTCCCGATCTCATATATTAATTTGGCCACATCCTTGCTGACCGTGGACCGATGAGACGAGGGTCTCTAGTTGAACACGGTAATGAAGAACAATATCGAGTAAACGGTTGAAAGGTCTGCTGTGTGCACGACAGTGTCAGGCTGCCAACGAACTGAGCCCGCAGTGATGGTGTCCACAATCTTCTCAAACACTTGTTCTTCTACATCTATCATAGGGTCATCCATGGAGAAATACACATTGATGAGCTCGGGGTCAATTCTGATCTTCCTTCCTCGAACGAAGAACACACCAAAGCTTTGTCTCCGACCACACCAAACTGAGGAGGGAGGTTAGCAATCGCCTCTCTGACCAGCTGCTCATTGAATGGGTTGCTCCTGGTCAGCATCTAGAACAAGTCTGTTTGCTTCAGTACATCAACCACCTCCTTCACTTTGTAGCGAGACTCATCCAGGATCCTTTCTGGGATGATTTTCCTCTTCAGAACACACTTCCATTTTCTTGCCGCATCTCTATTACTAAACCATATCCCCTTCTTGACCAGGCCAGTTGGAGCAGCGTCGGAATCAGGAGATGGGTCTTCATATCTTCTGGCATCTTCCGAGACAGGAGATGGAACTCCTCATTTCCGCTTTTTGGAAGCATCGGCTCCCCCTGCATCCTGGTTTGCCTCTGCATCACAAACCGAGTCCTTCTTTCCTGGGCTCTCCACCGCCACCTTTCGTTTTCCTTTCCCCTTCTTGGCCTTCATGAGATCAGCAATAAGACGAAGTCTTAATCATCATTTGACAGAGTTGCTGCCTTGGGGACGGCCTGAGCGGTGACACCAGGTATCCCCTCAATCGCTTGTACTGGAGCTTCAACTAACTCCTTTTCTGTAGCTGCAACTGAGGCACCGACTGTTCCAGCTCCCTACTCATCACCTGATACATCTGCTTTTGGGACATAGGACTTCTGGGGAACAGCTGTTGCAACTCCCGACCAACTCTTAGATGAGCCAGCATCTGGAACACTTCCCTCCTTTGCAGCTTCTGACTTATTGCCAGGGACACGATCCTCAGCCCTTACATTCTGAGTTTCAGAGGCTGCTGTGTCCTTGCCAAAATAGGAATCTCAGATTCCTCCTTCTTTTGCAGATCTTTGACGACCTCATCAATATCCTTATAGATACTGTCCAGATCTTCATCCTTTTCAGTCTGAACAGATTCTTCTGCCATTGCATCATTCAACCCATCATCCTTCTCTGATGGATTAGCCTCCTCGGTCACAGTTTCAACTTGCTTTCTGTGATGTTCACCACATGAACCTCCAAGCTTTTCACCAGAACCATCGTCAGATGCTTCATTAATCACCAATTTCCTCTTCCCCGAGGACTCAAGAAACTATTCTGTCTCCTCATCTGACATTGCAAGAAGACGACCTCTAACAGCACAAATTCGGGCAAAATATTTCCTTGGGGAGTCACATGCACGTCTGCCAAGATTCCTGCGAGCACCGGATGGACGCACATATCCAGTGGCATAGATCTTCTCCCTCCATGCTCTCGAGCCACCAGCAACCTTGGTCACAGGCTTGCCGAGTCTTCCGTCTTTCACGATTGTGACAGCTTCATCACCAATTACAGCCCTACTGGCTTCACCACCCTTCTCAGACACCACGTTCACTCCTTCTTCCACCATAATATTTTCAACAGCAGCAACTTTTGCAGAAACGGAAGAAATATTCTGACATTTAGGGTTTCGCAGACTGGGGAATAGCCGGTGGAGGAATTAAACTAGGTGATGTCGAACTAGCATCAGTTGGGTTAGACGAACCCTCTGCGGAAAGCGAGGGCACCGTCTTCTGCTTTGCAGCAGGTTCTGGTCCATTCTTCTCCACCACTCCGGAAGGAGGGTTTTCTGTCGCTGCTCCTCCAACAGTGATCTTTGCTTCAGGCAAGATTGCAGAATCGATAAGTAAAGGCGACGCCTTTTTCACCTTTGGCACCTTCGATTTTGGAATTCTGGGTTTTGCCGCCAGTGCCTTGGAGGACTGCATGCTCTCTTTCTTCTTCTCAGAAGATTTGACACTGGATTTGGAGGATCTTCTGGTGTTCACCATCGTCGTCGAGCAGATGAAGATTGAGAGAGTTCAGTAGGCTACCGTTATAGGGTTTGGGAAGAGAGTGAGAAGAGTTGCAGACGAAGTTGATTTGATTTTCAAAAACAAGGTCGGTCGATTCAACTTCCCAAAACCGTCCTCGAGAATATCCTTTCTTCCCTCAACGGCTCAAAAAATCTTCAAGATATATAAAAAAATATTCATCCTCCAAATATTCACCTTCTGTTCCAGCTTTCTTGCAAGGGTGATCAGTCCAACTGTTTTGTTGGAGTTTCGCCTGTGACTGACAACATTCTGGAACACTTAGTTATTGACAACACATAGACCCAAGGAGGGTCTGAGTGTCTCAACCTGTGTAGCATCCAGTGTTTTGGTGAAGATGTCAGCCGAGTGCTTGTCTGTTGTTACACGCTTCAAGATTACTACCTTCTGTTTCACTCCGTATTCAGACAGAGTTTGCTTCACCAACAGTAGTGGAGTGCGGTGCCTTCTCGTGGCGATATGCTTCTGTACCATCTCTCCAACAAAGCACAGTACGAATGCCTTCGACATCTGTACCACGATTTGTTCCACCCACTTCTGGACGTTGGATCCAACCACTAAATCGTCAACATGGATTGGTGCGAAACTGAGATCTGACCTGGTGCGCTTAACCAACATGGTCTTATCCACTCCCCCTCGCATGTATCGATTGTTGACGAAGGACTTCTTGAGGCCGAACACATCATCTGAAGTGTATATCTGCCTACCCATGTGGAACAGTTCCAATGGTCTGCTAGAACAGTTCCAATGGAACAGTTCACATATCACATCCACATTACCTTTCGTATAGGGTGTTTCTCGGGCAGGTTCAGCTGAGTAGGGCTTCTTCATGGTCTGGAGATTCAGCTGACCCCAATGTTCGTGCCACAGTGTCATTTCACCAGCTTGGCTTGTACGCCCGTCTGGGGTAGCAACTGTTCTAGCAGACTCAAGGAGGTAACCATTATTGGTTGCCAGGTAGCCTCTCATCAGGGTGCCTCCTTCCTTATCCCACACGTGACAGGAGTCGCGAGTGAAACTGACCTGATGTCCATCACCACATAGCTGACTAATACTGATAAGATTCATTGTCAATCCTTCAACAATAAGAGTGTCCTTGAGATCAGAGAGATCCGGAACCTTCAATGTCCCACAGCCGATCACCTGACCCTTTCCTCCATCTCCGAAAGTGACAAACTGTCTGTTTGTAAAAAGTCGAATGTGCGTAAGAAGTTTAGGATTACCTGTCATATGGGCGGAGCATCCACTGTCAAAGTACCAGTGATCTTTCTCTATGTGGCATGATACGCTGAACGCAGCCATACATATGGTTTCGCCTGTCTTTGGAACCCAGACTTGTCGCGTTCGAGGTTTATTCTTGTGTCCCACAGCTCTTTGTTCAGCAAGAAACAACCGGCACCTCGGTCTGATGTGTCCAATCCGGTAGCAGTACCAGCATGTGCGGGAATCTTTCCTCTGATTTGAAGACGTACTAAAGTGATCTTTCCGAGTCCTGCTTTCACCACCTTTGGTTTTTCCTTGGGACAGATCGACTTTCTGTCGAGGGTGCTGTCTCACCTTCTGTGCTGGGTTCTGTTCAGCCACTGGTTTTCCTTTAACAAACGTTGTACCTCTTGAGCTGCCTTCTCCTGTGAACCCCCCACCTCAATGTCCGGACTCCATCCTCTGAGCCATGAGAATTTCATTCAAATTTTTAGAGCCAGAGTTTAACATCCTTACCGACTGTTTGAGCTGATTGAGCTCCTTCTCAGCTGTTGAGCGGTCCATCTTTTCAGATTCCAGCTGAACTTCCAGTGACTCCACTTTCTTCCGAAGGAACACCTCCTTGCGTTTCAGATCAGTAATCGTTTTCCTTAGACCAGCCATGCCTACAGGATGAGTTTCACAATCTTTCTCCATGTCGACTTTCAAAGAAGAGACAGTACCCAGGAGTTCCGTTTTCTGAGCCAGCAGACACAATCGTTCCTGTTTCATTTCAGTCAGACGAGTCTCCAGCAGATCAATCTTACCTTGGAGTTCCACTTTTTGTGTGACCAGAATCTCGACCTCCTGCCACATTTTATCCTTTTCCATAGTCACGCTCGCAACTGTGTCATTCAGCTTCTTGTTGATCTTGATCAGCAGCAGCCACTTCTCGTACAGATCTTTATATGTTTCAGCCAGAGTCTCCTGCGTGAGTTCTTCATCATCACTGTCCGAGGAGTCATTGGCTGAGTGTTCCAACTGAGGTGGCATACTTTCATTGATGTTGCTGCATTCTCCTGAAGTTGCCACGAAGGCTACAAAGTTGGTGGTTTCACTCCCTTCTTTTTCCTCTTCTGACTCACTGTCGCTGAAGCTAACGACCATTGCCTTCTTCTTCATGAGGGTATTTGCACATTGTGCTTGAATGTGACCAAAATCCCTGCATTCATGGCACTGAATCTCTTTTCCTTTTTCAGAAGAATCTTGCCTCATATCACTGGTCCTTGACTTGCCATTTTTCCAGTTTCAAAAATTATTGGAGGATGACTGACCTTGTTCTTGGCCACGTCTGTTGATCTTTCGTACCATTCTGCCAAAATTCTGAGCCATCATAGCCAGTTGCTCAGTGGTGCAGGCAGATTCCGGCATGTCTTTGGACACTTCTGCTCTAAGGGCAATTCCCTTCACATATTTGGGTTGGACATCGTGATTCATCTCATAAGTTCTGAGGGATCCCATCAGCTCGTCCAGTTTCAGCTTGGTGATATCATGCATCTCTTCAATGGCAGTGACCTTCATGGAAAATCTTGGAGGGAGCGCTCTTAAGACTTTGCTTGCCATTCTTTCTTCATCAATGGGTTTCCCAGAGCCGCAGCTTCGTTTGACAGATCCAGAACTCTAGCATTGAACTCAGGGATAGTTTCACTATCCTTCATTTTCATCTCCTCGAACTTGGTTGTCACAATCTGCATTCTTGAATTGCGAACTTTGTCCGTGCCTTCGTAAGCCATTTGAAGGATATCCCTGGCCTCTTTTGCCACTTCACAGTTAATGATTAGCTTACTCACGTTTTCATCAACTCCAGAGAAGATTGCATTCATGGCCTTATAGTTTCCCATAGATGCTTTGTCATTCGCCTCAGTCCATAGCGCTTCTGGTTTCAGAACAGCTTCTCCAGTGAGATTTTCCATCATGGGTTCAGTCCATCCAGTTAAGACTGCCTTCCAAGCCCTTTCATCGAGAGATTTTAAAAAAGATTTCATCTTGGGCTTCTAGGAGGCATAGTTTGATCCTTCGAGCAGTGGGGGTCTGGTGGTGCTTTGTCCTTCCTTCAGAATCTTTTTGAACAGTTCAGGTTCCCACTCAGTGTATCGAGTGTTTACTCTGATACCAATTGAAATTATGTAGCCTGTTCAAGCTTCTGTTCAAGGTGTAGATGAGACAGACCTCGAACACCTTTTCACACAGTTCAGTAAACAGAACAAAACAGCAGTACCGACAGAATGATACCCAGTTCGGCTTCGCCTACTCTGGGGGGTTTCCCACACCCTAAAGGGACACAAATCTTTATTACGAGTTTGGAGCTTACACGGGGACTTACGCTTACACTTCGTAATTGCCTAGCCTCTAAAACTCCGTCTCTTAGATTTGCAATCTAGGTTCACCGTAGTTCACCTCGATCCCCTTCGTCTGAACTTTCTTTCCGAACGCGCTCGACCTTCTCTTGAAGCTCGGTTGCTTTCTCTCAAAAGCTGGTTGGTCTTTGTTGTGTGCCACGGTAGGATCAATTGCAGGTAGTCTGAACAACACACTTCTCAGACTATTCTTGCGCCGATGAATTTCCAGTGGGGAAAAACAATCGGTCGTCGCTTTCTTCTTTTCCGATCGGTAGTATGCACTTGTGTGTCTTTTGATTCTGAAAGCGATGCAGATTATGGACGCCTAGCATTCTATTTATATGCACGGGCGCTCTCAAAATCTGCTCCAAATATCTCATCAAATATTTAGGAAATTGATGGGACGTATTTATACGATTTATCAAGTACAAAAAAACCCACCAAATAAGACATTTGGTCATACGAACATGTGCTTGTTGATGTCATTTTGTGTATACAGGCAATTTTGGAGTCTTAAGAGGAATCACACTTAAAAAGGGAGATTTGTGCCAAAAAGCCAGCCAAGGCCCGAGGACCTCAGCCAGGGACCGAGAAACTTCACCCGGGTACCGAGAGCCGTACCCAGGCCCGTCCGAGAATGCCAGGTCCCTGTCCCGGGCCCGTCCGAGAAAACCAGGCCACGCCCCGCGCACCAGTTGAGCCGCCCAGGTCCAAAATCAAGTCGCTCGGGCAAACGAGCTGATCTGATGAATCCACCTCGAGCAAAGTGATCAAAGTGGAAAATAAGGTGGGCAATGTTGGAAAACCAAGGAGAATGCCCGAGCAGATTGGCAGTTGGCCCAGTTCCAAAGCAAAGGCCCCGAAACCAAGTCGCTCGACCAAACCATGAATCTGGCAAATCTGACTCGACCAAAGTGTTTTAAATGCCCAATAACTCGGACAATCTCACTTCCCAGACAAAACGCCCGAGTGGAACCAGCTCAAGCCCGATCAAAGCCAAACTAGGGCAATTTCGGCCGTTTTGGGATTTCGACCATGTTCCGGGCAGAATCTGGCTTAGCACCCTTCTTGAGATCATCTTAGAATGACTTTGTCGTTCCAAATCAGCTGTCCAAAAGCCAAGAAGCTCCGGCCAAAGCTCCGGCTAGATTCCGGCCATATTCCGGCGAACTCCGGCCAACCTCCGGTGATGCTCCGATCAAAGATCATATCCTCACCACCATGCTCCGGTCATTTCTTGCTCCGGCCACATTCCGGAGAAGTCCAACTAAATCCAAACTACTTATTTCCCGGTTGGACATACTATTCACTTCGGTTTGGTTTTGGATTTCGGTTGGCCTCTACTATTCAAGTCGGTTGGCTTATGGATGATACAAAGCAAGATAGTTGGCTTTGGATAAGCCATCACAAGTGGCCAAGTCGTGGCTCATGGAGGAGGCAAGTGCAAACACAAGTGGATGTGTTCTTATCCTCTTCCAAGCCATGTGGGGTGTCATATGGAAGAGCCAATCAAATGGCTAGCTTTTGGGATATTTCCAACTCAAAACTTAGCCCCCAAGTCTTCCTTTGCCTATAAATAGAGCCTCTTAGTCTTAGATATCACTTGGACACACATGCTCACATTAGGAAGTTGAGAGCTTATCTCTCTTCTTCACACTTCAATACAAACCTCTCTACATTTTACTTTGTTCTTGTTCTTCATTTGTTCTTGATTTCCAAAAGCTTTCTTTACTTTCATGTCTTGTTCTTGATTTGGAGCTCCTCTCCTTTACTTTCCTTGCACTTGATTTGGAGCTCCTCTCCTTTACTTTCCTTGTTAAGCCACGGCTTCTTTACTTTTTCTTGTCAAAACCAAGTCCTTTCCTTTACTTTTCTTGTTTTCTTTACTTTTGTGAGTATGGTGCTTGTATTCATTGACATGAATACAAGTAGCTAAAGCATATTCAGTCAAAGGGTGTTCATACTTGTGTATGCATCTTGAGACTTGAACTTAATGCTACTTCGTGTGTCAACTAGTTCGGTGCCATCATTCGGTTTGAACAACGAAGTTAAGTGGATGCTTGAAATGGCAAAGCTTTTCCTAGTGGTTCAAACCCTCTTTAAGTCGCTTGGTTGATGACGGAGCGTACTGCACTGTCGTTAAGGTGCAATGTTCTCTGTACAAATAAATTTATATTTTCCGCTACTCGCGACTACACTACTGGGTAGTAAGTGGTAAGTAGGGGTCGAACCCAAGGGAATTAGAGGGATAACTGTTCTTTAGGGGATCGTATGGTGAGTGATTTTAGGTCGATTGTGGACTTACTGCTAATTACTAAGCTACTGTTTTTGGTTTTTTTGGTTTTTTATGCGGAAAAGTAAATACAGAAAATAAATACAGAAATTAAAATACTAAAAGTAAAAGAGTTAAGGGAAGAAGACTTACAGTGGGTGATGCGTGATTGCGATTCCTCCGGTAGATGATCAGTTGATGGTTGTAGTTGGTCGAGCAGTTTATAAAAGTAAATACAGGGGGGTTTTTTGTAATTCAAGGAAAAGTATTCGGTTTCAGGTACCTTGTATTATAACATGTTTATTAATAACCGTTAGTAACCTTTCTAAGTATTCAAAGATGAATCGAGGCCCTTTCGCAGCGCAAGACTTGCAACATCGTTTAAAGCAACACTTGTTCTACTTCAGACTAATTCCTCCTTTCAAAGTATCTTAGCCTTTTATGCATCCACCTGATCTCTCAGTTACAATCGACCAAGTGGTGTTTTAGATAAGTCGAACTCCTCGATAAGTTTTGCTTGTTACAGCTTCCACTTACCGAGTATGATCACGAATTCCCACGGAAGAGCTTTGCTTGTTACAGCTTCCACTCAACCTTGGGAACTCTGACTATAAATGGCACATATAACAAGTTTTGAATACAAAGAAATGAAACTAAAAGAAATTAAAACATTATATAATACAAGAAAATACCTTCGACCGAATGAGGAGTTTAGCTACGAATATCCATGGAAAAGGACATCATAACTAAATACTCGGGGGTTTTTGAAAACAGTAAGAGGGAAAGGGGTGGAATACTCAAGAACCAACAGGAGTATTCCCAATTTCCTACTGAATACTCAAGAACCAACAGGAGTATTCTCTAAAGTATAATACTCAAGAACAAACAGGAGTATTATTTCAAAACCAAACCAAACTTACAAAGTAAAAATGTAGAGAGATAAGTGTTTTTGATTTTTGGATGATTGAAATGAGGAGGAGAAGCCTCCTTTTAAGCCACAAGGGGAGGAGATGGGTGGTGGAGATGGGTGGCATGTGGTTTTAATCCAAGGGAGGAGAAGGGAGGAGGAAGGAGGAGGTGACACTTGGGGGAGGAGAAAAGCCGCCGGTTGCCTTGGGTGGAGGAGCCGCCGGTAGCCGGTTGCAAGGGGAGGAGAAGGGTGGCTTTGGCCACCTCCAAGCAAGGTGGCCGGTCACCTTGGTCCATGAGTGCATTTTGACAGTTTTGTGCAGTCTTTTCACAAAACTATCAGTCCAATTTCGCTCCGTCTGACTTTGATTGTTCCTCGGTTGGATTTGATTTGAGTAATTCCTACGTCAGGATCTTGAGATTCTTCATTCAGCGTCTGATCGTGACCTTGGACTGGCTCGTAATATCTTTTCAGCGTAAAATCCTCTCCTTAGCGTGTTTTCTCTCTAAGCGCCAAAATACCCTGTAGAAATAAATCGGGACTAACAAGCAAAGTTAAATAGACCAACAGTCTAATTTGGTGGGTTTTACTGTGTTTTACTGTGTTTTTGATTCGTATAATTATGGTCCATCAGATCACCCCACACTTTTAGTTGTTCGTCCCGAACAATGCTATTAAAGGGCGGTACTCTAAGTTTGGTTTTAAAATATGAAAATTAGACTGTGGGACTCGATTTATCCTAATTCATGCATTACTTACTTATTACCAAATTGAACTGTGTAAATAAATAGAAGAAACTTGATACTTGTACCAAATTATTCTGGATGTTTCGGGAGATAGCCCTTTTTAGGCTCCTGGACTGCAACCTCGGGATCGTCTCTCACTATATGGTTTCCTTGTAGCTTTCTCTAGCACGTGATTTGGTTCGGGTTTCACTGGTTTGAGTACTCTGATTTTTTTCTTTTGGCGAGGGACTGCTTTTGTAGTGAATCGGCCTTTGGCCTTTGATTTGACTCTTTGAGTACTTCACTTTTTGTTTGGTTAAAACCTTCACAATTTTGGGCCTTTGGCCTCTTGATTTGCTTCTTTGAGCTTTTTGCGTCTTTGTGACTTGATAGTCCATTTTCTCAAGCCTTTTTGGGAGGTCCAATCATCGCCCGCAAGCCTATGGAAATACCTCCCCGCTCCTCTCATCGTTGTTGTTTCGCGCGGGTCAAGATGAGGATCGCTCATCTATTTTCTCGGCTACTTTGACTAGAGAGAGGACGGTCTGATTCCCGTCCTCGCCTTTTTTCTTTTTGCATAAACACTGCATGGCGGAGATGACTTCAATCTTCACTGAAACCCGAAGTGCAGCCTCCACTGACTTCGAAAACCATATAGTTTGATTCGATCCTTCGATTTCTTGCCAAGCCTCTCTAGGGCATTTCTATCAACTCCACATCCCTAGTTTATCTCAGCACAAAGGGACAAATGAGAAGTTACGTTCTAAGTTTTTAGACAGTTGAATTTTCACAAGGTAAATGCATGAATTTAAGATCTTATCTTTTTCACATTCTCAAGTTCATATTTTCAAAAAGATAATATTAAGGGAAAAGGAAAAAGAAAAACATGTTATGTACAAAGGTGGTTCTCACCCCACACTTTTGAACGAAGGCGTGCCTTTCAGCACGACATAGTTCAAAAGTCATGCAAGCAAATATATACAGGAAAGGTGAGAATGAAAAAACTAAATGACAGAAATTAAATGACTGAAAATAAGATAGGTGTCGGGTTACCTCCCGACCAGTGCCTTTGTTTAACGTCGTTGGCTCGACGATACCTCATTTCTGGATCATAAGTAGGGATCCCATGGGTGCTTGAGGTCGAACTTCTTCTCGGTAGCTTTTTTGATTTGAGAGGGTGAGGCCTCTTTGACCATAGCTGCTGGTCCAATGAGTCGTGCTTGCTTGTTACTCCTTCCGGGTTTCCATTCCTTCGGCCCATGTCTTTGTCGCTTCTTCATGTTTGAATAGTTGGCACTTTTGCGAGTTTGGAAGTTTGGTTTTGTGCCATTAAATGTAGGCGACATTAAGCATGCGCCTCTGCCATTCCTCTTCATTGTGGCAGTGATGGATGGTTGTCTTGGAATGAGTGAGTTTTCAGGCGGTTTTCCTTGTTGAGTCGTGGTGAGTGGGACCGGGGCTTTCTCGGGTGCTCCGAGTGTAAGGACCGGGCCTGGCTTGATTTCTTCGGCCGCTTCGGTAGTGATGTTCGGGACTTCTGTTGGCTCGGCAGTTAGGACTGTGATTTCCTCGGATGGATTGGTGATAAGGACCGGGCCTGATTTGGGCAGTTCTTCTTCTAACTCCAAGGGATAATCTGAATGTAGCTCTTCTTCAGGTAACCAAGGGTCCTTATCCTTGTCATTCGTATAGTCTCCGGGGGTAATCACACTGAGGTATGGGTCTGATATGGGTAACTCGTCATTGAGGTCCGGGTATGTCTTGGCCGTGAATTGGTGCATCGAGGCATTCATTTGCTGCATGTCTGCAGCCAATTGCTGGGTGCTAGCTGCCAGCTCATTTTCTGCTGCCCATAACTCAGTTTTGGCCCTGATTTGGTGCATTATGTTGTCCAGTTCTTCGCTTCGCATGGCCTGATCTTGTCGTTGTCTTGACCTTGCGGCCAAATCATCTATTAAGTTCCAAAGATCATCTATGCCTAAGTTGTTCACTGAGCTTCCCGCTGCATCATTTAGCCAATTCCACTCTTGTGGCATCATCCCATTGAGAAACCTTTGAAGAAGATCGTGGTTGGTGAATCCATGGTGCGGGCAGCTTATCAACATGGAGTCAAAATACACCAAGTACTCGTCCAATGTTTCATCCCGGGATTGTTTTATGTTGTTGATCTTCTCGCGGACTTCAAGTTCAAAAGGTGGTGGGGAAAACTCCTCATTGTTCCAAGGTTCCATTCCGTAGTAGTAGGACTTAGTGAATTGCATGATAAAACAAAAAAAGAAAAAACAAAATAGAACAACTATTCCGATGCACAACTCCCCGGCAACGGCGCCAATTTGACAGATGCTTGTCGTCAGAGCAAATGTACAAATAAATTTATAAGTCCGCTACTCGCGACTTTACTACTGGGTAGCAAGTGGTAAGTAGGGGTCGAACCCAAGGGAGTCAGTGTGGATTAGTCGTTCTTTAATGAAGCTTATGCAGAAATTAAATGCGATTGGGGTTGAGTTTGAGTGTGATTTGAGAACTGAAAGTAAATTACAATAATAGACTGTAAGGAAAGGATTCGGTTTTAGGGGCCTTGTATCATATTTATTTATCATTGACCGCTAATGATCATACCAAGTGTTCGAAGATGAATCGAGGCTATTCCTAACACAAGACTTGCAACATCGCGTAGAACACTTGAAATGATCATGCTAAGTATTCAAAGATGAATCGAGGCTATTTCTAGCGCAAGACTTGCAACACCATTTAAAACACTTGTTCTACTTTAGACTAATTCCTCCTTTCAAAGTATCTTAGCCTTATGTGCATCCATTTGATCTTCTGTTACGATTTCCCAAAATGGTTGTTTAGATAAGTCGAACTCCTCAGATAAGTTTTGCTTGTTACAGCTTCCACTTACTGAGTATGTTCACGAATCCCCATAGAAGAGCTTTGCTTGTTACAGCTTCCACTCAACCTTGGAAATTCTGACTATATATAGCACATAGAACAAGTTTTGAATACAGAGATACTCTAAGAGTAGAGTCTAAAACATTTATAATACAAGTACACCCCTGCGACCGAGTACAAGCTTTTAGCTGCTTGTATTCATGTCAAGGAATACAAGCAAACTATTATCTTGAACAAGGGTACCGAATAATAAAATAACTTTAAAGTAAAAACAAATAATACTTGAAAGTAATTTTATACCTTACAATAAGCGGAGGAGAGGATCTCCTAGGCAAGATCCAAACGCCAAAAGTAGCTCCAAAATGAAGAACAATATTTATTGAAAGTGAAGAGAAGAGGGTTAAGCCCTCTATCTCTCTAATACATTTGTGATTTGTGGTGGATGGATGATACAAATGAGGAGGAGATGGCCTCCTTTTATAGCCAAAGGAGGAGGAGATGGGTGGTGGAGATGAATGGCATGTGTTTTTGATCCAAGGGTGGAGGAGGAAGAGATGAGCTTGTGGAGGAGAAGCCACCACATGTCACATTCCCATGGTGAGGAGGGGAGGAGGTAAAGCCGCCGGGTAGCCGGTCATGGAGGAGGAAGGGAGGTGGTTTTGGCCATGGTGGATAAGGATGAGAGTTTGTGTGATTTTTACGTAGTTTTCACAAAACTATCAGTCCATTTTCGCCCCGGTCTGACTTTGGTTGTTCCTCGGTTGAATTTAAATTGAGTAATTCAATGTCAAGATCTTGAGATTTCTTCGTTCAGCGTCTGATCTTGACCTTGGATTGACTCGTAATATCTTTTCAGCGTAAAATCCTCTCCTTAGCGTGTTTTCTCTCTAAGCGCCAAAATACCCTGTAGAAATATATCGAGACTAACAAGTAGAAGTTAGATAGACAAACAGTCTAATTTGGTGGGTTTTACTATGTTTTTGATTCATATAATTATGGTCCATCATAGTCCTAGGGAGCCGCGCGGGTATCGCCTCTTCGCCAAAACTCTATGCCCGTGACAAATGGTATCAGAGTCTACCTATGTGCTAGCAATTCGGTTCGCCCAGCGCTCGTGAGTCCATGGGAGGATGGATTGCACAAGTGGTGTCCTCGAGTTGATGAGGACGAGTAGGCTGGAAACCATGCGAAAGTTTGCCAAGCACTCTTTACCACGATGGCAGGTCCTCAAAGGAGATATGACAATCGACGGGGAAGCTTGCACCCAAAAAGGGAAGGGTGTTCACAAGTGGGTCCAAGTGAAGGACGAGCATGCAAGGAATTACTTACTAAGATCCTGACACAATAAAGAAGGGCGACTTAGGAGTCCACCCATGCATGAGGGCGTGCATGAATTGAGTGGGGGAGAATGTCACGAACATAAAGTCGTGACACGCAAGGCCGAGCGATATGCCTACTGGGAAGGTCTTAATATGGGTAGAGGAGCAACAAACATTAAAGGTACACATCTCAGGTGATTGTCTCACAGATTGACAATGCTATTTGGATGATACATTGGTCGGGAGCTGTTCCTGCTTCCGTGATGAGCCCATGAGAGGGTGAAACCAGTGAACATCGGAGACGGATAAGGCTTATCCTTGGGAGAGTAGCAGTCCTGGGGAGGCGCATGGGTATCGCTTCTGCGCCAAAACTCTAAGCCTACGACACTCTGGTCTCGTTACAGAAAATCAAGCATCAGGGTTAGTTGTTATAGGGAGTAAGAGACATGGAAAGCTGATTAAGAAGAAGTCAAACTACAAAGAGTTCAAGTCTACTAGTCCTATAGCTAACGATGTCTGTATATTCTATAAGGAGAAAGGATATTGGAAGTATGCATGTCCTAAACTACAGAAACGAGATGGTTCTACTGTCGTGGCCTAATATAGTGCCGACTCAGAAGAGGATTTGCTTTTGCTTGCCAATGAACAACCATACTATAAGGATGTGTGGGTTCTTGATTCTGTGGCATCTTATCATATTTCTCAGTATAGAGAGTGGTTCTCAACCTACGAGCAGATAGATGGAGGTAGTATTTCTATGGCCAACAATTCTGTCTGCAAAGATGTTTGAATCGGCTCAATCAGAATATGTACGCATGATGGTTCTTTCTGCACATTGAATGAAGTCATACATGTTCCATAAATAACGAAGAATCTGATAACACTGAGTTTACTAGAAAGCAAGAGCTTCAATTTTAGAGGTGAAGGTGGAGTTCTGTATGTCTACAAGTTATCTAAGGTGGTTCTAAAGGGTGTGAAGCGTGGTACCGTATATGTGTTGCAAGGATCTACAGTTACATGTTGTGCTGATGTTGCATCATCCGAAGTTCACAAGGAGGATATGACCAAGCTGTGGCATATGAGACTTGGTCATATGAGTGAAAGAGGGATGCAAATTCTTTCGAGGAGGGATCTTCTTGGTGGCGACAAGATCAAAAATCATGATTTCTATGAGCATTGTGTCTTTGGGTAGCTACACCGCAACAAGTTCCCAAAGGGTGTTCATAGAACAAAAGGCACGCTTGACTATATCCACTCTGATTGTTGGGGTCCTGCTCGAGTTGAATTAATTGGAGGTAGCAAATATTTTTTTGTCAATTATTAATGATTATTCTCACATGACTTGGGTGTTCATGATAAAGCATAATGGTGAAGCCTTCAAAAAATTTAAGCAGTGGAAGACCTTGGTAGAGAATCAGATCGGGAAGAAGATCAAGAGACTCCGAACTGATAATGGTTTGGAATTTTTTTCTGAGTTTAGTGAATTTTAAAAGAATGAAGGGACTGCACGGCATCACACCGTGAGAGACACGTCGCAGCAAAATGAGGTAGCAGAACACATGAATCACACATTGTTGGAGAGAGTAAGATGCATGCTCTCTAATGCTGGATTACCTAGGAGATTTTGGGCAGAGGCAGTAAGCACAACATGCTATCTGATTAACCGTGGACCGCACACAGGTATTGGTGGGAAGACACCCTACGAAACGTGGTCTGGTAAATCTGAAGATTATTATTTACTGAGAGTTTTTGGTTGCACTGCTTACTATCATATTAGTGAGGGTAAAATAGAACCAAGAGCAAAGAAGGGTATATTTGTTTATTTCGGAGATGGAGTTAAGGGATATCAAATTTGGTCATCATCTGAGAAGAGAGTTACTTAGAAGAAGTATAATATTTAATGAAAGTTCTATGCTTAACCCTATTGTGAAGTCCACGATTGCAGAGGAAAGCGGTAGTGTCGATAAACAGGTGGAGCTGTTGATTACTCTTGGAGTGTGTGAATCACAGCACCATGGTGGAGTAGATCAACATGCTGCTATGGAAATTGAATTGCCAGAATCAGATGGTAATCATTCTTCAGAAACATGCCAGCATAGTATAGCTCTTGATAGAGCTAGAAGAATGGGTGTTGGACCTCCAAAGAGATATGGCTTTGAGGATATGGTTGGTTATGCACTATATGCTGCTGAAGAGGTGGATAAGTCGGCTCCACATGGCATGTTCCAACATTGTTTGGACTTGCCAATCATTTCAAGTTGTTGAGGGCTCTTCGGGGCATTATGGCAGGAAGAGTATGATAGATCTGTTTCGAGAGGATTCAAGTCAAGGTGGAGATTTTTTGAGATATGCCTTGAATCCGATTTTGGAAAGGTTTCCTAAATTGGTTTAGATGGAAATTAGGTTATGTAATCCTAATAGATATGGGATTTTTAATAAGTTTAGGTTTCCTATTTCGTTTATGGCAACTTTGAGTACTATATATATGGTCTCGATCATAGGGTTATGTATTTTTCTATTCTATTCTCTCCTCTCTTAATAAGAATTCATCTCTTCATGTCCGTGGACATAGCAACACATTTTTTGGAAATGTGACTACTTTTTACTAATTTTGGGTCCTTTTACTCTTAAAGTTTCAAACTAAAGTAGTCTAAATGAAATGTGAAAAATTTCTCAAAATACTCAAATTTGAAATTTGAGTTCCCTTTATACTCAATATTCAAATTTCATTTCCAATTTACTCACATTTTCTAAGGCATTGTTGTCAACATCGTCTTAACCTTAAAATGTTGTAACCAAAATCGCCTTAATTCTCATGGATATTTTGCGCGTGAAATTTGCTAAATAATCATAAGCCGACGTCAATAGGAGCGCCTTAATGAAATTCAGTATCTCATCTGGTTTCAAATAATCATAAACTTTGGCTTCATTTCCCTCACGGTAGAGCCGGCTCTAGAAGTCCAATCACAAGTCATTGGTTGAGTCTGCTTTTAGACGGGGGACGCTCCGGCTGTAACTAGTTGCCAGTGGCGGTTTCAAGGGGCATTTTGAACGCTGTAGAATTTCACACGCAAATGAATGCGATAGAATCTATTTAGGTAAAAAACAATTTATAATGACCGGTAAGACCGGGTTGAACCCAAAGGAGCAAGCCAAGCACATGAACTATGTAAGATTAGGTTTTCGTTTGGCTATTCTAAACCAAAAATGTATAAAGGAGTATATCTAAATCCTATGTGGTGAGGAATTAGAGATAAAAGATAGATAAGAGGAGTTTCGAGGGGTTACTCCCCTCCTTGACAATTTCCCATTGATCATGTACATAAGAGTAATTCAAATCAAGGTATCAAATAGTTTGGAACCTAGCTTAGTCTAAGGTAGATCAACTTTCATGTGAATCTATTCTTAGTCAAGCTCTCTTAATTAGAACCTCACTCAATCGAGAATGTTGGTTCACTCTATAGAATTTATTAGCCTTGGAACATCTCTCAATGCAATAAATACCATAGGCTTACGGGACTAGTTCACTTCAATTCCATAGAAAAGATCATATTCACTACATCCAAACCTTTCTTAAGGTCATTCGATACTTCGGTCAAGTTTTAGGATCAACATGTCACTTAGGCATTTCATCAAACACTTAGTAGCATGTCATTTATGAAGAGCATAGTGAACATGAATTTAACACCATAGATTATTGAATCAAATGTATATACATGATCATAGAGTACCAAGGAGGGTTACAACACCCTCAAAACACAAGATCACTACTAACACATCATGTAAGACAACATGGTGTGAGTAGCGTTTATAGCACACAACAAGTAGAATGGAAAAGGTGCAGAGGAAGTAGGATGGTTAGTCCTAGAATCTCCCTTTAGTCATTCTTCTCCTTAGTTGGATCTTTGGTTGACGACCTTGGTTTGACCTCTGTTCTTGATCTTCTTGTCCCCAAAAATTTAGCACATTTAGGTCAAAAACCCCTCGTTCTATTTATAGCCTCGGGTAGAAAAAACCCTACTGTAGCAGGTCCAGTCGGTCGGCTGGTTCTGAAACTTGATTTCAGCCTGTCGACTGGATATGCGCTTGGGCATGCCCTTCTGAAATCTTGTTACGGCCAACCGACTGGATGGGGGCAGTAATTGAGCCTTCTGAAATCTTATTCCAACCGACAGACTGGACTGGCCAGCCGACCGACTGGATGTGGCTTGGTGGCTTCCACTTTTGCTCCTTTATCCAGCCGATCGGCAGGTTCAGGGGAGATTTTGAACCGGTCGGATGGGAGCCCTTTTTGCCCACTTTTTGCTCTAAATCTTCAAATTTTCCCCGAGTTTTCGTATTTAGGCTTTGACCTTAAGGGAGACTCATTTTCTACCTGAAACGTAGAGATAGAGAGAAATATCAAAATATCGTCGGAAACGAACAAAAGCTATAGTGAAAAATGGCTATTAATGACTCGAAAACTCGACTCATCAAAACTCCACACTCATGAATATACGTCAAGGGCATGGAAATTACGAAATGCTAGTGGTGCTATGTTTTTCGTCTATTTGCCTCACTAGCTTTCACAAGGTCTCGATCATTATTCCTAAACATGTTATTCAAGGAAAATGAAAGTATGTACAACCTAACTAGCTCCTTTTTGTAGGCGTTACGAATTCATTAAGCCTTTAAACCTCTAGGCTACCCTAGTGGACGAGTTATAGTCTCGTGAGAGTTTTCAGAAAAGGGAATACTCACAAATCCCAAATGCACCTATCCCATGAGAATGAATTCAAGAGTGCTAACCGAGGCGAGGATTTCTCAAAACAAATACCTTACTAAACGTTGTAATATTTGCACTTCAAATCTATGTGATCGAAAGCAAGATATTTGGTCGAAAACAATTTATAAACCGGTAAGTACCGGGTCATCCAAGGAGCAAGTCTAAACTTATGAGCACTATTCAATTTTGTTCCGATAAGTCTATTCTAATTGCGAAAGGTTGGGGTTGGTGGAGTAAAACTATATAAACAATATAAACAATCTAAGGAATCTAGAGATAATGTCACTACCAAGGCAAAAGGTGTACTTTGGGGAACTACTTCACTCATATGTGTTTTAGACTCCATGAGTTCAATTTCATGCAAGATAATTGTGTTAGATGATTAGATTAAGGTGTGTGACTATTCAATCAAATTCAATCTCTCGATGTTTTTATTTGATTTAAGGAAGAGGCACTTCGCACGTGAGCTTCAATCTCTCGATGTTTTTAGCTCACGTTCAACTCAAGTTTCTCTATCATCAATGCTAGTTGAATGAAATTTGATCCTACAAGGCCAAGAAGAGGATTAAATGGCATCCTTGAGGCTCTGACCGAGGTGGAATGAAACTTGACGATTAAATTTGATCTTTTTGCCAAAACTTGATCCTTGAGGCTCTGACCGAGGTGGAATGAAATTTTTCACCTACAAGGCCAAGAAGAGGATTAAATGGCATAAAAAATGGCTAAGAACGAATCAAATCATCTAATAAAAGTGGAGGATCATTAGTCAAGAATTTCACTTATCAAAACACTCCACTCTTAGAGTTTGATCGTCCCGAGAAAGTAATAAGATCATGCCAAAGAGAAACAAATGGCGAAAAGCTAAGTCATTATATTTTGTCGCCCATTTTCTCTCCACATCCATTTATTAAAGTTTCAAGCTTTTATTCCTAACTACTCTAACACATATATACAACCTAACTCCTTTTCGAAGGTGTTACGAGTGCATCTAGCATATGCACTAAGCCTTTAAACCCCTAGGCTACCCTAGTGGACGAGTTATAGTCTCGTGAGAGTTTTCAAAAAAGGGAATACTCACAAATCCCCTATGCACTTATCCTAAAAGAGTGAAAACAAGAAATAATTCCAGAACCATACTTCACCCGTGCCAACCTCACTAATCATGCAATCATATCACGTAAATTTATCATGCTATCGAATATGGAAATAAACCAAAATAACACTAGACAAGCCGCTCATCCACAGATCATTGTCTAGATTAACCTCAACCGTTGAACGTCGCCCATCCACAGATTATCAACGATCTTGATTATTAAACTTAGGGGTTTTCAGACAAAAGTCAACTTTCCTATTAATTCATGTACTACCATTGTAGCTACCATGACCTAATATCAATTTCATACAATCTGGTTAATACCTAGGACCCATCCATCTTTTGGTAACCTAAATACGTTCTAGCATGCAAACATCCCATTCAATGTAAAACTTGCAAGGACGATAAAATTAAGCACGATGAAATTGAATATTCGAATTGCATTAATGAAAAACATTTAATTGATAACATGAAGAGTTGGGTACATATCACGGGATCCGTAGGATCCCAGAATAAAGAAGACTACTCACTACTCATGGTAAGTTAACCACAAAAAGTTTAATAATAGAAATTAAGGACGAGATAACCGTAGCGACGATGTAGCTCGTTGAATCCTCAATCTCTCGCGATGTTCTCCGTCTTCTCTCCCAAGTTAGGGTTTTCTTCTCAATTTAAGTACACAACTCTCGTATCATCCACCCTGAGTAAATCAGACGGTTGCCCTCTTTATAGCTTTCCAAAAGGCCAAAAACCCCAAAAAACGGAATTAGGAAATAAGTCCAAAAATCTGTCCAAAAGTCCAAAAATCGTTTTTAGAAACTGTCTTCGACGGGGCCGTGACACCCGTGACATTCATGTGTGTCACGGCTGTCACGGACTAAGCAAAAGTGCACTAGGACATAAGGGGGCCGTAACACCCGTGACGTTGTGTTTTGTCACGGCTGTCACTGCCATGAAAAATGGCAGAGACTTCGGGCAGATTTTTCATGGTCTTAACCTCCGAATTTGATCTCTGCGTAAACTACAAAGTTGTAGCCCTTTGAATTAGATTTCCAACAAGCTTTGAATTAGTCAATTTGGACACCATATGCTATCTGTGCGTGCAACATAAGTCGGAAATGTCAATCTGCCCTGTTTTGCTTCAGATCAATCCAAAAGTATTAGGTATGTGATATATGACCTGAAACACTAGAAAATAGGTTAAATGATAACAAAATATCTGGAAAACAAACCTAATCCATCATCGAATGAAGTGAATAATAGGTCAAGAATTCGACCGATCAAAACACTACACACTTAGGATTTGTTCGCCCCGAACAAACATTAAGCACAAGTGATGGACCATAATTGTATGAATCATAAACACAGTTAAACCCACCAAATTAGACTCTTTGTCTATTTAACTTTTGCTTGTTAGTTCCGATATTTATCTACAGGGTATTTTGAAGTCTAGAGAGAATACAGGCTAAGGAGGAGTTTTGAAGCTGAAAATGAATTACGAGTCATTCCAGGTCACGACCAAATTCTGAATTTCAAGAACCTGACATGGTATCACTCAAAACAAGTCCAACCGAAGGGCAACCATAGTCAGTCCGGAGCTGATGGCTTTTGGGAAAAGATCTCAACTCACACTCACCCACTCCCTTGCCACCTATGGCCGGCGGCTAAGCCACAAGCCTCTCCTCCATTGCCATGTGGCCGACGGCTTTTGGGAGGGGACACCTCACCCCTATGGCTTTTGCTCTTCCTCCCCCCATTTGACAAGTGTCATGCCTCTCATCCACATCCATCTCCTCCTCTAAGCCAATAAATAGAGACCTTCATTGCCTTTGTAAATCATCCTCAATTCCAAAATCACAAACATTATCCATCACAAAGCTCTAGCTTCTCTCTAGAATTTGGGCACTAATCATGTAATCACTTTACTTTGAAATGGAAGCTTGGTCTTGAGCACTCTTATCGGTTCTTGTAAGTCCTCTCTTCTTTACTTTACTGTCTTTTCAATTCAATAACTTTACTTTCGAAAACTTTATTTTCTGTCTTTCAAAACCTTTACTTTTCAAGCACTTAGCTATGATGTCCTGCTCCATGGATATTCGTAGCTAAACCCTTCATTCGGTTGAAGGGGAGTGCTTGTATCATACAATGTTTTAGGCCCTACTCTTAGTGCCTCTATGTGTTCAAAACTTGTTCTATGTGCCACATATTAGGTTAGAACTTCCAAGGTTGAGTGGATGCTTTAACGAGCAAATCTCTTCCGTGGGGTTCGTGAACATACTCGGGTAAGTGGATGCTTTAACGGGCAAAGCTTATCTGAGGAGTTCGACCTCTTTTAAAAACCATTTGATTGCTCGTAACTGAAGATCAAATGGATGCACATAAGGCTAAGATACTTCGAAAGGAGGAATTAGTCTAAATAGAACAAGTGTTCTAAATGATGTGGCAAGTCATGTGCTAGAAATAGCCTTGATTCATATTTGAACACATAGTATGATCATTAGAGGTCAATGATAAACGAAAATATGATACAAGGCCCCTGAAACCGAATCTTTCCTTTAATTGTAATATCAACTGTTACTTTACCTTTCAGTACTAAAAACCAAAAACAACCCCCCAACTGCTTTATTTAATCCCCCCTTTTCGAAAGAACAACTATTCACCTAACTCCCTTGGGTTCGACCCGTACTTACCACTGACTACCCAAAATAGTTAAGTCGCGAGTATCGGAGATATAAATTTGTTTTTGCACAAAGAACATCGCACCTTAACGACAGTGCGGTGGGCTCCGTCAAAACTGGCGCCGTTGCCGGGGAGTTAGAACAATTGTTCTTTCTTTTTCTTTCAAAATCGCTTCTGTACAACCATGTCTCGCGAAGGAAGCATCCATGACTATCAGGATGACGACGAGATCAATCTGTTCGATCGAAATAACGAGGCACCGTGATGGACCAAATTATACGAATCAAAAACACAGTAAAACCCACCAAATTAGACTGTTGGTCTATTTAACTTCTGCTTGTTAGTCCCGATTTATTTCAACAGGGTATTTTGGCACTTAGAGAGAAAACACGCAAAGGAGAGGTTTTTACGCTGAAAAGATGATAAGAGTCAATCCAAGGTCAAGATCAGACGAACGAAGAAATATCAAGATCCTGACCAAGAATTACTCAAATTAAATTCAACCGAGGAACAATCAAAGTCAGACGAAGCAAAATTGGATTGTTAGTTTTGTGAAAAGACTGCACAAAACTGACAAAATGCACCCATGGACCAAGGTGACCGGCCACCTTGCTTGGAGGTGGCCAAAGCCACCCTTCTCCTCCTTGGACAACCGGCAACCGGCGGCTCAACCCTCCCCCAACCGGCGGCTTTCCTTCCCCCCATGTGTCACCTCCTCCTTCCTCCTCCTTTCTCCTCCCTTGGATGAAAAACACATGCCACCCATCTTAGCCCTCCATTCTCCTCCTCCATGGCTATAAAAGGAGAGCTTCACCCCTCATTTTCAACATCCACAAATCCACAAATTGTAAAATCACTTCTCTCTCTAAGTTTTGGTTACTTTGTAAGTTTGGTTTGGTTTTTTGAAATAATACTCCTGTTTGTTCTTGAGTATTATACGCTTTGAAATTATAATACTCCTGTCGGTTCTTGAGTATTATAATACTGTAGAGAATACTCCTGTTGGTTCTTGAGTATTCAGTAGGAAATTGGGAATACTCCTGTTGGTTCTTGAGTATTCCACCCCTTTCCCTCTTACTGTTTTCAAAAACCCCCGAGTATTTAGTTACGATGTCCTTTTCCATGGATATTCGTAGCTAAACTCCTCATTCGGTCGAAGGTATTTTCTTGAATTATATAATGTTTTAATTTCTTTTAGTTTCATTTCTCTGTATTCAAAACTTGTTCTATGTGCCATTTATAGTCAGAGTTTCCAAGGTTGAGTGGAAGCTGTAACAAGTAAAGCTCTTCCGTGGGAATTCGTGATCATACTCGGTAAGTGGAAGCTGTAACAAGCAAAACTTATCGACGAGTTCGGCTTATCTTAAAAAACCATTTGGAAACTGGACCAAAGAATTCAAATGGATGCACAAAAGGCTAAGATACTTCGAAAGGAGGAATTAGTCTGAAGTAGAACAAGTGTTGCTTTAAACGATGTTGCAAGTCTTGCGCTACGAAAGGGCCTCGATTCATCTTTGAATACTTAGAAAGGTTACTAGCGGTTATTAATAAACATGTTATAATACAAGGTACCTGAAATCGAATACTTTCCCTTGAATTACAAAAACCCCCTGTACTTACTTTTATAAACTACTCGATCAACTACAACCATCAACCACTCATCTACCGGATGAATCGCAATCACGCATCACCCACTGTAAGTCTTCTTCCCTTAACTTTTTTACTTTCAGTCATTTATTTTCAGTATTTATTTTCTGTATTTACTTTCCCGCATAAAAAACCAAAAAAAACCAAAAACAGTAGGTTAGTTAATCGCGCTAAAATCTCAATCAACCTAAAACACGCTCCCTCGCTGTACAAATCCCTTAAAGAACAACGTATCCCTCTAATTCCCTTGGGTTCGACCCCTACTTACCACTTACTACCCAGTAGTGTAGTCGCGAGTAGCGGAAAAATATAAATTTATTTGTACAGAGAACATTGCACCTTAACGACAGTGCAGTGGGCTCTGTCAAATTGGCGCCGTTGCCGGGGAATTAGCCATCGGATTAGTGGTTCTTTCCCTCCCATGTCCTCATGACGCAACCCCCTTCATATGCATGGACAACACGACATCTGCCACTGTTCGGAGGTACGGATGGAGAAGACCCAGTACAACACTGCCGAAACTTTCACCACGTCTGCCACCTCATTAAACCTGCGAATGAAATGTTGAGGAATTTAAGCTTAAATGCTTCAAATTCTCTCTAATGGATTTCGCGACGATCTGGTATTACACGTCAACCGCTAGCAGTGCAGTACATTTCGTGGACCTCTGCGTTCCATTCCTAAAAGAATTCTCCCCTCCATCCTTACAACAACAAATCCGTGAGAAGATCATGTGCCGGCAACAATCCCGGGATGAGACTTTGGACGAATACTACACGAGCTTTGATACCATCGTCTCAAACTGCCCGCACCATGGATTCACGAAGAAAATTCTGCTTCAAAAATTTCTTCGTGGGATGAAGGCCGATGATCTAGCAAGGATTAACAAAGCAATGAGGAGATCAGCCAGGAACTTAACCATTGCAGACATGTGGTACCTCATAAATGACATGGCCGCAGCCACAAAACGAATACCCGAGGCTGACGGAGAAATGCAGACAGAAAGAGAAGAAACTCCCGAGCCATCAGAAGAAACTCCCGAGCCATCAGAAGACTGGGATATAGAAAGTGTCGGGAGTAATGAGGAAGTGTCAGCAATGGAAGAAGTCCAGAATACCACCGACATGCTGCCAAAGCCATACCCAGCTATCATCACCCAGGCAGCCGAAACCATCTATGACCATTTCCTCACAAACAGACACGATGAGGCAGAACCGAGCCTTAAGATGCAAGCTTCCCGACTTTTCCCCTCGATCAATAGACAAATCGCTGAAAACTATGTGATCAATGAAGAGGCTGAAAGGAGGATGGGAAAAGGGCCTGAGCAAAACGACTCCTCGATGGAGCATGCTTTCGCCATGACTGGACAAGGCAGCCCTGAACACCAGAAAACCCAGTTCAAGAAGCTAGTGGTCAAAGGTCCCTCGCATTCTCAGAGACGTTGGAAGGAGAAATCACCAGAACAACGGGAACTGGACCCAAGCCCATCATCTCGCAAGAAATCGGGAAAAGGCAAGGCAAAAGTCAACACAGGAACGGTGGCAAAATTCGACCTAAGCCACCATGGGATCCCAACCAGTGATCCAGGAATAAGGTACTGCCGAGCCAACGACGTTAAACAAGTGCACTGGTCGGGAGGTAACCCGACACTATCTTACTTTCCGCATTTTAATTTTCTGTCTTTTTATTTTTTGTCTTTTAGTTTTCATCAATAAGTCGCTCTCACCCACTTGGTGCATAGAATGATTTGACTATTTAGGAATTGGTTTTTGGAGCACGATCGGATCAGCCAGGCAGCTTCCGTGAACTACCGGGCCTGCGCTGAGAGTTCAAGGCCCCAGCCGAACTCCCTCGATTATCCAGCCTCATGCCATTCGACACAATAAGGGAGTTCTGATCTTACCTTTCCTTAAGTCATTTCCTTCTCATATAACATCTGCTTGCATGGCTTTTGAACTAAGTAGTGCTGAAAGGCGCGACTTCGTTCAAAAGTGTGGGGTGAGATCCGCATGTGTACATAAATAAAAAACTTTTTCTTTTTTAATGTATCTTTTTGAAAATATGAACTTAAGAATGTGAAAAAGATAGACCGAAATTCATGCATTTACCTTGTGAAAATTCAACTGTCTAAAAACTTAGAACGTAACTTCTCATTTGTCCTTTGTGCTGAGATAAACTAGGGATGTGGAGTTGATAGAAATGCCCTAGAGAGGCTTGGCAAGCAATCGAAGGATCGAATCAAACTATATGGTTTTCGAAGTCAGTGGAGGCTGCACTTCGGGTTTCAGTGAAGATTGAAGTCATCTCCGCCATGCAGTGTTTATGCAAAAAAGAAAAAAAGGCGAGGATGGGAATCAGACCGTCCTATCTCTAGTCAAAGTAACCGAGAAAATAGATGAGCGACCCTCATCTTGACCCGCGCGAAACGACAAAGATGAGAGGAGCGAGGAGGTATTTCCATAGGCTTGCGGGCGATGATTGGACCTCCCAAAAAGGCTTGAGAAAATGGACTAGCAAGTCACAAAGACGCAAAAAGCTCGAAGAAGCTAATCAAGAGGCCAAAGGCCCAAAATTGTGAAGGTTTTAACCGAACAAAAAGTGAAGTACTCAAAGAATCAAATCAAAGGCCAAAGGCCGATTCACTACAAAAAGCAGTCCCTCGCCAAAAGAAAATCAAAGTACTCAAACCAGTGAAACCCGAACCGAATCACGTGCTAGAGAAAGCTACAAGGAAACCATATATTAAGAGACGATCCCGAGGTTGCAGTCCATGAGCCTAAAAAGGGCTATCTCCCGAAACATCCAGAATAATTTGCATCACAGCACGGAGGTACAAGTATCGAGTTACTTCTATTTATTTATACAGTTCAATTTGGTAATAAGTAAGTAATGCATGAATTAGGATAAATCAAGTCCCACAGTCTAATTTTCATATTTTAAAACCAAACTTAGTGCCGCCCTTTAATAGCATTGTTCGGGACGAACAACTAAAAGTGTGGGGTGATCTGATGGACCAAAATTATACGAATCAAAAACACAGTAAAACCCACCAAATTAGACTGTTGGTCTATTTAACTTCTGCTTTATAGTCCCGATTTATTTCAACAGGGTATTTTGGCACTTAGAGAGAAAACACGCTAAGGAGAGGATTTCACGCTGAAAAGATGATAAGAGTCAATCCAAGGTCAAGATCAGACGCCGAAAGAAGAAATATCAAGATCCTGACCAAGAATTACTCAAATTAAATTCAACCGAGGAACAATCAAAGTCAGACGGAGCAAAATTGGATTGATAGTTTTGTGAAAAGACTGCACAAAACTGTCAAAATGCACCCATGGACCAAGGTGACCGGCCACCTTGCTTGGAGGTGGCCAAAGCCACCCTTCTCCTCCTTGGACAACCGGCAACCGGCGGCTCAACCCTCCCCCAACCGGCGGCTTTCCTTCCCCCCATGTGTCACCTCCTCCTTCCTCCTCCCTTCTCCTCCCTTGGATGAAAAACACATGCCACCCATCTTAGCCCTCCAATCTCCTCCTCCATGGCTATAAAAGGAGAGCTTCACCTCTCATTTTCAACATCCACAAATCCACAAATTGTAAAATCACTTCTCTCTCTAAGTTTTGGTTACTTTGTAAGTTTGGTTTGGTTTTTTGAAATAATACTCCTGTTTGTTCTTGAGTATTATACGCTTTGAAATTATAATACTCCTGTCGGTTCTTGAGTATTATAATACTGTAGAGAATACTCCTATTGGTTCTTGAGTATTCAGTAGGAAATTGGGAATACTCCTGTTGGTTCTTGAGTATTCCACCCCTTTCCCTCTTACTGTTTTCAAAAACCCCCCGAGTATTTAGTTACGATGTCCTTTTCCATGGATATTCGTAGCTAAACTCCTCATTCGGTCGAAGGTATTTTCTTGTATTATATAATGTTTTAATTTCTTTTAGTTTCATTTCTCTGTATTCAAAACTTGTTCTATGTGCCATTTATAGTCAGAGTTTCCAAGGTTGAGTGGAAGCTGTAACAAGCAAAGCTCTTCCGTGGGAATTCGTGATCATACTCGGTAAGTGGAAGCTGTAACAAGCAAAACTTATCGAGGAGTTCGGCTTATCTTAAAAAACCATTTGGAAACTGGACCAAAGAATTCAAATGGATGCACAAAAGGCTAAGATACTTCGAAAGGAGGAATTAGTCTGAAGTAGAACAAGTGTTGCTTTAAACGATGTTGCAAGTCTTGCGCTACGAAAGGGCCTCGATTCATCTTTGAATACTTAGAAAGGTTACTAGCGGTTATTAATAAACATGTTATAATACAAGGTACCTGAAACCGAATACTTTCCCTTGAATTACAAAAACCCCCCTGTACTTACTTTTATAAACCGCTCGATCAACTACAACCATCAACCACTCATCTACCGGAGGAATCGCAATCACGCATCACCCACTGTAAGTCTTCTTCCCTTAACTTTTTTACTTTCAGTCATTTTTTTTAGTATTTATTTTCTGTATTAACTTTCCCGCATAAAAAACCAAAAAAACCAAAAACAGTAGGTTAGTTAATCGCGCTAAAATCTCAATCAACCTAAAACACGCTCCCTCGCTGTACAAATCCCTTAAAGAACAACGTATCCCTCTAATTCCCTTGGGTTCGACCCCTACTTACCACTTACTACCCAGTAGTGTAGTCGCGAGTAGCGGAAAAATATAAATTTATTTGTACAGAGAACATTGCACCTTAACGACAGTGCAGTGGGCTCCGTCACACCGCCTCAATTTCCAATTCTCGACGATCCAGAGTAACTCTTTCGAAACCAAAGAGCTCGTGATAGGAATGACATCCTAAGAAACCAAGGACCACCCGAAGGCCGAAATGAAGCTGGCCCAGCGCAACCAAGACGAGAACCCGTCTTTGATGACTACTACGGGGATAACAACAACTTCCGCGAACCTACTATGGGAGAACTATCGGCACCAGATTTCAGAAATCAGCCGTGGTGCATTTACGAAGGCCCTGAGCTAGAAAACATCGCCATCAACACTTCAGTGGCCCACAACTTGCCAAAGTTCTCAGGAACTCGTGGAGAATCAGCAACGACTCATCTCCAACGCTTACATGGCACTTGCCAAAACCTAAAACCAAATGGCGTGAACGTAGACGACTTCAAGCTGAAAGTGTTCTACTTTTCCCTCACTGACTCGTCGAACGACTGGTTCCTTTCATTGCCTTCCGGAAGCATCAGAACATGGGCTCAGATGCAGAAGAAGTTCTTAGACAAATATTACCCAGCAGGAAGAGCAATGCAAGTAAGGAGGCAACTGCAGGACATCAAGCAAGGGCCCAATGAAACCATGTACGACTACCTGGAAAAGTTCAATCGCCTAGAGAGAAGCTGCTGTACCCTTGGACTGCCCGAGAAACTCATAATCGAGTACCTCATTGATGGATTAAGGCCCTTAGACAAAATGCTTCTGGATGCCTCAGCTGGAGGATCCATGATGAATCTATCATTAAGTGGCATAAGGAATCTCATCACCGACGCTGCTGAAAATGCTCGATTTAGAGAAGAGACAACTAGGCAGGAAGAATTTTCCCGAACGAAGAATGTGGCAAAGGCTGAAACACCGATGAACTCTATGCCAGAGGAGATGAAACAAATAAAGGAAATGATGATTCAAATCCTACGAAGGCAGCCAGTTCAGATAAAGCCTTGCAAGTTTTGTAGTTTTACGGACCATAAGACTGACGCATGCCCGGCATTGATAGTAGAGGAACCGGAAGAAGTGAATGCAGTGGTAGGATACCAAGGATACAACAACCACAACAGCAACGATAGAGCAGGACCAATCCGGCAGTATAATCAAGCAACCAATCCAAGCTGGCGAAACGACAACCATCCTCCGAGGGAGACACAACAAGCCGCACCACAATTAGCTCAGTCATTCTACCAACCTCCCCACCGGCAGTACAACCAGAATGCTCCATCAGCAGGCCAATATCAGCAGAGAGGATCAAATCAATACCCGACGAGCCAATATCAGTAGAAGGGAACGAATCAATACCAATCCAGCTCAAATAATCAGCAAGGACCAAGCAAGTCGCTTGAAGACACAATGAAGGAGCTCGCAGGAAGCGTAAATCAATTGGGGACTTCGCTACACCAATATCAGGTGAAAACTGACGGGGCAATATCAGAATTGACCAAACAAATGTCCCAGCTCGCCATCGCAATGTCCGTGCTCACTAATGAACCAGGCAAACTACCTTCACAAACCGTCCAAAACCCGAAGGGAAATGTTAATGCTGTGGCCCTAAGGAGTGGGAAAAAACTTGTCATCAAACCTATAGAGCAAGATGAGGACAAAAGTCCGAGGTTGCCCGGAGAAGAACAAGTGAGGCCCGAGGCTCTCGAAACTCTTGAGCAAGACAAAGAGGAGGACGTGACCGAAGAAGAAGGGAACACATCCAAGGATCACAGGCCTGGCCCTGTACCAGCGGCCAGCCCGGTTCCAGAGCACAATGAGCGCCCGGTGCCCAGAACCGAGACCCCCAAAATTAGCGCCGCACTTCCATTTCCAGTGCCAGCCCGTGTACCAAAACAACATATCATGGATGAGGACGTGTTTGAATTGTTCAGCAAAGTCGAAATAAACATCCCCCTCTTGGAAGCCATCAAGCAAATCCCTCGATATGCTAAGTTTTTAAAAGAGCTTTGCACCAACCGGAGGAGGAGTACTAGATATGATCAAGAGCTAATCAGTAGAAACGTGTCGGCCGTCATACAACGAAAAGTGCCCCCAAAATGTGGTGATCCGGGAACTTACACCATTCCATGCACAATTGGCAACATCCGGATCGAGAACTGCATGCTAGACCTTGGAGCATCAATCAACGTTCTTCCCTTCTCTATCTACTCATGCCTCCGAATTGGACCGCTCGAACCCACTGGTCTCACTATTCAACTGGCAGATCGGTCGTGCAAACAGCCTGAAGGGAAAATAGAAGACGTCCTGGTTCGAGTAGGCGAATTGGTGTTTCCAGTAGACTTCTACGTCTTAAAGATGGAGAATGGCGGACCTACAGATCATGCACCCATCCTTCTCGGCCATCCATTTCTCAAAACATCAAAAATGAAGATAGACTGTGGAAGTGGAATGCTCTCAATGGAAGTAGAAGGAGAGGTCTTCAGCTTTGACATATTCCAAGCAATGAAGCACCCTATGAAATTTCGAGGAAGTACACGCTCTCGATGCTTTGGACGACCTGGTCCAAGAAGTTCAACCAGAACCAAGAGCGGACCCCTTAGAAGCCATACTCAATGGAGCTGAAGGCTCATACGAATTGACCGAAGACTTGCATGAAACGGTGGCCCACTTAACAATCTCGGAGCCTCTCACACCAGAATATGAAGTCAACGAGGTAAAATTATTCAAATCAAATACTTTTATGCCCTCGGTGATGCAAGCTCCCAAAATAGAATTGAAGCCCCTTCCCGGACATCTGAAGTACGCTTTCCTAGGAGATAATAACACACTTCCAGTGATCATCAAGAGTGGCTTGGAAGCAGGTCAGGAGAGAAATCTGATAAAAGTGCTGAGACAACACAAGTTGGCTATTGGATGGACTCTAGCCGACTTAAGAGGAGTCAGCCCGGCTGTATGCATGCACCGTATTCTACTTGAAAAAGGAGCAAAGCCATCAAGAGAGCCTCAACGACGACTCAACCTTATCATGATGGAAATCGTCCAAAAAGAAATACAGAAGCTACTAGATGCGGACGTTATCTATCCCATATCAGATAGCCAATGGGTAAGTCCTGTCCATGTGGTCCCGAAGAAAAGTGGGATCACGGTCGAGGAAGATGCCGAAGGAAAAATAGTAACAACAAGAGTCAAGAACGGCTGGAGAATGTGCATCGACTATAGAAAATTGAACGCCGTCACAAGAAAAGACCATTTCTCTCTACCATTCATCGATCAAATGCTAGACCGACTGGCGGGCAAACCATATTTTTGCTTTATGGACGGGTTCTCAGGCTACAACCAGATCCCCATAGCACCTGAGGACCAAGAGAAGACTACATTCACCTGCCCATTCGGCACATTCGCCTTCAGAAAGATGTCATTCGGCCTATGCAATGCCCCGTGAACTTTTCAAAGGGTAGTGACTAGCAACTTTTCAGACATGATCGGGGAATTCATTGAAGTCTTCATGGATGACTTCACCATCTATGGAGACACATTCGACGCTTGCTTAAGCAATTTGAGCACGGTTTTGGCACGATGTGTGTCCATGAACTTAGTACTCAATTATGAGAAGTGCCACTTCATGGTAACACACAGAATAGTCTTGGGACATATCGTCTCACAAGAAGGCATGGAAGTGGACAAAGAAAAAATCGACCTGATCATGACGCTACCATACCCATCCACGGTCCGAGACATCCAATCATTCCTTGGCCATGCAGGATTCTATCGACGATTCATCAAAGACTTCTCCAAAATGGCGTTGCCTCTAACCACTCTGCTCCAGAAAGAAGTCCCTTTTGAATTCACTAATACATGCAAGGAGGCCTTTGATAAACTGAAGAAAGCCCTCACCAGCACACCTATCATCCAAACGCCAAATTGGGAACTACCATTCGAAATCATGTGCGATGCGAGCGATTATGCTGTGGGGGCAGTCCTCGGTCAAAAAGTTGATAAGAAGGTGGTTGTGATCTACTACGCCTCAAGAACCCTAGATTCTGCCCAACGAAACTACTCCACCACCGAGAAGGAACTCCTGGCAATGGTTTTCGCTCTGGAAAAATTCAGATCCTATATGCTTGGAGCAAAAGTAATAGTTTATTCTGACCACGCGGCCATCCGTTACCTAATGAAGAAGAAGGAGGCCAAGCCAAGGCTCATTCGGTGGGTATTACTACTGCAAGAATTCGATGTGGAAATAAGGGACAAAAAGGGGATCGAAAATACAGTGGTGATCGAGTGTAATTCAGTGTAAATATTCGATAAGAATTATCAAATACTTATGCCAAACACGGTTAATCAAAACATTTATATTTTGACTTGGGAAACCCAAGGTCGTACCCAAAAGATAGGTGATTAAACTAATTAGTGCTACGATTAAATCTAGAGTGTCTAATGGTTTGGGGGGGTTTGACCCTCAAAAAAGGTCGGTAGCAAAATGATTTACTATCCTAGAAAGAGATTTAGTCGATGAAATAGGTAAACAATCAATTAAAGATGACTAGGGTTCTAATCCCCTCCTAGACAATTATTGTGACGGCAAATTAGAACACCATTGATGAATTCGAACATACACATATAGAATTTAGCCATGTAACGTTAATACTAGGTTCAACTCGCGCTACAACCTAGCACCAAGAGGTTACACCTCGCATAGCACCTCACACTCGCGCTTTATTGGTGCTATAGCGCATTATTTATCTAGCCTCACACTCGCGCTTTATTGGCTAAATAAATCATGCACTTATTAAATTCAAGCCATTCTCATTAAGATTAAGGCATCGCCATGTAACACTAGAATCTTAATGCTTCTTCGTTTAGTTTCTTTGAAATCATACTTTTCAGGGGTTAGCTACGTCAAGCATGAAATCAACTAGAATCCCTATTTCGGACTTGTCAAAAACATGTCATAGGTAATCCAAAAACATTAAGATTAAACGAAGAAGAATCGTGTGTAAAATTTATTCACCAATTGTATTCATGGTATTCAAAACGTCACAAACATGCCTAGGGGTTCATAGAACCCCAACCAATATCACTACTCACTCATGGTGAGATTACAACCCATATCAATAGTAGATGAGTAGAAAAACATAAACAAAGTTGGGTTTAGGATTCTAGAACCAATATGGAGGAATAATGATGAAGGACGATCCACGATCCGAGTTGTTGATGATGATGTAAAATTCTTGCTTCTTCTCCAAGCTTTCTTCTCTTCAAATCCCCAGAAAAATCCCAGAAAAAACAACACACGGTTTTGGAAACCCTAAATTTCTATTTATACCCCAAAGTTAAAAATCTGATTTTTACGACTTCATGCGAGCGCATGAAATTATCATGCGAGCGCATGGATGGACCATGCGAGCGCATGAATGCGTAAAAGTTGGTCATGCGAGCTTGGGCTTGAGGCATGCGACCACATGAGATTCTCATGCGACTGGTCAAGTTCATGCGAGCTTGGGAGACTTTCATGCGAGCGCATGACTTTCTCATGCGACTGGTCGAAGCCATGCGAGCTCTGGAGCCTTTCATGCAAGCGCATGACTTTCTCATGCGACTGGTCGAGTCTGTGCGTTCGCATGACATTATTGTGCAAACGCATGGTCTCTTGCTGGCCTCTTTTTGCTGTCTTAACGTCCGATTTGGGTCTCGGCGTCAACTAGAGAGTTGTAGCCCTTTGAGTTAGCTTTCCAACAAGCTTTGAATCGACCAAATCGAACACCACATGAGATCTGTATGTTCAAAATACTCCGGAGAGGTCAGCGTGTCTCGATTGCCCGAAAGTCCATATTTTTGCTCCGAAATGCTCGATTTTGCTCCAAAATCAATGCCCACTTGTGTTCTCAGCTTAAACTCTGTAACTCGCCTGAAATGAACCACAAGACATCAAATAGCAAGTGAAATTGTGATAAAACAAACAGAACAATAAGCATAGAGGTCGCCTAAAATGCATATATTTTAGCACTATCAAGTGGCCGACCACCTAAGCAGGATTGTCCGAAAGGAAGAAGAGGGGCACATAACCGAGTCATTTCCAGACGAGCACCTGTATGCAGTCTCAACCAAGGTGTCGTGGTATGCCTCAATCGTCAACTACCTTGTAGGAGGTAAATTTCCCCCTTCTTTTACTAAAGCACAATGCATGAAACTTAGGCATGATGCTAGGCATTACTTGTGGGATGATCCTTATTTGTGGAAAATAGGAGCAGATCAAATACTTAGGAGATGCATCCCAGATAATGAAATAGCTTCTATTATTAGCTTCTGCCATGAGTTTGCATGTGGAGGACACTTCGGGCCTAGGAGAACCGCTAAAAAAATCCTAGATAGCAGCTTCTTTTGGCCAAGTATGTTTAGGGATGCCTATGAGAAGTGTAAAAAATGCGATAAGTGCCAAAGAGTAGGAAATGTGTCAGCTAAAAATGAGATGCCTCAAGTACCCATATTAGTCAACGATGTTTTCGACATTTGGGGTCTTGATTTTATGGGACCATTCCCAGTATCATGCGGTTATACTTATATTCTAGTCGCTGTAGATTATGTGTCAAAATGGGTAGAGGCTAAGGCCACAAGGTGCGACGATGCAAAGACTGTCATAGATTTTTTGCGAACTAACCTGTTTTGTAGATACGGGGTACCCAAGGCCGTAATAAGCGACCAAGGAACTCATTTCTGCAACCGCATGATGGCTGCCACCTTAAAACGCTACCATGTCCACCACCGAACGTCCACGGCATATCATCCCCAGACCAATGGTCAAGCGGAGATCTCCAACCGCGAAATCAAGGGAATTTTAGAAAAAATGGTGAAGCCGGGTAGGAAAGATTGGAGTCAGATGCTAGATGAAGCTCTTTGGGCTTATCGGACAGCATACAAAACACCAATTGGAACCTCCCCCTTTCGACTTGTTTATGGAAAGTCATGCCACCTTCTGGTGGAATTAGAACATAAAGCCTATTGGGCGCTCAAGCATTGCAATCCGGATTTGAAGGCTGCTGGACAAGATAGGAAGCTTAATCTATGTGAGCTTGAAGAATTGCGGCTTGAGGCCTATGAAGGGCAAACGGACTACAAAGCGCGGACCAAATTATATCATGACAAATTCATCCTCCGACGCTCATTTGAGGAGGGACAACAAGTTCTACTCTTCTCCTCACGGTTGAAGTTGATGCCTGGCAAACTAAAATCAAGATGGACCGGCACTTATACCGTGACTAAGGTATTCAACCATGGAATGCTTGAGTTGGAAAGCATGGAGAATGGGAGCCGATTCAATGTGAATGGACAGCGAGTCAAACACTACCATGGCGAGGTCAACTTGACAACACAAAAATTCGACCTAAGCCACCCATGGGATCCAAACCTGTGATCCCCATGCATCGAGCTAACGACGTTAAACAAAGGCACTGGTCGGGAGGTAACCCGACACCTATCTTACTTTCAGTAATTTTATTTTCTGTCATTTAGTTTTTACCGTAAGTCGCTCTCACCCACTTTTTGTATAGAAGGAATGACCCCTTGTAGGAATCGATTTTTGGAGCAAGATCAGATCAGCAAGGCAGCTTCCGAGAAATTATCGGGCCCGCGCTGAGAGTTCAAGGCCCCAGCCAAACTCCCTCGATTATCCAGCCCCGAGGCATGTCGTTCCACGACACGACACAGTAAAAGGGAGTTCAGTTCTTCCCTTTTCCTTAATGTCATTTCCTTCTCTTGTATATATTTGCATGACTTTTGAACTAAGTCTTGCTGAAAGGCACGCCTCCGTTCAAAAGTGTGGGGTGAGAACCACCTGTGTAAATAGTTAATTAACATGTTTTTCTTTTTCCTTTTCCCTTAATATTATCTTTTTGAAAATATGAACTTAAGAATGTGAAAAAGATAGATCATAATTCATGCATTTACCTTGTGAAAATTCAATTGTTTAAAAACTTAGAATGTAACTTCTCATTTGTCCCTTTGTGCTGAGATATACAAGGGATGTGGAGTTGACATAAACTGCCCTAGAGAGGCTTGGCAAGCAATCGAAGGATCGAATCTAACTATATGGTTTTCGAAGTCAGTGGAGGCTGCACTTCGGGTTTCAGTGAAGATTGAAGTCATCTCCGCCGTACAGCGTTTATGCAAAGAGGCGGGACGGGAATCAAACCGTCCTATCTCTAGTCAGAGTAGCCGGGAAAACAAATGAGCGACCCTCATTTTGACCCGCGCAAAACGGCGAGGATGAGAAAAAGCGGGGAGGTATTTCCATATGCTTGCGGGCGACGATTGGACCTCCCAAAGAAAGGTTGAGAAAATGGACTAGCAAGTCACAAAGAAGCAAAAGCTCAAAGAAGCTAATCAAAGCCCAAAGGCCAAAATTATGAAGGTTTTAACCGAACAAAAGTGAAGAAACTCCAACTCAATATCAAAGGCCAAAGGCCGATTCACTACAGAAGCTGTCCCTCGCCAAAAAGAAATCAAAATGCTCAACTCAGTGAAACCCGAACCGAATCACGTGCTAGAGAAAGCTACAAGGAAACCATATAGTGCGAGTCGATCCCGAGAATGCAGTCCAGAAGCCTGAAAAGGGCTATCTCCGGAAACATCCGAATTAATTTGCATCTCGGCGCGAAGGTACAAGTATCAAGTTTCCTCTAAGTATTTACACGGTTTAGTTTGGTAATAAGTAAGTAATGCATGAATTAAGATAAATCTAGTCCCATAGTCTCACTTTCATATTTAAAAGTTTTTACTTAGATTGTGTTCCGCCCTTTAAAAAGCATTGTTCGGGACGAACAACTAAAAGTGTGGGGTGATCTAATGGACCATAATTGTGTGAATCATAAACACAGTTAAACCCACCAAATTAGACTCTTTGTCTATTTAACTTTTGCTTGTTAGTTCCGATATTTATCTACAGGGTATTTTGAAGTCTAGAGAGAATACAGGCTAAGGAGGAGTTTTAAAGCTGAAAATGAATTACGAGTCATTCCAGGTCACGACCAAATTCTGACTTTCAAGAACCTGACATGGAATCACTCAAAACAAGTCCAACCGAAGGGCAACCAGAGTCAGTCCGGAGCTGAAAGGGAGCCGATGGCTTTTGGGAAAAGATTTCAACTCACACTCACCCACTCCCTTGCCACCTCTGGCCGGCGGCTAAGCCACAAGCCTCTCCTCCATTGCCATGTGGCCAGTGGCTTTTGGGAGGGGACACCTCACCCCTATGGCTTTTGCTCTTCCTCCCCCCATTTGACAAGTGTCATGCCTCTCATCCACATCCATCTCCCCCTCTAAGCCTATAAATAGAGACCTCCATTGCCTTTGTAAATAATCCTCAATTCCAAAATCACAAACATTATCCATCACAAAGCTCTAGCTTCTCTCTAGATTTTGGGCACTAATCATGTAATCACTTTACTTTGAAATGGAAGCTTGGTCTTGAGCACTCTTATCGGTTCTTGTAAGTCCTCTCTTCTTTACTTTACTGTCTTTTCAATTCAATAACTTTACTTTCCTGTCTTTACTTTCAAAAACTTTATTTTCTGTCTTTCAAAACCTTTACTTTTCAAGCACTTAGCTATGATGTCCTGCTCCATGGATATTCGTAGCTAAACCCTTCATTCGGTTGAAGGGGAGTGCTTGTATCATACAATGTTTTAGGCCCTACTCTTAGTGCCTCTATGTGTTCAAAACTTGTTCTGTGTGCCACATATTAGGTTAGAACTTCCAAGGTTGAGTGGATGCTTTAACGGGCAAATCTCTTCTGTGGGGTTCGTGAACATGCTCGAGTAAGTGGATGCTTTAACGGGCAAAGCATATCTGAGGAGTTCGACCTCTTTTAAAAACCATTTGATTGCTCGTAACTGAAGATCAAATGGATGCACATAAGGCTAAGATACTTCGAAAGGAGGAATTAGTCTAAATAGAACAAGTGTTCTAAATGATGTGGCAAGTCATGTGCTAGAAATAGCCTTGATTCATCTTTGAACACATAGTATGATCATTAGAGGTCAATGATAAACGAAAATATGATACAAGGCCCCTGAAACCGAATCTTTCCTTTAATTATAATATCAACTGTTACTTTACCTTTCAGTACTAAAAACCAAAAACAACCCCCCAACTGCTTTATTTAATCCCCCCTTTTCGAAAGAACAACTATTCACCTGACTCCCTTGGGTTCGACCCGTACTTACCACTGACTACCCAAAATAGTTAAGTCGCGAGTATTGGAGATATAAATTTGTTTTTGCACAGAGAACATCGCACCTTAACGACAGTGCGGTGGGCTCCGTCAACAAGTCAGTAAATCGCAGAATAGTTACCCACTCAAGTATCATGTGATCAATTTAACTAAAATAAAAACAAAAAGATAACTCACTATCGTAGAGGACACAAATGCATTTAGCGTATGCATCAAACCTTTAAACCCCTAGGCTTCCCTAGTAGGACGAGTATAGTCTCGTGAAGGTTTTCAGGAATGGGACTACCTACAAATCCTCTGTACAACTAACTAACGTGTATGCATGAAATGATGCTCAACGAGTCACAATAAAGTCATGTCATACCTCGGATTCATCGTTTTACCTCGACTTCAAGTCAAACATCTTCATAAAAATTGTCAGACAATCATGGATTAAATGAGTAATGCATTCAAACGGTCAGTACACATGGCTAGCAAGCGACTCATCACATGTTCTAAATAGTTCTATAACAACGCAATAAGAACAACAATAGTTACACAAAACATGCTCGCCATTCACCTATGCTATCTAGGGATAGTTCACGGGCTCTTGGCGCAAAGCTCATTCTCAAGTGCCAAGGACTAAGCAATGACCCGTAAGAGAAGAGGAGCCTGGATTAAGAGTTTTCTGAAAAATAGTATGAAAATCACATCAAAATTTCAGTGCAAGCACGAGGATCGTCCCTTAGTTTCTAGTACATGAATTCGCAAGACAAGTCATAATTGCACGCAATGAAAAGGTGGAATTACACTACGTCAAGTAAAAGGGGGCAGAAATTTCATCATTTTTTTTATTCACAAGGGGTGACTTTTCTCACTTTGCCCTTGGTATTTTTTATGCACAAGGGGTGACTTTTCTCACTTTGCCCTTAGTATTTTTCTGTTTGTTTTTTTTTTCTTCAAAAACAACTATGCTTGGGTCAATTTTTCACCCTCTTTTGAAAATTCAGAACTTTGTTCTTGATTGAAAAACTAATTTTTTTAACTCCACACTTAAAACTTGACATAGTGTATGAATAAAGGCGGGTGCATGCAAATCGCAACAAGTATAGAGAAACACATACTAGTACTAAGGTCACCTAGACAAAGAGATGCAATTTCAGTTTTTGACATTTTGTACCGGTGTCTACTAGTATCAAGTCTCAAACATGCTTCAAGAAATATGTAAAACACGTGATAGGTAAAGGCTAGCAATGATACTGACACGAGAAAATACACACAAGAATAAAAATATTTCAAGTCCTAGACTTCGAATCCAAAAGAATGACAATCAATCAAGGATTATCGTAGAAAAACAAGGATTTCAATCGCAATACATAGACAGTTGAGCATATGCAAGAGAAAATATGATATACGATGTGTGTGACTATATGCTACTGACAGCACGTCGTTGTGCGCTGCAAAATTTACATTTATAGTTCCACTACTTTAGTGGCTCACTATGGATAGCAAGCAGTAAGTAGGGGTCGAACCCAAGAGAGTCAGTGTGGATTAGTTGTTCTTTATAAAGAAAAGAAAAATAAAGTAAAGACAGGTTGGGTTTGAGTGGTTTAAACTAAAAGTAATATTGAAAAGTAAATTGCTGGAACAGTCGAGTTCAATATCAACCGCAGCACACTTTTGGTTTGTCACACGCTGTATTTCAAGCGCAATACGTGACAAATGTTATGTTGGATTGATGTTGAAAACGTCTGTAATGAAAGTAAAGTGCGAAAAGTAAATTGCGTAAAGTAAATACTGAAAGTAAAGTGCGTAAAATAAAGACTGAAATGTAAAGTGCGTAAAGTAAAGTGCTGAAATGTAAATGACAGAAAAGTAAAGTACTGAAAGTAAATGACAGGTAAGAAAGGACAAAAGATATTCAGTCTAGGGTCTCTACTTGTGAGACAACCATCATGGACGTCAAAGATCTTACTTTGTGTTCATAAGTGTGGATTTATTCCTTTTCAAGACCTAAATCCTAAAGTAAGGCCATTTCTAGCACTTACACCACAATCTACTCCAAAATCAAGACATAGACTTCTAGTTTTAAGTGCAGCCACTTGATCTTCAGTTACGATCAACCAAGCGACTTAAAGAGAGGTTAAACTCCACGGAAAATCTTTGCCATTTCAAGTATCCACTTAACCGTGTATGTTCTACCCGAAATAATGGCACAAGAACTAGTTGACACAAAATAGCATTAAGTTCAAGTCTCAAGATGCATACACAAGTATGAACACCCTTTGACCGAATATGCTTTAGCTACTTGTATTCATGTCAAGGAATACAAGCATCATACTCACAAAAGTAAAGAAAACAAGAAAAGTAAAGGAAAGGACTCGGTTTTGACAAGAAAAAGTAAAGACGCCGTGGCTTAACAAGGAAAGTAAAGGAGAGGAGCTCCAAATCAAGTGCAAGAAAAGTAAAGGAGAGGAGCTCCAAATCAAGAACAAGATATGAAAGTAAAGAAAGCTTTTGGAAATCAAGAACAAATGAAGAACAAGAACAAAGTAAAATGTAGAGAGGTTTGTATTGAAGTGTGAAGAAGAGAGATAAGCTCTCAACTTCCTAATGTGAGCATATGTGGTCCAAGTGATATCTAAGACTAAGAGGCTCTATTTATAGGCAAAGGAAGACTTGGGGGCTAAGTTTGGCTTGAAAAATATCCCAAAAGCTAGCCATTTGATTGGCTCTTCCAAATGACACCCACATGGGTTGTGGAAGAGGATAAGAACCTCCCCACTTGCATCTCCTCCAACCACAAGCCACCACATGCCTCCCCACTTGCACTCCCAACCGGATTCCAAAACCAAACCGAAGTGAATGGTATGTCCAACCGGAAATGAAGTAGTTTGGTTTTGGTTGGACTTTGCCGGAATGTGACCGGAGCAAGAAATGACCAGAGCATGGTGGTGAGGATATGAGCTTGATCGGAGCATCACCGGAGGTTGGCCGGAGTTCGCAGGAATATGGCCGGAATCTGGACGGCGGTCCTTGGCTGTTGGACCATGGATTTGTAATGTTGAGGGGATTCTAAGACTGATCCATGAAGGATATTTGGCCAGATTCTGCCCGGAGCATGGTCGAAATCCCAAAACGGCAGAAATTGCCCTAGTTTGGCCTTGATCGGGCTTGAGCTGGTTCCACTCAGGCGTTTTGTCTGGGAAGTGAGATTGTCCGAGTTATTGGGCATTTAACACACTTTGGTCGAGCCAGATTTGCCAGATTTCGTGGTTTGGTCGAGCGACTTGGTTTCGATGCCTATGCGCGCGGGGCCTTTGCTTTGGAATTGGGCCAACTGCCAATCTGCTCGGGCATTCTCCTTGGTTTTCCGATATTGTCCACCTTATTTGCCATTTTGATCACTTTGCTCAAGGTGGATTCATCAGATCAGCTCGTTTGCCCGAGCGACTTGATTTTGGACCTGGGCGGCTCGGCTGGTGCGCGGGGCGTGGCCTGGTTTTCTCGGACGGGCCCGGGACAGGGACCTGGCATTCTCGGACGGGCCCGGGTACGGCTCTCGGTACCCGGGTGAAGTTTCTCGGTCCCTGGCAGAGGTCCTCGGGCCTTGGTTGGCTTTTTGGCACAAATCTCCCTTTTTAAGCGTGTTTCCTTTTTAGACCCAAAAATGCCTGTATACATGATGGACCATAATTATACGAATCAAAAACACAGTAAAACCCACCAAATTAGACTGTTTGTCTATTTAACTTTTGCTTGTTAGTTCCCATATATTTCTACAGGGTATTTTGGCGCTTAGAGAGAAAACAGGCTAAGGAGAGGATTTTACGCTGAAAAGATATTACGAGTCATTCCAAGGTCAAGATCAGACGCCGAATGCAAAAATCTCAAGATCCTGACATTGAATTACTCAATTCAAATCCAACCGAGGAACAACCAAAGTCAGACCGGAGCAAAATTGGACTGATAGTTTTGTAAAAACTACACAAAACTCACACAAACTTCATCCTTATCCAACCAAGACCGGCGGCTTTCAGAGGAGGTGACCAAAGTCACCTCCCCTCCTCCTCTTCCCACCTCCAACCGGCGGCTATGACCTCCATTTCCTCCTCCATTGGATGCTTTCCATGTTGCTTCATCTTAGCCCTCCATTCCATCCTCATTTGGCTATAAAAGGAAGCCTTCTCCTCTCATTTGTAACATCCACAAATTGAAAATCACTTCTCTCTCTAAAAGTTTGGTACTTTGTAAGTTTGGTTTTTGAAATAATACTCTTGTTGGTTCTTGAGTATTATAACGGTTTGAAATAATACTCATGTTGGTTCTTGAGTATTATAACAGTTTTAGAGAATACTCCTGTTGGTTCTTGAGTATTCAGTAGGATTGGGAATACTCCTGTTGGTTCTTGAGTATTCCACCCCCTCTCCTCTTACTGTTTTCAAAAAACCCCCGAGTATTTAGCTATGGTATCCACCTCTATGGATATTCGTTGCTAAACTCTTTATTCGGTTAAAGGGGTGTACTTGTATTGTAAAATGTTTTAGACCCTGCACTTAATGCCGCTTTGTGTTCAAAACTTGTTCTATGTGCCATATATAGTCAGAATTTCCAAGGTTGAGTGGAAGCTGTAACAAGCAAAACTCTTCCGTGGGGATTCGTGAACATACTCGGGTAAGTGGAAGCTGTAACAAGCAAAACTTATCTGAGGAGTTTGACTTATCTAAAACACCACTCGGTCGATCGTAACTGAAAGATCAGGTGGATGCGCACAAGGCCAAGATACTTCGAAAGGTGGAATTAGTCTAAAGTAGAACAAGTGTTTTAAACGATGTTGCAAGTCTTGCGCTTAGAAATGGCCTCGATTCATCTTTGAACACTTAGTATGATCATTAGCGGTCGATGATAAATAACTATGATACAAGGCCCCTGAAACCGAATGTTTTCCTTGAATTACAAAACCCCCTTGTATTTACTTTTCTAGTATAACTGCCTTAATCAACTGCACTCACGTTCCGGAGGACTCGCAAATCACGCATCACCCACTGTAAGTCTTTCTTTTTACTTTTCAGTATTTATTTTCTGTAATTTACTTTTCCGCACTCAAAACCAAAAACAACCAAAAAAAAGTCACTTAGTCATAACTGCTAAACTCTCAATCAACCTTAAAACACGCTCCCTCGCTGTACAAATCCCTTAAAGAACAACGTATCCCCCTAATTCCCTTGGGTTTGACCCCTACTTACCACTTACTACCCAGTAGTGAAGTCGCGAGTAGCGGAAAATATAAATTTATTTGCACAGAGAACATTGCACCTTAACGACAGTGCAGTGGGCTCCGTCAAATTGGCGCCGTTGCCGGGGAATTAGCTGTCGGATTAGTTGTTCTTTCCCTCCCATGTCCTCATGACGCAACCCTCTTCATATGCATGGACAACAAGACATCTCCCTCTGTTCGGAGGTACGGATGGAGAAGACCCAGTACTACAATGCCGAAACTTTCACCACGTTTGTTGCCACATAAAACCTGAAAATGAAATGTTAGGGGAATTTAAACTTAAAGGCTTTAAATTTTCTTTAACTGATTTTGCAACGATCTGGTATTACACATCAACCGCTAGTAATGTAGTACATTTTGTGGACCTCTGCGTTCCATTCCTACGAGAATTCTCCCCCCATCCTTACGACAACAAACCCGAGAAAAAATCATGAGCCTTCAACAATCCCGGGATGAGACCTTGGACGAATACTACACGAACTATGACACCATCGTCTCACGCTGCCCGCACCATGGATTCACGAAGAAGGATCTTCTCAAAAGATTTCTTCGTGGGATGAAGGCCGATGATCTAACAAGGATTAACGAAGCAATGAGGAGATCTGCCAGGAACTTGTCAATGGCAGACATGTGGTACCTCATAAATGACCTGGCCGCAGCCACAAAAAGAATGCCCCAAGCTGATAGAGAAATGCAAGAGGCTGGTCCAGAGACAGAAGGAGAAACTTCCGAGTCATCAGAAGAAACTCCTGAGCCATCAGAAGACTGAGATATAGAAAGTGTCGAGAGCAACGAGGAAGTGTCAGCAATGGAAGAAGTCCAGAATACCACCAACATACTGCCAGAGCCATACCCAGCTATCATCACCCAAGCAGCCGAAACCATCTATGACCAGTTCCTCACAAACAGACACGACGAGGTAGAACCAAGCCTTAAGATAAAAGCTTCCCGACTTTTCCCCTCGATCAATAGGCAAATCGCTGAAAACTATGTGACCCATGAAGAGGCTGAAAAGAGGATGGGAAAAGGGCCTGAGCAGAACGACTCCTCGATGGAGCATGTTTTCACCATAACTAGACAAGACTGCCCTAAGCATAAGAAAACCCGGTTCAAGAGGCTAGTGGTCAAAGGTCCCTCACCTTCTCAGAGACGTTGGAAGGAGACACCACCAGAACAAGGGGACTGGACCCAAGCACATCTACTCACAAGAAATCGGGTAAAGGAAAGGCAAAAACCAACACAGGAACAGTGGCGAAATTCGACCTAAGCCACCCATGGGATCCCAACCAGTGATCCAGGAATAAGGTGCTGTCGAGCCAACGACGTTAAACAAGTGCACTGGTCGGGAGGTAACCCGACACTATCTTACTTTCTGTCTTTTTATTTTCTGTCTTTTAGTTTTTATCAATAAGTCGCTCTCACCCACTTGGTGCATAGAATGAATTGACTATTTAGGAATTGGTTTTTGGAGCACGATCGGATCAGCCAGACAGCTTCCGTGAACTACCGGGCTTGCGCTGAGAGTTCAAGGCCCCAGCCGAACTCCCTCGATTATCCAGCCTCATGCCATGTCGTTCACTCGACACTTTAAAGGGAGTTCTGATCTTACCTTTCCTTAATATCATTTCCTTCTCGTAATTGTCTGCTTGCATGGCTTTTGAACTAAGTAGTACTGAAAGGCACGCCTTCGTTCAAAAGTGTGGAGTGAGATCCGCATGTGTACATAAATAAATAACATTTTTTTTCTTTTTTAGTGTTATCTTTTTGAAAATATGAACTTAAGAATGTGAAAAAGATAGATCTAAAATTCATGCATTTACCTTGTGAAAATTCAACTGTCTAAAAACTTAGAACGTAACTTCTCATTTGTCCCTTTGTGCTGAGATAAACTAGGGATGTAGAGTTGATAGAAATGCCCTAGAGAGACTTGGCAAGCAATCGAAGGACTGAATTTCACTATATGGTTTACGAAGTCAGTGGAGGCTGCACTTCGGGTTTTTCAGTTGAGTCAAGAGTCAGCTCCGCCATGCAGTGTTTATGCATAAAAAATGAAGAAGGCGGGACGGGAATCAAAGCGTCCTATCTCTAGTCAAAGTAGCCGGGAAAATAAATGAGCGACCCTCATTTTGACTCGCGCGAAACGGCAATGATGAGAGAGAGCGGGGAGGTATTTCCATATGCTCGCGGGCGATGATTGGACCTCCCAAGAATGCTTGAGAAAATGGACTAGCAAGTCACAAAGAAGCAAAAAGCTCAAAGAAGCAAATCAAGAGGCCAAAGGCCCAAAATTGTGAAGGTTTTAACCGAACAAAAGTGAAGTACTCAAAAAAGTCAAATCAAAGGCCAAAGGCCGATTCACTACAAAAAGCTGTCCCTCGCCAAAAGAAGAAAGAAATCAAAAAGGCTCAACTCAACTGTGAAACCCGAACCGAATCACGTGCTAGAGAAAGCTACAAGGAAACCATATAGTGCGAGACAGTCCCGAGGTTGCAGTCCAGGAGCCTAAAAAGGGCTATCTCCCGAAACATCCAGAATAATTTGCATCTCGGCACGAAGGTACAAGTATCAAGTTTCTTCTATTTATTTACGCAGTTCAATTTTGTAATAAGTAATGCATGAATTAGGATAAATCTAGTCCCACAGTCTAACTTTCATATTTTAAAACCAAACTTAATGTGCCGCCCTTTAAATAGCATTGTTCGGGATGAACAACTAAAAGTGTGGGGTGATCTGATGGACCATAATTATACGAATCAAAAACACAGTAAAACCCACCAAATTAGACTGTTTGTCTATTTAACTTTTGCTTGTTAGTTCCGATATATTTCTACAGGGTATTTTGGCGCTTAGAGAGAAAACAGGCTAAGGAGAGGATTTTACGCTGAAAAGATATTACGAGTCATTCCAAGGTCAAGATCAGACGCCGAATGCAAAAATCTCAAGATCCTGACATTGAATTACTCAATTCAAATCCAACCGAGGAACAACCAAAGTCATACCGGAGCAAAATTGGTCTGATAGTTTGGTAAAAACTACACAAAACTCACACAAACTTCATCCTTATCCAACCAAGACCGGCGGCTTTTGGAGGAGGTGACCAAAGTCACCTCCCCTCCTCCTCTTCCCACCTCCAACCGGCGGCTATGACCTCCATTTCCTCCTCCATTGGATGCTTTCCATGTTACTTCATCTTAGTCCTCCATTCCATCCTCATTTGTCTATAAAAGGAAGCATTCTCCTCTCATTTGTAACATCCACAAATTGAAAATCACTTCTCTCTCTAAAAGTTTGGTACTTTGTAAGTTTGGTTTTTAAAATAATACTCTTGTTGGTTCTTGAGTATTATAACGGTTTGAAATAATACTCCTGTTGGTTCTTGAGTATTATAACAGTTTTAGAGAATACTCCTGTTGGTTCTTGAGTATTCAGTAGGATTGGGAATACTCTTGTTGGTTCTTGAGTATTCCACCCCCTCTCCTCTTACTGTTTTCAAAACCCCCGAGTATTTAGCTATGGTATCCACCTCTATGGATATTCGTAGCTAAACTCTTTATTCGGTTAAAGGGGTGTACTTGTATTGTAAAATGTTTTAGACCCTGCACTTAATGCCGCTTTGTGTTCAAAACTTGTTCTATGTGCCATATATAATCAAAATTTCCAAGGTTGAGTGGAAGCTGTAACAAGCAAAACTCTTCCGTGGGGATTCGTGAACATACTCGGGTAAGTGGAAGCTGTAACAAGCAAAACTTATCTGAGGAGTTCGACTTATCTAAAACACCACTCGGTCGATCGTAACTGAAAGATCAGGTGGATGCACACAAGGCTAAGATACTTCGAAAGGAGGAATTAGTCTAAAGTAGAACAAGTGTTTTAAACGATGTTGCAAGTCTTGCGCTTAGAAATGGCCTCGATTCATCTTTGAACACTTAGTATGATCATTAGCGGTCGATGATAAATAACTATGATACAAGGCCCCTGAAACCGAATGTTTTCCTTGAATTACAAAACCCCGTTGTATTTACTTTTCTAGTATAACTGCCTTAATCAACTGCACTCACCTTCCATAGGACTCGCAAATCACGCATCACCCACTGTAAGTCTTTCTTTTTACTTTTCAGTATTTATTTTCTGTAATTTACTTTTCCGCACTCAAAACCAAAAACAACAAAAAAAAAGTCACTTAGTCATAACCGCTAAAATCTCAATCAACCTTAAAACACGCTCCCTCGCTGTACAAATCCCTTAAAGAACAACGTATCCCCCTAATTCCCTTGGGTTCGACCCCTACTTACCACTTACTACCCAGTAGTGAAGTCGCGAGTAGCGGAAAATATAAATTTATTTGCACAGAGAACATTGCACCTTAACGACAGTGCGACTTTACTACTGGGTAGTAAGTGGTAAGTAGGGGTCGAACCCAAGGGAATTAGGGGGATACGTTGTTCTTTAAGGGATTTGTACAGCGAGGGAGCGTGTTTTAAGGTTGATTGAGATTTTAGCGGTTATGACTAAGTGACTTCTTTTTGGTTGTTTTTGGTTTTGAGTGCGGAAAAGTAAATTACAAAAAATAAATACTGAAAAGTAAAAAGAAAGACTTACAGTGGGTGATGCGTGATTTGCGAGTCCTCCGGAAGGTGACTGCAGTTGATTAAGGCAGTTATACTAGAAAAGTAAATACAACGGGGTTTTGTAATTAAAGGAAAACATTCGGTTTCAGGGGCCTAGTATCATAGTTATTTATCATCGACCGCTAATGATCATACTAAGTGTTCAAAGATGAATCGAGGCCATTTCTAAGCGCAAGACTTGCAACATCGTTTAAAACACTTGTTCTACTTTAGACTAATTCCTCCGTTCGAAGTATCTTAGCCTTGTGTGCATCCACCTGATCTTTCAGTTACGATCGACCGAGTGGTGTTTTAGATAAGTCGAACTCCTCAGATAAGTTTTGCTTGTTACAGCTTCCACTTACCCGAGTATGTTCACGAATCCCCACGGAAGAGCTTTGCTTGTTACAGCTTCCACTCAACCTTGGAAATTCTGACTATATATGGCACATAGAACAAGTTTTGAACACAAAGCGGCATTAAGTGCAGGGTCTAAAACATTTTACAATACAAGTACACCCCTTTAACCGAATAAAGAGTTTAGCTACGAATATCCATAGAGGTGGATACCATAGCTAAATACTCGGGGGTTTTTGAAAACAGTAAGAGGAGAGGGAGTGGAATACTCAAGAACCAACAGGAGTATTCCCAATCCTACTGAATACTCAAGAACCAACAGGAGTATTCTCTAAAACTGTTATAATACTCAAGAACCAACAGGAGTATTATTTCAAACCGTTATAATACTCAAGAACCAACAAGAGTATTATTTCAAAAACCAAACTTACAAAGTACCAAACTTTTAGAGAGAGATGTGATTTTCAATTTGTGGATGTTACAAATGAGAGGAGAAGGCTTCCTTTTATAGCCAAATGAGGATGGAATGGAGGGCTAAGATGAAGCAACATGGAAAGCATCCAATGGAGGAGGAAATGGAGGTCATAGCTGCCGGTTGGAGGTGGGAAGAGGAGGAGGGGAGGTGACTTTGGTCACCTCCTCCAAAAGCCGCCGGTCTTGGTTGGATAAGGATGAAGTTTGTGTGAGTTTTGTGTAGTTTTTACAAAACTATCAGTCCAATTTTGCTCCGGTCTGACTTTGGTTATTCCTCGGTTGGATTTGAATTGAGTAATTCAATGTCAGGATCTTGAGATTTTTGCATTCGTCGTCTGATCTTGACCTTGGAATGACTCGTAATATCTTTTCAGCGTAAAATCCTCTCCTTAGCCTGTTTTCTCTCTATAGTCCAAAATACCCTGTAGAAATATATCAGGACTAACAAGCAGAAGTTAAATAGACAACCAGTCTAATTTGGTGGGTTTTACTGTGTTTTTGATTCGTATAATTATGGTCCATCAGATCACCCCACACTTTTAGTTGTTCGTCCCGAACAATGCTATTAAAGGGCGGCACACCAAGTAAGTTTGTTAAAATATGAAAATTAGACTGTGGTACTAGACTTATCCTAATTCATGCATTACTTACTTATTACCAAATTGAACTGCGTAAATAAATAGAAGAAACTTGATACTTGTACCTTCGTGCCGAGATGCAAATTATTCTGGATGTTTCGGGAGATAGCCCTTTTTAGACTCCTGGACTGCAACCTCGGGACTGTCTCGCACTATATGGTTTCCTTGTAGCTTTCTCTAGCACGTGATTCGGTTCGGGTTTCACAGTTGAGTTGAGCCTTTTTGACTTCTTTCTTCTTTTGGCGAGGGACAGCTTTTTGTAGTGAATCGGCCTTTGGCCTTTGATTTGACTTTTTTTTAGTACTTCACTTTTGTTCGGTTAAAACCTTCACAATTTTGGGCTTTTGGCCTCTTGATTTGCTTCTTTGAGCTTTTTGCTTCTTTGTGACTTGCTAGTCCATTTTCTCAAGCCTTCTTGGGAGGTCCAATCATCGCCCGTGAGCATATGGAAATACCTTCCCGCTCTCTCTCATCATTGCCGTTTCACGCGAGTCAAAATGAGGGTCGCTCATTTATTTTCCCGGCTACTTTGACTAGAGATAGGACGGTTTGATTCCCGTCCCGCCTTCTTCATTTTTTATGCATAAACACTGCATGGCGGAGCTGACTCTTGACTCAACTGAAAAACCCGAAGTGCAGCCTCCACTGACTTCGTAAACCATATAGTGAAATTCAGTCCTTCGATTGCTTGCCAAGCCTCTCTAGGGCATTTCTATCAACTCCACATCCCTAGTTTATCTCAGCACAAAGGGACAAATGAGAAGTTACGTTCTAAGTTTTTAGACAGTTGAATTTTCACAAGGTAAATGCATGAATTTTAGATCTATCTTTTTCACATTCTTAAGTTCATATTTTCAAAAAGGTAACACTAAAAAATGTTATTTATTTATGTACACATGCGGATCTCACCCCACACTTTTGAACGAAGGCGTGCCTTTCAGCACTACTTAGTTCAAAAGCCATGCAAGCATACAATTACGAGAAGGAAATGATATTAAGGAAAGGTAAGATCAGAACTCCCTTTAAAGTGTCGAGTGAACGACATGGCATGAGGCTGGATAATCGAGGGAGTTCGGCTGGGGCCTTGAACTCTCAGCGCAAGCCCGGTAGTTCACGGAAGCTGCCTGGCTGATCCGATCGTGCTCCAAAAACCAATTCCTAAATAGTCAATTCATTCTATGCACCAAGTGGGTGAGAGCGACTTATTGATAAAAACTAAAAGACAGAAAATAAAAAGACAGAAAGTAAGATAGTGTCGGGTTACCTCCCGACCAGTGCACTTGTTCAACGTCGTTAGCTCGATAGTACCTTATTCCTGGATCACTGGTTTGGATCCCATGGGCGGCTTAGGTCGAATTTCGCCACTGTTCCTGTGTTGGTTTTTGCCTTGCCTTTACCCGATTTCTTGCTTATGTTAGAACCCCATGGTTTTGGTGTTTTTTCTTTCCATTGCTTCTGAGAAGGTGAGGGAACTTTGACCATAGCTGCTGGTCTTGTTACTTTTTCGGTCTCTTTTGGCAGGTCGGAAATCTGCGTACCGCGATCTGAGATAGGTATTATATCTGGCGGTTTCTTTGTATCCGTGCGGCTATTGTCAATGTAGAAATATGCAATTTTGCCGCCGAACTTAAGCAATAATGAGCCCTTGCCCACATCGATCCTTGCTTTAGTAGCGTAGAGAAATGGTCGTCCCAAGATTATTGTTGGAGGGTCGTCTTCGCTGGTCTCTCCCGTTTGTATCACATAGAAGTCTGCAGCAATGACGAGTTCTCCCACATGGAGTATTATGTCTTCCAGCACTCTAATCGGACGGATGCACGATTTATCTCCTAGCTCGATATTGGACCTGGGTGGTTTTAATGGACCCAGTCCTAACAAGTAATATAAGGAGGAGGGCATGGCGTTGACAGCAGCCCCAAGATCGACTAAGCACTTATGAATCTGTGCTTCACCAATACTGCAGGTGACTGTAAAGGCCCCTGGGTCTTTATCTCTTTCCGGTTGTGACTCATGATCTGAAGTGAGGGCTCTTTCTATTGTCGTGCCATTCTGCCCATTCCTTGGCTTATGATTTGTATAATCGGGCCCCTTAATATTTTGCTTCGAAGCATAAATATTAGTTGGAGAGTCCCACTTCAAATTGTTATCGTCATCCCATCCAGACGTTGGTATGTCAGAGTGTATGATCGGTGGTGGTGTTATGCACACGGTGAATGCGTATCGTCCATTGTCAGCATGCGTAGCCCATGTTCTGCCATCATTGGGTCGGTCTTCCTCTTGATTCCAGTCAGGACGACGCCTACGAGTGAAGTGCTTGTTTGTAAGTTTGTAAGTTGGGGATCGTGCTACTTCTCCAAGTGTCGCCTTTACGTTTGACCTTTTTATCATGCTAAGATTTGCCATTGGATTCTGGATGGTCTGTGAAGGAAGTCTACCAGGTTCGTTAGTGAGTGTTGACATTGTTGTGGCGAGATGGGACATTTATTTGGTCAATTCTGAAATTGCCCGGTCAGTTTTCGCCTGGTATTGGTGTAGCGAAGTACCCAATTTATTTATGCTTCCTGCGAGCTCCTTCATCGTTTCATCAAGCGACTTGGTTGGTTCTTGCTGATTCTGCGGGCCGGTTTGGTACTGATTTGGTCCTCTTTGCTGATATTGGCCTGCTGATGGAGCGTTCTGGTTATACTGCCGGTGGGGGGGTTGGTAGAATGACTGAGCTAGTTGAGGGACAGCTGGTTGTGCTTCCTTCTGAGAATAGTTGTTGTTACGCCAGCTCGGGTTGGTTGCTTGACCACACTGTATGTTTTGTCCAGCTCTGTCATTACTGTTGTTGTTGTATCCTTGGTATCCTCCCACTGCATTCACTTCTTCCTGTATTTGAATGGTTTGTGAAAGGAGTCTGCATGATTCATTAGCAAATGCAGACACTGAGGCAGCGAGTTGGGAGACGTGATTATTCAAGTCCGATAATTCTCCCTTTGTCTCGGCTTGGTTTTGATGCATAGTAGTGCTTAACAGCTGCACAGTACTGGACAATTGCGTCATCATGTCCTCAAGAGACTTGTTTGGTCCTGGATGATGGCTCGGGCATGTGTCAGTTTTGTGGTCCGTAGAACCACAGAACTCGCAAGGTCTTACTTGAACTGATTGCTTTTGTAAGAGCTGCATCACCATTTCCTTCATTTGTCTCATCTCTTCTGGCATGGAGTTTACTGATGCATCGGCTTGTGAGACATTTTTTGTTTGGAAGAATTCATCTTGACGAGTAGTCTCCTCTCTAAATCGAGCATTTTCAGCAACGTTGGTGATGAGATCCCTTATGCCATTTAATGATAGATTCATCATGGATCCTCCAGCTGAGGCATCTAGGAACATCTTGTCTATCTTAGTTAGTCCATTAATTAGGTACTCGATGATGAGTTTCTCGGGTAATCCTAGAGTGCAGCAGCTTCTCTCCAGGTGGTTGAATTTCTCCAGATAGTCGTAAATGGTTTCATTAGGTTCCTGCCTTATGTCCTGTAATTGCCTTCTTACTTGCATTGTTTTCGTTGCTGGGCAGTATTTGTCCAGGAATTTCCTTTGCATCTGAACCCATGTTCTGATGCTTCCTGAAGGTGATGAAAGGAACCAGTCGCTTGCTGAGTCAACGAGGGAAAAATAGAACGCCTTCAACTTGAAATCGTTTATATTTACTCGATTGGGTTTTAGATTTTGGCAAATGCCATGTAGGCGTTGGAGATGAGTTGTCGCAGATTCTTCATTAGTTCCTGAGAACCTTGGCAAATTGTTGATGTCGACGACAATGTTTTCTAGTTCAGGGATCTGGCAAATGCACCACGGCTGTGTTTCGAATTCTGGGGCATTGAGTTCTCCCATAGTAGGTGCACGGTAGTTGTTGTTATCTCCGTAGTAGTCATCGAAAGCGGGTTCTCGTCTCGGCACTTGTCGAGATTACGGGGGTGGTGGATATCTAGGAGGTTGCACTGGACCAGCTGCATTTCGGTCCTCGGGTGGTTCTTGATTTCTTCTGATTGCCTCCCTATCACGAGCTCTTCTGTTTCTGATGAGTTGTTCCGGATCGTCCACAAATGGAAGTGGCACCTCATCATTTCGATCGTACAGGTTCATCTCGTCGTCATCTTGGTAGTCATGGTGGCTTCCTTCGCGAGACATGGTTGTTTCGAGCGCGTTTGAGAATTTAAGAGAGAGGGAAAGAAAACAACTAATCCGACGGCTAATTCCCCGGCAACGGCGCCAATTTGACGGAGCCCACTGCACTGTCGTTAAGGTGCAATGTTCTCTGTGCAAATAAATTTATATTTTCCGCTACTCGCGACTTTACTACTGAGTAGTAAGTGGTAAGTAGGGGTCGAACCCAAGGGAATTAGGGGGATACGTTGTTCTTTAAGGGATTTGTACAGCGAGAGAGCGTATTTTAAGGTTGATTGAGATTTTAGCGGTTATGACTAAGTGACTTTTTTTGGTTGTTTTTGGTTTTGAGTGCGGAAAAGTAAATTACAGAAAATAAATACTGAAAAGTAAAAAGAAAGACTTAAGTGGGTGATGCGTGATTTGCGAGTCCTCCGGAAGGTGAGTGCAGTTGATTAAGGCAGTTATAATAGAAAAGTAAATACAAGGGGGTTTTGAAATTCAAGGAAAACATTCGGTTTCAGGGGCCTTGTATCATAGTTATTTATTATCGACCGCTAATGATCATACTAAGTGTTCAAAGATGAATCGAGGCCATTTCTAAGCGCAAGACTTGCAACATCGTTTAAAACACTTGTTCTACTTTAGACTAATTCCTCCTTTCGAAGTATCTTAGCCTTGTGTGCATCCACCTGATCTTTCAGTTACGATCGACCGAGTGGTGTTTTAGATAAGTCGAACTCCTCAGATAAGTTTCGCTTGTTACAGCTTCCACTTACCCGAGTATGTTCACGAATCCCCACGGAAGAGCTTTGCTTGTTACAGCTTCCACTCAACCTTGAAAATTCTGACTATATATGGCACATAGAACAAGTTTTGAACACAAAGCGGCATTAAGTGCAGGGTCTAAAACATTTTACAATACAAGTACACCCCTTTAACCGAATAAAGAGTTTAGCTACGAATATCCATAGAGGTGGATACCATAGCTAAATACTCGGGGGTTTTTGAAAACAGTAAGAGGAGAGGGGGTGGAATACTCAAGAACCAACATGAGTATTCCCAATCCTACTGAATACTCAAGAACCAACAGGAGTATTCTCTAAAACTGTTATAATACTCAAGAACCAACAGGAGTATTATTTCAAACCGTTATAATACTCAAGAACCAACAAGAGTATTATTTCAAAAACCAAACTTACAAAGTACCAAACTTTTAGAGAGAGAAGTGATTTTCAATTTGTGGATGTTACAAATGAGAGGAGAAGGCTTCCTTTTATAGCCAAATGAGGATGGAATGGAGGGCTAAGATGAAGCAACATGGAAAGCATCCAATGGAGGAGGAAATGGAGGTCATAGCTGCCGGTTGGAGGTGTGAAGAGGAGGAGGGGAGGTGACTTTGGTCACCTCCTCCAAAAGCCGCCGGTCTTGGTTGGATAAGGATGAAGTTTGTGTGAGTTTTGTGTAGTTTTTACAAAACTATCAGTCCAATTTTGCTCCGGTCTGACTTTGGTTGTTCCTCGGTTGGATTTGAATTGAGTAATTCAATGTCAGGATCTTGAGATTTTTGCATTCGGCGTCTGATCTTGACCTTGGAATGACTCGTAATATCTTTTCAGCGTAAAATCCTCTTCTTAGCGTGTTTTCTCTCTAGAGTCCAAAATACCCTGTAGAAATATATCGAGACTAACATGCAGAAGTTAAATAGACAAACAGTCTAATTTGGTGGGTTTTACTGTGTTTTTGATTCGTATAATTATGGTTCATCACTCATCTATTTTCCCGGCTACTTTGGACTAGAGAATGGACGGTTTGATTCCCGTTCCGCCTCTTGCATAGACGCTGCATGGCAGAGTCCACTCTTCACCAAGAAGCCCGAAGTGCAGCCTCCACAATTTTCACATAACCGTTTAATAAGGATCTGATCCCTTGAGTGCTTGTCAAGCCTCTCTAGGGCATTTCTTTCAACTCCACATCCTACGTTATCTCACACACAAGGACAAGTAGAAAGTTAAATTCGCATGTTCTTACACAATTTAGATTTCACAAGGAAATGCATGAATCGGGTCTATCTATTTTCACATCATGGAAGTGTATATTCTCAAAACATGTTGTCTACTATGTACAAAGACTACTCAAATACCCCCACACTTTTGAACGAAGCCGTTCCTCACGGAACGACTTAGTTCAAAACACAAAAAGCAAGTTAACAAAGGGGTGAGTATGAAAAGAAATGACATAATCATAAAAACTGTAATAAATGAAGAAAATATGCCGGGTTACCTCCCGGCAAGTGCCTTTGTTTAACATCGTTGGCTCGACGGTACCTCACTCATGGATCATAAGTTGGGATCCCATGAGTGTTTGAGGTCGAACTTCTTCTCGGTTGCTCTTTTGCTCCGCCCAAAGAACTCATGGAGTGATGTGCTCGGTTCTAGTCTCCATTGGTCCGGCGGGTTCTTTTTCACATGCAGCCGAGAAGATGAGGGCTCCTTGACCATAGCTGCTGGTCCATTGACCCGTGGCCTTGTGTTCCTCCTTCCGGGCTTCCATTCCTTTGGCCCATGTCTTTGTCGCTTCTTCATATTTTAATGGTTAGCACCTTTGCAAGTTTGGAAGTTCAGCATTGTGCCATCAAGTGTAGGCGACATCAAGCATGTGCCCCGGTGATGGATGCACAATCGTCGTGTGCAAAAGTCAAGAATATATTTATAAGTCTGCTACTCGCGACTTCACTACTGGGTAGCAAGTGGTAAGTAGGGGTCGAACCCAAGGGAATTGGTGGATTAGTTGTTCTTTAATGAAGCTTATGCATAAATTAAATGCGATTGGGGTTGGGTTTGAGTGTGCTTTGAGAACTGAAAGTAAATTACAACAGTTGATAATGGACTGTAAGGAAAGGATTCGGTTTAGAGGTTTCATATCATATCATCATTCATCATTGACCTCTAATGATCATACTTAAGTGTTCAAAAGTGTATCAAGGCCATTTCAAGCACTCGACTTGCCACACTGTCTAGCCCATTTCAAGGTCATAGAGCACTTGTTCTATTTAGACTAGCATCCCATTTCAAGGTATACTAGCCTATGTGCATCCATTTGATCAATCATTTCCGATCAATCCAAATGCTGTTTTAAAGAGGTCAAACTCCTCAGATAAGCTTTGCCATTTCCAGCACCCACTTACCCGAGTATGTTCACGAACCCCATGGAAGAGCTTTGCCATTTCAAGCATCCACTCAACCATGAATGTTCTAACCTAGTATATGGCACATAGAACAAGTTTTGAAACACTAAGTAGCATTAAGCATAGAGTCTAGAACGATTTATGATATAAATACACCCCTTCAACCGAATGAAGAGTTTAGCTATGAATATTCATGAAACAGGACATCATAGCTAAGTGCGTTGAAAAGTAAAGGTTTTTGAAAGATAGTAAAGTAAATAAGAGAGTACTTACAAAAACCGTTGAAAGTGCTAAAGCTTCGATTCCAAAGTAAAGTGATTACATGATTGTGCTCTCAATCTAGAGAGATAAGTGATTTGTGATTTTTGGAATGAATTTTACAAAGGAGAAGACATGGTATTTATAGGCTAAGGGAGGTGTGGTTTGTGGAGGAGGATGAAGACACTTGGCATGGAATCCATGGAGGAGGAGAAAGCCATCGGAGGTGACTCATCACTCCAAAAGCCGCCGGCCACATGGAGGAAGGGGAGAGGTGGAGAGCTTAGCTGTCGGCCATAGGTGGCAAGGGAGTGGGTGAGTGTGTTTTGTGATCTTTTTCCCAAAAGCCATCGGCTACTTTCAGCTCCGGACTGACTCTGGTTGCCCTTCGGTTGGACTTGTTTTGAGTGATTCCATGTTAGGTTCTTGAAAGTCAGATTTTGGTCGTGACCTGGAATGACTCGTAATTCATTTTCAGCTTTAAACTCCTCCTCTGTATTCTCTCTAGACTTCAAAATATCCTGTAGATAAATATCGAAACTAACAAGCAAAAGTTAAATAGACAAAGAGTCTAATTTGGTGGGTTTAACTGTGTTTATGATTCATACAATTATGGTCCATCAGATCACCTCCACTCTTTTAGTTGTTCGTCCCGAACAATGCTATTTAAGGGCGGAACACAATCTAAGTAAATTTTTAAATATGAAAGTGAGACTGTGGGACTAGATTTATCTTAATTCATGCATTACTTACTGACAGATGCTTGTCGTCAGAACAAATGTACAAATAAATTTATAAGTCCGCTACTCGCGACTTAACTACTGGGTAGCAAGTGGTAAGTAGGGCCGAACCCAAGGGAGTCAGTGTGGATTAATTGTTCTTTAATGAAGCTTATGCAGAATTTTAATGCGATTAGGTTTGAGTTTGAGTGTGTTTTGAGAACTGAAAGTAAATTACAGCAGTTGATAATAGATTATAAGGAAATGATTCGGTTTTAGGGGCCTTGTATTATAATTGTTTATCATCGACCGCTAATGATCATACCAAGTGTTCAAAAATGAATTGAGGCTATTTCTAGCGCAAGACATGATCATGCTAAGTATTCAAAGATGACTCGAGGCTATTTCTAGCGCAAGACTTGCAACACCATTTAAAACACTTGTTCTACTTCAGACTAATTCCTCCTTTCGAAGTATCTTAGCCTTTTGTGCATCCACCTGATCTCTCAGTTACGATCGACCAAGTGATGTTTTAGATAAGTCGAACTCCTCGATAAGTTTTGCTTGTTACAGCTTCCACTTACCGAGTATGATCATGAATCCCCACGGAAGAGCTTTGCTTGTTACAGCTTCCACTCAACCTTCGAAATTCTGACTATATATGGCACATAGAACAAGTTTTGAATACAAAGGTGTACTAAGAGTAAGATCTAAAACATTTATAATACAAGTGTACCCCTGCGACCGAGTACAAGCTTTTAGCTGCTTGTATTCATGTCAAGGAATACAAGCAAACTAATGCCTTGCACAAGGGTACCGAATAATAAAATAACTTTACAGTAAAAACAAATAATACTGAAAGTAATTTTATACCTTACAATAAGCGGAGGAGAGGAGCTCCTAGACAAGATCCAAGCGCCAAAAGTAGCTCCAAAATGAAGAACAATATTTATTGAAAGTGAAGAGAAGAGGGTTAAGCCCTCTATCTCTCTAAAACATTTGTGATTTTTGGTGGTGATGATACAAATGAGAGGAGGAGCTCTCCTTTTATAGGGAGGAGAAGGGAGGAATGGATGGAGGAGATGGCTCCATGTGGTTTTGCATCCAAGGGTGGAGGAGATGGGGAGGAGCTTATGGAGGAGAAGCCACCACATGTCACATCCCTATGGTGGCTTCATTTAGCCGCCTCTTCTAGAAGGGGGAGAAGGAGGAGCCGCCCCTTATGGATAAGGATGGAGGAGATGAGTCATCCTCATCCTTATCCTCCCAAAAGCCATCGGTTTGACCGGAATTTGACCGGAGCTTCTTGAGTTTTGGAGAGTGTATTCTAAATGAAAATGGCATTCTAAGATGATCTCAAGAAGGAACCTAAGCCAAATTCTGCTTGTAACATGGTCGAAATCTCGAATCGGATGAAATTGCCCTTGTTTGGCCTTTACCGGGCTTGGTGCCTTTGCCTTGCGTTCTTGTCCATTTGCCGACTGTTCTAGCATATTTGAGTGATTCCAAGTCGGTTCCATGAAGGATGTTAAGGCTGATTTTGAGTGTAGCATGGTCGTGACCTGGAATGACTCGTACTTCATTTTCCGCTTAAAAACTCCTCCTTAGCATGTTTTCTCTCTAAGCGCCAAAATACCCTGTAGAAATATATCGGGACTAACAAGTAGAAGTTAAATAGACCAACAGTCTAATTTGGTGGGTTTTACTGTGTTTTTGATTCGTATAATTATGGTCCATCAGATCACCCCACACTTTTAGTTGTTCGTCCCGAACAATGCTATTAAAGGGCGGCACTCTAAGTTTGGTTTTAAAATATGAAAATTAGACTGTGGGACTCGATTTATCCTAATTCATGCATTACTTACTTATTACCAAATTGAACTGTGTAAATAAATAGAAGTAACTTGATACTTGTACCTCCGTGCTGAGATGCAAATTATTCTGGATGTTTCGGGAGATAGCCCTTTTCAGGTTCCTGGACTGCAAACTCGGGATCGTCTCTCACTATATGGTTTCCTTGTAGCTTTCTCTAGCACGTGATTCGGTTCGGGTTTCAATGGTTTGAGTACTTTGATTTTCTTTTGGCGAGGGACTGCTTTTGTAGTGAATCGGCCTTTCGCCTTTGATTTGACTTTTTGAGGTACTTCACTTTTGTTCGGTTAAAACCTTCACAATTTTGGGCCTTTGGCCTCTTGATTTGCTTCTTCGAGCTTTTCGCCTTTTTGTGGCTTTGCTAGTCCATTTTCTCAAGCCTTTTTTGGGAGGTCCAATCATCGCCCGCAAGCCTATGGAAATACCTCCCCGCTCCTCTCATTTTTGCCGTTTCGCGCGGGTCAAGATGAGGGTCGCTCATCTATTTTCTCGTCTACTTTGACTGTCGTTTCGCGCGGGTCAAGATGAGGGTCACTCATCTATTTTATCGGCTACTTTGACCAGAGATAGGACGGTCTGATTCCCGTCCTCGCCTTTTGCATAAACACTGCATGGCGGAGATGACTTCAATCTTCACTGAAACCCGAAGTGCAGCCTCCACTGACTTCAAAAACCATATAGTTTGATTCGATCCTTCGATTGCTTGCCAAGCCTCTCTAGGGCATTTCTATCAACTCCACATCCCTAGTTTATCTCAGCACAAAGGAACAAAAGAGAAGTTACGTTCTAAGTTTTTAGACAGTTGAATTTTCACAAGGTAAATGCATGAATTTTAGATCTATCTTTTTCACATTCTTAAGTTCATATTTTCAAAAAGATAATACTAAAAAAGAAAAACATGTTTTTTATTTATGTACACATGCGGATCTCACCCCACACTTTTGAACGAAGTCGTGCCTTTCAGCACTACTTAGTTCAAAAGCCAGGCAAGCAAACAATTACGAGAAGGAAATGATATTAAGGAAAGGTAAGATCAGAACTCCCTTTTTGTGTCAAATGACATGGCATGAGGCTGGATAATCGAGGGAGTTCGGCTGGGGCCTTGAACTCTCAGCGCAGGCCCGGTAAATTCACGGAAGCTGCCTGGCTGATCCGATCGTGCTCCAAAAACCAATTCCTAAATAGTCAAATCATTCTATGCACCAAGTGGGTGAGAGCGACTTATTGATGAAAACTAAAAGACAAAAAATAAAAAGACAGAAAATTAAAATGCGGAAAGTAAGATAGTGTCGGGTTACCTCCCGACCAGTGCACTTGTTTAACGTCGTTGGCTCGACAGTACCTCAATCATGGATCATAAGGTCAGATCCCAAGGGTGAGTGAGGTCAAACTTCTTCTCGGCTGCCCTTTTGCTCCGAGAGGGTGAGGTTTCTTTGACCATAGCTGCTGGTCCAATGAGTCGTGCTCGCTTATTACTCCTTCCGGGTTTCCATTCTTTCGGCCCATGTCTTTGCCGCTTCTTCATGTATGGTCGGTTGGCATCCTTGCAGTTTTGGAAGTTCAGTCTTTTGCCAAGCGACCTCAAGCATGCGCCCTTGCTAACCCTCTTCTTTGTGGCAGAGATGATTGGCCGTCCTTGGCCCTTACACCTTTCAGGAGGTTCTTCTTGGCTCGCGACGAGTATGAGCTCCTGCGTTGATTGTTTTGGCTCATGCTTCTCCTCCAACTCGCCTAGCACTGTATCATCGATCATCTCATCTTTGGTGGCCGTGATCTTCATAGAATATGAAGGGTTAAGTAGGGGCTTCTCGGCCATAAGGACAGGGCCTTTCTCGAGCAGCTCTTCTGTGAGGACCGGGCCTGCCGTGATTTTCTCGGTTAGTTCGGCAGTGAGGTCCAGGTATGTCTCGGCTGATTTGGTAGTGAGGTCCGGGACTTCCTCGGGCAGATTGCATGGGCTCGTGTTGGGTGCTTCGACAGTGAGGACTGGGCCTGTCCTGGCCGGTTCTTCTTCGGTTATTTGTGAGTCTTCATCCTCTGTCATTGCTTCGTCATCAGTTTGGTGCATCGGCCCTTGTTTTGTGCTTTCTGCCAACTCGTCTATGAGGTCCCAAGTTTCAGCCATGGTTAACTTCATGATTGAGCCTCCCGCTGCATCGTTAAGTTTTTTCCACTCAAGGGGCGTCATTCCAGCAAGAAACCTTTGAATAAGATAGTGGTTGATGAATCCATGGTGCGGGCAGCTCGCCACAATGGAGTCGAAGTACACCAAGTACTCGTCCAAAGTTTCGTCCCGGGATTGTTCAAGATTGAGAATTTTCTCGCGGGTTTCAAGTCGGAGAGATGGTGGGCAAAACTTTTCTAGAAATTTGGTTCCTAGATCCCCATAATTGCCTTCATAAACAGCACATGAGTAATACCAGTCTATTGCGGAGTTCGTTAAAGAAAATTTAAAGCATTTAAGTTTAAACTCCTCTAGCGATTCATTTTTAGGCCTCATGTGGCTGCATATGGAGTGGAACGTCTGTGTATGCTTCACGGGATCTTCTCCCAGAGCACCTCCGAATTTGGGGAGACAGTCGAGTATTTTAAACATAAGGTTGCTGCCCCCATCATTCCGAGGTTCGCTTCCGTAGTATGATGACATGGTTGAGCAGTAGCGCGTTCAAGAATTTAAGAGAGAGAAAGAAAAGAAAAGAACAACTAGTCGGAAGCTAACTCCCCGGCAACAACGCCAATTTGACAGATGCTTGCCGTCAGAGCAAATGTACAAATAAATTTATAAGTCCGCTACTCGCGACTTAACTACTGGGTAGCAAGTGGTAAGTAGGGGTCGAACCCAAGGGAGTCAGTGTGGATTAATTTTTCTTTAATGAAGCTTATGCAGAATTTAAATGCGACTGGGTTTGAGTTTGAGTGTGTTTTGAGAACTGAAAGTAAATTACAGCAGTTGATAATAGATTATAAGGAAATGATTCGGTTTTAGGGGCCTTGTATTATAATTGTTTATCATCGACCGCTAATGATCATACCAAGTGTTCAAAAATGAATTGAGGCTATTTCTAGCGCAAGACATGATCATGCTAAGTATTCAAAGATGACTCGAGGCTATTTCTAGCGCAAGCCTTGCAACACCATTTAAAACACTTGTTCTACTTCAGACTAATTCCTCCTTTCGAAGTATCTTAGCCTTTTGTGCATCCACCTGATCTCTCAGTTACGATCGACCAAGTGGTGTTTTAGATAAGTCGAACTCCTTGATAAGTTTTGCTTGTTACAGCTTCCACTTACCGAGTATGATCACGAATCCCCACGGAAGAGCTTCGCTTGTTACAGCTTCCACTCAACCTTGGAAATTCTGACTATATATGGCACATAGAACAAGTTTTGAATACAAAGGTGTACTAAGAGTAAGATCTAAAACATTTATAATACAAGTGTACCCCTGCGACCGAGTACAAGCTTTTAGCTGCTTGTATTCATGTCAAGGAATACAAGCAAACTAATGCCTTGCACAAGGGTACCGAATAATAAAATAACTTTACAGTAAAAACAAATAATACTGAAAGTAATTTTATACCTTACAATAAGCGGAGGAGAGGAGCTCCTAGACAAGATCCAAGCGCCAAAAGTAGCTCCAAAATGAAGAACAATATTTATTGAAAGTGAAGAGAAGAGGGTTAAGCCCTCTATCTCTCTAAAACATTTGTGATTTTTGGTGGTGATGATACAAATGAGAGGAGGAGCTCTCCTTTTATAGGGAGGAGAAGGGAGGAATGGATGGAGGAGATGGCTCCATGTGGTTTTGCATCCAAGGGTGGAGGAGATGGGGAGGAGCTTGTGGAGAAGAAGCCACCACATGTCACATCCCTATGGTGGCTTCATTTAGCCGCCTCTTATAGAAGGGGGAGAAGGAGGAGCCGCCCCTTATGGATAAGGATGGAGGAGATGAGTCATCCTCATCCTTATCCTCCCAAAAGCCATCGGTTTGACCGGAATTTGACCGGAGCTTCTTGAGTTTTGGAGAGTGTATTCTGAATGAAAATGGCATTCTAAGATGATCTCAAAAAGGAACCTAAGCCAAATTCTGCTTGTAACATGGTCGAAATCCCGAATCGGATGAAATTGCCCTTGTTTGGCCTTTACCGGGCTTGGTGCCTTTGCCTTGCGTTCTTGTCCATTTGCCGACTGTTCTAGCATATTTGAGTGATTCCAAGTCGGTTCCATGAAGGATGTTAAGGCTGATTTTGAGTGTAGCATGGTCGTGACCTGGAATGACTCGTACTTCATTTTTCGCTTAAAAACTCCTCCTTAGCATGTTTTCTCTCTAAGCGACAAAATACCCTGTAGAAACATATCGGGACTAACAAGTAGAAGTTAAATAGACCAACAGTCTAATTTGGTGGGTTTTACTGTGTTTTTGATTCGTATAATTATGGTCCATCAGAACACCCCACACTTTTAGTTGTTCATCCCGAACAATGCTATTAAAGGGCGGCACTCTAAGTTTGGTTTTAAAATATGAAAATTAGACTTTGGGACTCGATTTATCCTAATTCATGCATTACTTACTTATTACCAAATTGAACTGTGTAAATAAATAGAAGTAACTTGATACTTGTACCTCCGTGCTGAGATGCAAATTATTCTGGATGTTTCGGGAGATAGCCCTTTTCAGGTTCCTGGACTGCAAACTCGGGATCGTCTCTCACTATATGGTTTCCTTGTAGCTTTCTCTAGCACGTGATTCGGTTCGGGTTTCAATGGTTTGAGTACTTTGATTTTCTTTTGGCGAGCGCAAGGACCAGGCCTGGCTTGATTTCTTTGGCCGCTTCGGCAGTGAGGTTCGGGACTTCTGTTGGCTCGGCAGTTAGGACTGTGATTTCCTCAGATGGATTGGTGATAAGGACCGGGCCTGATTTGGGCAGTTCTTCTTCTAACTCCCAGGGATAATCTGAATGGAGTTCTTCTTCAGGCAACCATGGGTCCTCATCCTCATCATTCATATGGTCTCCGGGGGCAATCATACTGAGGTCCGGGTCTGTTTTGGGCAGTTCGGCACTGAGGTCTGGGTATGTCTCAAGCAACTCTTCAGTTAGGACCGAAATTGATTTGGGCAGTTTGGCAATGCGGTCCCAGATCAGTTGTGTAGCCGCCCAGAATTCCTCATTTTCGACCTCGTCTTGGTGTATCGGGGCACTCATTTGCTGGATGCTAGCTGCCAATTCTTCCTCCTTGTCCTCGAGTGACTCGGCAATGTGGACCTGGGCTTCCTTGGGCTTTTCGGAAATGTGTACCGGTACTGATTTGGGCAGCTTGTTAATGAGGTCCCAGAGCTGGTTTGATGTTTCTTTTTGAGCCACCCATGATTCGTCACTTTCGACCTGGATTTGGTGTACCATGTTGGCCAACTGCTGGTTGCTAGATGCCAGCTCCGTTATAACGTCCTCGAGTAGCTTGGCTTGATCTTCTCTTGGTCTTCACCTCGCAGCCAAATCGTTTATCACTTTCCAAAGATCATCCATGTTTAAGTTATTTACCGAACCTCCTGCCGCGTCATTAAGCCAATTCAACTCTTGTGGCATCATCCATTGAGAAACCTTTGAAGAAGATCGTGGTTGGTGAATCCATGGTGCGGGCAGCTCGTTACAAGGGAATCGAAGTACCATAAGTACTCGTCCAAAGTTTCGTCCCGAGATTGCTCTATGTTGTTGATCTTCTCGCGGACTTCAAATTCGAAGGGTGGTGGGGAAAACTCCTCATCGTTCCAAGGCTCGTTTTCATAGTACAATGACATGGTGGATTGCAAGAACAAAAACAAAAACAAAAATAAAAAGAACAACTATTCCGTTTCACAACTCCCCGGCAACGGCGCCAATTTTGACGGATGCACAGTCGTCGTGTGCAAAAGTCAAGAATATATTTATAAGTCCGCTACTCGCGACTTCACTACTGGGTAGCAAGTGGTAAGTAGGGGTCGAACCCAGGGGAATTGGTGGATTAGTTTCTCTTTAATGAAGCTTATGCATAAATTAAATGCGATTGGGGTTGGGTTTGAGTGTGCTTTGAGAACTGAAAGTAAATTACAATAGTTGATAATGAACTGTAAGGAAAGGATTCGGTTTAGGGGTTTCATATCATATCATCATTGATCATTGACCTCTAATGATCATACTTAAGTGTTCAAAAGTGTATCAAGGCCATTTCAAGCACTCGACTTGCCACACTGTCTAGCCCATTTCAAGGTCATAGAGCACTTGTTCTATTTAGACTAGCATCCCATTTCAAGGTATACTAGCCTATGTGCATCCATTTGATCAATCATTTCTGATCAATCCAAATGGTGTTTTAAAGAGGTCGAACTCCTCAGATAAGCTTTGCCATTTCAAGCATCCACTTACCCGAGTATGTTCACGAACCCCATGGAAGAGCTTTGCCATTTCAAGCATCCACTCAACCATGAATGTTCTAACCTAGTATATGGCACATAGAACAAGTTTTGAAACACTAAGTAGCGTTAAGCATAGAGTCTAGAACGGTTTATGATATAAATACACCCCTTGAACCGAATGAAGAGTTTAGATACGAATATTCATGGAATAGGACATCATAGCTAAGTGCGTTGAAAAGTAAAGGTTTTTTTGAAAGACAGTAAAGTAAAGAAGAGAGTACTTACAAAAACTGTTGAGAGTGCTAAAGCTTCGATTCCAAAGTAAAGTGATTACATGATTGTGCTTTCAATCTAGAGAGATAAGTGATTTGTGATTTTTGGAATGAATTTTACAAAGGAGAAGGCATGGTATTTATAGGCTAAGGGAGGTGTGGTTTGTGGAGGAGGATGAAGACACTTGGCATGGAATCCATGGAGGAGGAGAAAGCCATCGGAGGTGACTCATCACTCCAAAAGCCGCCGGCCACATGGAGGAAGGGGAGAGGTGGAAAGCTTAGCCGCCGGCCATAGGTGGCAAGGGAGTGGGTGAGTGTGTTTTGTTATCTTTTTCCCAAAAGCCATCGGCTACTTTCAGCTCCGGACTGACTCTGGTTGCCCTTCGGTTGGACTTGTTTTGAGTGATTCCATGTCAGGTTCTTGAAAGTCAGATTTTGGTCGTGACCTGGAATGACTCGTAATTCATTTTCAGCTTTAAACTCCTCCTTAGCCTGTATTCTCTCTAGACTTCAAAATACCCTGTAGATAAATATCGGAACTAACAAGCAAAAGTTAAATAGACAAATAGTCTAATTTGGTGGGTTTAACTGTGTTTATGATTCATACAATTATGGTCCATCACCCTGCCAAGCTTCTTCTTTGTGGCAGCGGAGATGGGTTGTCTTGGAACAAGTGAGTTTTCCCGGCTGCTTTGTTGGCTTGTTACGAGAGAGAGCTCCTTTATTGGCTGTTTTGGCTCATGCTCCTCCTCCAACTCCCCTTGCACCGCATCATCATTGATTTCATGATCTTTGGTGGCCATGATCTGCATAAAACATAAAGGGTTAAGTTGGGGTTTCTCGGCCACAAGGACTGAGTCTTTCTCGGGTAGCTCGATAATGAGGATTGGCTTTGTCTCGGCTAGCTCGGGCGCGTCCTGGTTTGTCTCGGCCAACCCGACATTGAGGTCCGGGACTTCCTCGGATGCTCCGAGCGCAAGGACCGGGCCTGGCTTGATTTCTTCGGCCACTTCGGTAGTGAGGTCCGGGACCGGTGTGATTTCCTCGGGTAGATTGGTAATGTGGACCGGGCCTGAATTGGGCAGTTTTTCTTCTAACTCCCAGGGGTAATCTGAGTGGAGCTCTTCTTCAGGCAACCATGGGTCCTCATCCTCGTCATTTATTTGGTCTCCGGGGGTAATCACACTGAGGTCAGGGTCTGATTTGGGCAGTTCGGCAGCTAGGTCCGGGACTGATTTTTGCAGCTTGGTAATGAGGACCCAGCATGGCTTGGCTGGTTCTTCTTTGGTCATCTGTGGGTTCTCATCCTCTGCCGGCTCCGTGGGCTCTTCTTTGATGACCCTTGGCTTGAGCATCTCATTGATCAGATATGCCGTTTCTTTTCGAGTCACCTCAACTATTGCCCATGATTTCTCGGCTTCGGCCTGGTTTTGGTGCATCGTGGCACTCAATTGCTGTATGTCCGTGGCCAACTGCTGGGTGCTAGCTGCCAGCTCCATTATATCGTCCTCGAGTGGCTCGGCCTGATCTTGTCTTGGTCTTGACCTCTCGGCCAAATTATCTATTAAGTTCCAAAGATCATTCATGGTTAAGTTCATTATCGACCCTCCCGCTGCAGCATCATTGAGCCTATTCCACTCATGTGGCATCATTCCACCGAGAAACCTTTGAAGAAGATCGAAGTTCATGAATCCATGGTGCGGGCAGCTCGTCACAGGGAAATCGAAATACCATAAGTTCTCGTCCAATGTTTCGTCCCGGGATTGCTCAAGGTTGATTATCTTCTCGCAGATTTCAAGTTGGAAGGATGGTGGGGAAAACTCCTTCCAAGGCTCGCTTTTGTAGTACAACGACATGGCAAACTGCAAAATAAAAGAAAAACAAATAGAACAACTATTCCGATTGCACGACTCCCCGGCAACGGCGCCAAAATTTGACAGCACGTCGTTGTGCGCTACAAAATTTACATTTATAGTTCCACTTCTTTAGTGGCTCACTATGGATAGCAAGCGGTAAGTAGGGGTCGAACCCAAGAGAGTCAGTGTGGATTAGTTGTTCTTTAAAAAGAAAAGAAAAATAAAGTAAAGATAGGTTGGGTTTGAGTGGTTTAAACTGAAAGTAATACTGAAAGATAAATTGCTGGAACAGTCGAGTTCAATATCAACCGCAACACACTTTTGGTTTGTCGCACGCTGTATTTCAAGCGCAATACGTGCCAAATGTTATGTTGGATTGATGTTGAAAACGTCTGTAATGAAAGTAAAGTGCGGAAAGTAAATTGCGTAAAGTAAATACTGAAAGTAAAGTGCGTAAAATAAAGACTGAAATGTAAAGTGCGTAAAGTAAAGTGCAGAAAAGTAAAGTGCTGAAATGTAAATGACAGAAAAGTAAAGTATTGAAAGTAAATGACAGGTAAGTAAGGACAAAAGATATTCAGTCTAGGGTCTCTACTTGTGAGACAACCATCATGGACGTCAAAGATCTTACTTTGTGTTCATAAGTGTGGATTTATTCCTTTTCAAGACTTAAACCCTAAACTAAGGCCATTTCTAGCACTTACACCACAATCTACTCCAAAATCAAGACATAGACTTCTAGTTTTAAGTGCAGCCACTTGATCTTCAGTTACGATCAACCAAGCGACTTAAAGAGAGGTTAAACTCCACGGAAAAGCTTTGCCATTTCAAGCATCCACTTAGCCGTGTATGTTCTACCCGAAATAATGGCACAAGAACTAGTTGACACAAAATAGCATTAAGTTCAAGTCTCAAGATGCATACATAAGTATGAACACCCTTTGACCGAATATGCTTTAGCTACTTGTATTCATGTCAAGGAATACAAGCATCATACTCACAAAAGTAAAGAAAACAAGAAAAGTAAAGGAAAGGACTCGGTTTTGACAAGAAAAAGTAAAGAAGCCATGGCTTAACAAGGAAAGTAAAGGAGAGGAGCTCCAAATCAAGTGCAAGGAAAGTAAAGGAGACGAGCTCCAAATCAAGAACAAGACATGAAAGTAAAGAAATCTTTTGCAAATCAAGAACAAATGAAGAACAAGAACAAAGTAAAATATAGAGAGGTTTGTATTGAAGTGTGAAGAAGAGAGATAAGCTCTCAACTTCCTAATGTGAGCATATGTGGTCCAAGTGATATCTAAGACTAAGAGGCTCTATTTATAGGCAAAGGAAGACTTGGGGGCTAAGTTTGGCTTGAAAAATATCTTAAAAGCTAGCCATTTGATTGGCTCTTCCATATGACACCCACATGGGTTGTGGAAGAGGATAAGAACCACCCCACTTGCATCTCCTCCAACCACAAGCCACCACATGCCTCCCCACTTGCACTCCCAACCGGATTCCAAAACCAAACCGAAGTGAATAGTATGTCCAATAGAAAATGAAGTAGTTTGGTTTTGGTTGGACTTCGCCGAAATGTGACCGGAGCAAGAAATGACTGGAGCATGGTGGTGAGGATATGAGCTTGATCGGAGCATCACCGGAGGTTGGCCGAAGTTCGCCGGAATATGGCCATAATTTAGCCGGAATCTGGCCGGCGGTCCTTGGCTGTTGGACCATAGATTTGGAATGTTGAGGAGATTCTAAGACTGATCCATGAAGGATATTTGGCCAGATTCTGCCCGGAGCATGGTCGAAATCCCAAAACGGCCGAAATTGCCCTAGTTTGGCCTTGATCGGGCTTGAGCTGGTTCCACTCGGTCGTTTTGTCTGGGAAGTGAGATTGTCCAAGTTATTGGACATTTAAAACACTTTGGTCGAGCCAGATTTGCCATATTTCATGGTTTGGTCCAGCGACTTGGTTTCGGTGCCTATGCGCGCGGGGCCTTTGCTTTGGAATTGGGCCAACTGCCAATCTGCTCGGGCATTCTCCTTGGTTTTCCAACATTGTCCACCTTATTTTCCATTTTGATCACTTTGCTCGAGGTGGATTCGTTAGATCAGCTCGTTTGCCCGAGCAACTTGATTTTGGACCTGGGCGGCTCGTCTGGTGCGCGAGGCGTGGCCTAGTTTTCTCGGACGGGCCCGGGACAGGGACCAGGCTTTCTCAGATGGGTCCGGGTACGGCTCTCGGTACCTGGGTGAAGTTACTTGGTCCCTGGCTGAGGTCCTCGGGCCTTGGCTGGCTTTTTGGCACAAATCTCCCTTTTTAAGCGTGTTTCCTCTTTAGACCCCAAAATGCCTGTATACACAAAATGATATTAACAAGCACTTGTTCGTATGACCAAATGTCTTATTTGGTGGGTTTTGTGTACTTGATGAATCGTATAAATACGTCCCATCAGCTACCGACACCACACTTAAAAATGAGCTTAGTCCCTAAGCGAAGAAATAAAAGATAAGAAAAAGGCGCATAGGAACTTCACTCGTGTGTGATGGCGAAATATCCATGGAGATTAAGCGATGCCCGGGAAGTGATATGTGACTCATGAGTTGGTAGATATATAGATTAGAACATAGAGCATCACAAGTGATAGGTTAGCATCAAAAATCGTGGAGGAACAATGCAAGTGATATGGTTCTGATTTGAATGTTGGGGAAGAAGAAACTGATTTGGCTGTGACAGCCGTGACATCCGAGAATGTTACGTGTGTCACAGCACCCCCCAAAACTAACTGAGGAATAAGCCCACCATGACAGTCTTTACAGATCCATTGTGTCACGGGTGTCACGACCCCTTCAAAAACTCACTGCCTTTTCTACCTGTCGTGACAGGTCCATTGTATCACGGGTGTCACGACACCAATAACCCCCAGTGGGTATTTGTCGTATTAGGACCCTGTTTGCTGGTCTGAGCGTGACACACTCCACACTTAGATTCCTGCAGTGAGCACACACACAAAGCACACAATGCAAATGAAGCATACAAGGAAATAATACTTACATTGCGGGTTTGACAGAGCCGTCGTTGAGGCACTGCAAAATTTACATTTATAGTTCCACTACTCGTGGCTCACTTTTGGATTAGCAAGCGGTAAGTAGGGTCAAACCCAAGAGAGTCAGTGTGGATTAGTTGTTCTTTAAAAAGAAAGAAAATGAAAGTAAAGACATATTGGGTTTTTGTTGGTTTTTTATACAGAAAGTAAATGACAGAAAGTAAATGACTGAATTTAAAGTGCTGAAAGTAAAGACTGAAAATAAAGTGTGAAAAGTAAAGTGCTGAAATGTAAATGACAGAAAAGTAAAGACTGAAATGTAAAGTGCTGAAAAGTAAAGTGCAGAAAGTAAATGACAGATAAGTAAGGACGAAAGATTTTCAGTCTAGGGTCTCTACTTGTGAGACAACCATCATAGACGTCAAATGATCTTACTTTGTGTTCATAAGTGTGGGTTTATTCCTTTTCAAGACTTAAACCCTAAAGTAAGGCCATTTCTAGCACTTACACCACAATCTACTCCAAAATCAAGACATAGACTTCTAATTCTAAGTGCAGCCACTTGATCTCTCAGTTACGATCAACCAAGCGACTTAAGGACGATTAAACTACTCGGCTAAGCTTTCCTCTTTCGAGCATCCACTTAGCCTTGTTGTCTAATCAAGATTGAACTACTCAGCTAAGCTTTCCTCTTTCGAGCATCCACTTAGCCTTGTTGTTCAACCGATTAATGGCACCGAACTAGTTGACACAAAATAGCATTAAGTTCTAGTCTCAAGATGCATACACAAGTATGAACACCCTTTGACCAAATATGCTTAGCTACTTGTATTCATGTCAAGGAATACAAGCACCATACTTATGAAAGTAAAGGAAATCAAGAAAAGTAAAGGAGAGGAGCTCCAAAACAAGAACAAGACATGAAAGTAAAGAGAGCTTCGGTTTTGACAAGAAAGTAAAAGAAAGCTTTAGCTACTTGTATTCATGTCAAGGAATACAAGTAACCGTGGCCTTTGTGCAAGGAAAGTAAAGGGAGAGGAGCTCCAAATCAAGACAAGTAAAGGAAAGTAAAGAGAGCTTCAAAGAACAAGAACAAAAGTAGAGAGTGTTTGTATTGAAACATATGTGTAGCATAGGTTGTTTTGGAGAAGAGAGATAAGCTCTCAACTCCCTAATGTAGTCTACATGATTCTAAGGGCATGCCCTTCTATTTATAAGCAAGCCAAAACCGACTTAGGGGGAAGAGGATATGCATTGGCTTGAAATATCCCAAAAACAAGCCACTTGAGTTTGAAGAAGAGAAGAGCCAACCACTTGGCATTCCACTTGCAATCGACTTGCACTTGCTTGAAGCCAAAGGGAAGCAGCCCTATGTCACTTGGGATGCCTTAGTCCAAAGCCAACCAACTTGAATAGTAGAGGCAACCGAAATCCAAAAACCAAACTGAAATGAATAGTAAGTAACCGAAATATTGGGACTCGGTTGGTTCTTGGCCGGAACTTGGTTGGACTTGGTTGTGCTTGGCCTGAGCTTGATCGGAGTTTGGCCGGAGTTGGCCGGAATCTGGCCGGAATTTTGGTCGGAGGACTTTGCCTTTTGGACTGTGGATTTGGAATGTTGAGGCAATTCTAAGACTAATGGCCGAAGTCGTTTTGCCGGAATCTAGCCGGGACCTGGTCGTGGCCTACGTTTTCTCTGTCGGGCATGGGCTCCTCGGGCAATGCTCGGGCATCGGCTGGTTCCACTTGGGCGTTTTGTCTGGGAAGTGAGATTGTCCGAGTTATTGAGCATTTAAAACACTTTGGCCGAGCCAGAATTGCCAGATTCCATGGTTTGCCCGGGCAACTTGAATTCAGAGCTAGACGACTTGGGCGCGGCCTGGGACTCTCTCGGGCGGGGACCTGGGCGATGCTCGGGCGGGGACTGGTGTTTCTTGGTACTCGTTCTCGGGCCAGGGACCGGACATTTACTGTTCCTCTCGGGACATCTTCTCGGACGGGGTCCAACATTTCTCGGACGTGGCCCGGCTAGTTTTCTCGGTCCCCGACTGGCTTTTCTCGGTCCCAGGTCGAGACTTCTCGGGCCATGGTCGAATTTCCTTGGGCCATGGTTGAATTTCCTCGGGCCCTGGTTGCGACTTCTCGGCCAGAAATGCTTGGCATGATTTTGGGCGCAAATCTCCCTTTTTAAGCGTGTTTCCTCTTTAGACTCCAAAATGCCTATATACACAAAACGACATTAACAAGCATATGTTCGTATCACCAAATGTTGTTTTGGTGGGTTTAGTAGTACTAGATGAATCGTATAAATACGTCCCATCAGGGTTACTCCCCGAAGAGGCCTAGTTTAACGTCTTGGCAAGACATAACTAGGAAGATAGGACTAGAAGCCTTCTCAGGAAGTCCCTTGCTGATATCCCTTCCCGAGAAGCATGTTATCATCAATGTCGTCAGGTGGTTCCCGGTGCTTCAGGACGTGATAATGCTTAAGGCGTTGCCTGTCGACCACCATTGACTTTCCTCCCACAATGTTAAGCTCCACGTGGTCGTCTGGGTACGCTCTCACGACTGTGTATGGACCACTCCACTTATTATGCAGCTTCCCAGGTAATAATCGAAGGTGGGAGTTGTAGAGAAGAACTCGCTCGCCTTTATTGAATTTTCTGTGCACTATTCGCTTATCATGTCAGTTCGTCATCCCCTCCTTATAGATATCACCGGGGTCAAGAAGTTCATCCCTGTGACTTGCATGTAGAGGTTGCAGCTCTCCCTTGCAAGGTTCCTTACCTGAGCCGGTAGTCTGTTCAGCTTCAGCTGCTCCCTCAGTGCTCACTATGCATATATTCATCGGGATAGTGCAACCTGGTACAACTCTGTAAGGCTCAATAGAGGTTAGTGTAATAGGGTCATCAACATCAGTAGAGTCCAGTACATCACAGTCAGCTAACAGACTAGGACTCTTAGACATGTCAGGTAAATTAAAAACAACTCTTTCACTGCCTACTCGCAAGGCTAAGGAACCTCTATCCATGTCAATGACTGCCTTGGCCGTGTAAAGAAATGGCCTACCAAGAATAGTTTGGATATCTATGTCCTTCGAGATGTCCAGCACTATAAAATCAACTGGAACGTAAATGTGCTTCACCTTGACGGGTACATCCTTTAGAATCCCTCTCGAGAGTCTACAAGAATGATCCGCAAGGCAAATAGTGACATTGGCAGGACTAAGATCACCCAAATTCAATTTAGCATACAAAGAATATGGCATGATATACACACTAGCACCTAGATCACATAGAGCACGACAAACAGTAATACCACCAATATCACAAGGGATAGAAAAACTCTTTGAGTCTTTAAGTTTGGGCGACATGGGCTGGTGCATGGCTGCACTATACTCCTCGCTCATGGCCACTGTCTCGGTCCCATTAATTTTTCTTTTCCCAGTCAGAATCTCCTTCATGAATTTGGCATAAGTAGGAATCTGGGTGATTGCATCGGTGAAGGGCATAGTGATGTAGAGAGTACGAATCTTATCCACGATCTACTTGAATTCTTTATCCCTTCTTGCACCCACTAGCCACTGAGGGAACAGAACTGGAGGTTTATAAGGAGCCGGCTCCACTGTTTGTGCATAATTTTTAGCTCAGTTTTCAGCTTCCTTTGATGTTTCTTCTTCAGCAGGTGTAGAATCAGATGCTGATTTTGCAGCTGGAGACTGAGTGGCTTGAGCTAGAACCATTTCAATATGTTTTCCTCCTCGGAGTGTGATGGCATTCACTGATTCCCTAAGATTCGGATCTGGTTCTGATGGGAGTTTCCCATGCTCCCTGCTTACCAAGCTTGCTTGCTGAGCTATCTGATTTTCCAACATTCTACCATGAATAGCGAGCTGCTCTACAATCTTTCGCAGGTCTCTTACCTCAGCAGTGGTTTGCTCAAATGCCTTTTGCTTATCCTCAGACGTTCTTCGCTGATCATCGGACGTCTTTCGCTATTCGGCTATGAAGCTAGCTAGCATGGCTTCTATGTTTGACGTCGGCCCGGAGTTCTGAGCTTGTTATGGCTGAGTTGGATTGTTATGGCTCCCTGAATTCTGATTTTGTTTTTGTTGAGCTTGGTTATTGTACTGATTCCTCGGCTAGTAGGGAGCATTGTCTTGCTGCTGTCTGTAACGGAATCCTGGTGCTACCTGATTCTACGGCTTATAAGAGAGGTTAGGATTGTTCCTGTTCTGGTTGTCCCACATATTCATGCCTAAACCGGAGGAGAAACCGTTTCCTTGATTGTATTGCCCTACGTAAATGGCATCCTCCTGGTTTCCGTCGTTATTATCTTATCCCATCACCGGACAACTATCTACGAAATGAGAAGGAGAGCCACATATCTGACAATAGACAGCCACATTAGCAACAACATATGACTTCATAGAGGAGTCTGTCTTTAGATTTTTGATTTCAGCTGCTAGCATCTTCACTGTGTTGGTTAGCTCAGCTATATCATTGGTGCTATCAGCGAGGTAGAGATCTTGCACACCCTTCCTATCCCGAGGGTTACCTCAATCACTCATCCAGAGGTGATAATCTTGAGCTGCTTTCTCTATGAGGTCATAGGTCTCTTCCAGGGGAACTCCATTAAGTCCTCCACCGGCTGATTGATTTATCAAGGTACGCATCCCCTGGTCAATTCCCAGATAGAAAGTGTCTATGTTCTGCCACAGCTCCAGGTTGTAGTGAGGGCACAATCTCATCAGCTCTTTGTACCTCTCCCAAGCCTCGTAGAGAGTCTCACCATCCGTAGAGTGGAACGAGATGATCTTGTTCCTAAAATGTGCTGTCTTTGATGGTGGGAAGTACTGTTATAGATAAGCCTCAGCCAATTTATCCCACGTAATGAAAGTGCCCTCCACATGATTGTCTAGCCACCTACTAGCCTTGTCAGAGAGTGAGAATGGGAATAGCCTTAGGTAGTAGGACTCTGGAGGAACACCATTCGTCTTCACTGTATTGCACATCTGGATAAAACGCTTAAGGTGCTGGTGAGGGTCTTCATTCATCCTCCCTGAAAATTGGTTATTTTGTACCATCTGAAAGAGTCCGGTTTTGATCTCCCAGTTGTTGTTATCTACGCCAGGTGGTGCAATGGCGGACTGAAACCCTGAGACACGTGGAGCAGTGTAATCTCCAAGAGTCCTGCGCACTGGTTGCTGCATGAGACGTTGCTGGTCATCGAGGACAAGCCCAGGTAATGCTGGGTTTTGATTCATTCTTAGTTGCCGAGCTCGCAACCTGGTCAAAGGAGCGTCTTCTCTGTCTACCCGAGGTGTCTGTTGATCCCCCGAGTCGCTTTGATCGTTTGCCCGCGCCTTCTTCTTGCCTCTAGGTGTTTTCCTTGGCATGTACTAAGCAGTACCTACAAAAAGTCAAGGGAAGAGTGAATGTAGCAAGAAAAAATAGTCAGAGATGAGCAACGAAAAAGAAAAGGGAATAGTCTAAACTACACACGTTAAATCTAATATCACACTAAGCGTTGTTCCCCGGCAACGTCGCCATTTTGACAAGCGTATGTTTAACCCTTTAGAGTTGTCAATTTATATGTTTTAGGGGTCAAGTTACATTCAAATAAAATTTATAACCTTGGTAAGCCAAGGGTCGATCCAAGGAACAACGTGTGTGAATACTAGTTAACAGGTGACCTATTTAGCTATTCCGATTAACAAGAGTTTTTGTTGTGTCAAAAGTAGCAGAAATTAAATGCAAAAAAATAAAGATTTGAACTGATCAGAGAAAGAATTCCAGAACCATACTTCACCCGTGCCAACCTCACTAATCATGCAATCATATCAAGTAAATTCATCATGCTATCGAATATAGAAATAAACCAAAATAACACTAGACAAGCCGCTCATCCACGGATCATTGTATAGATTAACCTCAATCATTGAACGCCACCTGACAATATCTATTTTTACCCTCCTAACGTGTCGGTTTTGAAGAGGGTCGTCGTAGTGTCAAAACATTTATAATACCGGTAAAGTACCGGGTCGAACCAAGAGGAGCAAGCTAAGCACATGCACTATGTAAGATCATGTTTCCGTTCGGCTATTCTAAATCAAAAATGTATAAGGAGTGTGTATATTCTAAATCCTATGTGGCGAGTAATTAGAGATAAAAGATGGATAAGAGGTGTTTCGAGGAGTTACTCCCCTCCTTATCATTTTCCCAATGATCACATACACGATATTCAAATATTTCATGGTAGTCAAATAGTATTAAACCTAGTTCACTTCATATCCTTAGAAATGATCATATTCACTACATCCAAACTATCCCTAAGGTCTCTCGATTCTTAGGTCTAGTTTTAAGGTTCAACTTCTTACTTAGGCATTTCCTCAAACACTTGGTAGAATGACATGTATGAAGAGCATAGTGGATATGAACTTGACACCATTCGATGGGATTAATTGATGATTCGCTTGATGACCAACTGCAATAAATCAAACATTCAATCCTAGGCAAGCGTCCATATCCTAAGGTTCACTTTCATGCTTAAGATATAGATCATTTTCTCCATCCTAGAACTATTCCCTATCTCTCTCAAGTCATAGGTTCAAGTTTTAGTCTAATTTGTCACTTAGGCATTTTAACAAACACCTAGAGTGCATAACATTCATAACACGAGAAAATGAAATCAATAATCATTCATATAAATATCAATGTATATTTGTGATCAAAGAATACCAAGGAGAGTCATAAGACCCTCAAAACACAAAATCACTACTCACACACCATGTAAGACAACATGGTGTGAGTAGGGTTTATAGCACACAACAAGTAGAATAGGAAAAGATGTAGAGGAATGAGGGTTGTCAATCCTTGAACTCCCTTTAGTCTTCTCTTCTTCTCCTTAGTTGGATCTTTTGATGATTGATGACCTTGGTTGAGCCTCTTTTCCAATCTTCTTCTCCCCAAAAACCTCCACACATATGTCAAAACCATCAATGTCTATTTATAGATCCGGCTGAGATCTAGATCTCAAAATCTGAGTTTTTGATCCAGTCGGTCAACTGGACTAGGCTTGACACCCAGTCGGTCGACTGGTTGTGTAAAATCTGGACAGCCTTCTGAGTTTTATTCGAGTCGATCGACTGAACTTCTCAATCGACCGACTGGGGCCTTTTTGGTAGTCTTCCCGACCGAATTTGATCTTGACGTCAACTGGAAAGTTGTAGCCCTTTGAGTTAGCTTTCCAACAGTATTTAAATCAACCAATTCGGACACCGTTTGCGCCCTGGGTGTTCAAAACAAGTTGCAAAAGTCAATCTGCTCGAATTTGCCCCGAAACTCCTATTTTGCACCGAAACTTCTATTTTTAAAACCAATATTGATATTTAGGCCTTTACCATGGGAGAGAATTGTTTTCTACCTGAAATGTAGAAATAGAGGTCAAATGACATCAAATAAAGTCGGAAATGACTCAAAGCTATAGTGAAATATGGCCATTAATCAGTCGAAAACTCGACTGATCAACACTCCACACTTAAGCTTTGTTCGTCCTGAAACAAGTTGCAAAGGTCAATCTGCTCGGTTTTGCCCCGAAACTCCTATTTTGCACCAAAACTTCTATTTTTCAACCAATATTGATATTTAGGCCTTTACCATGGGAGAGAATTGTTTTCTACCTGAAATGTAGATATAGAGGTCAAATGACATCAAATATCGGAAACGACTCAAGGCTATAGTGAAATATGGCCATTAATCAGTCGAAAACTCGACTGATCAACACTCCACACTTAAGCTTTGTTCGTCCCGAACAAAGTATGAAAATATGTCAAGGTCATGCAAATGGCGAAATGCTAGTGGTGCCATGTTTTTCGTCTATTTGCCTCACTAGCTTTCACAAGGGCTCGATCATTATTTCTAAACGTGTTATTGAAAGAAAAATGAAAAGTATGTACAATCTAACTAGCTCCTTTTCGTAGGCGTTACAAATGCATTTAGCGTATGCATTAAGCCTTTAAACCCCTAGGCTACCCTAGTGGACGAGTTATAGTCTCGTGAGAGTTTTTAGAAATGGGAATACTCACAAATCCCATATGCACCTATCCCATGGGAATGAATGCAAGAGTGCTCAACCAAGGTGTGGATTTCTCAAAGCAAATCCCTCACCCTAAACTACAACTACCGTCACATTATCATCAAAAGAACTTTTGAACCATTTAAGTACCCTTGAGGTTGTGCATTCAAGATTATCAATACTAGGGCTTTCAAAAGTCTCATCCAACGATCTACTCATTTTCAAGGCAATACAATGAAGACATAGTTTAGTTTGCACAAAAGAGTGTCAACCACTCACCTATGCTAGTTAGGGCTAGTCCATGAGCTCGCGACACGAAACTCATTCCCAAGTTTTAGGCGCTTAAGCCATAATCCATAAGGGAAGAGGAGTTAGACACTAGAGTTCGTATAAACCAAGGATAGACCAAATGGTAGTTCCCGTGCAAGCACAAGGGTCGTCCAAGAGTTAATCCAACTAGCACACAATACAAATGATGCACCCGCGCAAAAGTAGAATGATGGAAGAACATAAAGTCAAGTTTTAAGTGCTCCTTATTTTCTTTTTCAAATGGCCTTTGGCCTACAAATGCTTTCGAGGGGGAACTTTTCTTCCTAACCCCCGGCATTTGTATGTTTAAGATCAAAACTTCTCTAGTACTCGAGAAAGTTTTTAGTCGGGGCTTTGCCCTCTTTTGACCATGAAAATGAAGCATTTTTTTTGTTGGGGCCTATTTTTCGCCCTCTTTTGTTTTTGACTCCACACTTAAAACTTGACAATATGTTCAAGGAATATATGGAATGCGCGGGAAACAATCATAAGTATGGCACTAAGTTAGAAGAACTCAAGTCACCAAGGAGCATACAAGAGGTCTAAGTTTTTCATGAAATTTTTTTAAAAGTGCTTGCTAAAACTTAATCCAAGATATTTCAACGAAAATACTTAGAAAATTAGATAGACAAGGGATAGCAATGATATTGATTCACAAGAATAAACATTCAAGGGACTAGGTCAGTTCTAAGTTCAAGATCCAATAAAAATGAAAAGTAGGCTAAATGTGATTTATAGGAATTTAGAATCGATAGTCACAAGCCTACGTTGTTAATACACTCTCATGTTAGGGATAAGGTACATAAATGCAAGTGTCCATTCTAAAATTATAGGCATGGCATAATATGAGTGAACTATGCGACTACCCCACCCACACGTAAAACATAGCTTAGTCCCTAAGTGCAAACAATGAAGAAAATGAGATAAAGGCGCATAGGAACTCCCCTCATTTGTAGATGTGCCCCACCAATAGAAGGACGACATTGTGCTAAGCTTGAAATTGCATGATGCGAATAACTTCCTTGATGACAAGAACACATGAGAGGTTAAAACACTACTATAGAGAAGAGATTAGGCAACGGTTCATATTTTTCATTACGCAACGGTTCGACGTTTAGGCAACGGTTTGTCTGATAACCGTTGCATAATGATACTCTTATGTGACGGTTTGTGCAAACCGTTGCATAAGTGCATGATCATGCAACGGTTATTACAAACCGTCGCATCAGAGTTTCATTAGGCAACGGTTCAAGGTAAACTGTTGCATAATTTTACTCTTAAGCGATGGTTTGTTTCGAAACCGTTGCCTACATGTTGACATTATGCAACGGTTTGTTAAAAACCGTCGCATAAACTCAAACCTAAAATTAAAAAACATAAGTTTTCTATCTTTCTTCCAATCCCGCTCTCGAGTTTTGTTGCCCAGTCCGTCGCCCTCCAATCCGCAAGTCACCGTCTTTGCCCACAACTCGCCGCCATCGTCACCCAGTTTGTCGCCCCGCACCGTCCGTCGTCCCGCGCCGCTCGCCCAGCCGTCGCCACTCGCCCAGCGCCACTCGTCCCGCGCCACTCGTCACCCAATCCGAAATCGGTTTGTTCCCAATCGTTCATGTATTAGTTTGTTTCAATGGCTTGTTTATTGATAAGTTTTATTAGGGTTTTAATTGACCCATTGTTGATAGAGATTTTGGTTGATTTTAACAATGTATTTGAATTTTGTTCCGAGTCGGTGATTGTTTGTTTTTGGTTCTCTTCATGTATTCACTCAGATAGGCAGGCCGAGGACAGCATTTGTTACATTCAAAGGTCGTAAAGAACTTCCTTCAAAATTTGTTTTGCTCATATCGGTATGTTTATTGGCATTGTGATTGTTTGGGTATATGATATTGCATACTACAAAACTAGTTTCCTACTTATGTTTCCATTCAAATTGGATACTTGATATTTCTTCATTTATTAAATTGTTGTTGTTTATAACTTTAGAGTCGACGCTGCATCCAACCGTTGGCTATTTTCCCCGAGAGATTCTACTCTAAGGTAAAATTCACTATGTAAATCATTTACAACTTTTTTAATTATTGGAGTGTGCTTTATGGAGTGGATTTATATGGTCTATTTATACTAGTAATTATATCAACCATAACAATATTTCTTTCTAACTATGAGTATATGATGCTTTATGTAGTTATGATGAATCGAGAATGGGTATCTAGTAGTAGGTTAAGTGTACAGTACGAACAAGGGATTATGGATTTTTGTGCGTTTGCATCTTCGTATGCATCCAGAAACAACAGTGAACGTGTTTATTGTCCATGTATGGGTTGCTGGAATAACAAAAAGGTCAAACCCAAGAAATTACGGAAACACTTTTTGTTAAAGGGAATTGACCCACAGTACAAGTTGTGGTATATGCATGGTGAGGTTGAACCACAAAATGTTCAACCTCGGCCCGTATAAAGTTTGCCGGTGGATGATGATGATTGGGAGGAGGACAATATAATTGACATGGTCAACAATGTTGCCGACGATTTTGTTGCTAGACCTCAAGTTTTGGAGTCATTGGGGAACGATTCAGAATTACCATTGTACGAAGGGTGCTCCAAATACACAAGGCTATCTGCAACTTTGAAGATATTCAACTTGAAAGCAAAAAATGGATGGAGTGATGTAAGTTTCACTGAATTGTTAACTCTGGTGAAAGGTATGCTTCCAGAGGATAACACCCTACCTAACCGTTGTTACGAGGCTAAAAAAGTTATGTGTCCGATGGGTATCGATTACGAGAAGATACATGCTTGTCCTAATGATTGTATATTGTATCGGAATTCCTATAAAGATATGGTTGAATGTCCGGTGTGCAAGTCTCCTCGTTATAAGTTAAACAAAGAACCGAAAAATGGTTACAAAGGCACTCCTTCTAAAGTACTATGGTATCTTCCACCGATCCCCGGGTTTCAGAGATTGTTTGCTAGCTTGGAAGATTCTGATAATATGCGTTGGCATGCTGAGAAACGAGTTATTGATATGAAAATGCATCATCCTGCTGATTCACTACAATGGGCAAAAATAGACAACACATTCTCGACATTTGGAGCAGAGTGTAGAAATTTACGCCTTGGCCTTTCTACTGATGGGGAGAATCCACATGGAAACCTCAGTACTCAGCATAGTACATGGCCTGTGATATTGGTTATCTACAATCTTCCTCCCAGGTTAACCATGAAGCGTAAGTATATGATGCTTTCTCTGTTGATATCGGGTCCTCGACAGCACGAAAATGATATTGATGTATATTTAGCTCCTTTGATAGAAGATTTGAAGCTTTTATGGAACGAAGGAGTACGGACGTTTGACGCATCAAGATAAGAATATTTTAATATGCGTGCCATGCTAATGTGTACCATCAATGACTTCCCAGCTTATGGTAACTTATCCGGGTATAGTATTAAAGGGTACAAAGCTTGTCCAATTTGCGGGGAAGAGACACATGCACGCCATCTAAAGAATTGTCGAAAAATGGTTTACATGGGCCATCGACATTTTTTATCGAGGCATCATCCTTACAGGCGGAAAAAAGCTGCATTTAATGGTGAGACCGAACACGGAATAGAACCTCGACCGGCTTCTGGAGATGAAATACTTCAAAAAATTCAGAATATTACAAATCGATTTGGGAAGCCCAATGCACGCACTGAAGGTACTCCATGGAAGAAGCGATCAATATTTTTTGATCTCCCTTATTGGCATACACTTGACGTCAGACACTGCATTGATGTGATGCATGTTGAAAAGAATATATGTGACAGTCTTATTGGTACTTTATTAAATATTCCCGAAAAAAACAAAGGATGGATTGAAAGCTAGACTAGATATGTTGGATATGAACATTCGTACCAAATTAGCACCTCAAACTGAAGGAAAGCGTACATATTTGCCTCCATCATGCACAACTCTTTCTAAGAATGAGAAAACAGTTTTGTGTGGATGTCTGAAAGGAGTTAAAGTTCCGTATGGGTATTCTTCGAATATTGCCAGCTTGGTTTCAATGAAGGATCTGCGGTTGAATGGATTAAAATCTCATGACTATCATGTATTGATTCAACAGTTGTTACTTATTGCAATTAGAGGTGTATTGTCTCCTAAAGTGAGATCCGCTGTACAAAGACTCTGTGCCATTTTTAGCTCTATGTCTGCTAAGGTTGTTGATTCATCAGAGCTTGATAAACTACAAGACCAGATTGTAGTTACACTATGCCAATTAGAGATGTTTTTTCCACCTAGCGTTTTTGATGTAATGGTGCATCTTACTGTTCATTTGGTGCGCGAGATTCGCATTCTTGGACCAGTTCATATGAGATGGATGTACCCTTTTGAGAGGTACATGAAGATTCTAAAGAGCTACGTGAGAAATAGACATCGTCCCGAAGGGTGTATCGTGGAAGGATACATAACTGAAGAGGCTGTCGAGTTTTGCACTAATTTTTTGGGAAATACAGCCGCAGTTGGGATTCCCAAGCCACGTCATTTTGATCGATTTAATGGAAAGGGCATAAGTGGTCGGAAATATAAGAACCCATCATTTGATGAGTTGATGATTGCTCATTTCTATGTATTGCAACATATGCCTGATATCACGCCTTTCATAGAGCAGCACCTAACCATATTAAGGAGTGCATTCCCAAGAAAATCCAAGCAGTGGTTGCAAAAAGAACATAGTCGGTCATTTTGTAACTGGCTGAGATGTAATGAGATTTTAAATAATCAGGCCAACTCTGAAGAAGAGTCTGATGACTTGGTAAAGTGGCTCCTGCCGGGTCCTACGCCAACTGTATACTCGTGGAACGCTTACGACATTAACGGATTTTGTTTCCACACAAAATCTCAAGATGACCAAACCGTTGTGCAAAATAGTGGTGTCACACTTGTTGCTGAAACCACTCTTGTTTCTAGTGCTAGAGATCAGAATCCAATATATGCTCCTATTAATAGTTTTGGCCTCATCGAAGAAATATGGGAGTTGGATTACGTAAAGTTTCGAGTGCCTGTGTTTAAATGTAAATGGGTTAATAATTCGGCGGTTCGTACTGATGAATATGGAATGACGTTTGTGGATTTTCGAAGAGAAGGGTCCAAGGATAAGCCATTCATTATGGCCGAACAAGCGAGACAAGTATTTTACGTCAGTGACCCTTCTGATAACAACCATTTTGTTGTCCTCCACGGAAAACAACAACTAACCAGTGATGCATCTGAAGATCTAGCTGAGGAATGCATGCCCGTTTGTACGATAGTTCCCGTGGAGAACGATGATAGTGAAGCTGATAATGAAATTCAACTACGAAAAGATCATGGAGAAGGAATATGGATTGATAAAGAAATTTAACTTGTGTATGTTATTTATTTATGACTTGTGTAGTTATTTAATGACTTGTGTAGTTATTTATTTATGACTTGTGTAGTTATTTAATGACTTGTGTAGTTATTTATTTATGACTTGTATAGTTATGACTTGTGTAGTTATTTAATTATTTATTTCTGAGAATTGGTTTATTGATTAATTAATCTGACGTTTAATTTCATGTTTACAGGATCATGGCTAGTTCACACAGCAGCAGCAGCAGTGAGGATGGCCATACTGACACTTCTGGTACAGTTCCAAAGAAGAGAGGGCTTGTATATATGAGCAAATTCATTAAGAGACACAAGGAGGCTGGTACCAAGGCCACGGTGGAATGGAATAGACGAGGTCATCCAATAGGGAAGTTTGCAGACAAATGGAGGAACTACTTGGGTGTGTTGGTTCAATGTCGTGTTCCTATCATACACACTGATTGGAGGAAGGTCCCTAAACATTTTAAAGAAAATGTGTGGAGAGAGGCAACTGTAAGAGCTTCTTTAATTCTAACATTATATTTGTTTTAAACATGGTAACTAACTTTTGTATTAATTAGAATTGTTTTATATATTTTCAGGCAATTTTTGATGGAGTCGAGGAGCATAAAAATCAGGAGCTTAGCGCTGCGTGCAAGATGTGGAAACAATTTAAGTCATGACTCGCACATGATTACATCTACGGTGACGGAACAGATGAAGATGCTTTAAAAATGTATACGTACATTGACTCCGATCATTGGAAGACTTTTAAGGAGCAGAGGCTCTCTGAAGCTGCAACGAAGTTAAGGGACACAAACAAGGATCTGGTCAAGAAGAATGTATATAAGCACGTCTTGGGTCGAGGAGGATATAGAAAATTGGAAGAGGCAATGACAAAAGAAAAAATAACTGAGTTAATTTCTCAGGGGGCGATTCAAAAGGAACAGGCTTCTAATGTCTCTATAGAGAGGCATGATTTGTGGAAGAGGGGACGAATCAGAAAAAATGCTGAGTTCGTCTCTGAGGCAACTCAGGAAGTGGCTACAAAGATTGTAAGTTCCTTAGGTGTGTTTTAATAGCTAAGTTTTTTTAAATTATACACTAACTATTGGTAATTTTCTGAAATAATAGGATGATTTAGTGGAAATGGCCGCTCGAGGAGAATTTTCTTCTCAAGGCCGACGTGACATATTGACGGAGGCTATTGGCACGGATGAGCACCCTGGACGTACCCGAGGACTCGGGTCACACATTCCATGGAGGATTGGATTAGCTAGCTCTACCTCTTTGAGGGTGACACCCAGTTCTAGTACGACTATTCGCAATATTCAGCCGTCTGATCGACAGAGTGAATACTGCTTCACCGGTGCTCCCACAGATACGAACCCTTGGAAGAATATACCAAAGGTACGTACTTGGAGATTTTTAAAGTCATTATTTCCTTACTATTTGGTTTATATTTTTCTTACAAAAGTAAACACCATGGATTTATTTATGTTGACAGATTGGGCTAAGAAGCCTATTATATATCGAAGAGGGTCTTAATAATGAGAGACGACTAGTGGCTATTGGTCGAGTCATGAATGGTCTTTTGCTACGTGCTATACCACTGCCCGATGAAATGGTGAAGGTGAAGATCGATAGTGCTCTTGGTCAGATTATTGATCTACCCATTCCCCATGGAGAGAAATTAAAGACGGCACTAGATGCCGAGGCGAAACCTGACTTGGTTGCATGGCCGAAACACTTGGTTGCATGGCCGAAACACTTGGTTGAAAACAACACAAGGGTAATAAAATCAATTATTTGAACAATCTTTCCAAAATTTAATTTATCAGATTTTATTTGAATTATTTACTAACATTCGATATGCAGGAATATACCATGCGACTATACTACCACTTGCCACCGGCTTCAAATGAGACAGTAGATAATTATTCCATCGACTGTCGATTTCTGCACGACATCATGTCTGACTTGGGCAGAACCATTGTTAATGTACGCATCGCTGACGAAGTGTTCGGTGATGACTACATTTCCGTAGTGGGCCCAGATGACATCCGTGATATATATGCATTGGCGCCGTTGTCGAACTCACATTGTGATTTATATATATGGTAATACTCTTGTCGTTACTTGTTCATCATTTGTTGCAGGTGGTCTAACTTTACAAGTTTTTCATTTTGTAGTTCTTTGTTCAATCAAATGATTGATTCAGAGGTTCGATTCGGGTTCTTCAATCACACGGCCGTGAGCCCTTCCAATCACATAAATGAGAGGATGGAGGCGTTTGTAGCAAGACTTCATATGCCAGACAAAGATCAAAATTATTGCTACTTTATGCCTTATATAAATGCTGCCGAGTAAGTACATAAGTTACTTGTAATATATTACCTGTTTTCTGAAATATGGGTTGTATGAATTTAGTTTGTTGATGTAGGTTTCATTGGATGTTGTGCGTTATCTTCCCCAACCAAGGTGTAGTCCATTGGTTTAACTCCTCGACATATCAGACCGTTATACACAGCGATGCGAAAGCTTTAGTGGACTCATAAGTTTCGAACTTACTATTATTTTGTAACTTGCATTGACAGTCACTAATTACGTATTGTTATTTATTTTAGGGGTTGCAACGATACTATCAAGGATGTAATCCGAGGATTGATCGTCGAGTCGAACGGAAGATAGTGACGGTATTATCATACACAAATCATTTCTTTAATATATTCTTGTAATTTTCATTAATAAAGTGTTAATTGAGATTACTTATAATGCAGTGTCCGAAACAACCCGATGAGAGTAATTTATGCGGTTATTATGTTCTGAGATTTATTCGGGACATAATGGAATTTGTTCGTGCTAATAACGGTGCATATGTGGAGAACTTCGACCAAGTAAGCATGCTAGTCTCGTCTTACTCTATTTAGAATGGTGACAAATGTTCTAGTTAGGTTTGTTGTTAAAGCATATATGTTCTACCTACGATTATTCTAAATCTATGTTCTCTAGTTAGGTTTGTTCTAACTCTATTTTTTTTATATATTCATGTTATCTTATTTTTATTTGTTATAGGTTTTTCCTAATGGGACACGATCATATGAGTTGGGGAAGGTACAAGACGTGCGAGATGAGATCGCCTCCTTCTTGTACAACTACTTATTTGAACATAGTGTTTACATGTGAATATTGTTTATATATGTGACGTTGTTATAAATCAATATGTATATATGGATGGACTTGTATGAATGGTTGTATTTTGAGTGAAATGAAAGTATTTCCATGTTTGGAAATGTGTAACAGCAGGGTATTAAATTTTGTTTAGAAATTGTATTCGATTTTCAGGCGGATTTGAGCCAAAACAGCTGAAACCTGCCAAATTTTTTGCTAGCTTATGCAACGGTTTGAGCACCAAAACGGTTGTATAATGGTTGATCTTATGCGACGGTTTTTTGTTGGAACCATTGCATAAGGTCCATACCTTATGCAACGGTTCTAACAACAAACCGTTGCATAATGTATGGACCTTATGCAACGGTAGATTATGCAACGGATGAGGAACCGTTGCATAATCTGCCTCAGAACCGTTGCATAAGGTCCCTTCTGTAGTGGTGAAAGCAACAAGTGACATACAAGGTTATGCAAAACTCAAGTATGAGCAAGATAGCATCACAAGTCACATAAAAACTTCATGGCACAAGTTTCATAGAATTCAAACAAGGAAGTTGACCTACATACTCCATAATGTGCACAAGGTATCTTAAGTGCCAAGAAATTGTCAAACTAGAGTCATAGCATGGCATAACAATATAGTTCCACTCTAGTAGACTCCAATAAGGTACATGAGCACTATAAGCATAGAAAGATCAAGGGAAAGTTGGAGGGGTGTGGCGGTGTGAAGTGGAATAGGAGTGAGTAGACCACTCCAAACTTAAAATTTGACCCACTAATCATACATTTCACATTCCATAATTAGAGCCTAAGCCACTCAAAATCATGCCAAACATTTAAACATAAAGAAGAAGAATGAACAACTTACAAACCGGGTTACCTCCCGCGAGGGCCTAGTTTTTCCCGTCTTGGCAAAGACGTAGCAAAGCGTCCCATAGAATCACTCGTTGAGAAGTCCTTTGCTAGAATCCCTTCTCACGGGGCCTTGGATTTGGTCGTGTCAATCCACCTTTAAATCCCATTTGAATTTCCTCTCATCAAGTCTACAATGGACTTTCCTTTGGGAGCATGACTCCTTCAATAATGAGGATCCCTTAAGAACTAAGGGGTCATGGGAGCTTCCTTCCAAAGATCTTGCAAAATAAGGCACAAAGCTCCAAAACTCGTCTCGAGACATCGTAGTGAAGAAAGGGTCTTCATAACTAGTCTCGAGCTTGATGGGCACACCTTCTTTGAGTTTTTCAATTATTTCCTTGGGTGTCCATTTCTCAATATCCCTTTCTAAGCTTGTATCTTCTTGCGTGCGAGGTTGTACTTTAGTTTCTTCCATGTAGACCTCAACAAAGTCTTCATACCCTCGAAATCCTTTTGTCTCCATATGATCTTCCTCTATCTTATCCTCATCAAGAAGTTTGGGTTCACATTTAAGCTCGCTTGTACCAGGAGGGAGGAATTCTTCTTCATCAATGAAAGGTATTTCCTCTATGTAAGAGGCACCATCATTGAAGAATTCCTCATTGGAGAGCCAAGGTGTTGGTGGAATGGTGAACTCTTGCATATTCTCACTTGAATGGTCTTGAGATGTGCTAGTAGCTTAGGATAATTCACCTATGTGTTCCATCTCGTCCTCGTTGCAAGGTTCACCATCCCGCCCTTCATTAATAGCTTGGGTCGCGACTCTCCAAAACATATCTTCCCCTTCTTGACCCCATTCTTGTCTGGAGGCATTAGATTCAAGGACTTCTTCTTCGGATACCTCCTCTTCCCCATCCAAGTTCTCATTTTCAATTGTTCTTCGCCCAAATATAGCGTCAAATATTTTGTAGTGAGCTCTCCTCTCTATCAATTCATCCAATTGAGCTTCGATCTCTTGAAGGTCTTTATGTTGAGCTAAAAGGATTTGTTTGATCTCCAAATTATCTCTATCCTCCTTCTCTTGGTCGGCAAGGATCTTCTCTTTGCTTGCTAGAAGCCTAGCAATAATGGATTCTAAATTGGAGGGCTCACTTGAGGGTTGAGGAGGTTGAGGGTATTGAGGGTAGGAGTGTTCAACTTCAAAGCGTTGGCCATCATTCCAATTTGGAGTGGAATAATTTATTTGATAGCCAACTTCTTGAAAATAAGAATATGGTTGCTCCTCTTCTTGGTAGTATTCTCCATTAGTAAAGACTCGTTGGTTGTAGGGGTCCATCCTCGCAAAACAAAATATAGTAAGTTAGTAAGGGATACGAGAGAAAAAGAAGAATATACAAGTATAAGAAAAAGGAAAAATATTCACAAGAATAGTCGGAACTTCCACACAATCTAATCTAGGGATGTGCTAACTAGTTTCTCCCCGACAACGGCGCCATTTGACAACATTTATTTTTACCCTCCCGACGTGTCGGTTTTGAAGAGGGTCGTCGTAGTGTCAAAACATTTATAATACCGGTAAAGTACCGGGTCGAACCAAGAGGAGCAAGCTAAGCACATGCACTATGTAAGATCGTGTTTCTGTTCGGCTATTCTAAATCAAAAATGTATAAGCAGTGTGTATATTTTAAATCCTATGTGGCGAGTAATTAGAGATAAAAGATGGATAAGAGGTATTTCGAGGGGTTACTCCCCTCCTTGGCATTTTCCCAATGATCACATACACGATATTCAAACATTTCATGGTAGTCAAATAGTATTGAACCTAGTTCACTTCATATCCTTAGAAATGATCATATTCACTACATCCAAACTATCCCTAAGGTCTCTCGATTCTTAGGTCTAGTTTTAAGGTTCAACATGTTACTTAGACAGTTCCTCAAACATTTAGTAGCATGACATGTATGAAAAGCATAGTGGATATGAACTTGACACCATTCTATGGGATTAATTGATGATTCACTTAATGACCAACTCCAATAAATCAAACATTCAATCCTAGGCAAGCGTCCATGTCCTAAGGTTCAGTTTCATGCTTAAGATATAGATCATTTTCTCCATCCTAGAACTATTCCCTAGCTCTCTCAAGTCATAGGTTCAAGTTTTAGTCTAATTTGTCACTTAGGCATTTTAACAAACACCTAGAGTGCATAACATTCACAACACAAGAGAAAATAAAATCAATAATCATCCATATGAATATCAATGTATATTTGTGATCAAAGAGTACCGAGGAGAGTCATAAGACCCTCAAAACACAAGATCACTACTCACACACCATGTAAGACAACATGGTGTGAGTAGGGTTTATAGCACACAACAAGTAGAATAGGAAAAGATGTAGAGGAAGGAGGGTTGTCAATCCTTGAACTCCCTTTAGTCTTCTCTTCTTCTCCTTAGTTGGATCTTTTGATGATTGATGACCTTGGTTGAGCCTCTTTTCCAATCTTCTTCTCCCCAAAAACCACCACACATATGTCAAAACCATCAATTTCTATTTATAGATTCGGCTGAGATCTAGATCTCAAAATCTGAGTTATTGATCCAGTCGGTCGAATGGACTAGGCTTGACACCCAGTCATTCGACTGGTTGTGTAAAATTTGGACAGCCTCTCAGTTTTATTCGAGTCGGTCGACTGAACTTCTCAATCGACCGACTGGGGCCTTTTTGGTAGTCTTCCCGACCAAATTTGGTCTTGGCATCAACTGGAGAGTTGTAGCCCTTCGAGTTAGCTTTCCAACAAGATTTGAATCAACCAATGCGGACACCGTATGCGCCCTAGGCGTCCAAAACAAGTCGCAAAGATCAATCTGCTCGGTTTTGCCCCGAAACTCCTTATTTTGGACCGAAACTTCTATTTTCAACCAATATTTATATTTAGGCCTTGACCATGGGAGAGACTTGTTTTCTACCTGAAATGTAGAGATAGAGATCAAATGACATCAAATAAAGTCAGAAATGACTCAAAGCTATAGTGAAATATGGCCATTAATCAGTTGAAAACTCGACTGATCACCCCCCATCCACGGATTATCAACGATCTCGATTATTAAACTTAGGGTTTTTCAGACAAAAGTCAATTTTCCTATTAATTCATGTACTACCATTGTAGCTACCATGACCTAATATCAATTTCATACAATCCGGTTAAAACCTAGGACCCATCCATCTTTTGGTAATTAACCTACATACGTTCTAGCATGCAAACATCGCATTCAATGTAAAACTTACAAGGACGATAAAATTAAGCACGATGAATTGAATATTTGAATTCCATTAATGAAAAACTTTTAATTGATCACATGAAGAGTTAGGTACATAGCACGGGATCCATAGGATCCCAGAATAAAGAAGACTACTCACTACTCATGGTAAGTTAACCACGAAAAGTGTAATAATAGAAATTAAGGACGAGATAACTGTAGCGACGATGTAGCTCGTTGAATCCTCAATCTCTCGCGATGTTCTCCGTCTTCTCTCCCAAGTTAGGGTTTTCATCTCAATTCAAGTACACAACTCTCGTATCATCCACACTGAGTAAATCAGTCGTTGCCCTCTTTATAGCTTTCCAAAAGGCCAAAAAACGAAATTAGGAAATAAGTCCAAAAATCTATCCAAAAAGTCCAAAAATCGTTTTTAGAAACTGTCTTCGACGGGGCCGCGACACCTATGACATTCATGTGTGTCACGGCTGTCACGGACTAAGCAAAAGTGCACTGGGACATAAGGGGGTCGTAACACCCATGACGTTGTGTTTTGTCACGGCTGTCACGGCCATGAAAAATGGCAGAGACTTTGGGCGGATTTTTATGGTCTTAACCTCTGAATTTGATCTTGGCGTAAACTTAAAAGTTGTAGCCCTTTGAATTAGCTTTCCAACAAGCTTTGAATCAGTCAATTTGGACACCATATGCTATTTGTGCTTGCAACATAAGTCGTAAAGGTCAATCTGCCCTGTTTTTACCCAAATCTCTTCTAAATGTTTTGTTTTGCTTCAGATCAATCTAAAAGTATTAGGGATGTGATATATGACCTGAAACACTAGAGAAGAGGTAAAATGATAACAAAATGTCCGGAAAACAAACCTAATCCATCATCGAATGAAGTGAATAATAGGTCAAGAATTCGACCGATCAGCTACTTAGCCTAGGATTCCTTAAACCTTGGTTTCCACCTCTCGGCTACTTGACCAAAGAACCATAGAAATTAATCATCTAGGCATTTTCTCAAACACCTAGAGTGCTTAACTCAAGTCATATACCAAAAACACGCACTTAGACATTTTCTCAAACACCTAGAGTGCGTACATTGAGTATTCAATCAAAGTAAACCACAATCATCCATAACATGTTATTCTACCATTTATTCATAATGGATAAGGAGTTTTACACATATGAGGTCCATAAGATCCTAGAATACAAAGGACTATTCACAACCCATGTTCATAGACAAACACAAGTTGTATTGAGTACACAAAAGATGAGAATACAAGGAGAGAATGAACCAATCTAGTGTAGATGATCTTCTTCCACCCTTAGTATCTTCAATCTTCAATGGATGATCCTCCCTTTGAAGCCTTGGTCTTTGTCTCTCTAGAAACCCTTTCTCTTTTCTCTCCAAAATCCTTTTTTTTTAAGCCTAAACCATCTCTTTCTTTATAGCTCAAAGGCTAAAAATCTGATTTTTTAGGTGAGGCTCGGGCGAGCTCCACCGAGCTCGGGCGAGCTTAATTAGGCAGATTGTATTCGAAGGATCAAGGCTCAGGCGAGCTCCGTGGAGCTCGGGCGAGCTTGGCATGGCAGATTGGTCATAAGTGCAGAACTCGGGTGAGCTTTATGGAGCTCAGGCGAGCTTGGAGAGGCAGCGAACTTCTGGAGGCTTTTTCACAGTTTTAACGTCCGACTTAGCTCTTGGCATAAACTGGAGAGTTGTAGCCCTTTGAGTAAGCTTTCTATCAAGCTTTAGATCAACTCATTCGGACACCGTATGCGATCTGGGCATGCAAAATAAGCCAGAAAGGTCGGTATGCCCTATTTTGCCCGAAACTCCATATTTTGATCTGAAACTTCATCTTTTTGCCGAATCTTGATCCTTGAGGCTCTCACCGAGGTGGGACGAAATTTTGCACCTACAAGGCCAATAAGAGGATTAAATGGCATCAAAAATGTCTAAGAACGAATCAAAACATCTAAAATAAGTGGAGGAATATTAGTCAAGAATTTCACTTATCACTTACCCCCATGCTAGGACTACCTTCACATTATCATCAAAAGAACTTTTGAACCATTGAAGTATCCATGAGGTTGTGCATTCAAGATCATCAATACTAGAGCTATCAAATGTCTAACCCAATGATCTACTCATTTTCAAGGCAATACAATATAAGCAAAGTTGTTAGTTTGCACAAAAGAGTGTCAATCGCTCACCTATGCTAGCTAGGGCTAGTCCATTGGTTCGTGGCATGGAACTCATTCTCAAGTTGTAGGCGCTTAAGCCATAATCCATAAGGGAAGATGAGTTCGACACTATGCGTTCTTAGAAAACGGGCATAAACCAATTGAGAGCTCCCGTGCAAACACGAGGATCATCCAAGAGTTAATCTAATTAGCACACAATACGAATGATGCTCCCGCACAAAAGTAGAATGATGGAAGAACATAAATTCAAGTTTTAAGTGCTTCTTATTTTCTTTTTCAAATGGCCTTTGGCCTACAAATGCTTTCGAGGGGGAACTTTTCTTCCTAACCCCTGGCATTTGTATATTTTTGAAGCAAAACTTCTCTAGCGCTTTGAGAAAGTTTTTAGTCAGGGCTTTACCCTCTTTTGATCATGAAAACAAAGCATTTTTTTGTTGGGGCCTATTTTTCACCCTTTCTTTATTTCACACTTAAAACTTGACAATATGTTCAAGGAATGTATGGAATGCGCGGGAAACAATCATAAGCAAGGCACTCAATTAAAGAAACTCAAGTCACCAAGGAGCATACAAAAGGTCTAAGTTTTTCGTGAAAATTTTAAAAGTGCTTGCTAAAACTTAATCCAATGTATTTTAATGAAAATACTTAGAAAATTAGATAGACAAAAGATAGGAATGATATTGATTCACAAGAATGCACATTCAAGGGACTAGGTTGGTTCTAAGTTCAAGATCCAATAAATGTGACAAGTATGCTAGATGTGATGTATAGGGATTTAGAATTGATAGCCACAAGCTTATGTGGTTAAAAACACTCTCATGTTTGGGATAGAATACATGAATACAAGTGTCCATTCTAAAATGATAGTCATGATATGATATGAGTGAACTATGCGACTACCCCACCTACACTTAAAATGTAGCTTAGTCCCTAAACGCAAACAATAAAGAGAATGAGAATAAGGCGCATAGGAACTCCCGTCGTTTGTAGATGTGCTCCACCAATAAAAAAAGATGTCATTGTACCAAGTTTGATCGTACATGATGCAATTAACTTCCTTGATGACAAGAACACATGAGAGGTTAAAAGCAACAAGTGATATACAAGGTATTACAAACTCAAGTATGAGCAAAAACGTATCACACGTCGCAAAAAAACATCATGGCATAGGATCAATAGAGTTCAAACAAGGAAGGTAAATCACACCCTTCAAAATATGCACAACGGTTCTTAAATGCCTCAAATGTGAAACTAGACTCATAGAATGGTATAACAAAATAGTCCTCATCTAGTAAACTCTAATAAAACACATGAGCACTAAGGGCAACATCATTATTCATAGATAAATTAAGGGTGAGGTGGAGGGGCTTGGCGATGTGAAGTGGGATTGGAGTGAGTAGAACTCATTCCACACTTAAAATTTGACCCACTAGTCCTAAATATCACACTCCACACTTAGAGCCTAAGCTACTCAAAGTCACGCCAAACACTTAATAATGGAAAAATAAGAATGAACAACTTAAAAACCGGGTTACCTCTCGCGAGGGCTTAGTTTTTCCCATCTTGGCAAAGACGTAGCAAAGCGCCCCATAGAATCACTCGTTGAGAAGTCCTTTGCTATGATCCCTTCTCACGGGGCCTTGGATTTGGTCATGTCAATCCACCTTCAAATCTCATTTAAATTTCTTCCCATCAAGTCTGCAATGGACTTTTCTTAGGGAATTTGACCCCTTCAAGTATGAAGATCCCTTTAGAGCTAAGGGGTCATGGGAGATTTTTTCAAATAATCTTTGAACATATGGCAAGAAGCTCCAAAACTTGTCTCGAGACGTCGTAGTGAAGAAAGGGTCTTCATAACTAGTCTCAAGAATGATGGGCATCCCCTCCTTGAGTTTTTCAACGACGTCCATGGGTGCCCATTCCTCAATCTCCCTTTCTAGACTTGTGTCTTCTTGCATGCGAGGTTGTTCTTTAGCTTCTTCCATTTAGGCCTCAACAAAGTCTTCATACCATTGAAGTTCCTTTTGCACCATATGCTCTTCTTCTATCTTATCCTCATCAAGAGTTTGGGTTCACATTTCAGCTCACTTATACCGGGCAGGAGGAGTTTTTATGTATCAACAAAAGGTATTTCCTCTATGTAAGAGGCATCATCACTGAAGAATTTCTCATCGGAGAGCCAGGGCATTGATGGAATGGTGAACTCTTGCGTGTTCTCATCCGAATGATCTTGAGAAGTGCTAGTAGTGAAGGATGCTTCACTTTTGCATTCCATCTCGTCCTCGTTACAAGATTCATCATCCCATGCCTTGTAAAAAGCTCTCCAAAACTCATCCTCCGATTCTGGATCCCATTCTTGCTTTGAGTCATTAGATTCAAGGACTTCTTCTTCGAAAACCTCCTCTTCCTAATCCAAGTTTTCATTTTCAATTGCTTGTTGTGCCAACTGAGTTTGAAGCATTTTGCGCCGAGCATGCAAATTTTGGGTGAATTGTTTCATCTCCATCAATTGAGCTTGCATGTCATCATGTTTTGTACTCATCTTCTCTTGGCTATCAAGGAGTGTTGCAAGCATTGCTTCTATATTGGAAGGCTCACTTGAAGGTTGAGGAGGTTGAGGGTATGGAGGGTAGGAGACTTCAATTTCAAAACATTGGCTATCATCCCAATTTGGAGTGTAGGTATGTGATGGATGCCAAGAGTTTTCCCCATAGGCATTTGGTTGCTCCTCTTCTTGGTCATCCCCATTCGAATTATAATAACTAGTTTGATAGCCAAGTTCTTGGAAATAGGAATATGGTTGCTCCTCCTCTTGGTAGTATTCTCCATTAGAAAAGACTTGTTGGTTGTAGGGGTCCATCCTCGCAAAACAAGATTAACGTAAGCTAGCAAGGGATATGCGGGAAAAAGAAGAATATACAAGTATAAGAATGAAAGAAAAATATCTACCAGAATTGTTGGAACTTTCAGACAATCTAATCTAGGGATGTGCTAACTAGTTGCTCCCCGGCAACGGCGCCATTTTGAACGCTGTAGAATTGCACACGCAAATGAATGCGATAGAATCTCTCTAGGTCAAAAACAATTTATAATGACCGGTAAGACCGGGTCGAACCCAAAGGAGCAAGCCAAGCACATGCACTATGTAAGATTGTGTTTCCGTTGGGCTATTCTAAACCAAAAATGTATAAATGAGTCTATCAAAATCCTGTGTGGTGAGTAATTCGAGATAAAAGATAGATAAGAGGAGTTTCAAGGGGTTACTCCCCTCCTTGACAATTTCCTAATGATCATGTATATGAGAGTTATTCAAATCAAGGTGTCAAATAGTTTGGAACCTAGCTTAGGCTAAGGTAGATCAACTTTCATGTGAATCTATTCTTAGTCAAGCTCTCTTAATTAGAACCTCACTCAATCGAGAATGTTGGTTCACTCTATAGAATTTATTAGCCTTGGAACATCTCCCAATGCAATAAATACCATAGGCTTAGGGGACTAGTTCACTTCAATTCCATAAAAAAGATCATATTCACTGCATCCAAACCTTTCCTAAGGTCATTTGATACTTAGGTTAAGTTTTAGGATCAACATGTCACTTAGGCATTTCATCAAACACTTAGTAACATGTCATATATGAAGAGCTTATTGAACATGAATTTAACACCATTGATTATTGAATCAAATGTATATACGTGATCATAGAGTACTAAGGAGGGTTACAAACACCCTCAAAACACAAGATCACTACTCACACATCATGTAAAATAACATGGTGTTAGTAGGGTTTATAGCACACAACAAGTAGAACGGAAAATGTGTAGAGGAAGTAGGATGGTTAGTCCTAGAATCTCCCTTTAGTCTTCTCTTCTTCTCCTTAGTTGGATCTTTAGTTGATGACCTTGGTTTGACCTCTTTTCTTGATCTTCTTCTCCCCAAAAACTCAACACATTTAGGTCAAAAACCCCTCTTTCTATTTATAGCCTCGGGTAGGAAAAAAACCCTACTGTAGCAGGTCCAGCCGGTCGGCTGGTCCTGAAGCTTAATTTCAGCCTATCGGCTGGATATGCGCTTGGGCATGCCCTTCTGAAATCTTGTTCCAGCCAACCGATTGAATGGGGGCAGTTGTTGAGCCTTCTAAAATCTTATTCCAGCCGATCGACTGGACTGGCCAGCCGACCGACTGGATGTGGCTTGGTGGCTTCCACTTCTGCTTCTTCATCCAGCTGACCGGCTGGTTCAGAGTAGTTTCTGAACCGGTCGGGTGGGAGCCCTTTTTGCCCACTTTTTGCTCTAAATCTTCGGATTTTTTCCGAGTTTTCATATTTAGGCTTTGACCTTGAGGGAGACTCATTTTCTACCTGAAACGTAGAGATAGAGGTCAAATGACATCAAAATATCGCCGGAAACGAACTAAAACTCTAGTGAAAAATGACTATTAATGGTTCGAAAACTCAACTCGTCAGGGGCCTGGGGGTCCCAGGACCCCTCTTTATTTCTGGAAAAAAAAACCCCTCCCTCCAGGAATCAAACTCCAGCCCAATTACACCTTATGCTCCAACTTTACCAATTGAGCTGTGTAGTATTTATGTCTTATAATTGAGAGTAATGTTTAAATATCTGAAGTTGATCTTTTGATTTTATGTTTCTAAGTATGTTTTACTATTAAATCAACACTCAACTTCATATTATTTACTTTTTCTCACATTGATTAACTTATTTAGACCACTAACTATAAATATACAATTTAATATATATTTATTGATTAAAATTAAATCCCATTAATTTAAATTTAATTATTAACAATTAAATTATTTTATATTTAATTTATTTACCACTATTACAAGAACAACAAAATTTAGGACCCCTATGGAAAGCTGTTGAATCCGCTACTACTAGTTGCATTGTGATGTGAGATCATAAGCAATAGCGCCTGATCTGCTTGTCAGAATCTGTTGGCACGACGAATAAAAAAATGTTTATCATTACTTGGTTGTAATTTGACTTGGCTCTAGCACAATATATAATCAGTCTTTGAATTTGACTTTCTAGATATACAAATTTAACTAAAGTATTGGACTTGATACAATGCTGAAAAGTAGGAAAATCAATGTGAGTAACAAGTAAGTACTTCAAAGATCAATCAGAGGATATATTTTTCTTGTATTATCAATTAACACTGACTATTTATCAAGTAAAAGTGATCGACTGACCAACGTCCTCCAAGTTTATCATACTTGGTTTTTCAACCAGATCAATTAGTATCGGGTCGAATTTTCGGGCCGGATCCTAACCCATGAGCCTTTACCAGCAGAAACCGGGTTGATTATCGAGTTCACATAGAGTTAGGGTCGGATCTTGGCCTATCAGACCTAGCGTCGTCATTGTGCTTATAAACTCTTCTTGTCATTTGTCGAGGCCAACCGCCTACATTAAAGTTCATTAGTTTTTGTTGATTATATTTTTTTGATATCAAAGCATAGAGGAGCGTTCAAATGAGGCAGGTCAAATTAGAATGAGGCAAGTGAGGCACGATCTGAACCACACATCCAAACTCCCTGTGCTTTGTGGGTGCGTCACGTGTCCCACTACCAAAATCCTGCACTATTCAAAAGCAAAAAGTAAAACACTATTCTGATACTATTCCATGTCAGATCAACAAAATGAGTGACTTACAATGTGCCTCACTGCCTCATTCTACCAACTCTGCCTCAACCGAGTGCTCCCCTCAAAGCATATTAGTTTATCAGCTTAATTAGTTCGTACTACACTGACCCGTTGGACCAAAAAATCAAATGGAGAAAAATCGACCACCAAACATGGTTAATTGGGTTTTGGTGTTTTTTCGTGTGTTTTTTTTCCTTCTTATGTTTTACTTAATGAAGAGTCCAAAACATGGTGAACTCGGTTCTCAACGCTAAAAGTCTTCTACTAGCCGATTATTCAAAATTGGGCACTCCACTGGGCTTGGTGTGACAAAGAGACAAAATCTACAAGAACAGAAAATTTCCTGTGTTTGAAATTTGAATGTTTGATCTAAAAAGACAAAAAAGAAATTTGAATGTTTGCAGTTTTGCTACCACAAAATGCCAACCGGCGATTGATTGATAATGTATATTTTTATATGGATTTATATCAAATAAAAATCATATTTAAATAAAAATTATAAATTAAATAAGTTTAAACATTTACATTTGTTAAGTGTGAACATTAGCAAATATGTCTAAACATTATGCTAAGTCTTAACTTTTACATTATGTTTTTTTTATTACAAATTGTTACATTATGTTAAGTCTGAACATTTATCAAATAAGTCTGAACATTATCAAAATAAGACTGAACATTATGTCTGAACTTATACATTTTGTTAAGTCTAAACATTATCAAATAAGTCTGAACATTATGTTAAGTTTGAACTTTTACATGGTTTATAATTTTTATAAATAAATATGGTTTTTAACTTATCTCTACTCTTTTTATATAGAGTAAAGATCAGGTACAAAGCATATTTTTTGTGCAAAATGCAAAGTTCGTCAAAATTGAGTTATAATTCGTCGCCGAGAAGCCAAAAGTACGACATAGTTCGTTATGATTCGTCGCCGAGAAATTAACTATAACGGAATTTAATACGAGATTTAATCACATCCGTCCAAATGACCAAATCAAGGGATTTCATTGATTTACATTTTTTTCAAAAATATGGCATTTGCACCGGATCTTTTTTCTTTTTATATAATTGTTTACTATTAAAATCTAAAATGATGAAATACTCATGTCTATGGCCTACCCATTCAACGAATGAAAATTTTCCAGTTTGCTTAAATTGAAAAATTGGTCTCGGATGTATTCAGTTTGACAATTTAGTTTCTGATTTACTTATTTTTGCTAAAATGATATTCACAACAGCGCTTTACATGTAAGACTCTATTCGAAACAGCGCCTAAAGTCTATTATTGTTTTTGCTTGAGTCAGCGCGCTAAAGTGTTAAATTTCTTTTAAGCGTTGTTTGTAACAACGTCCAACTAAAATTAATGTTTCGAGCCCTAATTACAAATCGATTCTCCCGTTCACTCACAATCAAACTCTCGTCGAACTGAAAATCCTCATCATCCTTTGATCTAGGCGTCGCCGCCCGCCATCCTCCGCAGCTCGTCCACCATCGCCGAATATCATCCGTTGAGCTTTCTATTAAAGATGTAACGCTATTAGGAACATCGTTTTCCAACTATAGCGTCGTCCTAAACGACTCTTTATACTTCTGCAGTGGCGGACCCAGACTTTTTTTTGACTGGGGGCAAAGAATATCTAGTCTATCAAATTATAAATTTTCAAATTTCAAGCTATTCAAATTAAATTCTTAGTGTATAAAATATATATTAAATTGACTATGAGAATTATATTAGATTGAATGTACTTATTTTCATTATATTTAATGACAAAATTAATAAGGTAAAAATTAGAGCTTAAATTCGAGAATCAAATTAGATTACTTTTTAAATTATATCAAATTATTTATACGTACATATATTCGTGAGGGTTTTCAAACTATTTTTGAACATGTAAAAAGATTACCTTTAAATTATTGGGGGCAAAACATTAAAATTAATGGGGGCAAAACATTAAAATATTTCAAAATATTAACTAATTACATAATGTTAACCAATTTTTTCAAAAATTAGTGGGGCATTTGACCCCATTCCTCATAAGGTGCGTCCGCCACTGTACTTCTGTAAGCTCATTTGTATTAAATATAATATATTTATGTTGTCATGCATGATTCAGTGTAAAACGTTGTTTCTATGGACGTCCAACTTGTAAACTGTTCTTGCAAACAGCGGTTTATAGATAGTGAGTAAAATAGAAAATAAATTGTCAAATTGAATAGATTGAGACTCAATTTTCTCAATTTGAGTAAATTGCAAAATGTTCCTTCAAACGATCACTTTTCTTACTTATGCTACCAACCTCATTGTATTAGTATAGACAGTGGCGGATCCAGGACTCGACTGATGGGGGGGCGACTTTGTGATGGGGTCCCAAAAAAATTTTTTTTGATGAATAAGGCTATAGGTTGTATTCGGAAATTTTTTTTTCCTATATATATATTCCTCATATTTGATGATATAAGTTATTTTCTAGTAAAATATCAAAGTTTGAATTCATATAAAGTTCATTACCGATCTAACTTTGAGAAGTCATAGAAGACACGTCGATTACCCTATAAGATCGAGATATATATCATTGGAGAGATAATTTGACGGCCTACAACTCTTCAATTGATATCAAGATATCAATCAGACGTTTAAGCAACCAAAAATATAAGTAAAGTAAGAACGCATAACAAGTGTACATAGTCAATCACATGCAACCTTAACAACTTTAACATATAACAGGTAGACTGAGCACCACTTGAGAAATCAATCACCTTGCGCATGAAGCTGACAATAAGGGCTACAACTTCTATACTTACATCTAGGCACAAGTCTAATGTTAAGGTGACTGAAAACTAAGTCGAAACAAGACATATGTTTGAAGTTCGCTAATGATTAGCCAACTTTTTGAAGCTCATAAAGACATCATCCGGTGTCCGTTGAAGATGATCTATGTATTGATAGAAAGCTAATTGAATTTTCTATAACTTTCATGTTTAATGCAAGATGAATTTCGGAGGTTAAGCTGATAAAAACAACGATCAAAGATAGACAATTAGTTGAAATTTGCCGAAATTGGGGGGATTCGAGCCAATCTTCTGAAGCTCATAAAGGCATCATCTGGTGTCCGTTGAACATGATCTATATATGTATAGAAAGCTAACAGAATGTTCTATAACTTTCATGTTTACTTAAAGATGAAATTTGAGGTTAAGCTATTAAAAACAGTGACCAAAACTAGATGTTTGATTGAAGTTTGCCGAAATCAAGGGGGTCCGAGCCAACTTTCAGAAGCTCATAGAGGCGTCATGCATTGTCCGTTGAAGATGATCTATATATGGATAGAAAGCTAATTGAATGTTCTATAACTTTCATGTTTAATCCGAGATGAAATTAGAAGGTTAATCTTAGCAAAATAGCAACCGAAATCGTTTGTCTCGTTTCTAATCTAACTCTAACTACTAACAATTGTATCAAAAAAAATTTTGATGTGGGGTCGGCCGCCCCACCCGCCCCACCCTTCCATCCGCCACCTGTATAGATTTGATTCAGGTAAAACTTCATTTTAAATAAAAAAATCAAATTAGTACGTTGATTAAAAAATTGAACGGATCTGATGAGTTATAAATAGTAATAATTTAATGTATTAAATGACATAATAAGGGCAATTAAGGAAAAACACACACTATTGAAATAATCAAATCGGGTCAAAATCGGGCGAAATTCTTTCTCAATATTCATTTCATTTGTTTAGCAACTTTCTAAACTAGATTTAATCGAATCAAGCTAAAATCCTCTTAGAATAAGCAAAAACGATCTGACATATAAATTCACAAACTATCTTCCTGAACCCCACAAACATTTGGCAACAAACTCGCTAACTATGTCGTCAAGTCCACAAACTATGTGAATTCTCATTTAACGTATATTTACATGAAATTGGGTGATGTGGAACTATTTTGATAGATTTTCCCATGACCTATGAGTATTTTTTTTTTTTGATGGAAATGACCTATGAGTATTAAGCCCACATAACAAGTGACATGTACGTATTAACCCCATGAACCATTTACAAGATATAGTTCGTGGGTTTAAATATTTATTGTTCATAGGGTTGATTATCCTAAGAGATATTATTGCGAAAAAGATGTTGGTCGAGTTGGTTTGAACTCTTGATAAATTGTCAAGAGGTCAAGGGTTCGACTCCAGCTGGTTTGAACTCTTGATAAATTGGTCGAGTTGGTTTGAACTCTTGATAAATTGTCTCGAGCTGCAGCCCGATAGAAATTTAGGCCCAAAAAATATCTTGACTTAGCTAGGATTCGAACACAGGAAGCATGATAGTTAGTAGCACCTCTTTTCCATTTGAGCTAATGTTATTAGTTGGTCTTTATGTCGTTCGTTTCTTATATAAACATAATATTGTTCAAATCAAATCAAACTAATATAAAATTCAAGAAATAGTATCCTGATAATTTAAGTTACTATATTAATATTCATTTTTAAAAAGGAATATTAATATTCATTTGAGTGTGGGAAGTCCAAATTTCTTTTTGTTGAATCAAATGATTCTTCAATTTTTGAAATAATATGTTTGTATAATCAGTCAACAACGTCAAATTATGGGTCAAACTTTTTGATTTCTATGACTATTTCTTTTAAGCAATATATCATCATGTTTATTGTATCTTAAAATATCTAGCTCGTAATTCTAATGTTGTACTGTTGTGTGTTTTGTCTAATGTTATTTGATTCTAAAATCCTATATTTTTATAATGATTAATTTTTGAATGAATATCATATCACTGTGCTTTTTCTTTATGACATAATGGTAAAAGGTAAAAAAATTATCAAACTTTTGAATAATATTATTAGCTTATTTTTACAATTTTGAATAAAAAAGAAAAATGGATACAATTTAGGTATATATATTTATAAATTTCATGGATATGATTTATGTCATCATATAATATTTTAAATTTTGAATGATTAAGGATACAAGCGCGAAGATCAATCATTTTGTACCAAAAGTGAAAAAAAAATACAGCCCTGGTAACTTTTGATTCCTAGCTTCGTCCCTGGGTGCTAATTGCAAGCTTATGCTCGTGGGTTTCAAAGTGGATGGTGCTTCAATGGACATAATTCAAGTATCAAATGCAGGTGGTGCCGTGCGTGGCCAGTGCTTCAAGAGTCGAATATCACAGGTACCCGATAAGAAAAGTTTCTCATACAGTATGTATAAGATGTATTTAAATAGTGATTGATAGGCATGAGATGTAAAAATACACTATAAAACACATAAGAGACATTATTTGCATTTTAATCCCACAAACTATTTGATTACTCGCACAAACTATATATTCGGATATCGCAACAAAACTCAGTAAGTAGACACCTTCGAGTTAATTAACTTAAGTCTTAACTTATATATAACTTAAATATAAACCGCGTAATGAACAGATCGCGAGTGGCCATAAAAAAGTTATAATACATGTATGATGCATGCATAGATGATTAGTCAAACCATGCAAAAAAAGTCTTCTTTCTCAACTTGGTCTTTTCTGAAAATTTAAACAAACCATATCACATCATGAATAATATAACATGTTTTATTTTTGTATGAAGTAGCATGACTTGAACTATTCCACCACCACCACCTTCACAAACTCAACATTCAACCTTTTGAATTTTTCATATTAGTTGGCAATAATCTTGATTAAAACCCTAAGCTCAATTTTATTATATAAACCCCTACTCATATACATTTGTACTCATCAAGCGAATTGCAGCATTCTATCTTTTTTCTTTAGTTGCGATTTTTGAGCATCTTTTTTTAGGCTACAATGATGAGGAATAATTATGGTGATTATTTGGCCATGGCTGTAGTGCTTGTTGCTGCTGTTGCTTTACTCATTGGGAGCTCACAAGCTCAGCTAAGCTCCACATTTTACGCCACATCTTGTCCCAACGTGTCATCCGTGGTGCTCGGAGTGATTCAGCAAGCTGAGACGAGTGATGTCCGCATTGGGGCTAAGCTCATCAGGCTTCATTTCCATGACTGCTTTGTCAATGTAAGGATGCATTTTGCTACTTGCTAGACCTGACCCGACCTTTTGCATGCAAGATTTTTTTTTTTTTTTGTAATAATAGGTAAGATTGCAAAATGGTTGTTACGCGCAGGGATGCGATGGATCGATTTTGCTGGACAATGCGGATGGGATACAAAGCGAGAAGGACGCAGCACCGAATGCTAACTCTGCGGACGGATGGAGCGTGGTGGATGATATCAAAACTGCATTGGAAAATGTTTGTCCTGGCGTTGTCTCTTGTGCTGACATTTTGGCCATTGCATCAGAAGCCTCGGTCACTCTGGTACTTCAAAAAAAAAACAAATATAAACTAAATTGTTAATATACTTAAATTAATGATGCTGATATGTATAAAATGAATGTTTCTCTAGGCTGGAGGCCCTTCATGGGATGTTATGTTGGGAAGAAGGGACAGCCTGACTGCCAGCAGATCAGGAGCCAACAGTAACCTACCTGGTCCTCAAGAATCACTCGATGCTATCAAAAAGAAATTTACAGACATGAATCTTGACTCCACCGATTTAGTCGCCTTATCTGGTATTTTTTTTTATCAATCATTTTTTTCTATAATTTTTCTCTTCGTTTGTTGACATATTAATTCTTATGATATCTTCTCTTACTAACAGATCACACCTGATCAATTATTTCGAAACACTTACTTTTAGAACAGTTTGAAGTTGATCAGTAGCGTTTGTTTTGAACAGGTGCTCATACATTTGGAAGGTCAAGGTGCGTACTCTTCTCCGACAGGCTGTACAACTTCAGCGGCACGGGCAGCCCTGACCCGACTCTGGACACAACATACTTGGCAACTCTGAGGCAGTCTTGTCCACAAGACGGTGCAGGGTCAAACTTGGTCAACCTAGATCCATCTACCCCGGACGGATTCGACAATGCCTACTTCACAAACTTGCAAAACAACCGTGGCCTGCTCGGGAGTGACCAAGTGTTGGTTTCCACTACCGGGGCCGATACGGTTTCCATTGCTAACCAGTTTGGAAGCAGCCAGAGTCAGTTCTTTACTAGCTTCGCCCAGTCGATGGTGAAGATGGGTAATATTAGCCCCTTGACTGGAACCAGCGGTGAAATTAGGCTAGACTGCAAGAAAGTCAATGCCGCTTAGTTAGCTATCTTAGCATATGATGAATGATGTCACTTTTTAATTTCATATCCGATTTTCTATAAAAACCAATAATAAAGGTTTGCTTATAAAAAAGTTAAGTTGAAAGAAATATAATTACTATTATTTATATAAACTCCAAATCTCTATAAAAACCGTCACGTGGCTGGCAGGAATATTTCTAAGAGAATATTACAAGAATATTCGTTTCAAGTTGTTCAGATATATTTTTATCAAAAAAAAAAGTTGTTCAGATATATGATAATTTGCTCAAAAAAAATAATTTATCTAGAATAAATTTTTTTTTGATGATAATTATCCAGAATAATTTAAGGGAAGAGTAAAAAAAGGTACCGAATTACCGTCTGTTTCAACCTTTTTGTTTGAACTATTAAAATTTCCAAAATGGATGCGAATTATATAAAAAAATTCAACTTTTTGTCCGAACTTTTAAAATTTCTAAAATTGTTGGGAACTATATAAAATTTTTCCAAAACAGGTAAAACCTAAATAATATTACGGAATTCTACATTGGAAAATTTTGAATATGCAGTCTCAACACAATAGTATGCATTACTATCATCTGCGAACGAGCAAATAAGAATAGAGGAACCGAACTCATATGGGTCGAAGGAGTAACTGATCGGTTGTAAATATAGTGATTGTAGTGCAACTCGCGATCAAACAAATAATCTGAGTGTGACTCAGGTCGAATCCACAGGGAACTAGTTTGCTACTTTCTGTAAATAGTTGTTTATATCAGTACTGAAATGGGGGGTTTGAAATAAAAGAAAAGTGCAGTAGAATGAATAAAATAAACAACGAAATGAACTAACAAGAACTAAAGATTTGTTGTTGCATACGATTTGTTGGGTTGTCTGTTAAATTGATGAAACATTGGGAATCAATGACTCCCCAAAAACAAACAGATTATAACACAAGGTTACTGCAGACTCAACTTTCGCTTCTCGCCTAACAGTAGATCTTAATATACGATAGTGAAATATTTCCCTAGGTCATTTGCTTTATCACATGCTCAACTTTCGCTTTTCGCATAATAACAAAACTAGATACACAAATCATCAAGACTCAACTTTCGCTTCTCGCCTATCAGATTTTATCTCATTACATGCATAGACTCAACTTTCGCTTCTCGCCTATCATGCAATTATGTAAACCTACTGTGACATGCTACTGCAAACACAGACAATAGATACGAACAATCCTCATACAAACATTATTGATATCTTGCAAAATACCAAATACAGGATGCACGAATTGAACTATTCATATCTGATGTAAAGAAATAAAACAGCAATCATATAAAAAGACATGTGTTACAACTTCAGATGTTTCTGGGGATCCATTGGATCCCAATAAGCGGACTACTCACTCATGGTGAGCTGATGCATGACAACAGGTAAATAAAAATAGAAGTGCAAGAAAAGGTTAAGAAAACCCCTGATGTTGAACTTCTTCTGCGTGAATGTTGTTGTCGCCTGTTTCTTCGATTAGGTCTGATGATCCATCCCTCACTGATGTGGTCTTTCTATAGTGTTGTTGCAATAACTTTGTGTTTCTCAATGCAGCTTTTCAATCTTCGATCGCCTCTTTGTGTCCCGATGAAATTCACATTGCTCGATGAATGGAAATAAATGCGCAAGCTCTAGGGTTTCAGGTTGGGTATGCGAGCGGCTGTGCGAGCTGAAGGGGCGGATAGCCGGGCGTGCATGCGAGGAGAAGAGGCCGGATGGCCGGGCGTGGGCACGAGGAGAAGAGGCCGGATGGCCGGGCGTGGGCACGAGGAGAAGAGGCCGGATGGCCGGGCGTGGGCACGAGCCTTGTGCGTGTGTTTTCATGCAGCTTTTGCCCAATTTCGACATTTACTTCACAAGTTAATGCGTCACTGAAACACTAAGTAAAACCATCAATTCTGCGTAATATTATATGGATATGGAACTCAAAGTGTATGGATTTATACATCAAAGATCATGCAAATAATTGCTCATCAAAATACCCCACACTTGAACTTTGTTCGTCCCGAACAAACACACATCAGAAGAATCCCTCAGAACATCTTAAAACTAAGGAAATAAAATAATAATTAAACTAGTGAGAGTTTTCAGAATAGGAGTACTCACAAATCCCGTGATACTTGCTCAGTTAGGAATGAACTTTTAAAACAGTGATAAACATGATAACTCATCAGTTCAGGCAGTACTGCATCAATATCACTCACTTCAAAATAGACAAAAGATTTCTTCATTTCAATATGATGTTCAGCTTATGCTAATTTGACTCAAATATGCTAGCATTCATTCAGACTAATCGAAAAGTCAGTTTAGTCAATTGAATCGTCAAGAAGAATTTCACTTACACGAAACTTGTAAATTCTCTTCAAGGCTCACGCAGTAATCTGCAAGGGTCTTTCCTCAAACAATACCTGTGAATATGTTAGTGCACAAAATATGGTACAAAGTCACGATCAAGCACGGTTCCCCTTTTTTTTTTTCACACTACTTTAGTGTAGTATGGTTTCGAAGGGGAAGACCTGGTTCAGGGGATTACCCATATCTACCGCTTCCTAACCTCCGCCATCTACACTTCTCTTTTCTTTTTCTTTTTTTTTCTTCACTGATGTTTTTTTTTCTTTTTCTAACCCCGCACTTGAAATTGACAGTATACCAAAATAATGTGTAGCACAGAAACACAACCACAGTATTTTTGAAGTCACCTAAGAGCCCATCTGAAAAATAAACTTGTTTGCAAAAGTTTGTTCACCATGATTTTTTTCAAAGGTCTAAACGAATTCAATATGCTGAACTAAGCTAGCATGAAATTGTCTATTTACATAAACTTTCATATCACAAGGAAAATCAGAAATCAGATGCTAACAAATTCATGAGTTCAGAGCAGCAAAGCCGTAGCATCAGAGATTAACATGTTCATCATTCAACGTGTTTTCAGCAAAGATTTTGAGCAAGTATCAGGTAAGTACATTCAATCATTTTTCTGCAATTTTTTTTTCCTCAGCACATTTAGCAGTCATAACAATCATCAATCGAATATAATAGAATAAACATCAGCCACCCCACACTTAAAACATGCTTAGTCCCTAAGCATTCTAGCGTAAATAATGAGCAAGCAGGGTAGAAAAATATTATTTGATTGATGAAAGTGTAAATTTTTGCAGAAAAAATAAAGTTGAAGCTCTTACCGGCCTAGTTTAACGTCTTGGCCAAGACGGAGCTGCGCTTAAATGTTGAGATTGTAGGGATTGTAGGTTTATTCGACGTCTTCAAATTTGTAATCCTGGCTTGTATCCGAAATATTCTTTCAGCGTGTGTTCATTCATCCATCTTGACTTGAGCTTTCCTGGAAACAGCTTAAGTTTGGACTTGTACAGTAACACTTTTTCTCCAACAGAAAAGTGTTTGGCTCTTAGTTTCCTATCGTGCCATTTTTTCGAACGTTCCTTGTACAGCTTTCTTGTTGGAACAAGTTCTCCCTTGTTGTTCTTTACTACAGTTAGTCCTCCTTTCTTGGGAACTACATGAATAGGATTCACCCATTCCGAATCTGATTCCTTGTCTTCATTATCTTTATTCTCAATTGCTTCTTCAACTGCTTGGCACTCCGTCAGCATCATAAGCGCACCTGCTTCTTTTTCACTGCCTAATAGCTCATGTTCAGAATTTGGCGGCTCATCAAAATTGTTAGAATCATCATAAGTATCAAGCCAAGCACAATCCAAAGAGTCCCTAGGTTTTTTCATCATAGATTTCAAGGAAAATTTTACTTTCTCACTGCCCAAGTTCATTTCAATAGTTCCATTACCGCAGTTAATCACAGCTTGAACAGTATTCAAAAACGGCCTACCTAGTATGATCGGAGTTTCATTCTCAACATCCATCTCTAGAACATAGAAGTCAACAGGCACCCAAAGTTCACCAATTTTAATGAGCATGTCTTCTAAAATACCTTTAGGCAACCTGGAGGTTCTATCAGCTAATCTCAGACTAATGGGCGTTGGCGTTAATTCTCCTACATCAAGCTTTTTGTACAGAGAATATGGCATTAACGAAATACTGGCACCCAAGTCACATAGAGCATTAGACACATTAACAGGACCTATTGTAATGGGAATACAGAATGCACCAAAATCATTCAACTTTTTAGGTATGGCATGTTGTATAATGGCACTACAATTTGCATCAAGTGTAACATCATCAGTGTCTAACTTTTTCTTGTTCGTGACAATATCTTTCAGAAATTTTGCATAACCAGGCATCTTAAGCATTATATCAGTGAATGGCATTGATACCTGAAGGTTGCTAAGAAGTTTAGCAAACCTTTGGATGTGCGAATTGTCGTTCCGCTTTTTCAATCTCTGGGGAAAGGGTATTTTCTCCTTGATCTCATGCTTCCTTTTGTCGATTTCTGTTTCAGCATCTTGTTTCTGCAAAGGATCGAACAGATTAGCGAAATTTTTATTTGAATCGGTTACCTGGTCGGAGGTGCGCTCGGTGGTGCGCGCGGATGGCAGCTTGGACACGCGACCGGCTAGAGGCTCGGATGCACGACCGGAGGTGCGAGCATCATGGTCGGACATGCAATCGTTTTGGTCGTTTTGGTCGGTAACCCTAGTTTGGTTTGCTGTTTGCAATTCCTTCCCGTTCCTTAAAGTGATAGCATTGATATCCGTTGATTTTACATCAGCTTGAGCTGGTAATTGACTCTGAAATCTAGATGCAGATGCTTGCTGAGCTATTTGATTCTCCAATATAGCATTATGTTTCTGTAGTTCGTTAAGCTTCTGCACTATTAGTTGGCTTTCCTGTTGACTCTGTTGCTGCTGCTGCATCATCTGTTGCATCATTTGTTGTTGTGTTGCCGCAAGCTGTGCAACAATAGAAGACAAGTCAGTCTGATTAGAATTACTGGATGATGACACATTACCTGGATGAGTATTTTGAGGTTTGGGAGCAGTGGGTGCAACAGGATTGGCGTTCCATGGTTTTGGGGCTGCATAGTTTGTTTGAGGCATCTGATTGTTCTGATAATTGAAGTATGGTTGACACTGGTAGTTCCTATTAGCTTCATATGCAGGCCTACTGTTGTTGTTGTTGTAGGGTTGATTCCGTATGAAGTTTACATCTTCTTCAGCGTGCATAGGCATGGGTTGCTGAGGAAGGACTGCGGGTGGCGGTGGAACAGCGTATTGGTTGTACTCCATTCCGACTTGTGCTACGCTAGGATTCTGATTCTTCATCAATGTTTCAAACATTGTGGTGAGGCGTTGAATGTCGTCCTTGGTTGCAACAGCACCACTGATGAAGTCTCTATCCTTAGGATAGTTGTTCCGTCCACTGCCAAACTGTAGTGAGTTTGCCGCGAGTTCTTCTATAAGTTGGAAGGCTTCAGTTGGTGGCAGCTTGTTGATGGCACCTTTCCCACTATTGTCCATCAGATGTCGGGCTTCCTTATCCATTCCATTGTAGAAGGAATACAGCAGTTGCCAAGGCGAGTTTCCATGATGTGGACACTCCCACAGTAATCTTTTAAATCTTTCATAAGCCTCATGAAAGTCCTCGCACATCTTTTGAGTGAATTTGCTTATTGCTTCTCTAAGCTCTTTAGTCTTTGCTGGTGGGAAGAATTGCATCATGAATGCACTAGATAACTGGTCCCAGGTGGTGAAGGTGTTTGGTGGATGGTTCTTGAGCCATTCCTTGGCTCTGTCCTTTAGTGACAAATGGAAGAGACGAAGGTACATCGTTTCCAAGTCCACATTTGTTGGCTTGTATGTCGCACAGAAATCCTTGAATTGATCCAGGTGATGATGAGCATTACCAGTCATCCCATTGTAGGCATTACTAGTTATCATCTGTATCAGGCCGGACCTCCATTCGATATTTCCTCCTTCAGGCATCTGGATGGGATTTCCTTGAGTATGGGTTGATGGTATCATGAAGTCTGCGACAGTAGGTTCTCTCTGCTGAACAGCAACGTTCACCAGATTGTTGTGATGGTTCTCCATCTTTCCTTTAGCTTTCCTTCCTCTCTTCGTCTTGCTTCTGGTTTGCATCAACAGACAAAGGAAAGATTAAAAGCGAGTACTAAACAGATGATGTACTAATATAACAAACAAAAATAATAACAGAAAATAAACAAATGACTAGATCCCCGGCAACGGCGCCATTTTGATCGGTTGTAAATATAGTGATTGTAGTGCAACTCGCGATCAAACAAATAATCTGAGTGTGACTCAGGTCGAATCCACAGGGAACTAGTTTGCTACTTTCTGTAAATAGTTGTTTATATCAGTACTGAAATGGGGGGTTTGAAATAAAAGAAAAGTGCAGTAGAATGAATAAAATAAACAACGAAATGAACTAACAAGAACTAAAGATTTGTTGTTGCATACGATTTGTTGGGTTGTCTGTTAAATTGATGAAACATTGGGAATCAATGACTCCCCAAAAACAAACAGATTATAACACAAGGTTACTGCAGACTCAACTTTCGCTTCTCGCCTAACAGTAGATCATAATATACGATAGTGAAATATTTCCCTAGGTCATTTGCTTTATCACATGCTCAACTTTCGCTTCTCGCATAATAACAAAACTAGATACACAAATCATCAAGACTCAACTTTCGCTTCTCGCCTATCAGATTTTATCTCATTACATGCATAGACTCAACTTTCACTTCTCGCCTATCATGCAATTATGTAAACCTACTGTGACATGCTACTGCAAACACAGACAATAGATACGAACAATCCTCATACAAACATTATTGATATCTTGCAAAATACCAAATACAGGATGCACGAATTGAACTATTCATATCTGATGTAAAGAAATAAAACAGCAATCATATAAAAAGACATGTGTTACAACTTCAGATGTTTCTGGGGATCCATTGGATCCCAATAAGCGGACTACTCACTCATGGTGAGCTGATGCATGACAACAGGTAAATAAAAATAGAAGTGCAAGAAAAGGTTAAGAAAACCCCTGATGTTGAACTTCTTCTGCGTGAATGTTGTTGTCGCCTGTTTCTTCGATTAGGTCTGATGATCCATCCCTCACTGATGTGGTCTTTCTATAGTGTTGTTGCAATAACTTTGTGTTTCTCAATGCAGCTTTTCAATCTTCGATCGCCTCTTTGTGTCCCGATGAAATTCACATTGCTCGATGAATGGAAATAAATGCGCAAGCTCTAGGGTTTCAGGTCGGGTATGCGAGCGGCTGTGCGAGCTGAAGGGGCGGATAGCCGGGCGTGCATGCGAGGAGAAGAGGCCGGATGGCCGGGCGTGGGCACGAGGAGAAGAGGCCGGATGGCCGGGCGTGGGCACGAGGAGAAGAGGCCGGATGGCCGGGCGTGGGCACGAGCCTTGTGCGTGTGTTTTCATGCAGCTTTTGCCCAATTTCGACATTTACTTCACAAGTTAATGCGTCACTGAAACACTAAGTAAAACCATCAATTCTGCGTAATATTATATGGATATGGAACTCAAAGTGTATGGATTTATACATCAAAGATCATGCAAATAATTGCTCATCAGTAACTCGAAACCAAATATAAAGCTTGGTCATCTAACAGGCGAACAACTGCCAAATTCTTCTGCACTTGACTTGTTAACTTCATTGAGATTATTGCAAATGATTGTGACTTTTCCTGATGACATATGCGCCGTACATGTTCTCCAAGTAATTTAGAGCGAATGTGAAGCTTCTGGATGCCATTAATTGTTCCAATTGTCAATTCACCTTCTTTTGCAATAGGAAGATTGTTTGTCAAAAGAAAAATGTACCAGGAGCTCAGTTGACAGATATATATTTTAGAGAGATGTTGAGATATCCACAAATCATATCTAGAACAACATTCCACAAATCATATCTAGAACAACATTCTAGATAAATCTACACTCAGAGTGACGATATTTGATAATTTAAACAGGTGCAGAAATTACACAAAATTATTCCTTTCTGGGAAGGCAGTCAAATTGAAAGGGCACATTTGGAAAATTTTTGATAATAATTTTGAGTTTTACCTTTGGAAAAACTCTATATTGTTCGCATACATTTTGGAAATTTTAAAAATTCGGAAAAAAAGTTAGAAAATTCTATATAGTTCGCACTCATTTTGAAAATTTTAATAGTTCGAGCAAAAATTTGGAAAAATTCTATATAGTTCACATCCATTTTTCAAATTTTAATAGTTCGAACAAAAAGTTGGAAACAGATGATAGTTCGATACACCTTTTTGTACTTTCCCCTAATTTTAAATACAGCAAATCGTTCAGAAGGAACATTCCTGCCACATGTCAATTTTATAAGGGGTCTATAGTAGTTAAATTAAATAGGGTTTATACCTAATGGGTGGAGATCAGGTAAAAACTAACTTTTAAAATATAAACTATAAATCTTTATAAAGTTGACACGTGTCCAAAATTTAATTTTTTGTAATTTAAACCCCAGGTGCAATATAGTCTTTTAGGTTTTCATAATTAATTTTAATTTAATTTAGACCTTCGCTGGTTTAAAAGAGTGCTAAGGACAAATGAAAACTCCGATGAAGGCAAGCTATATATCGTTGCGTAGCTCACTCAAAGCTCTACAACTTTCTAGTTCACACCAAGAGCAGATAAGGTCGTTAAGAAGGTCGAAACACGAGTGAAAGCTTAAGAATCAGATTAATCGACACCACAAATGACATATTAGACCTTTGTTATTTCAATTGAGTGTTGGGAGAAAATGAAAAATTCGATAGAGGCAAGCTATATATCATTGCATGGGTAACTCAAAGCTCTACAACTCTCTAATTCACACCGAGAGCAGACGAGATCGTTTAGAAGGTCAAAACACGAGTGGAAGCTTAATGATCAGCCTTAATTGGTACCACAAATGACATATTAGACCTTTGTTATTTCAATTGAGTGATGAGAGCAAATGAAAAATCCAATAGAGGCAAGCTATATATCGTTGCGTAGCTAACTCAAATCATTACAACTCTGTAGTTCACACCTAAAGCAGACGAGGTCGTTTAGAAGATCGAAACTTGAGTGAAAGTTTAATGATCAGACTTAATTCATAAATGATCAGACTTAATTGGCACCACAAATGATATATTAGACCTTTGTTCTTTCAATTGGTGTTGAGAGCAAATGAAAAATCCGATAGAGGCAAGCTATATACCGTTGCGTAGCTAACTCAAAGCTTTACACACTCTCTAGTTCACACCGAGAGCAGATGAGATCGTTTAGAAGGTCAAAACTTGAGTGAAAGCTTAATGATCAGACTTAATTCATGAATGATCAGACTTAATTGACACTTCAAATGACATATTAGACCTTTGTTATATCAATTGAGTGCTGGGAGCAAATGAAAAATCCGATAGAGGCAAGCTATATATCGTTGCATAGCTAACTTAGAGCTCTGCAACTCTTTAGTGCACAATGAGAGCAGACGAGGTCGTTTAGAAGGTCGAAACTTGAGTGAAAGCTTAATGATTATAGTTAATTCATAAATGATCAGACTTAATTGGTACCTCAAAAGACATATTGGACCTTTGTAATACTAATTGAGTGCTGGGAGCAAATGAAAATTTGATAGAGGCAAGCTATATATATCGTTGCGTAGCTAACTCAAGGCTTTATAACTCTCAGTTTACACCCAGAGCCGAAGAGGTTGTTTAGAAGGTCGAAGTTTGAGTGAAAGCTTAATGATCAGACTGAATTCATAAATTATCAGACTTAATTGACACCACAAATGACATATTAGACCTTTATTCTTTAAATTAAGTGCTGGGAGTAAATGAAAAATCTGATAGAGGCAAGTCATATATCGTTGCGTAGGTAACTCAAAGCTTTACAACTCTCTAGTTCACATCGAGAGTAGATGAGGCCGTTTAGAAGGTCGAAACACGAGTGAAAGCTTAATGATCAGACTTAATTCATAAATGATCAGCCGTTATTGGCACCACAAATGGCATATTAGACATTTATTATATCAATTGAGTGCTGGAAGCAAATGAAAAATCCGATAGTGGTAAGCTATATATCGTTACGTAGCTAACTCAAAGCTCTACACCTAGTTCACACCGAGCGCATGTGAGGTCATTTAATAGGTCAAAACACTTGCGGAAGGCAGACAACAATGTAATCCGTTACGAATTCTGCAGCTGCGCTTTTTTTTAACTCGTGTTTCGACCTTGTAAATGACCTTTACCGCTCTTTGTATAAACTAGAGAGTTGTATAACTTTTAGTTAGCTAAGCAACGACGTATAGCTCGTCTCTATCGGATCTTTACTGTGTTCCCGGTACTCATTTGAAGCATCAAAGGTCTAATATGCGGTTAACGACATTATTTTTTAAGGCGTTTATACCCTCGCATCTGTTATGTATTTTTAAATAAGTCCGTCTTTTTATTTACAAAAAACGCCTCGAATTATGATTGGTCGATAGTGCCACGTGTTGAATTCTTATGTGGTTTATAATTTTTATATTTAAATGTGATTTTTATTTGATAAAAAACCATACCTGATTGCTCACCCTATATTAATAATTTGATTAATGTAGAGAATGAATCAAATATAAAAAAACATTTATATATAATCTATTTATATGTGACACATGACACAAAAGACAATGAGATATTTTTTTATAGATATAAGAAGAGGCATACAAGGACTCGGACAAAAGGACAAGACAACAACAGCAAGCCCAACGACTAACAAATACAGGAACATAATAATTAAACATAAAACCGTAATCCATACAATGTTAGACGAGCCACCCGCTGCATGTGATCTGCACTCCAGGAAAAATAGTCCAAAGCCAATGCATGCCAAACTGACCAAACTAAAGAAGCGACTAGGCAATCCACTTCAAAACGACAATGAAGCCCAGGCCAGATTTCCTTGGAAAACGAAACTAGGCTACACTTGTGGTATCCTTAAACCCGTTTTCAGTTAATGGTAGGAAGCCACCTGAACACCATAGAAGGCAAGAAAGAAAACTTAAAAGCTAGGACGAGTTAGCTAGCCGGGAACAAGGATATGCTCCACTGCGCCTCATGCCGAGTGAGGTGACCAGACCACCAGGGACAAGAAAAGCAAATACAACAAGCGCATTGATGGACCATTATTGTATGAATCATAAACACAGTTAAACCCACCAAATTAGACTCTTTGTCTATTTAACTTTTGCTTGTTAGTTCCGATATTTATCTATAGGATATTTTGAAGTCTAGAGAGAATACAGGCTAAGGAGGACTTTTTAAGCTGAATATGAATTACGAGTCATTCCAGGTCATGACCAAATTCTGACTTTCAAGAACCGGACGTGGAATCACTCAAAACAAGTCCAACCGAAGGGCAACCAGAGTCAGTCCGGAGCTGAAAGGACCGATGGCTTTTGGAAAAGATCACAAAACACACTCCACCACTCACCTTCCTCCACCTAGCCGGCGGCTCTTCCTCCTTGGTGACTCACCACCGGCGGCTTTGGGGAGAAAAGCCACATGGGGTGGCGGCTTTGCTCTCCTCCATGCATTCCATGCCATGTGTCTTCACTTCCTCCACAAATCTACACTCCCTTAGCCTATAAATACCATGCTCCCTTCCCTTTGTAAAGCATCCCATTTTTGTGTGCAAGAAGCACAAGTCACTTATCTCTCTAGATTTTTGGCACTACTCTTGTAAACACTTGTTTTTAATCTATAATACTCCTGTTGGTTCTTGAGTATTCTAGTAGTTCTTGAGTTTACTCCTGTTGGTTCTTGAGTATTCTCCTTTACTTACTGTCTTTCAAAAACCCTCGAGTACTTAGCTATGGTATCCACCTCTATGGATATTCGTAGCTAAACCCTTCATTCGGTTGAAGGGGTGTACTTGTGTCATAAAATGTTTTAGGCCCTACTCTTAATGCCTCTATGTGTTCAAAACTTGTTCTATGTGCCACATATTAGGTTAGAACTTCCAAGGTTGAGTGGATGCTTGGAATGGCAAAACTCTTCCGTGGGGTTCGTAAACATACTCGGATAAGTGGATGCTTGGAATGGCAAAACTTATCTGAGGAGTTTGACCTCTTTAAAACACCATTTGGTTTATTGGGAATGATTGATCAAATGGATGCACATAAGGTTAATATACCTTAGAATGGGGTATTAGTCTAAATAGAACAAGTGCTCTATGTCTTGGAATGGACTAGACAGTGTGGCAAATCAAGTGCTTGGAATGGCCTTGATACACTTTTGAATACATAGTATGATCATTAGAGGTCAATGATAAACAGACTTTGATACAAGGCCCCTAAACCCGAATACTTTCCTTAAAACATCACCTGCACTTTACTTTCAGTCTCAATATCAACTGCAATATCAACCGCTTACTCTCCACAAAACTTGTCCTTCACGCAACCACTTGCTGTAAGTCTTCTCCTTTTACTTTCAGTACTTTACTCTCAGTACTTTACTTTCTGCACTAAAATCACGACCAACCCACTTACTTTTCTGTACTAAAACTAAAACCAACAACCAACCACTCACTATTCATCGCTAAAACCTCAATCCACCTAAAATCACGCTCCCCTTCAGTACATTCCTCAAAGAACAACTATCCCCCTAATTCCCTTGGGTTCGACCCCTACTTACCACTTGCTACCAGTAGTGAAGTCGCGAGTAGCGGACTTATAAATTTTATTCTTGACATTTGCACACGACGACTGTGCGTCCGTCAAAATTGGCGCCGTTACCGGGGAATTAGTTACTTAATCGGATAAGTTCTTTGAATCGATACTCGCTTCAAAACAACCATGTCTCGCGAAGGAAGCCACCATGACTACCAGGATGACGACGAGATAAACCTGTACGATCGAAATGATGAGGTGCCACTTCCATTTGTCGACGATCCGAAACAACTCATCAGAAACAGAAGAGCTCGTGATAGGGAGGCCATCAGAAGAAACCAAGAACCTCCCGAGGACCGAAATGCAGCTGGTCTAGTACAACCTCATATTCATCCCCCACGCCCTCAACCTCGACATGTACCAAGGCAAGAACCTGCCTACGATGACTACTATGGTAATAACAACTACCGTGCACCTACTATGGGAGAACTCAATGCCCCAGATTTCGAAACGCAACCATGGTGCATTCACGAGGGCCCTGAACTGGAGTATATTACCATCAACGCATCAGTGGCCCATAGCTTGCCCAAGTTCTCAGGAGCTCATGGAGAATCGGCAACAACTCATCTCCAACGCTTACACGGCATTTGCCAAAATCTAAAACCCAATCGAGTGAGTATAGACGACTTAAAGTTAAAGGCGTTCTACTTCTCCCTCATTGACGCGGCAAACGACTGGTTCCTTTCATTACCTTCCGGTAGCATCAGAACATGGGCTCAGATGCAAAAGAAATTCCTGGACAAATACTACCCAGCGACAAGAGCAATGCAAGTAAGGAGGCAACTACAAGACATCAAGCAAGGGCCCAATGAAACCATGTACGATTACCTGGAAAAATTCAACCGCCTGGAGAGAAGCTGTTGTACCCTTGGACTGCCCGAGAAACTCATCATCGAGTACTCCATTGATGGATTAAGACCCTTAGACAAAATGCTCCTGGATGCCTCAGCTGAAGGATCCATGATGAATCTATTATTAAGTGGCATAAGGGATCTCATCGCCAACGTTGCTGAAAATGCCCGATTTAGAGAGGAGACTACTCGCCAAGATGAATTCTCCCAAACAAAAAACGTAGCACAAGCAGAGACATCAGTAAACTCCATGCCAGAAGAGATGAGACAAATAAAGGAGATGATGATTCAGATCCTACAAAGACATCCAGTTCCAGTAAAACCTTGTGAATTTTATGGTTCTACGGACCACAAAACTGACGCATGCACGACATTAATAGAAGAGGAACCGGCAAAAATAAATGCAGTGGGAGGATACCAAGGATACAACAACAACAGCAACGACAGAGCCGAACAAAACAGATAGTATGGTCAAACAACCAACCCGAGCTGGCATAACAACAGCTATCCTCAGAAGGAAACACAACCAGCTGTCCCTCAACTAGCTTAGTCATTCTACCAACCCCCCACCGGCAGTATAACCAGAACGCTCCATCAGCAGGCCAATATCAGCAAAGAGGACCGAATCAGTACCAAGCCGGCCCAAACAATCAGCAAGAACCAAGCAAGTCGCTCGATGACACAATGAAGGAACTCGCAGGAAGCATAAATTAATTGGGTACTTCGCTACACCAATACCAGGCGAAAACCGACGGGGCAATTTCAGAATTGACCAAACAAATGTCCCAGCTCGCCACCTCAATATCCGTGCTCACTAATGAACCTGGCAGACTCCCTTCACAAACTATCAAAAATCCAAAGGCAATTGTCAGCATGGTAACAATGTCAGACATAAAGGAGGCACTAGAAGAAGCGGCACAACCCTCATTAACAACTACAGAAGCAAAGAAAAAAAAAGTTCCTTGGTATGATATGGGAAGATGAATCACATGCCCAGTCACTCGGAGAACTAATAGCCATGGAAGAACTCAAAAAAGCACAAACTGCAGCCCGACTGGCAAAACAACAACGAGGACCCACAGCTTACAAACCTACAGCCAAACACTTCAATCGTAGGAGCCGTCCTGATTGGAATCAAGAAGAAGACCGACCCATCGATGGCAGAAAGTGGGTCACGCATAATGATAATGGACGCTATGCATTCACCGTTTGCATGACACCACCGCCAGTCACACGCTTTAACGTACCAGCATCTGGGTGGGATGACAATAAAGACTTAGACTCAGACGATCCTAGATCGGGCCTCGGAATCGAAAAAATCGGGGTTCAAGACTCATCCTACTCCATGAAAATCATTGCCTCCAAAGATCCTGCGGCCCAAAAGAACAAAAAAGAGAAAAGATTGGAGCCAATGAAGGAACAAAATGACCTGATTGCAAAAAAGAACGTCACCTGGAGTCGTGAGGTACAACTGGAAATGAATAAGGACCTAGGAGCTTTTACAGTCACCTGTGTTATCGGCGAAGCCAAAATTCACCATTGCCTTATTGACCTTGGAGCTGCTGTCAATGTTTTGCCCTTCCATCTATACTGCTCATTAGGGCTTGGTCCATTGAAGCCACCAATAATTTCCCTCGAGATGGGAGACAAGTCGTGTGTTCAACCGGTTGGAGTGCTAGAAAGCTTAATGCTCCGCGTGGGAAAAATCGTCGTTCCTACGGACTTTTATGTGATACCAATCAGAGAATCCAGCAAGGACGACCCTCCGACAATCATATTGGGACGACCATTCCTTTACACCACAAGGGCCAAGATCAACATGGGCAAGGGCTCATTGTCGCTTGCATTCAGTGGCAAAATTTCATATTATAGCATCTATGGTGATAACCGCACAGGTACAAAGAAACCACCAGAACCATGGGAACTGGACTCAAGCCCATCATCCCCCAAAAACTCAGGAAAAGGCAAATCTAGAATCAACGCAGGAGCTGCGGCAAAATTTGACTTGAGCCGCCCATGGGATCCAAACCGGTGATCCCCATGCGTCGAGCCAACGACGTTAAACAAAGGCACTGGTCGGGAGGTAACCCGACACCTTTCTTACTTTCAGTAATTTTATTTTCTGTCATTTAGTTTTTACCATAAGTCGCTCTCACCCACTTTTTGTATAGAAGGAATGACCCCTTGTAGGAATCGATTTTTGGAGTAAGATTAGATCAGCCAGGCAGCTTCCGAGAATTACCGGGCCTGCGCTGAGAGTTCAAGGCCCCAGCCGAACCCCCTGGATTATCCAGCTCCGAGGCATGTCGTTCCACGACACGACACAGTAAAAGGGAGTTCAGTTCTTCTCTTTTCCTTAATGTCATTTCCTTCTCTTGTATATATTTGCATGACTTTTGAACTAAGTCATTTCGTAAAGAATGCCTTCGTTCAAAAGTGTGGGGTGAAAACCGCCTGTGTACATAGTTAAATAACATGTTTTTCTTTTTCCTTTTCCCTTAATATTATCTTTTTGAAAATATGAACTTGAGAATGTGAAAAAGATAGATCTAAATTCATGCATTTACCTTGTGAAAATTCAACTGTTTAAAAACTTAGAATGTAACTTCTCATTTGTCCCTTTGTGCTGAGATAAACAGGGGATGTGGAGTTGACATAAACTGCCCTAGAGAGGCTTGGCAAGCACTCGAAGGATCGAATCTAACTATATGGTTTTCGAAGTCAGTGGAGGCTGCACTTCGGGTTTCAGTAAAGATTGAAGTCATCTCCGCCGTGCAGCGTTTATGCAAGAGGCGGGACGGGAATCAAATCGTCCTATCTCTAGTCCTAGTAGCCGGGAAAATAAATGAGCGACCCTCATTTTGACCCACGCGAAACGGCAAGGATGAGAAAGAGCGGGGGGTATTTCCATATGCTTGCGGGCGACGATTGGACCTCCCAAAAAGGCTGAGAAAATGGACTAGTAAGTCACAAAGAAGCAAAAGCTCAAAGAAGCTAATCAAAGGCCAAAGGCCAAAATTGTGAAGGTTTTAACCGAACAAAAGTGAAGAAACTCCAATTCAACATCAAAGGCCAAAGGCCAAAGGCCGATTCACTACAGAAGCTGTCCCTCGCCAAAAAGAAATCAAAGTGCTCAACTCAGTGAAACCCAAACCGAATCACGTGCTAGAGAAGCTACAAGGAAACCATATAATGCGAGTCGATCCCGAGAATGTAGTCCAGGAGCCTGAAAATGGCTATCTCCCGAAACATCCGAATTAATTTGCATCTCGGCACGAAGGTACAAGTATCAAGTTTCTTCTAAGTATTTACACGGTTTAGTTTGGTAATAAGTAAGTAATGCATAAATTAAGATAAATCAAGTTCCACAGTCTCACTTTCATATTTTACTTAGAGTATGTGCCGCCCTTAAAAAGCATTGTTCGGGACGAACAACTAAAAGTGTGGGGTGATCTGATGGACCATAATTGTATGAATCATAAACACAGTTAAACCCACCAAATTAGACTCTTTGTCTATTTAACTTTTGCTTGTTAGTTCCGATATTTATCTACAGGATATTTTGAAGTCTAGAGAGAATATAGGCTAAGGAGGACTTTTTAAGCTGAATATGAATTACGAGTCATTCCAGGTCACGACCAAATTCTGACTTTCAAGAACCGGACGTGGAATCACTCAAAACAAGTCCAACCGAAGGGCAACCAGAGTCAGTCCGGAGCTGAAAGGACCGATGGTTTTTGGAAAAGATCACAAAACACACTCCACCACTCACCTTCCTCCACCTAGCCGGTGGCTCTTCCTCCTTGGTGACTCACCACCGGCGGCTTTGGGGAGAAAAGCCACATGGGGTGGCGGCTTTGCTCTCCTCCATGCATTCCATGCCATGTGTCTTCACTTCCTCCACAAATCTACACTCCCTTAGCCTATAAATACCATGCTCCCTTCCCTTTGTAAAGCATCCCATTTTTGTGTGCAAGAAGCACAAATCACTTATCTCTCTAGATTTTGGGCACTACTCTTGTAAACACTTGTTTTTAATCTATAATACTCCTGTTGGTTCTTGAGTATTCTAGTAGTTCTTGAATTTACTCCTGTTGGTTCTTGAGTATTCTCCTTTACTTACTGTCTTTCAAAAACCCTCGAGTACTTAGCTATGGTATCCACCTCTATGGATATTCGTAGCTAAACCCTTCATTCGGTTGAAGGGGTGTACTTGTGTCATAAAATGTTTTAGGCCCTACTCTTAATGCCTCTATGTGTTCAAAACTTGTTCTATGTGCCACATATTAGGTTAGAACTTCCAAGGTTGAGTGGATGCTTGGAATGGCAAAACTCTTCCGTGGGGTTCGTAAACATACTCGGATAAGTGGATGCTTGGAATGGCAAAACTTATCTGAGGAGTTTGACCTCTTTAAAACACCATTTGGTTGATTGGGAACGATTGATCAAATGGATGCACATAAGGCTAATATACCTTGGAATGAGGTATTAGTCTAAATAGAACAAGTGCTATATGTCTTGGAATGGACTAGACAGTGTGGCAAATCAAGTGCTTGGAATGGCCTTGATACACTTTTGAATACATAGTATGATCATTAGAGGTCAATGATAAACAGACTTTGATACAAGGCCCCTAAAACCGAATACTTTCCTTAAAACATCACATGCACTTTACTTTCAGTCTCAATATCAACTGCAATATCAACCGCTTACTCTCCGCAAAATTTGTCCTTCACGCAACCACTTGCTGTAAGTCTTCTCCTTTTACTTTAAGTACTTTACTTTCAGTACTTTACTTTCTGCACTAAAATCACGACCAACCCACTTACTTTTCTGTACTAAAATTAAAACCAACAACCAACCACTCACTGTTCATCGCTAAAACCTCAATCCACCTAAAATCACGCTCCCCTTTAGTACATTCCTCAAAGAACAACTATCCCCTTAATTCCCTTGGGTTCGACCCCTACTTACCACTTGTTATCCAGTAGTGAAGTCGTGAGTAGCGGACTTATAAATTTTATTCTTGACGTTTGCACACGACGACTGTGCGTCCGTCACGCATCCCAACAAACCGAGCAACAAGAGAAACACCCTAAGTACATGATAAACAGGAAACGAACAAACCGAGACAACACCCTATGTACAGTGCCAAAACAGACAACGGCGACGCACCATCACCCTGGGCACCCCATGAGACTCGACGGAATCCAACTAGCAAAAACGGACACCACAACCATCAGTACAACCCAAACCACCACGATCAACAGCGACCCAACCAACCGCCGTGAATTCATCCACCGCCCGAGCCTGTCAATCCACCAATCCAGCGCCATCCCCTGCATCAGACGGCACCACTCACGCATCCAGCACCAAACGAGGACGCGGACAGGACATCCCGGAGACCAGCCTGGAGATGGAACAGAGCAAACACCACCGCCCGAATTCATCCACCGGCCGCGCCCGCCAACCCACAAACCCAGCACCATCCCCAGCATCTGACGCCACCACTCATGCATCCAAAACCTAACGAGGACGCGGACAGGACATTCCGGACACCAGCCTGAAGATGGGACAGAGGGCCGACAGAGGAAAAGGACCGACGTGGTAGGGCGAGGAGAAGCGATCCGGCGAAGGGGAGAGAGATCGGAGGAGGAAGGGGTACTAAGGGGAAGGCCGGACTGAACGACAACGAGAACAATTCAAAGGGAGCGAGAGGAGGTGGTCACCGGTGGAGGGAGACGACGATTACGAGCTGAGACTCTTCTAGAAAGGGGTAGAAAGCTTTTGGTGGTTCGAAATAGTTGAGTTTGAGTGTTCGATTATGGAGAAATTGTACAATTTGTTTCTTTGGTTTAATGAGATTTTTTTTGATGAGAGACAATGAGATATTTTAATAATTAAAATTTTAATTAAAAATAAGAATAATGAATAATATGAGAGGACATGTCGATCATTTTACCGATAAGGGTCTTCTTTTTACAAATAATTTATTTTGATAAATTCATCATCCATCGAATGTGTTTGTCGTTGATCAAGAGGAAAGGCCGATGATGTTGCACCAAAAGTGGGAGCTGAAGCCAGGTGCATGAGCGTAGGATGAAGATTTATCGCATCAGATCAACAACTAAGGAGAAGAGGTGGCGTACGCTGTCAAAGAGAGCTGAGTTTTTAAGGTACGGAATGAGTTGCCGTGTGACGGTGTCAGGAGCAAGGTTGTTAAAATCGAGTTTTAATTCGTAAAATCGTACTAATTTATGAGTTTACATATTTATTTCGTGTTAACTCGTAGGTGGAAACGTTTTTTGTTAAAATCGAAGGTCAAAATGATTTTACACGATTTTACACGGTGTAAAATCAGTAAACTCGGTTAGAATCGTGCGTTTTACGTTTTTAGGTTTTGGGCTTATCTGGCCCAATAACACAAATAAACAATAGATAATAAAATTATAAAACCGTAATCCTATTAAAATTGAACGATATAAATTTCTGCTTTTCGTTCAAAGGTTCGACTTCGATCTTCTCAAATCTCATCAACGACGCAAGCTGCGGAAGAAACAGGAGCAAATTCAGTATTTAGAGCTACTTTTCATGGTTCATCGCTCTTTCTAGGGTTTATTTATCTGATTTCTGAACAAGGAGTTTTTCAGAACGCAGTAAAGTTGCCAACTTTGGCAATAAGCTCGAGGACGTTGTGGTGTTTATTTATTTTGGTTCAACGGAGGAGGATCGAGGGTTAGGCTTGCGAGATCTTTTCCGATTTCGGGTGATTTTGTGAATGGCGGTGGTATTTTGAGTCTGCAAAATGGACAAGGATTGTTGTGTGGGGAGGAGTGCTCAAATGTTACACCTTTCTTATGGTGTTATGTGTTACACCAATCTCAGCCTTTAGATCAAATGATCTAAATGTGCAAAATCAAAGTCAAAAAGTCAAAAAGTGACAAAGTTGTTTGTCATTTTGAACTTTTGTCTTTTACCTAAAAGATAAAAGTGTAAAATGAAATCTGAACCTTTAGATCAAAAGATCTAAATGTGCACAATAAAGTAACACATAACACTTTAACAACCCATAACACTTGAGCGCCCCCCATTGTGTGGGTATCTACTTTTAGGATTTGTTTCTAGCAGGGATATACTGGGCATTCAGTCATGCATTTCATCAAGCTTGATGACTCTCCTATGTTCCGAAAACAGGTCATTTTTCTGTCTCCGCATGATGCTTGCAATTTGAAGTGATTAAGTTGGATGTTTAAGTACTTAATGATCTGATGGGAGAAATTATTGTGGTGCCATCTGATTTTGAGCTGGCTGTGCTCTTTGTCTTTCTTCTTTTGTAATGAATATGTACTTTAACCTCATTATTGCATATACATTCAATATTTGCATCGAATTGCATCAAAAAAAATATTTGCATCGAATGATAGTACGGTTGTGAAATTCATTAAGCTCTTAGTTGATGTGCCGTATTATTGCAAAGAGCAGTCGGTCAACAATAGATAATGTTGCGCACAAATTTAGTAATTAGAGACAATTTGAACTTGCAATCCTGTACTTTTTTGAATGCTCTCTGTTTTGGAATGCTTTGGTTTCATGTTTTGTGTGAATGCTCTGTTTTGGAAATGAAGATGAGAGGAAGACAGGTGTTTTTATGGGAAAATTAGAACATGGCATAATTACATATCATGTATATAAAATTTAATATTATTTTTAATATTAGATAAACTCGGCGAGTTTACGAGTCGAGTTCACCTATGCAAAACGAGTCATGGTAAAAACTCAATTCTGACAACCTTGGTCAGGAGGATCTCATCCTCTGCCTTCACCGTCTGCTTGGTTATGATGACTGATGAGTCCAACTCTTCGATTTAGTATTCACTTCAAACTCGATTGACTTTAGTTCGTTTCTCGATTATTTTCATATCATATCACTACTATAATCAAAATATTATGCATCGGTTTTCGAAGGGCTTATGCATCGGTTCGGCTCCGATGCGTAATGTTCAGACGTTATGCATCTGTTCTTTCACAAAACCGATGCATAATCCTAGATATTATGCATCGGTTATAGTAGAACCGATGCATAATCTCTTAAATTTTTTTTGGTAGATTTGGCTTCGAATAGCTCAAATCCACCTGAAATTTTTCAAAACATCAATAAACCTACTATTCTATTACAAATACACTGCTGCTCAACATCGAGATACATTCATTTCAAATATCAAAGAGACAATCATTTGATACAAGTACATCTTCTTTCATACTATTTATTAACAATGCCAACAAAGTTAATATTCGGAATACAATACAACAACACTAAAGTGACAAGCGCCGGTCTCGGCCTACTTTTGGGTCGTCACTATAACGATCGCTTATATAGTCATACAAGTAGGCGACACTTGTTTCCTTTACTTCATCGATCTTCCAGTCTTCGTATGATTGTCTTCCATTAGGAAAACACTATAATGAAAAGCAAGAGAAAAGTAAATCAATACAATAAAGTTCAAAACCAACCATAGTCAACTACAAATCTTTTTTTGTCAATTAAACAATTTAATGAATAATACAAGTCTAAAAGCTTACTTGGCTAAGTGCATCAATCTCCGCTCCGTTATTAGCTCGTATAAACTGGATTATGTCCCGAATATAATTCAAAACATAATAACCGCATACATGACCCGGCGGTTGTTTTGGACACTGCACGATCAATAATCTCTTATCACACACTTTATTAATGCTAAAGCTATTAAAAAGTGTTTCATCTATGACCTCGTACCTCAACTATCTTCCATTGCACACTTCATGTACTTCTCGGTATATATCCTTGATAGTATCAGTACATTCCCCTAAAATAAATAACATAACATAATTAGTGATTGTTAATACAAATTACAAGATAAAAGTGAGTCTAAAACTTACTTGTCCACCAAATCCTTTGCATCGACGTTTATTCCTTTAGCATTTTCCGATGGATCAAGCCCATGCACTACATGTTGTTTAGGGAAGATAACACATAACATTCAATGCCACCTAATAAAAATAAACTAAATTCAAAAAAGCATATAAAACATTATCATTAAGTTATGAACTTACCTTGCGTGATCCACGTAAAAGAAGAAATACCAAAAATTGCGATCTCGGTCCGGCCCAAACGTCTCATGATAGTCACGCCCATACTCGTGTTGAAAATCACGAGCTACTAGACGAGCTTTATATCACTCAAGGGAACCACCAGAGCGGGTCTTCACTGTATAGATCCACTTACACGTGATAGGACAAACATGAGATGGAAGGGGAACCACCTCCCAAGTACCAGTCCGCTCAAAGGTGGCCAGTTCTTTTGCCATCGCGTGTTGCCACTCCTGGTGAAGGATCGCATCACGATAGGAGGTCGACTTAGCAAGAGTAGTGGCAGTGATGGACCATAATTATACGAATCATAAACACAGTTAAACCCACCAAATTAGACTATTTGTCTATTTAACTTTTGCTTGTTAGTTCCGATATATTTCTACAGGGTATTTTGGCGCTTAGAGAGAATACAGGCTAAGGAGAGGATTTTACGCTGAAAAGATATTACGAGTCATTCCAAGGTCAAGATCAGACGCCAACTGAAGAAATCTCACGATCCTGACATTGAATCACTCAATTCAAATCCAACCGAGGAACAACCAAAGTCAGACCGGAGCAGAATTGGACTGATAGTTTTGTGATAACTGCACAAAACTCACTCATTTCTTCAAGTGACCGGCGGCTATGGGTGCAAAGGATGAGTCATTGGGTGGCTTCCTCCCCTTCTCCTCCTTGGGTGACCGATGGCTTTGGCAAGATGTGGCCAAAGCCACAAACTCTCCTCCATTTGTGACTTGCAACCGGCGGCTAAAGGGAGGAGACCATAGGAGCTTGCCACTTGTCCTCTTCTCCTCCACATCTCCTCCCCTCCTCCTCCACCCTTGGATGCAATTCATCTCCACCCTCCATTCTCCTCTCCTTTGGCTATAAAAGAGAGCTCATCCCCTCTCATTTGTATCATCTCAAAATCCATTCCAAAATCAATAAACACTTATCTCTCTACAATTGTTACTTTGTAAGTTTGGTTTGAAATTATAATACTCCTGTTGGTTCTTGAGTATTATAATACTGTAGAGAATACTCCTGTTGGTTCTTGAGTATTCAGTAGGAATTAGGAATACTCCTGTTGGTTCTTGAGTATTCCACCCCCTCTCTCTTCTTACTATTTTCAAAAACCCCCGAGTACTTAGCTATGATGTCCTCTTCCATGGATAATCGTAGCTAAACCCTTCATTCGGTTGAAGGGGTGTACTTGTGTCATAAAATGTTTTAGACCCTCTTTTCTTAATGCCTCTTTGTGTTCAACTTGTTCTAAGTGCCATATATTAGGTCAGAACTTCATTGGTAGAGTGGATGCTCGGAAGAGCAAAGCTCTACCATGAACTCGTGACCTCCGTGGATAAGTGGAGGCTCGGAAGAGCACCGCTTATCTGTGGAGTTCAACCTCTTTTAAAAACCATTTGATTTATCAGGAATGATGGTCAACTGGATGCACATATTAGAACAAGAGTTCTACGTCTTGCAAAAGACTAGACGGTGTGGCAAGTCTTGTGCTAGGAATAGCCTCGATTCATTTTTGAACACTTAGTATGGTCATTAGCGGTCAATGATAAACAGATTATGATACAAGGCCCCAGAAACCGAATCTTTCCTTAAATTCAAACACCACCTGTATTTACTTTTAGTCTTAGTATAAACTGCTCTATCAACTGCTCACCTTCCGGAGGACTTGCCAATCACGCACCACCCGCTGTAAGTCTTCTACTTTTATTTTCAGTACTTTAATTTTCTGTCATTTACTTTTCCGCACTAAAAACCAAAACCAACCAACCAATCACTTACTTTTCCGCGCTAAAATCTCAATCAACTTAAAACACGCTCCCCCGCCAGTATAGTTCTCAAAGAACAACGTATCCCCCTAATTCCCTTGGGTTTGACCCCTACTTACCACTTACTACCCAGTAGTAAAGTCGCGAATAGCGGAAAATATAAATTTATTTGCACATAGAACATTGCACCTTAACGACAGTGCAGTGGGCTCCGTCAAATTGGCGCCGTTGCCGGGGAATTAGCAGATGGATAGTTGTTCTTTTTTCTGTTATACATAATCCGCCATGTCTTCCTACTACGAAAACGAGCCTTGGAACGATGAGGAGTTTTTCTCGATAGTCCGCGAAGAGATCATCAACATTAAGCAATCCCGGGACGAAACTTTGGACGAGTACTTGGTGTACTTTGACTCCATTGTAGCGAGCTGCCCGCACCATGGATTCACCAGAATCAATCTTATTCAAATATTTCTCGGTGGAATGATGCCACTTGAGCGGAAAAGACTTAATGATGTAGCAGGATGTTCACTCATGAAGTTAACCGTGGCTGAAGCCTGGCGCCTCATAAATGATTTGGCAAAGAACACAAAACAGGGTCAGTGGCACCAAACTGACAATAAGGCACCAACGATGGAAGTGGACTCAGTGCAGAACAAGCCCGACACCACACCCATTATGAGCCTGCCCGTAACAAAACCAAGAGAAGACATCAGTACAAGGGCAGTAATGGATGTGGAGGCGACTCTAAAGGAGCCAATATTGGAGCCCACGGAGCCGAGAAAGGATGAAGACTCTTGGATGACCGAAGAAGAACTGCCCAAATCTGGCCCGGTCCTCATCACCAATCTGCCCAAGGTAGTCCTGGCCCTACTTGACGAGCCAAATGAAGTCCCGAACCTCACTAAAGAAGCACCCGAGGAAGTCCCGGACTTCACTACCAAACCAGCCGAGACATACCTGGACCTCACTGCCAAACTGACCAAGAAAATCACGGCAGGCCCGGTCCTCACTGAAGAGCTGCTCGAGAAAGGCCATGTCCTTATGGCCAAGAAGCCCTTACTTAACCCTTCATGTTCTATAAAGATCACAGCCACCAGAGATGAGATGATCGATGCAGTGCTAGGCGAGTTGGAGGAGAAGCATGAGCCAAAACAATCAACGCTGGAGCTCCTACTCGTCACAAGCCAAGAAGAGCCTCCTGAAAGGTGTAAGGACCAAGGACGGCCAATCATCTCTGCCACAAAGAAGAGGGTTAGCAAGGGTGCATACTTGAGGTCGCTTGGCAAAAGACTGAACTTCCAAAACTACAAAGATGCCAACTGGCTATACATGAAGAAACGACAAAGACATGGGCCCAAAGAATGGAAACCCGGAAGGAGAAGCAAGAGAGCTCGACTTGATGGACCAGCAGCTATGGTCAAGGAGTCCTCGCTTTCTCGAGGATATGTGAAAAAGAAGCCTCCGGATCAAGGGAGAGCAGAACTGAGCCCGCTACCATATGTGTTCTTTGGGCAAATCAAAAAAGCTACCGAGAAGAAGTTCGACCTCAAGCACCCATGGGATCCCACCTTATGATCCAAGAATGAGGTATCGTCGAGATACGACGTTAAACAAGTGCACTGGTCGGGAGGTAACCCGACACCTATCTTACTTTCAGTACTTTTATTTTCTGTCATTTAGTTTTTCCAATAAGTCGCTCTCACCCACTTGGTGCATAGAAGAAATGACTATTTAGGAATCGGACTTGGGTGCAACATTAAGCCAGCCGGGCCTGCGCTGAGAGTTTAAGGCCCCAGCCGAACTCCCTCGATTATCCAGCCTCATGCCATGTCGTTCACTCGACACTTTAAAGAGAGTTCTGTTCTTCCCTTTTCCTTAATGTCATTTCCTTCTCATATAATATCTGCTTGCATGGCTTTTGAACTAAGTCTTGCTGAAAGGCACGCCTACGTTCAAAAGTGTGGGGTGAGAACCACCTGTGTACATAACATGTTTTTCTTTTCCTTTTTTAATATTATCTTTTTGAAAATATGAACTTGAGAATGTGAAAAAGATAGATCTAAAATTCATGCATTTACCTTGTGAAAATTCAACTGTCTAAAAACTTAGAACGTAACTTCTCATTTGTCCCTTTGTGCTGAGATAAACTAGGGATGTGGAGTTGACATAAACTGCCCTAGAGAGGCTTGGCAAGCAATTGAAGGATCGAATCTAACTATATGGTTTTCGAAGTCAGTGGAGGCTGCACTTCGGGTTTCAGTGAAGATTGAAGTCATCTCCGCCATGCAGTGTTTATGCAAAAAAGAAAAAAAAGGTGAGGACGGGAATCAGACCGTCCTATCTCTAGTCAAAGTAACCAAGAAAATAGATGAGCGACCCTCATCTTGACCCGCGCGAAACGGCAGGATGAGAGGAGCGGGGAGGTATTTCCATAGGCTTGCGGGCGATGATTGGACCTCCCAAAAAGGCTTGAGAAAATGGACTAGCAAGTCACAAAGACGCAAAAAGCTCAAAGAAGCAAATCAAGAGGCCAAAGGCCCAAAATTGTGAAGGTTTTAACCGAACAAAAGTGAAGAACTCAAAGAGTCAAATCAAAGGCCAAAGGCCGATTCACTACAAAAGATGTCCCTCGCCAAAAGAAAATCAAAGTACTCAAACCATTGAAACCCGAATCGAATCACGTGCTAGAGAAAGCTACAAGGAAACCATATAGTACGAGACGATCCCAAGAATGCAGTCCAGGAGCCTAAAAAGGGCTATCTCCTGAAACATCCAGAATAATTTGCATCTCAGCACGAAGGTACAAGTATCAAGTTTCTTCTATTTATTTACGCAGTTTAATTTAGTAATAAGTAGTAATGCATGAATTAGGATAAGTCTAGTACCACAGACTAATTTTCATATTTTAACAAACTTACTTAGTGTGCCGCCCTTTAATAGCATTGTTCGGGACGAACAACTAAAAGTGTGGGGTGATCTGATGGACCATAATTATATGAATCATAAACACAGTTAAACCCACCAAATTAGACTATTTGTCTATTTAACTTTTGCTTGTTAGTTCCGATATATTTCTACAGGGTATTTTGGCGCTTAGAGATAATACAGGCTAAGGAGAGAATTTTACGCTGAAAAGATATTACGAGTCATTCCAAGGTCAAGATCAGACGCCGACTGAAGAAATCTCAAGATCCTGACATTGAATCACTCAATTCAAATCCAACCGAGGAACAACCAAAGTCAGACCGGAGCAGAATTGGACTGATAGTTTTGTGATAACTGCACAAAACTCACAAAACTCACTCATTTCTTCAAGTGACCGGCGGCTATGGGTGCAAAGGATGAGTCATTGGGTGGCTTCCTCCCCTTCTCCTCCTTGGGTGACCGGTGGCTTTGGCAAGAGGTGGCCAAAGCCACAAACTCTCCTCCATTTGTGACTTGCAACCGGCGGCTAAAGGGAGGAGACCATAGGAGCTTGCCACTTGTCCTCTTCTCCTCCACATCTCCTCCCCTCCTCCTCCACCCTTGGATGCAATTCATCTCCACCCTCCATTCTCCTCTCCTTTGGCTATAAAAGGGAGCTCATCCCCTCTCATTTGTATCATCTCAAAATCCATTCCAAAATCAATAAACACTTATCTCTCTACAATTGTTACTTTGTAAGTTTGGTTTGAAATTATAATACTCCTGTTGGTTCTTGAGTATTATAATACTGTAGAGAATACTCCTGTTGGTTCTTGAGTATTCAGTAGGAATTAGGAATACTCCTGTTGGTTCTTGAGTATTCCACCCCCTCTCTCTTCTTACTATTTTCAAAAACCCCCGAGTACTTAGCTATGATGTCCTCTTCCATGGATAATCGTAGCTAAACCCTTCATTCGGTTGAAGGGGTGTACTTGTGTCATAAAATGTTTTAGACCCTCTTTTCTTAATGCCTCTTTGTGTTCAACTTGTTCTAAGTGCCATATATTAGGTCAGAACTTCATTGGTAGAGTGGATGCTTGGAAGAGCAAAGCTCTACCATGAACTCGTGACCTCCGTGGATAAGTGGAGGCTCGGAAGAGCACAGCTTATCTGTGGAGTTCAACCTCTTTCAAAAACCATTTGATTTATCAGGAATGATGGTCAACTGGATGCACATATTAGAACAAGAGTTCTACGTCTTGCAAAAGACTAGACTGTGTGGCAAGTCTTGTGCTAGGAATAGCCTCGATTCATTTTTGAACACTTAGTATGGTCATTAGCGGTCAATGATAAACAGATTATGATACAAGGCCCCAGAAACCGAATCTTTCCTTAAATTCAAACACCACCTGTATTTACTTTTAGTCTTAGTATAAACTGCTCTATCAACTGCTCACCTTCCGGAGGACTTGCCAATCACGCATCACCCGCTGTAAGTCTTCTACTATTATTTTCAGTACTTCAATTTTCTGTCATTTACTTTTCCGCACTAAAAACCAAAACCAACCAACCAATCACTTACTTTTTCGCGCTAAAATCTCAATCAACTTAAAACATGCTCCCCCGCCAGTATAGTTCTCAAAGAACAACGTATCCCCCTAATTCCCTTGGGTTTGACCCTTACTTACCACTTACTACCCAGTAGTAAAGTCGCGAGTAGCGGAAAATATAAATTTATTTGCACAGAGAACATTGCACCTTAATGACAGTGCAGTGGGTTCCGTCAGGCAGCGACATCATAACGTGTCGGAGGGCGAATGAACTGGCGATCTCGAAGAGCATACCGAGATGGATGCACCGGAGGAGATAGTAGAATAGGAGAGGACGGCGCATCGGAAGGTGATGGCACAATGGGTGAAGATGACACATCAGAAGAAGGTGACACATCAAGTGAAGGTGGTACGACATAAGAAGATGGTGCAATAGGCGATGAAGGTACAATGGGTGAAGATGGTGTCTCAGAAACCTCAGCTCCCGAACGATGAGTATAGTCCTGAGGAGAATGGGATATAGTGTGAGAGGGAGCGAAAGATGATGACTCGGGGAAGGTCAGAAAAGAGAGGGGCTCGACTAAGGAAGCTGATGAGAAATCGAAGGAATGACGAGGAAAGAAGGGACGAGACTCATCAAAGTCACATCTCTATAAATACGAATTCGTCGTGTAACTAAATCCCAACAACGATATCCTTTATGTTCATTACTATAATCAAGGAAAACACACTCAATGGACTGAGCAGTCAATTGGGTGCGCTCACGAGGTGCCAGTAAGACATAGCACAACCAAATAAACGAAGATGAGAATATTCAGGAAATCGACCTAAAAGACGTTTTACTGGAATGTCCCCCTGAAGGGTGGAAGATGGCTGAATATTTATCAAGTAAGTGGCTGTCGATACAGCTTTCGTCCAAAAATGAACGGGAACACTAGAGGCAAGTAAAAGAGAACGAGATGTCACCAAGAGATGACGATGCTTGCGCAGCAACGCCATTTTGTGTGTGAGCGCCTGGGCAGGAAAATTGAGAGAGAGTCCTCTGCGAAGCTAGAAACTGGCAAAGGTGACGAGATAAATATTCTCCAACTGAGTCAGCACGAAAAATGTGAATAGGAGAGTCAAACTGAGTACGGATCATGGTGGAATTTTTTTTATAAATAGATAAAACCTCACTACGAGAGGACATAAAATATATCCACGTGTGACGAAAGAAATCATCTATAATAAAATATAATAGAGATGACCCCCTTTTGAAATAAAGGGAGTCGGACCCCAAACATCAGAATGAACAAGAAAAAATGGACGCTGAGAAACTGACTCACTAGTAGAATAAGGAAGAGTAATTTGTTTTCCAAGTTTGCAGCCCTAACAATCTAAAGATGTATCACCAGAGACAGATCATAAAAGACCACGACGAAACAAAGAGGACAAACGAGAGCCGTAGATGTGACCCAAGCAGTGATGCCATTGAGCAAAAGGGCCGGTTGAAGAGGCAAAGGAGGCAGAAGCGAAAAAGCTGGCAGAGGCAGCAGAAGGAAGATGAAGCCAGTAAAGCTCCCAAAGACGTTGCGAATCATGACGCCGAGGGCCAGTACCAACCAGATTCCCTGTGCGACGATCCTGAACGTAGCAAGAATCGGAGTCAAGAATTATACGACAACCATGGTCATTGAGTTGGCCACCAGAAATGAGCTACATGGCCAATTGGGGGACGAAAGAAACTGAAGGGACACTAAAGGAAGAAGATGAGAGAGTCCATCTTCCAACCACAGACAATGAAGTGTCATCAGCAGTCTGAACTGATAAAGGAGCAATTGAAGGACTGGCAGACTGAAGACGAGTGGAATCAGAAGTCATATGAAATGAAGCACCAGAGTCTAGGATTCAGGGAGATATACCTGATTGTGTGTGGTGAAATCTCTCAAAGCCTGAAGATATAGCAGCAGAACCAGCAGCTCCTGGCGGTGCAGAGACGGACATATGACGCAATAGCGTGAGAATCTCTTGAATATCAGAAGTACTAGATCCAGCACACAGTCAGCAACAAGTCAGTGCCCAGTCACCACGGTCAATGTTGGACCAATCAGGAATTCAAAAAAAAGAGAAGATGTGTATTGAATTTGAATATGAATTGTGTATTGATATGTGACGAATATGTCAATAAATACAGTACATAATAGATGTGTATGGTAAGCACAATAATGAGAGAATATGCAATAAATATTTGACGAGAATAATATATTCTCTAACATGTATATCCACAGTGCTGAAGGGTTGTATTAGTGGAGATCATTTGTGAAGGTGAAGATGGAATGGAAATGGATGCATTGAAGGTTGGCGTTTGGTGGTGGTTTGACTGGACCTGGAGCTTTGCTTGAGAAGAAAACAACTTAGAGGCCTGTTATATATGTTCTCAGTTTTAGACCTTATAAGTCTTTATTTCTGTTTTGTTGTCTTTGGACTATCAGCAGGGTCTTGTTGTGGTAGTGTAGGTTTTTAGGTGCAGGAAGCAGGACAGAGCTGGTTGTGTGTCTTTAGACTGGGTTGGGCCCTCTGCTTTTCTTTCTCGTTTATGGAAGCTTCTTTTTCCGATCCAAAAAAAAAAAACTGTTTTCCTTTCTGTTATCTTATTTAAATTAAATTTTTATTCAATTCAACTAATAGTCGCAGACAATATAAATTTCTCAACCAATCATATACGTATAAACTTAAATAAATACAATTCTGAGTTTAACATGAGACAAACGTTTATCGAAAAAACATGAGACAAACGGAATCAATACAATCAACCCAACAAAATAATCAATCAGATATAAGCAGGTTCAATTATATATAAGTGTTAAGATATCTTCAAGTGTTCATTCGGGCGACTTTCGCTACCCACGGGCACATCGGAGAAGGCGGCAACGATGCGTCTGATACTAACATTCCTCGCTGGCCTGAAACTAAATGACCTGAAGCTCTTTCGTTTTGAGAATATGTCGGATGAGGTTGACAGAATGAGATACACCAGAGCTTGGACTAACACGAATACAAAGATCTTCAGCAACACATGATGAAGCCCGGCAGATGCTATGATTTCTGAAACACTATCCATTTCTTGGTTTTGATGTTGGAGCTGATTTCTGGAAAGATATGGCTGACAGGGTGAGAATATATATAGTCAAGATTGTGTAGAGGATTGATTTTTCGTTTGAGTGAGACAAGCCGTATGTGATTGACCGCACTGCAAGTAAAGCTTACCTTGTTACATCATTGCTAATGCAAATGCACAAAACCATTCGATTAACTGATTATAATAATAAGGGGGAAATACAAATCCATCCTCTAATTTTTTTTCTCCAAATAAGGATTCAAACTAACACAATTTTTAATCAGGAGCAAAACAAAATTTAAATTGATGAATTTTCGAACACTGAGCTTCGTATCTATAATTAAATTGCTGATTCAATCTTTGTGAACCTCGTTGATGATGCCTCAATAAAAAGGTACATGAGTTAAAGAAAAAAGATCGAATTAGTACGTTAAGATTTTATGATGCGATCGTCGGGTCATTTTCAACAGGATTCACATGATTGAGGAAGAAATTTGTCAATTTATTTTTATTTTGTTGATAGGAAAATGTAATAGTTTTGACTGTTGTTCGGAAAGCGGTGATAGTTCAAGACAATAATGTGTATTTTTTCATAATAATAATAAATGCTCAACTGAGAATCCCTATTAATCTCAAATAACCCACATCAAAATTAGTGAAAGTACATCATTTTGTATTTGTGATGTCAACATGTGTTCTAATAACTTTATTTTCTTCGTGATGCATTATCAAACTTTGAGTTTTGTCTAAATACAGTTTTGAACGTGCATTAAGACAAAAATCCCACTCAAAACTGCATCACAAAACAAATTAATGTGTAGCTGATGCAGGGCCGTTTCAAGCCATTGTGAGGCCTGAAGCGAAATTTTTTTTTTTGGGCCTCTTAAATCCGTCTTTCAAAACACATCAACTTTTTTCATGGAAATGGGGTCTTTTTTTATAAAATTGGGGCTTTTTTCATAAAAACAGGGCCTTTTTTTATATAATTGGGGCTTTTTTTTTATAAAATTGGGGCCTTTTTTTATACAATTAGGACCTTTTTTATAAAATTGGGGCATTTTTTTAATCAAAATAATATTTTTTACACTCTTTTTTTATACACCGCTTCAGTGGCTTCCGGATTGAGCCGTGCCTGAGCTGATGTCGTTAATGTATCAACTTTTAAGGGATTCTTAACCTAGTGCTCCTAATAATACCAAAATGATTTTGTATAAAATTGATATAGTTTATCAGTTAATTACTTATTCCTACCGGATCCTATCGGTTCAATAGTTGTGATTGTGTCGTGCAAACATTGTTTTTGTTATGTAACGGACACGAATTCGTGTCAGTTTTTCACTTCTATTTTTGTAATATAGTTTCAACTTTATTTAAAAAGATTTATCAAAAAAAAAACTTTATTAAGTATGGTGTCACAGAAATTCCGCGAATTGAACTGTGCCCTTATTCTATAACCCGACCCGATCCGTTTTTTACCAGATTGGGTTGAAGTTGGGCCGAATCGGAATCTAAGCCCAATTGGCAGCAGCCCAACGTCGTGGTGAAGAAGCAGATGACGGCGGCGACGATGACGAAGTGGAAGCCAGAGAGAGATGCTTCGGAGACGACTCTGCGCGCAGCTGAAAAATCGACTGCTCACTCTATCCTCAATTTCAAAAGCCTCAATATCGTCTTGGGCAACTTCTCCGTTGTTCTCAGTACCAGCGAAAAATGACACCTTTCTTCTAAACCCTAGAAATGGTTTCTTCACAGCTTCACACTGCCGATGCTTCTCATTTAGCTCTGTGAGAGCGTCGTCGGTATTCAACAGGGATGGGAATTACGACGGAAGCGCCACAAATTCGGCCCTCACTTGCCCAGGCTGCGGCGTTCATATGCAGAACACGGACCTCAAGCAACCGGGCTACTTTATCAAGCCGTTGGAGAAGGTTTCGGATTATGTGATGAGAGCGCGGAGAGGATTGGTGGTTGTTGATGAGGCGGAGGTTTCGGATTCGGTGAAGAAGGGGTTTGTGGCTGAGGATGAGAGTGGGAGTTGTGAGGAGGTGGTTGAGAGGTCGCAGAAGCCGGTGGTTTGCGTGAGGTGTCATTCTCTAAGGCATTACGGGAAAGTGAGGGATCCTAGTTTGGAGAATTTGTTGCCGGATTTTGATTTTGATCACACGATTGGGAAGAAGCTGGCCAGCACCAAGGGGACTAGGTCGGTGGTGTTGATGGTGGTGGATGCTTCAGATTTCGATGGGTCATTTCCAAAGAAAGTTGCGAAATTGGTGTCGGATACTGTGGAGGAGTATGATGCAGCTTGGAAAGAAAGGAAGTCCGGGAATGTACCTAGAGTTGTGCTGGTGGTGACCAAGATTGATTTGCTGCCGGCTTCAATATCTCCGACTTACTTTGAGCATTGGGTGAGGAGGAGAGCTAGGGAAGGAGGTGCTAATAAGGTGACGAGTGTTCATCTTGTGAGTGCTGTGAAAAATTGGGGTTTGAAGAACCTGCTTGATGATGTGGTTAGATTAGCTGGGCCAAGAGGGAATGTGTGGGCAATTGGGTCTCAGAATGCAGGAAAATCAACTTTGATCAATGCGATAGGAAAAAATGCTGTGGGGAAAGTCACTCATTTGACTGAAGCTCCTGTCCCTGGGACAACGCTGGGGATTGTTAGAGTCGGAGGTGTGCTCCCTAGTCAAGCCAAGTTGTTTGATACACCTGGGCTTTTGAATCCGAACCATATGGCTACTAGGCTTACCGCGGAAGAGCAAAAGTTGGTTCAAATTAGTAAAGAGTTGAGACCAAGGACTTACAGAATCAAGGTTAGTGTCTTTCTTGTGCAATATTGTCCAAATTTTTATTTTGTCAACCTCTGATATCAGACTTCAACCTTGTCAAATACTTAAATAATGTCTAGTGTTTTAGTTATAACTGCATTTTATTCCCCCGTTATTGCTGGTTACCACATGACACGAGTTTTATATTTGTGCCAAGGGTTTTTTTCTGTATAGGATCCGTCAATTTTACTTCCTTCCTATTTTGGAATATCACGTCTGTTTGTCTGTTTTAGGAGGTTGAAGTTGTGAGGATTTCTGTTTTTATCCCCCATCATTCAGTGCGCTTTCTAGACTGATATTTTCTAGCGTCGACTGTTTGTCTTATGGTTTCGTCACTTCCTCGATAACAGGAAAAATAATATGGTTTCTGACAGGTAGTAATCTGATTTTTTTTATATCTGAAACTGCTAGGCTGGTTACTCAGTCCATGTTGCGGGGCTGATGAGGTTAGACATTGAAGAATCGGCAGTGGATACTGTTTATGTCAGTGTCTGGGCATCACTTCTTCTTCCTTTGCACATGGGGAAGACAGAAAATGTGTGTCATATGGTAGATGATCATTTCGGCCGCCAGTTACAGGTATTGTTTTCTCCTGATAGTATCATCCCTTCCCCACTGCAATTACATTCTACTAATATACTGTGGTAGGCATAGTTGTATAAATCTTTTATTTCTGTAATTGGTATGTCTTGCTGCACCTTTGTTCATGTGGCATGTTGTTTTCAGGCTGCCTTTATAATAAACAAGGTTTCCCTGTTAGTTTAAAATAATGGATTGGTCCATGGATCCTGATTCATCTCGTGTTTGTTCATCAATGTTGCTAGCGATTCCAAATTATGCTACATAGATATGTTTAATTTGTGGCACTTCCATCAGCCACGGCTTGGCCAAGGCTTCATGGTTGTTGTTTTTTGATCGATTAAACTGATACTAGGCTCCATGAACATGTTTTTATTAGTGGCTTGCAATGTGTCGGTGCTTGCTCCAGCTACAACTAGGCGAGAGCTGGAAAAAAGATTGTGTTATGAATTTTTTTACGAACACGATCATAATAATGGAGCTATGTCTCTTGTCCAAAATAAATTGGATAATGATTTCTATTAGCTGTTGTGAAGATACTTTATATCTCCCTGTTAGTTGCTTATTTTACTGACAGACGACATTTGGTATCTTCTTCAGCCCCCAATTGGTGAGACGAGAGTGGCAGAGCTTGGGGAATGGGTAAGGAGGGAGTACTGCATCACCGGGAATAGCTGGGACTCCAGTTCTGTAGACATTGCAGCAGCTGGGGTGGGTTGGTTCTCCATTGGGCTTAAGGGAGAAGCAGTTGTAGGTGTCTGGACTTATGACACTGTTGATGTCTTCCTTCGCAACCCTTTGGTCCTCCATAGGTCAAAAGACTTTGAAGGTGCTGGATTCACTGTTTCCAAAATTGTCTCCCAAGCCGACCAAGCTTTAAACAAATCTGCCCGTCAAAATGAGAAAAAGAAAAAGAAACTCCATGACCCAAAATCAGAAAATTCCACTGTAACCGAGTGCGGAGCAAGCCCATCTTTGGAAGGACAGCAATTGGCTTAAGTACAATGGCAACACGCCTGATAGAAATAAGATAGTTTTCTTGCCGGAATGAAAAGTCCAAGCTTTCTCGATCAAGCAGCTCTCATAACATTCATATGCATAAGCACTCGGTATGGATTCAACTTTGATGTTTAGATTGAGAGGGATGGTTGGTGATCAGTTATGGTCACCCCTGGAGTTAATTTTGTTTGGTGTGGTGACATAGGAATCGAATCCGGAACCCGAGATATTGCTCCTCAACCAATACGCCCCTACCCCAATTTTGTTTGGTTTCACATGTGTACGAGAGCATACCTCTTTACTATATTAAAACAAGGCTTGTTGGCTGTTGCCATATTAAAGCATCTTCACCATGATAAAAAAAAAATCATATCATTCATCTCTCTCATCTTTTTTCTCTCTCATCTAATCATCCTTCATGGTTTTTTCAATCACATGCACCCTACTCATGATTCAAAAAAAAGTTTATCATCAATCTCTTTCATCACTACATAAATTATAGCTCATAAATGTTAAGATTAATAAAAATATATCAAAGTGTATCTCGTTTTATAGAGCTCAAAAAATTATGAATATTAGTATTTATTTTGATTATTTTTAATTTGTAATTTAGAAGATATATTCGTTGCAAGATCAAAATAAAAATTGTACTGTTTCTTACACAGGACACGTGTCGCGTTGCGATTGGCTCATTCTCATGCTCAAAACACAAAAAAAGAGTATGAGATGCTCATTTTTTTTAAAAAACCATGTGATGATCTTTTTGATGATCAAAAAAATCATGGTGACCATGATTTTTTTGATCATCTCCCATACTCACTTTTTATGCTCCAAAATAACATGGTGGGATGCTCTTAGATGGTTTTCTATTGCTTCAAATATGTTGTACTAGTATTAATTAATTAACATACATGAATGCATAAGCTGTCAGGTTGTATACATGATGGCGCATGCAACAGCACAGCCACATATGGCTCCAAACCAATATGTAACACTCGTACTTTTGTATCGTAGCATCACAAACACAGTAAGTTCCAAAATAGGCTCATGTGACCACTGGTTGTCCCCATTCAACCATGGCTCCCACCTCTTATCAGGAATCATATTTGGATTGGACCGGCTAATCGACACTTTCAGATTCTGCACAGCCAAGTTAGACTTATGGCCTATGGGTCGTCCAGTATGTATGCTATATCAATTATTTTTAATTATATAACTGGCCAGATGAATAAATGATATTAATGTCAAAATAGTCGGTAGCCGAGTGTTTTGAAATGGACAAAGTCTCGAGTTCGATTCTTACTAAACATTTTTGAGGGGAATAAATTCTGATAATTCGATTGAGCTTATCACCTTGTAATGGGGTGGTCGCAACTGGATACCAATCTTTTCTTTACGCAAAGCTCGGATAAATTTCGGGCTTTAATACCTTTACTTATTTCTACCCTTCCTCGTCTATCAAAATCTTAGCTTCAGCTCCGTCCGAATTTAGATTCCATCTCTTACTACCACCAATACACGCCCTAGTGTGCCGACATACCAATCTTCATCAAATGCATTTAGAGCTCGCTAGACTCCAAATTGAATGACCATCCAAATCCTTAAAAGCTCCTTAAAAGTATATATCCAATCCAATGGAGTCATACTCAGAGGCGGATATACATGGTTAGTAAATTTAAGTTAAATAATTTGGTGAGTTTTTTGAAAATAATCTAACTTAATCGTAAAATTTTAGTGTTAATAGTTAATACTACGTTTTAAGAACATATACTTATTCAATCTAAGATCAATCTTATAATCAATCAAAATAAGTCTAACGTCAAACTGAATAAATCTTGTATGAACAACGGTAAAGGTGTCCAAGGTGGCATGAGCTCCAAGAGTCAAGAATGTACCGATGGTGATTTGGGGTAGATATGCGGATCCATGCGCACTTTAGAAGTGGTGAAATGTACCCTATGATTTCGGATCCAATCAAGATGTCTTACTAGAGCGTCAGATATCAATATATATGTAATAGATGATCAGGCGTCATATGCATTATATTATTCTCAGTTGTTATACCCAATTATATTTAAAAAAAACTGAATAAATCTTGTAATCAAACAAGTCTTGAACAATCTTATTTGTATTGGTTTTCTAGTCCCATTGATTTATTTTGTCATTTTAATTCGTAGAAGTTGAGCGAATTTTATCACGATGACTTCGATTTTGAAGATTGAATGCCCTATGAACGTCAACCTCACCTTTATATTGACAGTGTTCGAAAAGATAAACATTTTTTTTAATTTGAAGGATCGTGATACATTTGCTAGAGTGATGGTATACTACAAATTTTTGGAAAAATTCAGTCATTTAAAATGTGACGGAAAAGTGACGGAATTTTGCCGGAAAACACAGAAATCCCCGCAAAATTCCGTCAACAACCACGCTGACGTCATTTTTCCCGGCGGAAACTTGATTCCATCAAAATTCCGTCATCATTTTCCGTCAAATTTCCGAATACATTTTGTCTACATTCCGTCACTCAAAACTCCGTCACACGTTCGTCAATTTTCCGATGTAAATTTCCGTCTATTTATCCACAAAAGTCTGACATGCATTATTTCCATCATAATTCCCTCTGTATTCCGTCACCAATTATTTTCCCTCATTATTCCCATAAGTTTCCGTCATAGCTAATTCCATCATTATTCCGGTAAATTTCCGTCATCAATGTAATTGCGTTAAATTTTGCATTACAATGGTCAAATATTTTTCCCGCACATTTCCGGAATTATTTTTATTAATTGCATTAAAATGGTCAAATATTTTTCCCGCACATTTCCGGAATTATTTTTATTAATTACATTACAATGGTTAAATATTATTTGCAAATATATATTATTGGAAATATGTTACAGACAATGTACTAATTTTAAAGACAATAATTTTATATATTACTAGCCCTTATTCATTCATTGTTATCAGAACATGCACATAAAATAAATCTAGTAGTTAACGAAAATTGATGGACAACCAAAAACACAAGCAGAGAAATTAACAGTTCAAAATTGATCGCCTATACTCCTGATCTTGTCCCTCTTTTTCTTTACTTGATGGGAGATTCATCCTCTTCAAAGCAGAATATGAAGATTTGGAGTCCGGTGAAGAGTAGGAAGCGATGGCATAGACGGAGGAAGAATATGCTGCAAATATGGAGAAATTTTTTTGATAAGGCGAAGATGGAGGAAGTTGAAAAAATGGAAAGGGTTTTCGGTGGGTGTTGTAAATTTGAGAAACATGTTGATTATATAGAGGTAGGTATTATTAGAGTTCAGTTAAGACAACGTTTGGCAACAGGCGCTGTCTAAATTAGACTTTAGACAACACTTGTTACCAAACAAGCGTTGTCTTAAGTGGACTTTAGACAGCGCTTTTAGTCAAATGCTGCCTAAAGTAGATATAAGACACACTTCTATTATAAGCGCTGTTAAAGGTAGCTACATAAGAGTTTGATTTTTTTGTCACTAAGTAACATCGTCAATTAATTTCCGTCATTGTTCCATCATATTTCCATCGACGTTGACGGAAATGTGATGTAATAGTGAGGGAATTTTTTAAATATAACTAAAACTAAATATTACGGAATAGAGCGGGAATTTTTTTTAAATATAACTAAAACTAATTTAATAAAACAGCGCTTTCTATCTAAGCGCTGTCTTATTTGTGATTTTCCACAGCGCCTTCTAATTAAGCTTGTTAAAAATATTTACGACAGTGCTTTTCACAAAAAGCGCTGTTATATGTTAACATTACACATCGCTTTTTGTGTAAGCGCTGTCTAATTAAAGGAAGTAAATTTTTTTTACATATGGACCTCACAAAATTTCGTTGTTCTTCCATCACATTTCCGTTTTGTTGACGGAAATGTGTTGTAATATTTACGAAATTTTGTAAATATTCAACCGTCAATAAACTTAGGTAAATGAAACGAATATTACAAATTTGTGACGGAATAAAGTGGGAATATTGGCTGAAATTCTATGATGACAGAATATAGGGGGAATACTAACGGTAATATAAATGACGGAATTTAGCTGGAAATGGAACGACATTAACGCTCCCAATATTTCCCTTTATTTTTCCTCAACATTCCGTGTAAAGAATTCCGTCAGTATTCCACCTCAATTGTGGAGACGGAATTTTTGTGCACGAAATTGTGACGGAAATTTAACGAATATTATTTGGGTGACGGAATTTTGATGAAATTATAATGGATTATTTTCCGTCAGCGTGTCAGTTGACGTTTTACTGACGGAATTTGGAGACGATAAAATCCCAAAAATTTGTAGTGGTAGATACTAAATACCAAAAAATATTGCACATATTATTTTACTATTTCGACGCTTGAAGTTAACCTTGACATTATTCGTTGACACCACCAAGGGCGGGGAAAAGCGCATGGTAGATTTTTGTGTGGGCTCATCTTGTTTGTTAGAAAAGATTTAATTCATGGAAAAGGATGAGGTTAGAACCATCAGTTTTCGTCACAACTTAGAACTTTTAATATTCGTTAAATTAAATTATCTACGATCCTTAAATTTAGCAAATACAATAATTTTTTTAAATTACAATATATATGATTCGAGAGCACATTAGTCAACTGAAAAAAATCACACGATCCTATCTCCACAAATCCCACGATTTTAGACCAAATCCCACGATTTTAGACCAAAATTACTTACCTCGTAACTTCAGTCGCAGTCGATGATTGAATTGGATTTTGAAATATAAACGAAATTGGATTTGTATACGATGTGTCTCTATGTTGGTAGGTCGTGTGTCTTTTAGTCGTTGAAATTTTATGCCCAAACTCGGTTATTGTTGGTGGATTAGTGCCCGGTGTTTGTGGTTTTAAGCAGACCAATTTTGATCTCTGCTCTTTCTTTATGGTATCACGAGTACATAATTCGTAATAAAGTCATGATATTTGTGTTACTGAGCTCAAATGCTTTGATATCATTAAGTGTTGTTCATAATATTCGTGGTTTTGCTTTATACGTTTTTTATTTTGATAATGTCTAAGAACTTTGTTTTGAAAATGTTTTGGAATAGATGAAAGGGAATCGTGTGGAGAGGAAACACTATAAAATTGGTCTCAATTGTACGACAACACAGATTCGACGCAAAAGTGTGTCAAAAAGTCGTCGTATGTTCGTCGACAATACGACACAAACCCAAGGTGTCTGACAGAACCGCTTGTCGTCAAAGCGATTGTGCAAATAAATTTATAATAGTCCGCGACTCGCAACTATACTACTGGGTAGTACTTGGTAAGTAGGGGTCGAACCCAAGGGAACTAGGGGAATAATTGTTCTTCGGGGGGAATTACGCAGCGTGGGAACGTGTTTAAGGTCGGTTGGTTGGTTTTAAAGCTACCAGCTATTTTGATTGATTGATTGGTTGGTTGGTTGATTTTAACACTGGAAAGTAAATTACTATTTTAATGATTAAGAGAAATGTTCGGTTTCAGGGGACTTGTATTATATCCTGTTTATCATTGACCTTTAGTGAATCATCTAAGTATTCAAACGGTGTATCAAGGCCATTCCAAGCACTCGATTTGCGTACACTGTCTAGCCTATTCCAAGGACGTAGAACACTTATTCTATTTAGACTAATACTCCATTCCCGGTTATATTAGCCTATGTGCATCCATTTGATCAATCATTCCCGATCAACCAAATGGTGTTTAGGATGAGTCAAACTTCTCAGATAAGCTTTGCCATTCCAAGCATCCACTTATCCGTACAAGTTTACGAACCCCCATGGTGAGCTTTGCCATTCCAAGCGTCCCCTCAACCATGGACGTTCTGACTTAATATATGGCACATAGAATAAGTTTTGAATACTAAGACTAAACACTAAGTTAATAGTCTTAAAACATTTTATAATACAAGTGCGCCCCTTAGACCGAACTACTAGTTTAGCTACTATTCATCGCGCTAAACATTATACTAAGGAAATTAAAGACAACAGTTAAATAAATAAATACTAAGAGAAACTTACAACCGTTGAAGCGCCAAGGGAGCTTTCCTTTATTTCCAAAGCAAAATTACAACATTACAAATATTACAACTTCTAGAGAGAGAAGTGAATTTGAGTTGAGGTGTGTGAAATGAGGAGGAGGAGCTCCTCCTTTTATAGCCCAAAGGGGAGGAGATGGGTGGTGGAGATGGTGGACATGTGCATTTGATCCAAGGGAGGAGAAGGAGGAGCTTGTGGAGGAGACAAGTGGCGCAAGGAGGAGGAGCCGGCGGCTTTTGGTGGAGGAGGGTGGAGCCGCCGGTTGCCGGTCACCCAAGGGGGAGGAGTTCCTCCCTTGCCCACCTCCTTGAATGGTGGCCGGTCATCTTTGCCCAATGTGTGATTTTGTACAGTTTTGTGCAGTCTTTTCACAAAACTGTCAATGTGTTCCTTCCCCGGTCTGTCTTGACTCCACTCCTGATTCTTCTGATTAATTTGTTCTGGTCAATTCAACGTCAGGATCCTTGATATCTCTTCAGTCGGCATATGATCTTGACCTTGGATTGACTCTTGTTATCTTTTCAGCTTAAAATCCTCTCCTTAGCGTGTTTTCACTTCAGTCTCTAAAATGCCCTGTGAAAATATATCGGGACTAACACGTAGACGTTAGATAGACAAACAGTCTAATTAAGGGGGTTTTACTGTGTTTCTGACTCGTATAACTTTGGTCCATCAGTGTCGCACAAACCACCGTCGCACCGTTACAATGTGTGCGACACACAAAAGTCAGCATTACAACACATCGTCGTAAGGCTAATTAACACCCGTCCCACAGCTTCTGCGACACGACTGCTACACTTTTATGTCGTCACTGTTGCCGTGTATGTGTCGACAATTTGTCGCACAATTTGAACGACACATGTTTGTCACATTTTTCACACATGTACGACACCTCCAATATGTCATCAATATTTAATTACAATTAATGTAATTTACTAAATATTAATATAAAAACAATTAATTTTTTAATAATATATTTTTTTTATGAAATCATGGAAATATAATACAAGTAATATGCACAAACTTGTCATTGATACATATATATAACAAAAAGTAATAGTGCCTGGTACATGTTGACCTACGAAGCTAAATAGTGTTGAACACATGAAAGCTAAATAATGTGAAACAAGTTCAACACACTGCAAAAATGATGCTTCTACAAAGTTCTAGCAGTGTGGAGAGGAAATTAAAGAAGATTGTCGAAGAGTTTGTAATTTTATCTTTCGAAAATCTAGTTCTCGAAATAACGAAATATTTGATTCGATATTCGTGGGATGTTAAGATTAGAATATACATTATCATTTCCCAATATACCCTTATTAGCCATAAAAATGATTAAAAGATTATTTATTTCAAATTAATTTTGATTAATATAAACCATATAGATTATCAGATCCACGGATATTAAAATTTTCAAGTTCTGACAAAAACCAATAGTTATGACAAGAAGTCAACCCTTAATTCATATCATTTAAAAAATGTGATAAGAACTTTAGAGAGCAATTAATTGTAATATAATTCCGAATCAAAAACAAAATTGTAATATAATTCTACTATTTGTTTCAAATAAAATATTTATCTCATATTACATGCTCCGAGTAAAGATTACGTGCAAACTATAAAATTTGTCAAAAGTGGATTATAATTTGTTGCCTAAAAATCAAAAGTGTGATATAGTTCATCAAAAGTAATATATTATTCATAACCGAAAAATCATCTATATGACGAACTATAGTCTCATCCGTCCAAAAGACCAAATCAAAATATGTTATTAATTTATATTTTAAAATATATTATTTACACCAACTCCTTTTTCTACGCACTCATACCGAATAGTCTATCTATCTAAAAACCCAACTAGCATCTTCACACGACCAAATCCTCACTCATGACTCATCGCCCAGTCGAATCTCACCAACAACAAATCTGGTACACACCCAGTTCAGGTCACCAAACCTGACTTTTCTATCTCATTCTTTATTTGTAAAGCCTTGTTAAGTCAATAACGAATCTCATTTTCAGATCCCTTTAAATATTAATAATCTACGTGCATCCAGTAGCGCGAGTTGTGTTATTTTTAGGGGAGGTCAAAAATCAGTTCGAATGTAAAAATAAAAATTGTTCGTATCGTACCGCAAAAGCGTATTCGGTTAATCGTATCGCTTTTGAAAAAAATTGATTTATCAAAAATCGTACCGCAATCAAATAAAGCGGTGCGGAAGCGGTTCTTTATCTCAAACCACCCGATTTAAGCCGCCACCGCACCGCATATATAATTAATTATTAAATAAATAAATAATCTAATAATTAAATAATCAAATTATTATTTTTGACACAATAATAATCAAAATTATTACGTTTAAAAAAACAAATCATAATTTCCAAACCAGATTACGTTTAACAATCACAATCATATGTAATGCGGGTTTTAAACCAAATCGCACCGCAACGCACCACATAATGTGGTGCGGTGCATATTTGGTTTTTATTTATGTGGTACGATTTGCGGTTTGAAAAATTTCCAAACCAGATTATGCGATACGATTGCGAATTTACTCTTAAATCGCACCAACCCAGTGGCGGATGCAGCCGGGTCCCGGGGGATCCCAGGACCCCTCTCAACTTTTGAACAATTTTTTTTTGAAATTTTTTGATTAAACACCTATCTTCGGTTGCTATTTTTCTAAGCTTAACCTTCTAATTTCATCTCGGAGTAAACATGAAAGTTATAGAACATTCAATTAGCTTTCTATCCATATATAGATCATCTTCAACGGACAATGCGTGACGCCTCTATGAGCTTCCGAAAGTTGGCTCGGACCCCCTTGATTTTGGCAAACTTCAATCAAACATCTAGTTTTGGTCGCTGTTTTTAACAGCTTAACCTCAAATTTCATCTTTAAGTAAACATGAAAGTTAAAGAACATTCTATTAGCTTTCTATACATATATGGATCATGTTCAACGGACACCAGATGATGCCTCTATGAGCTTCAGAAGATTGGCTCGAATCCCCTCAATTTCGGTAAATTTCAACTAATCATCTATCTTTGATTGTTGTTTTTATCAGCTTAACCTCCGAAATTCATCTTGCATTAAACATGAAAGTTATAGAAAATTCAATTAGCTTTCTATCAATACATAGATCATCTTCAACGGACACCGGATGATGTCTTTATAAGCTTCAAAAGGTTGGCAAATCATTAGCGGACTTCAAACATATGTCATGTTTCGACTTAGTTTTCAGTCACCTTAACATTAGACGTGTGTCTAGATGTAAGCATAGAAGTTGTAGCCCTTATCGACAGCTTCATGCGCAAGGTGATTGATTTCTCAAGTGGTGCTCAGTCGACCTGTTATATGTTAAAGTTGTTAAGGTTACATGTGATTGACTGTGTACACTTGTTATGCGTTCTTACTTTACTTATGTTTTTGGTTGCTTAAACGTCTGATTGATATCTTGATATCAATTGAAGAGTCGTAGGCCGTCAAATTATCTCTCCAATGATATATATCTCGATCTTATAGGGTAATCGACGTGTCTTCTATGACCTCTCAAAGTTAGATCGTCAATGAACTTTATATGAATTCAAACTTTGATATTTTACTAGAAAATAACTTATATCATCAAATATAAGGAATATATATATATATATAGATGCGCTCAAATGAGAACACCCTCTTAGGCTAAGAACATGAGAATCATTCTCAGCCACTCATTTTGTTGAAATGAGTGGTCCAAAATGCACCACGTCATCTACTATGCACTTTCTGCTTTTTACTATGCACTTTCTGCTTTTACTATTCTGCACTTTTGTCTTTTACCTAAAAGACAAAAGTGCAGAATCAATCTACACCCTTAGATCATTTGATCCAAAGGTGCAAAATAATTCTCATGTTCTTAGCCTAAGAAGAGTTCTCATTTGAGCGCGCCCCTATATATATATATATATATATATATATATATATATATATATATATATATATATATAGGGGCGCGCTCAAATGTTATGGCTTACTAATGTGTTATGTGTTATGAAGTTCTGATTGGTTGATGAAAAACAAGGAACCAATCAGAGGTGAGGAACACGGTTCTTATGGTGCACCTCACAAGCATGGGGGGTTGGGTGGGTGAGGGTGCACCGTAGTTACGGTGTTCCTCGCTTCTGATTGGTTCCTTGTTTTTCATTAACCAATCAGAAGCTCCGTAACACATAACACATTAAGGAAGCCATAACATTTGAGCGCTCCTCTATATATATATATATATATATATATATATATAGGAGCGCTCAAATGTTATGGCCTTCTTAATGTGTTATGTGTTACTTCAATCTCAACCTTTAGATCAAATGATCTAAAGGTGCAAAATAAAGTCAAAGTGCAAAATAAAAGTCAAAAAGAGACAAAGTTGTTTGTCATTTTGCACTTTTGTCTTTTACTTAAAAGACGAAAGTGCAAGATGTAATCTGGACCATTAGATTCAAATGATCTAAAGGTGCACAATAGAGTAACACATAACACTTTAACAACCCATAACATTTGAGCGCGCCCCTATATATATATATATATAGGAGCGTTCAAATAAAGCAGGCTACAGTAAATTGAGGCACTGAGGCAACATCTCACCCACTCATTCATACACATCATCTTCATCCATCCAATTAAAACTTGACACCTGCCCCACTATCTTTTCCATTTCTTAACCTTTTATTTTCACTAAACAAATTAAAATATACTTGGAAGGTTACATTAGACATTTCATTCTTCAATCTGCCAGCCATTCATTTCATTCTCTTTCTCTCTCTTTGGAGAATTCCAGATCTGGATTTGGGCGAACTCGTTCGAGTTCTGAAATTTCGATGCCGCTGAATCAACCGTCGTCGGCAGCCGATCCCAACTGTGTCGAGCGACGTGTCGATGCCGCTGAACCCAACTGTGTCGATGCCGCCGAACCCAACTGTGTCGATGCCGCTGAATCAACCGTCGTCGGCAGCCGCTGAAATTTCAATTGTTGCGGTTTGGTTGTCACAGCGGGTGAAGTGGAGGTATTGGGTATCGTTGGACGCGTCGTTGCCTGGACTGAAGAATTCGATGCAGCCGCTACCGCCACCTGGTGAAGGAGGGATGGAGGGGCAGGTGGTGGCTGGGGAGGATATGAGTAAGAAGATTAGGAAGCCGTATGTGATTTCGAAGTCCAGGGAGAGCTGGACGGAGTTGGAGCATGAGAAGTTTTTGGAAGCGTTGCATCTGTAAGTACCGACAGTTAGTTCTTCCAATTATGCCTGTTTTGTTTCTTATTGCTTTTTATGAGAATTGATTTCAATTGGGTAGGGAAATTGGGTCTTAATTGGGGTGAATCAGTTATTGGACGTGTAATGGGAATAGTTGCAACGTTGGGATGAAGTCTGCCTTTTGTTCAAATCATATATGCTTGAACAGTGTTCTCCATTGTTAGTTTTGGAATTTGGATTTTCGATGGAGGATTGGTCATCTTGATTACATAGTTGGAGAACAAGTGTGTGTATATAATGTTGATTAAGAAAGCATGAATTGCCCATTTGTGGGAGGAGATGTGATCATGTTCGACCTGGTAATCTTCTTTTTTTAGACTTGTGTAGTGGATTTAGCTACGATTGAACTAAAGTTTGCTAGCAATCTGAGTTATGCGGACCTTACATGCGAGCTGATTGTTTTTCGTTTTCCATTGTACTTAATTCAGCTTTGATCGGGATTGGAAAAAGATAGAAGCCTTTGTGGGGTCCAAGACTGTGATACAGGTAAGTCTGCAGTTGGATTATCAGATTTCTAGAGCAGAATTATTGAGTTAATTTCAATAGGCTTTTGTTATGTCTTGTTGGGTTGCTGTCATTATGTGCTAGGAATAATGCAAGCTATTATCGGTTTCTATTGTGACTAATATCTTATAATGCCTTTTTTAATGAGAGTGAAACCTTAAGCATTTACTTTTTACCAGATCCGTAGTCATGCCGAAAAATACTTTCTGAAAGTTCAGAAGAATGGAATGAATGAACATGTACCTCCTCCACGTCCAAAAAGGAAGGCTTCTCATCCATATCCGCAGAAAGCTTCTAAAATCGGTATTAGGGTCCAAGGATGCTTATGTTTTTTAAGCAGCCTGGACCAAATTAAATAAATTTTACTGTCTTCAACTCATATACAAGTTAAATAAATGAGAACATCACTTTTGTGCTTCATAAACATGACTGTGGATCTCTGTGGTAAAATTAATGTCAAGTAGTGTAATACAGTTGATAAAAGTTCTTTGTTTGTGTATTGGTTGGATTATGTTGAGTTTGGTAAGATGTTGTATTTGCCTACTTGAAGTGAATAGTTACATAACAGGAATTTTTGGTTGATTTAGCTCAGGATCCAATTGTATAAACTGTTCTGTTTACATCATCTCCCATAAAGAGCTCAGGTTAAAGACCCCAAGGTTCTGAGCAAGATTCCCAAGGGACCATTGAAGTGAAGAGCAAGAACAAGACATAGAGTGATCCCATAAGGGTCAATCTGATGTATTTGTTTTATTAGTGATATTCAAATTGTATCAAGGACATGTCGGATAATTGATGCTAAGGATTTGTAGTTCCATTTTGTTTACCAAAATTAGTACTAATTGAAAGCATTTGTAACTATTTGTATAAGTGTTTTGTTTCTTTTTTTATTTTACTTATGTTCATTTTTTATAAATGAAATGTTTCAGAATAAATTGCAATCAATTTTTTTATTTGATATGTCATTACCTCCTTGTTGATAACACATATGCATATTCATTTCAAAATAAATTGCAATCAATTTATAATTTGATATGTCATTATACCCTAACACATTTGCACATTCATTACCCCCTTATTTCATAAGTCATTACCCCCTTGTTTCATAAGTCATTACCCCCTTGTTTCATAAGTCATTACCCCCTTGTTTCATAAGTCATTACCCCCTTATTTCATAAGTCATTACCCCCTTGTTTCATAAGTCATTACCACCTTGTTTCATAATAAGTCATTACCCCCTTGTTTCATAAGTCATTACCACCTTATTTCATAAGTCATTACACCCTTATTTCATAAGTCATTACCCACTTATTTCATAAGTCATTACCCCCTGATGGATCGTTAGGTTAGCCAACTATATGAGGGAGATCCCAGAGTGGTATCCCTCAGACAGATGGCAGCGGAAAATAACTCTCGTACAGGAAATACAGGACAGAAAGTAAATGCTCACGATTTAGAGTGGAAACCTTACTGCAACCTTTGCAGCAGGATAAAAACCACTTGCCTTCTGGACAGTTCCAGAAGGGCTTCAAGATCCGTATTATTGACAAAGGAATATGCTTGCAGTTTGTTACACTTGTCTCACACAGTGACAGCTAACAAGACTACTCAATTCGAAGAGTCAACTAATACGATCGCCTTGCTTGCACACAGCAGCACCTTGTCAGCTCCGGATTTGAACACTCTTCAATCTCTGATTGCTATTGCCAAAAAGCCGAACTTCACAATGAAGATTCTTCTTTCTTTTTATAGTCTCTTCAAGTCGGCAGGGTATATCTCCATCATAGATCCGTTCGCTATCTCTCAGATGTGATATGGTTAAGATATTTCCATATCTTAACTACATCACATATTCGCCTTCCAAATGTGGCTTCGATATTCCCGTCGTATATACTTAAATCTCCTCATGTATATATTTGAATTAATGATCTTAATCAAATATCACACGCATATATTCTTGTATCTTCGATGCATATCTCCGTGTATCTTTTCCCAGATCCGATCTGGTCATAAGTCGGTTTGTCTCTCACATGGAACACATCTCTCTCGCAGCTTTGCTCTCTCTCAGAGATGTCCAGTGAGCTTACCTGTCAGACAGTGATTTCTGCATACTCAAGTGGATTATTAGTTAAGTGTTTGTTATCATCAAAACACAAGGGTCCAACAAATTCCCCCTTTTTGATGATGACAAACACTTCTTCACAGATAAGAAATCACACACAGTAGTGATACCGAATTCACATCTACATTCCCTTTGGACAGCTAGCTACTTCAGAATTGTTTCACTAAAATTTCTACTTAAGGTCTAGCTAGCATAGTTCCCCCTCAGATAGACATCCGCTTAAATTTCGGTACTGATTTCCCCCCTTAGTGTATGCACATAGTTCTTCCCCCTTTTGGCATCATCAAAAAGATATGCAAATAAGAACACAGAGTAATGGAAAGAAAAAACATTTCATTCATGCCTGCAAGATAGAAGCGTGACATGCAGACGCCATACATGCGGCAGAGAATTCAAAAAGCATAGAGAGTTTAAACATGAAATTGAAAAAATAAGTTCAAAAGGGGGGGGGGCTAATGTGGGTGGGGAGTGCAAGGAGGGGTGGTCCATGAGACAGTGCAGACTAAGGCACAATCGTGAACGAGTCCTTCATCTGGTTCACAATCTCGGTGGCAAGGTTCTTCATTTTCCCTGAGAAGTCCTGGACAGCGACGGACATTGCCCCCGAGTCAACAGTTATTGCCAGCTCCAGATCAACCACCTTCTGCTTCACAAGCTGCAGTTCCGACTTCACCTCTACCAGCTCAGTCTTTGCCTCCATTACCTCAGATTTTACCTCCTTCAGCTCACCCCTGAGCTCCTTCATCTCTGCACGAATCACTGTCAGTAATGCCAGCACCTCACTTAATCCCTCAGAGGGGTTTGCCTCAGCACCACTGACGGGAGCATCAACATTGATAGGTGTCACATCCTGGACATCCTCATCCTCATCCACATCCACTGCGACAACAGCAGGAACCGTCCATCCGACTCCGGCAGAGAACTCCAAGCCCAGTTTGGCAATGTGATCTTCACATAGTGCATACGAAAGCACTCTCTCGGTCTCAGGGTGGTAAGCTTCCCAATACCTCAGTATCTCCTTCACAAATCCAGGAAAGGGCAGTCCATTAGACGGATTGTTGCTGTTTTTCTCCATGTGTTTCATGACCTGAAAGGCCAGGTTCACTTGCTTCCTTTGCACGATTTGATCAATCAACAGCATGTCCTGGAAGGTTACTTGACTGTGCTTGTGCTTTCTGGGGGAGATGTTCGAAACAAGGATTCTGTGTAGAATTCTAGGGAGTACGTCCATGTGAGTGTTCTCCCGCTGACCCTTTGCTGTGACATCCAACCCGAGTCTTTGAAATACTTCTGCCTTTGCCACAGTGCCTGGCCAGGCACCTTTTGAGTAGGTGGCATACCCTCCTTTGGGCACCCCCAGGACTGTGGCCAACTCCCTCATGCTCATGGAGTACCACTCACCCCCTACTACAGCCGACAACTCCCAGTTGCCTTTTCCTTCTTCCTTTTCAACCAGCTTGACTTTTGAATAGAACTCCCTTACCAATTTCTCATCAACAACAACAGGTTTCTTGAACAAGCCGCCCCACCCTTGGGCCTCCAATAGTTCACTGATTTCTCCTAACATGTTCGTTGCCAGCCACTCTTCATCCAGCACTAACTCCAGTGCAAACCCTCTTCCGACTTCCTCCGACTCTTCAGCACTGTCGTCCGACCCAGCCACCTCTTCAGCATGCGGACCAGAGGACCGGCCGGATCTCAGGCTTTTCCGGGCGGATGCGGGAGCGGGTTTCCTTGCTCGTTTGCCTGCCGACCTGGTAGCCACCGAGGTCTCCTTCTTAACCTGCCGCTGAGAGGAAGAGTCCTCTCGCAGAGCTTCGAGTCTCTCCTCAAAACGGACCACTTCTCTGGCCACGGTGGAGCCTGTCGGACCAGAATCACCCGGCGTGACCGACTGCAGAATAGACTCCAGATCGAAAGGTTTAACACCGCTTGCGAGCAACTGAGCGGCCATGGCGGCAGCTTCGGCAGATGAGAGATTCGCTTTAGGGTTTGAAGACGCCATGGATTTAGGGTTTCGAAACTTCAGAACTTTCGTGAGAGAGAAGACAAAGCCTGAGAGTGGTGTGGGAACAGTACGCTCTCCTTTCTCTTCTTATACCGCAACAAACCCTAGCGTCTGAACAGCACTGTCCTTTGTTCGAAACGTCGCCTCCTCTCAATAAATAAACCGCCTTCACTTTTGCAATTTCCACCTTTTCTTTCCTTCCAAAAACGGTTCAGCAATAACCCCTTGCCAAAATCAAATCAGACTGAAAGGGCATGCTCCAATAGACAGGGGAACGACACATGTCATCTGAAATAAACGTGTCTCCTCATAAAAGCCACAGACGCGACAATACCCTGCTGCAGAAAACTGTTCACCTTTCAATTCAACTTTACGTCTTCCCAACGCCAAGAAATCTTTATCGAAGGATGAATAACTGCCCATCTTCACATCTATCACAAAGGTTGTTTCCCAGTCGAAGGTAATCTATCCACGGTGATACCTCAGTCTTACTGTCTCATGGGTACACAAGGTTTTTGGTATGATGTGCTAATTTACCCAAATGGTACAAATAACATCACACCCAACCAAGAAGAAAATAATATCATCCAAACAAATTATATTGGTTTCATACCTCATGTGGAGTGACTCCAGAAAAGGTAGTGCATCAACGGGCTCATAGGAGCGTTCCACACGAGGATAGGCTAAGGTTGGTCTAGAGTACCTCCTTGGTTTATATTGTGGGATCAAATATGGAGGTCTCTTTTGGGCAGAAAGGAATCATAATTTCATGGTTTTTGGTCCCTAATGCATTCATCAATCTCATAGCAAGCATGCATGAGTACATTATGAACACAGCTTACTTTTTTCACTAGCACAGAACATCCATGTTAGACTCTCCATCAGACGTGACTTATGTGCATCTAGTCTAGCCAGTCACTGAGGGAGTAACAATTGGTCATAGCTTTAAGGGAGAGAAACCATACCTAGTTCCAGCCTCAGCTTCTCGTAGGGTTCTCTGTGCAAAGCTTTGGTGAATATGTCTGCAATCTGTTCCTCAGTTCTGCAATATTCCATCTCAATTGTTCCCTTTTCTACACAGTCACGCAGAAAGTGATACCGAATTTCTATATGTTTGGTACGAGAGAACTGTACTGGATTTTTAGAGATGTTAATAGCACTGGTGTTATCACACAATATTTTAGCACGATTTGTAACAACACCATAATCACTTAGCTGTTGCCTGATCCACAGCAGCTGCGCACAGCAAGCGGCGGCGGCGATGTATTCCACCTCAGCGGTGGACAGCGCAATCGAGGACTACTTCTTTGAAGCCCAGGAGATGAGGCATGGTCCTAGATATTGAGCCATCCCTGATGTGGACTTCCTGTCTATCTTGCACCCAGCATAGTCAGCATCGGTGTATGCCTCCAGGCGAAGATCTCCTCCCCTCGGATAGAGCAAGCACAGGTCATCTGTTCCCTTCAGATATCTTAATATCCTCTTCACTGCTTTCACGTGGGTTTCTCTAGGATCAGCCTGAAACCTAGCACACAGACAGACACTGAATAAGATATCAGGTCTGCTAGCAGTGAGATATAACAGTGAACCGATCATTCCCCTGTACAGAGTTGGATCCACTCGAGGTGAGGACTCATCCTTTGCCAGGGTGTCGTTCAAGGACATTGGTGTAGCACACGTCTTGGCAGATTCCATACCAAACTTCTTCAGAATCTCCTTGACATACTTCTGCTGATGGATTCTGGTACCTTCCTCTCCTTGAGCGACTTGGAGTCCTAGAAAGTACTTGAGTTCCCCTACCATGCTCATCTCGAACTCACTCGACATCAGATCTGTAAACTTCTTGACAAGTTTAGGGTTAGTCGAGCCAAATATGATATCATCTACATATACCTGAACAACCAGAGTGTCTTTCCCTTCCTTCAGAAGGAAAAGGGTTTTGTCCACCTCTCCTCTGACGTAACTGTGGGATAGCAGAAACTGTGACAGTCTCTCGTACCAGGCGCGAGGTGCCTGCTTCAGCCCATATAGTGCCTTGTCAAGGATGTGGACATGATCAGGGTGAGTGAGATCCTCAAACCCTGGTGTCTGGCTCACATACACTTCTTCCTTCAGAACTCCGTTAAGGAAGGCTGTTTTTACGTCCATCTGCTGCAGAGTAAAACCATGGTAAGTCGAATAAGCAATTAGTAGTCTGATTGCTTCTAACCTTGCGACTGGGGCGAATGTCTCGTCGTAGTCTATTCCCTCTTGTTGGTTGTATCCTTTGACAACAAGGCGGGCTTTGTTTCTTACAACCACTCCCTTGTCGTCCATCTTGTTTCTGAAGACCCACTTTGTTCCTATTACATTCTTGTCTTCAGGCCTGGGAACCAGTTGCCACACTTTGTTTCTTTCGAACTGATGCAGTTCCTCTTGCATGGCATTGACCCATTCTGGATCCTTCAGCGCATCCGCAACCGTCTTTGGTTCTGCATGAGAGACAAAGGAAGCAAGTCCACAGAAATGACATAGTTCGTCTAAACTTACCTGATTCTGCGATGAGTAACATTGGTAGTCCCTTGTCCAGGATGGGGGCTGAGTAACTCTCCCACTCCTTGTGGTTCTGGGTTCTTCTGCAGTCCCTGCCTGAGGGGGGTTATTCGCAATCACTTCCTCATTGGGGGGTTCTGCGTTAACCTCTATCACTTGTGCTTCTGGACCCTGCTCTTCAGCTAATATCTCTGTTGGTGGAACTTCGGCTGGTTCAGCAGGTCCTTGAGCAGCAGTCTGAACGACCTCTGGGGCTGGCTCTGCAGTCTCGTTTTGGGCAGGTATCCAGTCGGGATCAGACCTGTCAGTAAGCTGGAGTTCTCCATCATCCTGAGAGGAGGGATCTTTCACAAGGTGTCCAGTCATAGCACGCTCATCAAAGGTTACGTGAATGCTTTCCTCCACCCGTTCCAATCTCAGGTTGTAGACCTTGTATGCTCTGCTATGGCTTGGGTATCCTACGAACACGCCTTCATCGCTCCTTGGATCGAACTTTCCCAGATTTTCTTTTCCGTTGTTGTGTACGTAACACCTGCAACCAAACACTTTCAAATGAGCAATGTTAGGCTTTCTTCCTCGCAGCAGCTCGTAAGGTGTTTTTCCTATCAGAAAGCGTAGGGATGCTCGGTTCAGTATGTAGCTGGCGGCATGAACTGCCTCGGCCCAGAATCCCTTGGGAACACCACTGGCAATCAGCATTGTCCTCGACATGTCTTCCAGTGTCCTGTTCTTTCTCTCTACCACACCATTCTGCTGAGGGGTCCGTGGTGCTGAGAAATTGTGATCTATCCCAGCTGTCCTGCACAGGGAGATAAATTGGGAGTTTCGGAACTCGGTTCCGTTGTCAGTCCGAATAGATACTAATTTCTTACTCAATTTGTTTTCAATTAGCTTCAGCCATGACACAAACTCAGAGAACGTTTCATCTTTAGAGCTCAGAAAGATGGTCCATGTATATCTGGAATAGTCATCCACGATGACTAATATATACCTGTTGCCTCCACGGCTGACGACGTTGACTGGACCGCATAGATCCATGTGAATCATGTCCAGAGGAGCTGAAGTACTCACTGATTGTTTTGACTTAAACGAAGTACGTACCTGCTTACCTGTGGCACAGGCGCTGCATATCTGATCAAACGAGCTTTCCACTTTTGGTAGACCAACCACCAATTCATTTTGATGGAGTTTATGAATCAGCCTCGTGCTTGCATGTCCAAATCTCTTGTGCCACAGCAATGTGTCGTCAGTGATGCTTGACAGACACAGCTCCCCGTCTGGGACGAATTCTGGGTCCACTGTATATATCTGATTCTCCCGGACACCTCGAAGAATTATTTTCCCTGTCTCAATGCACTTCACAACACAGTCGTTAGAGTTAAATATCACTTGGTTTCTTCCATGTTGACACAATTGTGATATGCTCAATAAGTTGTATCTCAAATTTTCAACCAGACTTACTTGTCGAATTTTAATGGTTTCTGAAATTCTTACCTCTCCAGTAGCTACTACCTTACCTGAGCTCTTGTTTCCGAAGATAATGTTGTCTCCGGAGTAGGCTTGGAGTGAGATGAACCATCCTGGATCCCCCGTCATGTGTTTGGAGCATCCACTGTCCAGATACCATGGCTTGCTCCTCACTCCATCCTGCAAAAAGAGAGGTCAGTTTTTACGAACCCAGACAAGCTTGGGCTTACTGGGCTTTGGGACAGTTTTGGCAGCAGAAGGGAACTTCGAGGGACGAGAATCATTGTCATCCGTGAGATTGATTTTCATCCTGGGGGTTCTTCTGGGTCGTCCGTGGATGGCTGTGTCATGGTGAGAACGAACCCATTCCGGTCTGTTGTCCCCTTTTTGAGGAGAAGCCTTTCTCCTAGGGATAGGGGCGGTGCCGGCCTTTCTCTGACGGCTGTGATTCTTTTCGTTGACTTCTTTCCATTTCTCACAGTCGGCTCTGTAATGACCGGAGTGACCGCAGTGCCAGCAGACACGGTAGTAGAGTGTACCAGTTTTCTTGTGTTTCTTTACGTGTGCTGGTATCCTTCTCTGTGCCTGAGGGTCGATGGAGAAGGATTGACGATTGGAGCTCATCCTTTTCCATATTTCAAATGCCTTCCCAGCTTGGAAAGGACCAGAGTCTCTGTCGTGGAGATAACTGTCCTGAGGAGATGAGGCTGCTCTTCCCGATTGTCTTGTGGGTTCCATCTTTCTCTGCTGATGGGAGCCCTCTCCGACTTCAGTCATTGGTTCCTTTCCTTTGGCAATCCTTCTGTTTGCTCCCTCCTTATCAGTTTCTTCCATATACCCAAGTCCGGGTCTGGCAAACCTTCTGTTGTAATCTTGTTTTACCTCCTCGACCTTTTTGGCTTCTAGTTCTCTAAGCCAGACCTTCTTTCTCTCCGATTCCTTTTGTCTGAGATCTGCAACAGCCTGACGAAGCTCCTCGTTGTTCAACTGGAATCTGTCGGATTCTGCAATTGACCGTACCTTCCTGGTATCGTCAACTCTTAAGCTGCTCAGTCTATCACTTAGATCACCGATCTGTGTGTCCCTTTTGTCACAGGTGGGGCATTTGCAAATGTGCTCCTCCATTTGTCTCTCGAGTTTCATAGCTTTGGTTGACCAGAGACGATTGTTCTCCATGTCATCGTCATGTTCCTCTTTCATGACCTCAATCTGTTCCTTGAGGCTAGTGATCTTCTTTAACAATTCGGCGATAGTTTCTACAAAGTCAGATTCACTGAATACTTGATCTATGAAAGAGTCAGATTCATTTACCTCATCGTTTGCGGAATTCGCCATCAGACATGGCTCCTTGACTTGCTTTCTATCACTTTGTTCCTCATCAGAGTCACTCCATGCTGCAAACATGGCATGGGCTTCCTTTGGGGCAGGTGGTTCCCCCTTTTTCTTGCTGTAGCAGTCTTTAGCGAGATGTCCCTTTTTCTGACAGTGATAGCAGGTTCTTTCTTCCTTTTCTCCAGCCTTTGTCTTGCCTTCCTATGAGGAGGATCCCTTGTTCCACCTTTGACTGTTTCGTCCTCCGCCAGAGTTGCCTCTGTTCTGTGTTCTGCCTGTGTTCGCCATCTTGAAAGCCCTAGAGAGAAGAGCTATCTTCTCGTCCTCTCCTTTAGATGGCAGGCTTACTTGAGCTATGTCTAAGGCCTTCTCAACTTTAAGCGCTATAGCCTGAGATTTTCCAGCTTGTCTCCGGGCCATTTTCCTCTCGGCTATTCCAGCTTGGCTTTGCAAATTCGCCACGAGCTCTTCCAGAGTGATATCTTTAATCCCCTTCTGAGCTTGGAGAGCAGTAGTCACTGTGTCCCATCTGGAGCAGAGAGCTTGCATAAACTGATGAGTTACTTTCCACTGGGGGAGTACCTCATCCAGGGAGTTCAGCTGCGCGACGATGACTTGAAATCTGGTGTAGAAGTCATCCAGAGATTCGTCCTTGCGCTGTTCGACAGATTCGTAATCCTTTGTGGCAGCTAGGATTCTGTTCCTTTTGATGTCCTCGTTTCCCTCTTACAGTCGAGCAAGTCCATCCCACTGCTCCTTTGCAGTCTTATACACAGCCATCTTCACTTGATCTCCTGGTGAGAGGGCCATATATAGGACCTTTTTGGCCCTGGCATTCTGTTGGAGAGACTTGTAGTCAGCTTCGGTGTACTTGTCTTTCTCCTTCTCTTTCGGATTGGCGGGATCTGTCACATCCAGAATAGGGACGTTTCCCTTTTCAAACACCCGCCACAGCTTCCCATCCAGGGAACAAACATGTGCTTCGAACTGATCCTTCCACCAGTCATACTCTCCCGGACTGAGCATAGGTGGCTTCCAGAACGAGTCGCTTCCGTTAGACATGATTTCCTGCAAAGGCTAACACACAATCTAGAGCTTCCCGGCTCTGATACCAATTGATGGATCGTTAGGTTAGCCAACTATATGAGGGAGATCCCAGAGTGGTATCCCTCAGACAGATGGCAGCGGAAAATAACTCTCGTACAGGAAATACAGGACAGAAAGTAAATGCTCACGATTTAGAGTGGAAACCTTACTGCAACCTTTGCAGCAGGATAAAAACCACTTGCCTTCTGGACAGTTCCAGAAGGGCTTCAAGATCCGTATTATTGACAAAGGAATATGCTTGCAGTTTGTTACACTTGTCTCACACAGTGACAGCTAACAAGACTACTCAATTCGAAGAGTCAACTAATATGATCGCCTTGCTTGCACACAGCAGCACCTTGTCAGCTCCGAATTTGAACACTCTTCAATCTCTGATTGCTATTGCCAAAAAGCCGAACTTCACAATGAAGACTCTTCTTTCTTTTTATAGTCTCTTCAAGTCGGCAGGGTATATCTCCATCATAGATCCGTTCGCTATCTCTCAGATGTGATATGGTTAAGATATTTCCATATCTTAACTACATCACATATTCGCCTTCCAAATGTGGCTTCGATATTCCCGTCGTATATACTTAAATCTCCTCATGTATATATTTGAATTAATGATCTTAATCAAATATCACACGCATATATTCTTGTATCTTCGATGCATATCTCCGTGTATCTTTTCCCAGATCCGATCTGGTCATAAGTCGGTTTGTCTCTCACATGGAACACATCTCTCTCGCAGCTTTGCTCTCTCTCAGAGATGTCCAGTGAGCTTACCTGTCAGACAGTGATTTCTGCATACTCAAGTGGATTATTAGTTAAGTGTTTGTTATCATCAAAACACAAGGGTCCAACACCCCTTTATTTCATAAGTCATTACCCCCTTATTTCATAAGTCATTACCCCCTTATTTCATAAGTCATTACCCCCTTATTTCATAAGTCATTACCCCCTTATTCCATAAGTCATTACACCCTTATTTCATAAGTCATTACACCCTTATTTCATCAGTCATTACCCCCTTGTTTCATAAGTCATTACCCCCTTGTTTCATAAGTCATTACCCCCTTGTTTCATAAGTCATTACCCCCTTATTTCATAAGTCATTACCCCCTTATTTCATAAGTCATTACCCCCTTATTTCATAAGTCATTACACCCTTATTTCATAAGTCATTACACCCTTATTTCATAAGTCATTACCCCCTTGTTTCATAAGTCATTACCCCCTTATTTCATAAGTCATTACACCCTTATTTCATAAGTCATACCCCCTTATTTTATAAGTCATTACCCCCTTATTTCATAAGTCATTACCCCCTTATTTCATAAGTCATTACACCCTTATTTCATAAGTCATTACACTCTTATTTCATCAGTCATTACACTCTTATTTCATCAGTCATTACCCCCTTATTTTATAAGTCATTACCCCCTTATTTCATAAGTCATTACCCCCTTATTTCATAAGTCAAATTACACCCTTATTTCTTTATTTAATAAATTGCATTACACCATTTGTAATGCAATTTGATAAATTGCAATTTATTAAATTACACCCTTATTTTTTTATTTATCAAATTGCATTACACTCTTTGTAATGCAATTTGATAAATTGCAATTTATCAAATTGCATTATTATTTCTTTATTTAATAAATTGCATTACACTCTTTATTTAATAAATTGCATTACACAATTTTTTTCAGTAATTTGCTCAAAATTAATCTGAAAATTCGTAAATAAATTTCATAAATTCAATTGCTTCCAAAATTTGAAAAACTTTTATTTGTCCAAAAATACAATATTTCATACATGATGTAACTATTTATGTACACCATTTATCTATACAACAAAAATTCCATATTTTTTTCTAATAATGGAGATCCTTCTTTGACTTCATTACTTCTGCTTCTTCACCAAACCTTCCAGACTACCAAAATGTGCATCGCCAGCCAATTCCCAGGAAACTGCAATTTTATTGGATGATAAGAGAAGTCAATAACACATTAGAGAAGGACACAACTGAGGAATTTGGTTTCCTCAAACGGAGCAAATATTAGCTATGGATTTCAATCATCATAATATAACTTTGTAAGTGTGAACAACTGCATCTTAAAACCTGTCCTTTAAGAAACACTTACAGTTTTGTTCACCTAAATCAACACTTACAGTTTTGTTCACCTAAATCAACAAAAGAACACATCTTAAAACCTGTCTAATGAACAACTGCAGTTCTTTAAGAAAATACTCAAAAGACTCAAAAACATCATGTACCTTATTTGCCAAATTGTGATAAACTTCTGCAACTTGTATTGCTGACTGTGGCTTTAAAAAGCTCAAAAAACCTCTTTTCACATTAAGACATTCACTGTAAATCACAAAAAAACCAAAGATGACTGATAAACATTAAACAGATTTATAGGTAAACAGATTTATAGGTAAACAGTAGAAAAGCATAGCTATCATCAGTTTCAAGTTCATAGAACTATAGTCAATACACAGATTTAAATGAAATTTCCAGTAGACATTGAGCACCAAAGATGACTGATAGACATTAAACAGATTTATAGGTAAACAGTAGAAAAGCATAGCTATCATCAGTTTCAAGTTCATATAACTATAGTCAATAAACAGATTTAAATGAAAGTTCCAGCCAAACTGATAGACATTCATAATACCTAAACTAAGTAAGATGACAGCATATAGACCGAGAACAAATATCAGTCTCGAGGAAGGCTGAAACAACAAACAAGGAAATGCATGTCAAACATAATGTTTCATATTGGATTCACAGGTGAAACATAATCAGAATGTGGCCAATTTTATAGGTAAAACTCAGGCTGTGGCCACATCAACAGCTCTTGAATAGATAATGAGAATATGAGATTAAGAAACCATGTTGATCTTAACCAATTACCTAACACTAGCAAAAAAGAAACGAACAGCAAAGAGGAATGAAAGCATCAAACCGTCAACACTACAAATCGGCGTCTTCTTCTTGCTCGCCATACACGCTCTCCTCAGCCGGCACCGTCAACTCCTTCGACACGTTGATCGGTGTCTTTGTCCTACTCAGATCTGAGACCCATTATCGTCATCGACGTTTTTCCCACCCGTCGTCAAATCCAATATCGTGAATCGTGAGTCCTAGGCTTCGATCTAGAATCGCCAGTTAGGTTTTCAGTCCGATGGCCGGTAGGTGAGAGAAACATGGAAATCGAAGATGAGAATTGGGTTTCTCATGAAGATCGAATTCGAAATCGAAGATGAGAAACATGGAAATCGCCAGTTAGGTTTTCAGTCCGATTTCCATGAAGATCGAATTCGAAATCCTAGGCTGAAATCTTAGATTTGTCTGGGTTTCGTTCGTTCGAACGAAAGCATGTGAGAGAAATCACACCGGAGAGAGAAACCAAAAAGCAGCTGATATGTGAAAACTCCAAATTACCCCTAAATAAATTCCTCCAACAATTACTTTTCCACCTCACCAAAATGATTGGTCCACGTTGTGCCTCACTGCCTCATTCTTATAACCCTGCCTCAACGGAGTGCTCCCCTATATATATATATATATAGGGCGCTCGGATACGGCAAAATCACTCTATTAGATCTAATCTCGGTTGAGGCAGGGTTGTAAGAATGAGGCAGTGAGGCACGATCTCGGCCGTCTGTGGAGTTGATCGGACGCACGTGGCGAAGCCACGTGGCACAGCCGCAATTGTTGACTTTTCAAAAGTTAGTGGGTTTTACTATTTGGACACGTGTCACGCCACAAATGCACGGAGGGTTAGATGTGTGGTTGAGATCGTGCCTCACGTGCCTCACATTACTGTAGCGATCCTCATTTGAACGCTCCTCTATATATATAGAAAAAATTCCGAATACAACCTATACCATTATTCATCAAAAAAAAAATTTGAAACCCCCCTCACACGAAGCTCTGGATTCGCCATTGCACTAACCCACACCGTGCCCACCCATAGTTATTTTTGCCAGTAACATTTGTCTTATGCGAATATCTAAGTTTGACTTTACTTCATTGTAATCAGTCAGCAGCAGATTCAGATCTACTGTAACCACCCCCGTGTTCCACACTTGTCCCATTCCAAAAATATGAATCATCAATACGACACCGGTTTTACTAAATCTTGTTTGATATTTAAAATATGCTTAGCGCTAATTAAGGGTCTTTATTAGTAAGAAGTTGTAGAAGAGTTGCTCAATTTTGAAATAAATATATAAATAAATAAAAAATTTCGAGTACCGAAAATTCAGCGATGGGAAGCGGTGAAGAAGAAGATATGAGCGCGTGCGCTCCGTTGTTATCCGGAATCATCGACAATGCCACCAACGGCCATTCCCAGAGGAGAAGATCCAGCTGCGATTGGAATCGAGACAAGCCACCACCGCCGCCCCTCTCCCGCGGCCACTCTGTCAATTCCCTCCGCGCTGGCTTCGTCTCCAGATTGCCAGACAAGGTTTTATCCGGCCTCGCCGATGCCGAATCTCCCTTTCATCTCGACTTATCCAGAACTAGAGACCTCAGCTCAGGTTCTCGTCCTCTTATGTTGCCTGTTTTATTACTGTTCATCTTCTTCACTCTGGTTGTTGCTAAAATGATTGATTTCAATCAGTAGCCTTTGACTTTGTAGTAGATGTTAGCAATCATGAATTGTTGTTGAATGTTCTGTTTTTGTTGCTTATTTTTTATTCATCAATCAACATCTTATGTGTTTGATTGGGTTTGTTCAGACACAGTGCTATTCTGTATGTGGTTTTTTCATTTGTGAAGTTTTTGCAATTAGCTTAGTTAGTTGTTTTCCGTTGAGTAGGGGAGAAAGAGTACTACGAACGACAGTTTGCGACTTTAAAATCGTTTGAGGAGGTGGATGCGTTGGATACATCTGAAAACATATATTTGGAGGATTTGGATGAGCAGGTGCAGCAAGAATGGGCAATGAAGATTTCTAATTACGCCAATATGTCACTGTTGGCACTGAAGGTGGTTATTCCTCATTCTGAAAATATTGTATGTTTACGCGTATGTCTGATTTTACTTGGATTGATAGTGTGATTTTTTCGTTGATTCGCAGATCTACGCGACAGTGATGAGTGGATCCTTAGCTATTGCTGCATCCACATTAGATTCTTTGCTTGATCTTATGGCTGGTGGCATACTTTGGTTTACTCACCTGTCGATGAAGAATATCAATATATACAAGTATCCAATTGGGAAACTGAGAGTGCAACCAGTGGGCATTATTGTGTTTGCTGCTATTATGGCTACATTAGGTTGCTTTCACGATTTCACTTTTGCTTTATAGAATATATCTACTTCAAGCTCCTTGTCCTTTGTATTTCATTTTGTTTGTGGCAATATGGTTAAGAGATGAACCATTTAAAAATGGTTTAATCCGTTTTTGTAGAAATTGGATGGTTAATCCATAGATCAATATTAATTACAGTTGTATCGTCACAGGTTTTCAGGTATTGTTCCTGGCTGTTGAACAACTTATAAGAGGTGGTTCTACCGACGGCATGAGAAAGAGTGAACTCATTTGGTTATGCAGCATTATGGGAACAGCAAGTGTGGTGAAACTAGCATTATGGCTCTATTGCAGAACCTCAGGAAGTGATATCGTTCGTGCATATGCAAAGGTATTTTTAATCATTGCACATATTGTAGTCCACAAGTTTATTTTTCATCTAACTTATTTATCTGTTAAATTCAGGATCATTATTTTGATGTGATAACAAATGTAGTAGGATTGATTGCGGCCCTCTTGGGCAATGGAATTGCCTGGTGGATTGATCCTGCTGGTGCCATTGTCCTTGCTGTGTATACCATCACGAATTGGTCTGGAACAGTTCTAGAAAATGCCGGTGTGTTCTCCTGTTTGTCACAAACTTCGACAAAGCATTATTCTATGTGATAGGTTAATATACTTCGATTCGCATATTGATAGTCGGTGAGCTTGTTTGCTGACAGTTGCAAGCCTTACTAACTACGAAACGTGGAATCCTCAGCCGAAACATAGAAATGAATGAATTTTTTATGATGTTGAGTAAGCGAGGGACTGTAGGGCTCTTTTAAGTTTGTGTCTCATAGATCAAGTTATAGCATTATGAAATCTGAGTTTATGTTATTTTGTTGCATGAAGCATGGTTTTTCTTTAGCTCTAGTTTTGGGATTAGAGATCGCCAAATTGCATTGATGGCTTCTGCATTAGTTCTTAACATTTGTTTTGCATTCCCGGTTGTTTTTAATACTTTTGAGCTGATAGAAGATCTGGTCATTGATGCAGTTTCTCTTGTGGGTCAATCAGCTCCTCCTGAAGTACTCCAAAAGCTAACTTATCTTGTGATTAGACACCCTGAAGTCAAGCGCGTCGATACTGTCCGTGCTTACACCTTTGGTGTTCTTTATTTTGTTGAGGTCAGTTTTGTGATGTACTTGAAGCTCAATAATTTGACAATAGTCTGATTGAACCAGTACAGAGCATGTAATGTGTCACACTTTGATTTTCATACTGCATCTAAAGGATACGATATATGAACTCTCAAATCCTGTGTGGTACAGGTGGACATTGAATTACCAGAAGACCTGCCACTAAAAGAAGCCCATGCCATTGGGGAGACCTTGCAGATAAAAATTGAGAGTCTCCCTGAGGTGGAGCGGGCATTTGTTCATCTTGATTTTGAATGTGATCACAAACCAGAACACACTGTTCTCAGCAGATTGCCCAACAGTCAGTAGTCGTTCAACCTCACACGATCATTTCATTCATACTTCAGCAACTCTGGACCGGCGTCCAATTCCATGGCACTTGAAGCTGATTTTTATTGATGCAAGGAAAGCATCACATAGTTCTCCATCAGCTTTCATCTCAGCCTTTCGTACATCTGCACGTCAACGTCCTAATTCGTCCTAAAGGTTTTGGTTCTCTGTTTCGTCACCAACACGACGGCTGCAGAGGTTCTGTATGTTTGTAAAAGCTTTTGTAACATTTGTGTGTAAAACCGCAAGCAAGTACACGTTACAACTGGGCAGTCTCTTGCCAGTGTTGTCCTACACTCCTACTGATGTACCGGTTATCAACTGCATAACTGATGCTGGCCACAACTTGGACGAGAGCCTCCCATGGTGGGATCGAGACGCTTATGGATAAATAAAGAAGTCGTTCGGTTGGCTAGGCCTCCATGAAAGGCTGGTCAGTGGTTAACGGAAATTTAGGATGAGAGGAACGACAACCATATCGACATACTTGGTCTTCTTCTCAAATATTGGATCCTAAAAAAGTGAAGGACAAATTTATATTGGAAAAGTACACTATAATCATCGAGTAAACTCGAACTATAAAACTTTCCAAAAACGTATAAACTGATAATAATTTTTTTTGAAAGTACACTATAATCATCGAGTAAGCCGAGAAGGAATAACGATTTTATGGATGATAACTAACATCAATCAAATTTCGATACATTTTCCTTTCACTTCCTCAAAAAAAAAGTCAACAAATTTTTGTGACACAATCAACAAACTCAATGAAGATTTCTCAATAAGTTCTTAATTTGAATTCAAGTTCTATAAGACAATTGAACCTAAAAACGTCATTTATATATCTCTCTCCCCTTCTCGTTTTTTCCAGAACACTCTCCTTCCAGCAGTCGGCACAAATTTCTTCCCGATCTCACCAGCTATCGCGCCCGTTTGGGTCATCTTCCCCCTTGCTGCTCTCCCGGTGTGGGTATGGTTGTCCGCGGCTTGTTCTCTCTACCCAAGGGTCTTCCGAATGGATTTCTGAGTCGGTGTCGACGTCTGGTCGATTTGCTCTGGCCGGCTGTCTCCGTGTGCCTGGTCTGTTCGGTGCCCGGTATGGTGGCCAAAGGGATGGCGGGGTCTGGCGTCGTGCCTGGCGGTGGTCTTGCTGTTCGGAAGCTGCTGGGTTTGGCGATGGGCGTGGCTGCTGATGGGTGTTACGGTGTGGTGGCGGCGTGTGGTGGATGTCCGATGGTCTAACGGGTGTGGCTGCTGGTGGATGTTTTGGCTTGCTGGCATTTGTGCGGTTCAAATGTCTTTTTTTGAGCTTGGTCTGTCGCCGGGATGGCGACCTGTTTAGTCGCTTTGTATAGTTTTTTAGTATTTTTTTAGCTGTTAGGTTATAGTTTTGATAGCTTGAGCTTTGCTGCTGTGGCGGCTTTGTTGCTATCCTTTGTTGGTGGTGTGGTCGCTTACTGCATACGGCCATTACACAACTTACAACCACTTTTGACTAATTAACATACATACAACAACAATACACCAACATATCTTAACTCCTAACTCCTGACTCTTAAATCCTAACATCCCTTGGCCTTGTCATGCGGTCCTCATTTATAATAAGAAAAAGTATATAAGTGGGTATCGAACTATTATCTGTTTTCAATTTTTTGTTTGAACTATTAAAATTTTCAAAATGGATGCGAACTATATAGAAATTTTTCAAAATTTTGTCCGAACTATTAAAATTTTCAAAATGGGTGCGAACTATATATAATCTTTCCAATTTTTTGTCTGAACTATTAAAATTTTCAAAATAGGTGCGAACTATATAACATTTTCCAAAGGCAAAACCTAAAATTATTATCAACTTTTTTCCGAATGTGCCCTTTCAATTTGACTGCCTTCTCAGACGCGTATAATTTTTTATTTATTTTTTCACCTGTTTAATTTATCAAATAACGTCACTCAGAATGTAAATTTATCTAGAATGTTGTTCTAGATATGATTTGTGGATATCTCTGAATCTCTTTAAAAATATCTATCCGTCTTGGTACATTTTTTCTTTTGACAAATATTCTTCCTATTGCAAAAGAAGGTGAATTGACAATTGGAACAACTGATGGCATCCAGAAGCATCATGTTCGCTCTATATTGCTTGGAGAACATGCACGACGCATATGTCATCAGGAGAAGTCACAATCATTTGCAATAATCTCAGTGAAGTTGTATTAGTCAAGTGCTGAATAATTTGAAATATGCATTTGTCTACTTGTTAGATGACCAAACTTTGTATTTGGTTTCGAGTTACTCCCTCGATTCATATGAGTTTGATTTTTTTATTCTTATTTGCTCGTTCGTAGATGATAGTAATACATACTATTGTGTTGATACTGCATATTAAAATTTTCCAATATTGGAGAGTATGACGTTCTTTGACTATGAATAGTATGCCATTCTTTTTTTCTTTTTTTTTTGGTTGTAAAAATTGCTTACTATACAAGATAAGAGATTTTTGAACAAAGTGAACTGTAATGCAGTGATTTATGCACAGAGAAAAGATTGGCTTCTGTGTCTTGATGCGAACTGGACTGTTTATCTTTTGTTATGTACTTGAAAACAAAGGAGAGCAGACAATGAATTTTCAGCTCAAGGTACACGTTCCAGTACTCTTTGGAGAGTTCTTTTGACGCCTTCCTGGTCGAGTGATGTGGTCAGTTGAATTTCCTGTACCTGTCTTCCAGCACGAGCAAGGAGAGTGAATTTATTGTCAATAGCTGGTGCTTTAGAAAGCCAAAGTTGCAGGTCTGGTGAAACTACACGTTTCTCGAATCCTTGTCGACTAATTATCACGTCACTTATGCCTTCGTCCATGCGTAGCTCCTCTAAAATAGTTTCAAGACCAGGAAGTGGTTCAATTATGTAATCGTTGTCTGAGCTTGACGAATCAGAAACGATGGAGCCATTCTGAGTAATCACTTTATCCAAGGTTTCTAGAAGTGGATCCTCCTCGAGTTGCTTAATTGATAATGTAATTCTTGACTTCTTACTATCTATATTAACAACTTTGACTCTCACTTGATCACCCTCGCTCAGAACGTCCCTGACATCTTGAACTAGATCCCAAGACACCTCTGAGACATGTACAAGTCCAGTAAGATGGTAAAGACCATCAGGAAAACGCAAGTGTACAAAGGCACCGTAATCTTCCACAACCCCAACTTTTGCATCAAATACATCACCAACCTTGACGGTCTTGGAGAACCTCAACCACACAGCGTCCTTTGAATATAAACGTATGACATTCTTTGACTACCAATCTTTGACTACCAATCCCAAGACACCTCTGAGACATGTACAAGTCCAGTATGACATTCTTTGACTACCAATCTTAGAGCGAATTTATTATATTTGGAGAGTATGACGTATAAACGTATTTAGAAATGAAAGCTCCCTACACAATTTTTAAAAACTTATCTAAACAATCTCCTTGTGATTGGTCTAACTAATTTTTTCCCTTACCACCAGATAAATATGTTTTTAAGAAATATTATTAAAAGCAGCCAAAAAAATATTTATGCCGATTTGATCAATATGGGGAAAAAACCCAGAACAATATCTTATAATAGAAATAAAACAAATAATCATTCAAAATAAGCCGAGAATGAATTAATAACCAAATGGATTTTATGGATGATAACTGACACATTAATCAAATTTCGATAACATTTTCCTTTCACTTCCGCAAAAAAAAATGTCAATAAATTTTTGTGACACAATCAACAAACTCAATGAAGATTTCTCAATAAGTTCTTAATTTGAATTCAAGTTGTTCGGATTAGCGATTAGGTAATCTAGTCTTAGCTGGGTTTGGTCCCATAGGTCAGCCTTGGAAGCTTGGAAAAGGAGAGGATGGTTGTTGGGTTGAAGAACTAAAGAACAAGTTCAGGCCAGGGCGAAGTGGCGTCGTTTGGGTTAGGCGGTAAAGGCTGAGTTTTGGCTTTAGTTGAACGGTAGTGTTTTAGGTTTGAAGACTGGCGCGAGAGTTCGGTAATTTAGTTGGGCTGAAGCTGCGTCGTTTGGTGAAGAGGTAGACTTAAGCAGAGCATCGTCGTTTGGTTGAAGCGCGAGCTGGTTTTTGGTTTTCATCAACACGTCTACGTTTTGGTCAAGCTAGAAAGAGGGATTTAAGGACTTCGAATTTCGGAATTAGGGTTCTGAGACGAAACCGAGAAATCGGAGAGTGAGCTGAGCGATTGAGAGAGCGAAGCTTCAACCGAGTTTGGGAGAAGATCGTCTGAGGTTCGTCGGACGTCAACAAAGTTCGTGGCTCAACCAATTTATCGACATGCGTTCCATTGGAGGTTCTCGTTCTAGTGCTAGTCCGAGACCCGAAGAAGACTCAGGCGACTGATTGGAGTTGGCCGACTGAAGAGTTTGCGGAGCACGTGTCGTCTGCAACGTCGAGTGACATCCAGGAGTTTCGGAGGGGGCTTTGATCCCTCCATTCCTTCGTCCTGAGTTTTTCAATCTTTAGTACTTAGGCTATCCCTAGGTCATATTTGCCCCGATTAATTAGTAGTGTACTTTTAAAAAAATGTCCAATAAACATGATATCGTTTTGATTGAAACGATAGTGATTTCAACTCAAATTAAATTGTTGCGTATCTTTTTCCTCGGGAGTAAGGACCCATTAATTCTTGCTTTTAGATGTTTTAAGTCGTCAATGTTGAAGTCGTTGTAAAGGGAGAGAACAAATAATAGTTGAAAACAAGAATCAATAGTCAATTAACGGGCTAAAAGACTACATTATCCTAATCAATTATATATATTATATTATTATTATTATTAGCCACACAAGCAGTGTTGTGAACCGGTTCGATCGGTTGGATCGGGAACCGATCATCAGATTGGTTCGGTTCTGTCATTGGACCGGAATGCAATCGAATCGGTCAAATCCAGTCAAACCCGGTTGGTTGACCCAATTTTTTATTAAAATCATGATTTGATCGGTTCAATCGGTTCGATTTGGTCTGCAAAAATATTTATATAATTTTGACTTGGACAAGACTCGAACCCAAGCCCCTCTTAATAGTTATCCCATCTCCTTCCATCAAGCTAAACATGATTCTTGTTTTATTATTTGTTTCAATAATGTATATTCATTTATCAAATCTATAAAATTTATTACTTATTATCAATTTAGCTAGAAATTTAATTAGTCTTAGAACTCCATTATTGTTGTGACTTACAAATTAAGACTAAAATTGTTATGGTTGTATTATTGATTTGTACTTTATTAAATTCTAAATTTGTTATGGTTTGTTATTGTAATCCGATCATAAACATGTAATATTTATTCAAGTCATAAACATGTAATATGTATGCGCATCATGGGTAGTGGTCTAGCGGTCATAGTTTTAGTCGAACGATCAAGAGGTCGACAGTTCGAACCCCCTTGGATGCACTGGTATGAGTTTGGGGCTTGTTCATTCCTTGCTTATCATAGTAGAATTTATAAAAAAAGTCATAAATATGTTAAATTATAATATTATATATAAGTTTTTTATTTTTATTTTTTAATTTGTGCGGGTCAAACCGGTTCGATCCGGTGAACCACTGACACATTGACCCAGTGACTTGACCGATTCAATCCCCGATTCGGTTTTAATAACATTGCACACAAGCAAAAAAGTACCAATTACCGGAGACATGTTTTAGAGTTTGGGATTTTTTATTTTGCAGCTCCCACACTAGCATGATCGATCAATTTGATACCGTCGGCTAATCAACTTTCAACACGTTTTGCACACAAAAAATAAAAAATAATCAAATAATATATAAATATTACTAAATCTAGGGGAGCGTTTGATTGAGAATACTTAAAAATTTGAGAACTTGAGACCCCAAATCTCACCATTAGAGCATCCCCGCCATACTTTTTTTGAATCATAGAAAATGATCATGAGAGATGATCAAAAAAATCATGCACCCCCACCATGATCTTTTTGATAATAGTTTTTATCATCCGATGATTTTTTTGTAAAAAAGATCATCTCATGATCAAAAAATGGATTTGATCATGAGACGTGAGCCAATAGTAACGCGACACGTGTCATGTGTAAGAAACGCTACAGTTTTTATTTTGATCTTGCAACGATTATATCTTCTAAATTACAAAGTAAAAAAATCAAAATAAATATCAATATTCGTAATTTTTGGAGCTCTATAAAACGAGATACACTTTGATATATTTTTATTAATCTTAACATTAATGAGCTATAATTTATGTAATGATGAGAGAGATTGAAGATAAACTTTTTTTTTGATCATGAGTGGGAAGTGGGATGCATGTGATTGAAAAAATCATGAGGGATGATTAGATGAGAGAGAAAAAGGATGAGAGAGATTGATCATGAGTGAGAAGTGGGGATGCTCTTAGATCATGATGCATCTTTGAATCTGCACATGACACATGTCCAAAAAGTAAAGTAAAAAAAGTAGCTTTGACTTTGCATTAAATGCATCTTGGAAGATGCACATGAGACACATGTCACCACCACAATTACTTGATAATGCATTTTGGAAGGTGTAGATTGGGATCTCAAGTTCTTGAAAAAATAAAGGGTTCCATTTGAACGCTCCTCACTCAATATATTATTATCTAATAGTTGAATCCGAGAACCGTTCAATGAGAAATCAATATATGTAGTGCAGCAGAAATGCAGGTTAAAGCACTTAATCAGCTTCCTTGCTCGTTAGGAATAGCCATTGGTAAGTTAATTAACTCTCACTTGGATTTTCCGGGTAGGCATTCTTCCAAAACTGAAAGTTAGAAATTTTCTGACTAGCAGGAATCAAAGCTTTGATCTAATGACAGCCACAGGTATATGAATATATCTGAACACTCTTCCATTTTATTTTGCTCATATGATCCATTCTTCAATCCGGCCGCATGATTTCTATATGAACCTGGAGAAAGTCATAACTGATTAGCTTTGCAGGGTTCTGCAATGGATGCTCCTCCACCAACTGACTACCCTTCTAAACAGGATACCAAGAAAATACTCCAAACTGATACGGTCCATAGATCCACTGCAAAAGGCCGATGCGCGTGCTGTATGGGCTTGTAAGTAAATACCTTTTTTTGAAAAAATAAATCAAAATTCGTAGTCTCTTTGGAACTTTCTTCAGAACCCAAAATTATAGTTTCCCCTAATTTTTATCGGGCAACTTCTACGTGTTCTTCATTCTACAGATTATCCAAAGCCTGCTATCTAATCGTTTTGTGAACTGATGATACAAAAGTATGTTTTATCCAGATTTTTTTTAATATTGTCAGTCTTATATATCCTGGTTATTCTTTATTTAAAATGTGAACTCACTGAAGTTCATGCACTGGATCCACGTTTCAAAATGCCGGGTATTTTGGGACGCGGATTCTCTCCTCAGCAACAGTCCCTCCTCATATCTCCTCACGAATAGTGAGGCCACGTGTCCTGCTGTAATTGGTCGAATGTTGTCATGAATAGTAATGTATAAATGGTATTTTGTAATTGATTGATAAATCATAAAATGTATAATAAAAAAATTTATAAAATATATCAATATTTTTAATTTTTCGGACTTTATTTATAGAGATCCATATTGCATAAATATAATATCATATAATATGTTGGTAAATTAAACCACAAGTAAAAAAGATTGAAAAAAGATATAACAAAATTTAAGTGAAACTTGCGATAACCCATATTTATCGCAGAGTTATCGTATTGTGGATGAATGTGATAACTTTGCGATAAAATGTATTGTTATCGTAAAATCGCGCGATTTTACGATAACAATACATTTTATCGCAAAGTTATCACATTCATCCAATTTTAAGTGAAACTTGCGATAACCCATATTTATCGCAGAGTTATCGTATTGTGGATGAATGTGATAACTGCGATAAATATGGGTTATCGCAAGTTTCACTTAAAATTTGTTATATCTTTTTTCAATCTTTTTTACTTGTGGTTTAATTTACCAACATATTATATGATATTATATTTATGCAATATGGATCTCTATAAATAAAGTCCGAAAAATTAAAAATATTGATATATTTTATAAATTTTTTTATTATACATTTTATGATTTATCAATCAATTACAAAATACCATTTATACATTACTATTCATGACAACATTCGACCAATTACAGCAGGACACGTGGCCTCACTATTCGTGAGGAGATATGAGGAGGGACTGTTGCTGAGGAGAGAATCCGCGTCCGGTATTTTGATGGTTGTCTTGTCCTTTTTGTCATTTAATTTTTCGGAGTAGCTGCTTGCAATTTTGATCAGTTTCAACTTTCAATAGGAGTTATTACGTCTGACTCCTACATGGTCCCAAAAAGGAGTTATTACGTACTGACTCCCTACATGGTGAGAAAAAAAAAACTGACTGAATCGAAAGAAAAAAAAAGGAGTTATTACGTACTGACTCCTACATGGTCCCAAAAAGTAGCGCATTGGCAAGCAATGCATGAACATGTTTAATAGCAGTGGACAAAAAAACTCAATGAAGATTTCTCAATAAATTCTTAATTTGAACTCAAGTTCTATAAGACAATTGAAAGTCTCAATTGATGATATCCCAATCAGATTCGATCAGCTCATAGTGAGCTTATATTACAGTTTTCTCAACGAGCATGAGTTTCAAACTCACCGGTCAAAGAACCTCTTTCGAATAATAAAACATTAAATAAAGTTTGAGGGGGACTCATCGTCTGAGGAAAACTCAAAAATCGACAGAGACAACCAATACAAGATGGAATTAAGAATTAGGGCTGGGAAGATGTCTTCACATTTCGTTGTGTTCTGATTCATGATAATGATGTTTGCAGTTTGCGTTGTTTGAATTGTTAACAATATTTGAATTTTGATAGCAAAAAGATTTTTTTAAATAATAATATTCGGCCCTCTCATAACTTTTTTTTTTGGGATAGGGAAATGCAGCTCAATAAGCTGTAAAAACAGACTGATCGACACTGGAGCAACGCCCAAAGAGGACCCACAAAGCACATACAAAACACACCAACCACTGCGTACCGTTTGACACAAAAATAAATTGCTAAGGTCATTACACAACTTACAACCACTTTTGACTAATTAACACACAGACAACAACAGTACACCAACAGACACTAAGGGTCTGTTTGATTGAGCTTAAATTTATGTTATGTTAATTTAATTTATATTAATTTATGTTAATTTATATTATGTTAATTTATTTTATTTTATTTTAATTTATTTTAGTTTATACCAACCTAACATTACATCATCATCATACCATCATCATGTCATCACCATCATCATCATCATGTCATCATGATCATCATTATGTCATCATGATCATCATCATGTCATCATGATCATCATCATGTCATCATGATCATCATGATCATCAACATGTCATCATGATCATGATCATCATCATGTCATCATGATCATCATGTCATCACCATCATCATCATCATCTCACCATCATCATCATGTCATCAACAACATCATCATCATGTCATATTACTATTCATCATCATCATCTCACTATCATCATCATATTACTGTTCATCATAGTACTGTTCATCACATTACTATTCATCATCATCATCATCTCACTATCATCATCATATTACTATTCATCATATTACTGTTCATCATCATCATCTCAATATCATCATCATATCACTATTCATCATAGTACTGTTCATCATATTACTGTTCATCATATTACTATTCACCATCATCATCATGTCATCATATTACTAATCACCATCACCAGCATGTCATCATCATCATATTACCATTCACCATCATCATCATATTACTATTCACCATCATCATCATATCATCATGTCATCATCATCATCATCATATTACTATTCACCATCATCATATTACTATTCACCATCATCATCATATCACCATCATCATATTACTATTCATCATATTACTATTACTATTCATGATGATGATGATGATGATGCATGATGCATGATGATGATGATGATGACATGATGGTGATGATGATGACATGATGATGATGATGATGGTGGTAATATGATGATGGTGGTAATATGATGATGGTGGTAATTTATGTCATGTTAATTTATGTTATGTTATGTTATGTTAATTTATGTTATGTTGTGTTAATTTATGTTATGTGGTGTTAAAATGGTTTATATAATACAAATTTAAAGCCAAAAAAACAGGCCCTAACTCTTAACTCCTAACATCCCTTGTCCTGTCATGCGGTCGTTCTCATTTATAATGAGAGAAGTACAAAAAAGGATATCGAACTAATATATGTTTCTAATTTTTTGTTTTCTGAACTTTAAATTTGTATTATATAAACCATTTTAACACCACATAACATAAATTAACATAAATTAACACAACATAACATAAATTAACATAACTTAAATTACAACCATCATCATCATGTCATCATCATCATCATCATGTCATCATCATCACCATCATGTCATCATCATCATCTTCATGCATCATCATCATCATCATCATCATCATCATCATGAATAGTAATAAGTAATATGATGATGATGAATATGATGATGAATAGTAATATGATGATGATGACATGATGATATGATGATGATGGTGAATAGTAATATGATGGTGATGATGAATAGTAATATGATGATGACATGTTGGTGATGGTGAATAGTAATATGATGATGATGACGACATGATGATGATGGTGAATAGTAATATGATGAACAGTAATATGATGAAGCTAGTGAGATGATGATGATGATGAACAATAATATGATGAATAGTAATATGATGATGATAGTGAGATGATGATGATGAATAGTAATATGATGATGATAGTGAGATGATGATGATGAATAGTAATATGATGATGATGGTGACATGATGATGATGATTGTTACAAGATGTTGACATGATGATGATGGTGATGATGGTGGTGACATGATGATGATGGTGACATGATGATGATGGTGACATGATGATGGTGGTTACAAGATGTTGACATGATGATGATGTGATGATGGTGGTGACATGATGATGATGGTGATGACATGATGATGATGGTGATGACATGATGATCATGATGATGGTACGATGATGATGTAATGTTAGGTTGGTATAAACTTTAATATATTAAAATAAATTAACATAACATAACATAAATTAACATAAATTAATACAAATTAACATAAATTAAATTAACATAATATAAATTTAAGCCCAATCAAACAGCCCCTAACTCTTAACTCCTAACATCCCTTGTCCTGTCATGCGGTCGTTCTCATTTATAATGGGAGAAGTACAAAAAAGGATATCGAACTAATATTTGTTTCTAATTTTTTGTCCGAATTATTAAAATTTCAAAATATGTGCGAATTATATAGAATTTTTTCAAAATTTTGTCCAAACTATTAAAATTTCTAAAATGGGTGCGAACTATATAAAATCTTCCAGTTTTTTGTCCGAACTATTAAAATTTCCAAAATAGGAGCGAACTATATAAAATTTTTCAAAGGTAAAACCTAAAATTATTATCAACTTTTTTCCGAATGTGCCCTTTCAATTTGACCGCCTTCTCAGACGGGTATAATTTTTTGTTATTTCTTCACCTGTTTAATTTATCAAATATCGTCACCCAGAATGTAGATTTATATAGAATGTTGTTCTAGATATGGTTTGTGGATATCTCAGAATCTCTCTAAAAATATCTATCTGTCCTGGTACATTTTTTCTTTGGACAAATATTCTTCCTATTGCAAAAGAAGGTGAATTGACAATTGGAACAATTGATGGCATATAGAAGCTTCATATTCGCTCTATAGTGCTTGGAGCAGACACATATATCATCAGGAAAAGTCACAATCATTTGCAATAATCTCAATGAAGTTGTATTAGTCAAGTGCTGAATAATTTGAAATATGCATTTGTCTGTCTGTTAGATGACCAAACTTAATATTTGGTTTCGAGTTACTCTCTCGATTCATATGAGTTCAGTTTTTTTTATTCTTATTTGCTCTTTCGTAGATGATAGTAATGCATACTATTGTGTTGAGACTGCATATTAAAATTTTCAAATATGGAATCCCATTAAATTATTTTTGTTTTACCCATTTTGGAAAAAAATTATATAGTTCGCACACATTTTGGAATTTTAATAGTTCGGACAAAAATTGGAAATATTCCATATAGTTCACACCTATTTTGGAAATTATAATAGTTCGGACAAAAATTTGGAAAAATTCTATATAGCCCGCACTCATTTTGGAAATTCTAATAGTTTGGACAAAAAATTAGAAACGGATGGTAGTTCGTTACCCCTTTTTGTACTTTCCCTTTATAATATAAGCATACTCCAATGGGATGGCATCCAATCTAGTCCATGTCTTCTTACCTGATCTTGCCCAACGTGCCATCTAGTCCGCTCCTACATTCTCTTCTCTCAAAACATGCTTCACGCTCCATCTTCTATGAGACTCCGGAATAGCGAAACATTGTTCTATTAATTGTCCACTGCTAGTTTTAGTGGCATAGGTTTTGGCAAAATACTGTGAAGTTGTTCAAGCTGTTGTACAAAGAAAGAGTTCAAGGCCAAGGAGGGACAACCGACGTGGAACAAGACTTAAGTAAAAGATGTTTCCTAATACATATTAGGCAAGTCGGCGCTGGTATAGATTGAGGATATGATGCCGATATTAAAGGCGGTGCACACAAATATATGGTGCATATCTTGAAGTCGATTGGTGTCATCTTAGGAAATAAGTGCGCATGAAGATTTTTGGAAAGAGATAATCGAAGATCTACGTAAGAGATTTGAACATTTATTGAAAATTATCAAGATGTGGAATGCGCATGGTTTTAGGAAAGATTTCCTAAAAGATCTAAGGAAATATTTCCTAAAGATGATAGGCGGTTAGGACTTGTTTCGCAAGTCAGATTTTGAATCGTCCACCCCTATATAATAAGGGTCGAGGCACTCGGTATCTCAACACTCACACAGATATTATTCACTCACATATTTTGATCAGGAGGTGGAGGCAAATTGTCGGAGATCTTATTACTCTGATAAGCTCTCGGTGCTCGAAGTCAGTCTGTGCAGACTGATCACAGAACAACTGAAGATACACGCACTGTTGATGTTGGTGCGCATTCAAAAGAAGGTGCTGATCTTTGTGGAGGATCGATTGGTGGAAGTGGAGGAGTGCCTCTGATCTAGGGGGAGCCTAGGTTGCAAATACTGGAGTGTTAGAGGTACTAGCATTTAAGAAGGATTCTGTAAACGTAAGACTTCATGTACTCTAAACTCATCACAGTGAATTACTTTATGCCAGGCTAGGGACAAAGCCCCCCAGACGTAGGCTCGTTAAAAATGAACTGGGTGACCGTATTGCGTGTCTTTACTTTCGCTATTAAGCTTACGTTTTATAACTTGTCTATTCTGCACGAGTTGTTCTGGTACACGTCTTGAACAACATCTTAACATACATGGAAATATTCCAATTGGTATCAGATCAAACACTCAACACACAGAGTGAGATCTGAGCCGTTGAGATGGATTTTAGAGAAGGACAAAACATCTCGCGACCACCGCTGCTGGAAGCAAACAAGTATGGATACTGTAGGGTGTGAATGAAGGCGTTCCTAAAATCACTCGATGATTTGCTCTGAAGAGCTGTTTAAAAAGGCTGGACGCATTCTACATCACTTGGAGAAGATGCTGCAGCTGGAAACTCTAAAGCACTTTTACCGGAAAACAAGTGGAATGGGGTAGACAAAAACGCTGCGGCTGGAAACTCTAAAGCAATGAATGTTATATTCTCAAGAGTTGATGGAAAGAATTCCAAGATGATCTCTACTTGTAAAGTTACTAAGACTTCATGGGACTTATTGTAAACGACTCATGAAGCCACATAAAAAGTAAAAATATCCATAATGGAGATGGTTACGTCAAAGTTTGAAAGTCTGAAGATGAAGGAGGATGAGATCATAGCTGATTTCAACACAAGGGTTCTTGACATCTCAAACGAATCGTTTGCACTTGGTGAGCCCATGAGTGAAGAAAAGCTTGTAAGGTTGGTGCTAAGATCTCTACCGCAACAATATGCCATGAAGGTCGTAGTCATTACGGAAGCGCAGGATGTGACAACTATGAGGCTGGATGAACTGATGGGATCCCTGCAGACTCATGAGATGGAGATGAACGAAGATGAACAACACAAGAAAGTTAAAAGTGTTGGGTTTAAGTCTGAGATAACTGATTTTCTAAGACAATAGAGGAGATATGTCTGAACAACAGTTTGCTATGCTGGCTAAGAACTTTGGAAAGTTCATGAGACGGCTGAACAAGAAAGGTTTGGATCCAAGAGAATCATCCAACTCAAGATTCTAGAAGGAAGGAAAGTTTCAGAAAAAGAACAAATCTGGAGATTACACCCAGGACAACAAAGGCCAATGTAGAGAATGCGAAGGCTACAGACACATTCAGGCAGAGTGTGTCAACACACGCAAAAAGAAGAAAACCTATGCAGTCAACTGGAGCGATAGTAAATCTGATGATGAGAATCAAGAAGGTGAATCCAACAACTTTGTAGCTCTAGCTAGTGCCATTAATCAGGGAAATCCGTCCAACACATCCTCTGAGGATCCTATAGAGTACTCAAGTTGCAGTGATGATGAAGAAATTACTGAAGAATGTATTGTAGAGAAGTACGAGTTGTTCAAATAGTGGCTGGAAGTAGTTGAGCTGAACAAGAAGCTCCACTGCAACTTGGCAAATCTGAAAGAAGAAAAAGACAAGCTGTGGGAATAAGTTACTGTCCTAGTAGCTTAGAAAGTGGAACATCAACAGATGATCGCTGATCTTAAAGACCAGATGAAGGAAGTAAAAGATGAACGAGCTGAACTTGTTGCACAAAAGGTTGAACTTCTAGGAGTCATATCATCTCAAAAGATTCAGATAGAGAAGACCAAAGATGATCATCCTAGAGTGATTGGTGAGCTAATAAAGAAGAATTCTTCACTGAGGCGAGGAGAGGTAATTCTACTCAATACTATTGATGCCTTGAAATGCCAGATTGAGTCAGATAACTTTGTTCATGAGGAGACATTAGAAGAGCTGAACAACCTCAAGAAGTACGCAAGATGCTCAATTCTAGATCTAAAAATCTCGATTCCATAATGGAATCTCAAAGGATGGGTGGAAGCCACAAGGGGCTTGGTTTTATTGGTGTGTTTGGCTCCGGGAAGACAACATTTGTAAAAGATGAGTTGCAGCCCTACAAGGAACCAACTGACCATCACACTCAAAGACGAACAAAGTGGTATTCCCCAAGAAGGCAAGACAGACGAAGGTGCTTTTACTGCAACCGAGTGGGACAAATTAAGCCAAGATGTCAGGAATCCCACAAGTTTCTCAGAAAGATGGATCAAGTGCCTAAACCTCACGTGAAGCTAGTATGGAGAGTTAAGCAAAGGAGTGAGGTATGTCATGTTGCTTTCAGCTCTACTAGCCTTCTGAAGAAGGAGAGATGGTACTTCGGCAGTCGTTGCTCAAGACACATGACTGGTAATCAAGATTTTGTAACCAATCTAGAAGAATTCAGAGGAAAGTCCGTAACCTTTGGAGATGGATTACAAGGCAAACAACTTGGGAAGGGAACTCTGAATGTCCAAGGACTACCCAAGTTGAAGGAGGTTCTTCTTGTCAAAGGTCTGCAGGCAAATCTAATCAGCATAAGCCAGTTGTGCGACGGAGAACATCATGTTCAGTTTACACATGATGAATGTGTTGTGCTGAACAAGGAGGATAAACCAGTACTAACAGGAAGAAGGTCCTCGAACAACTGCCTTTTGCTGAATCTTGGTCGACCTAATGCTGAAACAACATGCATGTTGAGCAAAATTGAATAGATGAATCTGTGGCATAAGCGGATGAGACACTTGAATCTGAGGACTCTAAAGAAGGTTGCTACTGATGGTTTAGTCCGCGGAATCCCTAAAGTACAAGGCGACCTGAGTATTATCTGCGGAGACTGCCAGATCTGGAAGCAAATCAAAGTCTCTCACAAAGGAACCACTCAGATCAATACAAAGAGACCCCAGGAGTTGTTACACATGGATCTGATGGGGCCTATGCAGGTGGAAAGCTATTCTGGAAAGACGTACGTGCTAGTTTATGTTGATGACTACTCCAGTTTCACCTGGACGAGTTTTCTAAGAGACAAATTAGATGATGTTCAAGTATTTGTTAAACTATGCACTCGACTGGAGCGAGAAAGAGAAGATAAAGGCAACATCTAGTGGGAGTCAGGATTGATCATGGAAAGGAGTTCGAGAACAATGCCCTTAGTGATTTCTGCACACAAAAAGGGATAGCTCAACAATTCTCATCTCCAAACACCCCTCAGCAAAATGTAGTTGTCGAAAGAAGTGATCGAAAAATCATCTGAGAATGTGGAAGATGGTCCGGAGGAGGTTCTAGTTAGTGTGGAACAAGTGAACAAGATAATACCACCAGTGAAGCAAAAGAGAGTTGTAGTGAAACCAGCCGAGGAACAGGTAGCACCAATAGTGGCAGAAAGGAATGTGTCTAAGAAGAGAAATGCTCATGCATCTACTTCTGTGTAGAAAAGACTATTGAGATTGAAGCTACTAGTCAAAAGAAGACTGCTATACCGACAACAAAGAAACCCAAAATAAAGTCTGGTGTAAGAGAGGCTAAAGCTGACAGAAAGGGGAAAAAGTTCAATTTGATTCGGGAGTTGTAGTTGGAGGAGTCTGGTTTGTTTCAAACAAACACGCGAAAAACTGGGAAGCTGTGCAGAGGTGAAAGATTATAGCTCAACGTGTGCTGGAAACTGACAAGTATGTAACCAAAGAGATTAGTGAGTTTGCTCAAAGAATTTGATCTGTGGACATCGGTTACAATGGCCAAACCGTTTGTGGCTAACATTGTGAGAGAGGTCATTGTGAATCTGCGAAAGGATTTTATTGATTTTGAAAAGAAGAGCTATAGCAAGGTGAGAGTTACAGGAAAGGAAGTGGTCATTATTCCCGAATCAATCAATGACTATTATGGAGTGATGAGTAGAGAGTTGAACATCAATGAGCCAAACTGGCACAAAATTGCTGAAGTTATAACCGCTGGAGTTCGCACGAGGTGGAACAAATTAACCATTCCCAAGACTAAATTGTTGGCAAAGCACTCATTACTCCACATTATTGCAGTGCATAATTGGTTACTTAATCATCATCGCACAATTCTGGGACATGCCATGGGTGCTCTTTTAAAGACTCTCGGGAGTAAAGAGAAGATTGATTTAGGCCAGCTCATATTTGATCAAATTGCTACACATGCTATCCTGGTGAGGGTTAATCATCTGATTGGGTTCCCATTGCTAATCTTCGAACTTGTTCAAGCTCAACATCCAAATGTCATGACAAGTCAGGATAAGTTGATGGGCACTCCTAAGGTATTCTTAGCAGATCACAAGCATTTATCTGGAAAACACACTTTGGATTAGGATCAGGATGCCCATGCTAAGCTTAAGAAGAAGCTGTCGGAGCAATCCCTCGGAGAGTTGAGTGCTCAAGTTCCTATTGCTACTCGGAAGAAATTGATCGCTCACCTAGAAGAGGAACTGACTAATGTCAACGAGCGAATTACCTCGCTCATGGCTAGAAAGAAGAAGATTACAACTACGCTATCCCGAGGAGGTGGAAGTTGTTGACTCGGATGATGAAGACTCAGACTACTAGTGTAATGGTGATGATCTCTACTCTCTGATGCAAACAATTCTCTATTTTTTCTTGATGAACGCTGTTACTCAATTTGAACCTTTGCTACTTTGTGTTGAAGGCTACTCCCTTGTTACTTTGTGGCAAAAAGAGAGAATACATTTGGAGTTTGAAGCTCCTTAAAAGATTCATAGATGCTTAAATTTTATCGGTAGCATTTGGTAGCACAGCTTGGGAGTTTGGAATCTCCTTCAAAGATTCAAATGTATAAATAGTAGCACAAGTAGATGTTTTGCCAAAAATGCCAAGGGAGTGATTGTTAGTTTTAGTGGCATAGGTTTTGGCAAAACGTTGTGAAGTTGTTCAAGCTGTTGTACAAGAAAGAGTTCAAAGCCAAGGAGAGACAACCGACGTGGAACAAGACCTAAGCAACAGATGTTTCCTAATACATATTAGGCAAGTTGGCGCCGCTATACATTGAAGATATGGTGTAGATATTGAAGGCGGTTGACACAAATATATGGTGCATATCTTGAAGTTGGTTGGTGTCATCTAAAGAAATATGTGCGCATGAAGATTTTTGGAAAGAGATAATCGAAGATCTACGTAAGAGATTTGAAGATATATTGAAGATTATCAAGATGTGGAATGCGCATGGTTTTAAGAAAGATTTCCTAAAGATCATATATGGTTAGGACTTGTTCCGCAAGTCAGATTTGGAATCGTCCACCCCTATATAATGAGGGCTGAGGCACTCGCATTACTCAGCACTCACGGGGATATTATTCACTTACATATTCTGATCGGGAGGTGGAGGCAAACGACCGTAGATCTTATTACTCTGATAAGCTCTCGACGCTCGGAATCAGTCTGTACTGGGTGCTGTGCAGACTGATCGCAGAACACTTGAAGATACAAGCACTGTTCTTATTGCTGCGCATTCGAAAGAAGGCGCTGATCTTCGTGGAGGATCGATTAGCGAAAGCGGAGGAGTGTCTCTGATCTAGGGGGAACCTAGGTCGCAATTACTAGAGTGTTAGAGGCACTAGCAGTTTAAGAGGGATTCTCTATAAACGTAAGACTTCATGTACTCTAAATCATCATAGTGAATTATTTTCCGCTGGGATAGGGACAAAGCCCCCCAGACGTAGGCTCGCTAACGCCGAACTGAGTGACCATATTGCGTGTCTTTACTTTCGTTATTACGCTTAAGTTTTATAAACTGTCTATTCTGCACAAGTTGTTCTAGTACACGTCCAGAACAATATCTCAACATACACGGAAATATTTCATCCACAGTAGCTGCATGCGCTTCTTGTTTTCTTCGAATCACATCGGAAACTGCCCTCTCATAACTTTAAATAATACATTTATTAGGTTAATTAGTTTAACTATTTTTTACCTATGTTACTAATTTTAAAATTGATTTAATCATATATATGCATATATAGTTTCGAATATAGTGCCCCTCACAATGATGGACCCCTAAGAGCATCCGCACCGGTGAAAAGTTCCAGCACCTCCTCACCTAGTACTTCATTCATTTTAGCTTAAAATAAGCATAGAAATGCTCCAGCACTTGCTGAAGTAGAAGGTGCTGGAGCACCTCCTTCTAATTTTGTGCCTAATTTCTAAGAAGTGCTAGATGAGGAAGTGCTGGAGCATTTCACCGGTGCGGATGCTCTAAGTGCCTGTGCTGCCCTTAAAAAAGTACTCCAAGTAAAAGTTAAAAAAAATTGTCGGATGATGGTGTTGATAATCCTTTTTAAAAGATCATCATTATATAGGGGACTATTCATCAAGGAGAACACATCATTCTATTTATTCATTTATTTCTTTTATGAGAGGTAATTCCTTTTCTATGCATGGGCGACTTGTCATAATCTCCTTCAGACCAGCAAAATTCAATTCTTCGTCCCAATAACAACAAAGGTTATAGTTAGGGTTCACTTCTCTAAAAAAACAAGCTGCTGCTGCTGCTGCTGCTAACTATCTGAAACATTCCTACATGTGTTTCAACACTACTAAGTTACTCACTGGTCAACAATATATTATTAACTCAAAATTCAATCCCTCCATGAGAGAACCCTCTAGATTCCCATTTCAACTTCTTACCCTTTAAATTCAGTCCCAGTCCTCATCCATCATCACCCATTCATTCACACAAAACGCTAAATCCTCATCTCTCCTTATTGCAATAAAGTTGAGAGATACAATGGGAACTTTAGTAGGTCATGTAGCACCTGGACTTGGTTTCTTCTTGATAGGCTTGTGGCACCTATTCAATCAAATTAAGCTTCATCTCCTTCACCCCAAGCCCTACAACTCCCTCACTTGGTTTCCCTCTCCAAAGTTCCGGTACTTCGAGCTCTATCTGATCATCATTGGCTCATGCACCTCAGTTGCAATGGAGTTATTTGTCAGTCCGAAACGCCACCATCCCTTTGACCCAGACTGGACCATTCCCTCCACCCATCTCCACAACTTCGAGCACTCTTCCATCTCCATGTCCTTCATCATCTACGCCATGTTCGCTATAAGGCTTGATAAAATCAAGCCAAAGTCGCAATTCGAGTTGACCCAGTTGCTAGCTGCATTAGCTTTTGGACAGGAGCTACTCCTATTCCACCTCCACTCTACAGATCACAAGGGTGTGGAAGGGCAATATCATTTGCTATTGCAAATAGCCATCTTCATCTCATTACTTACAACCCTAATGGGAATCGGCCGACCGGATAGTTTCTTGATCAGTTTTGTTAGATCAGTTAGTATAATGTGCCAAGGTGCATGGCTCATGATCATGGGAGTCATGCTATGGACACCTTCCCTGATCCCAAAAGGATGCTTTTTGAACTATGAGGAAGCCCATTTTGTAGTCCGGTGCCACGATGACCGCTCCATCCATCGAGCTAAGTCTCTTGCCAACAATGAGTTCAGTTGGTTACTAATCGGTTTAGCCATTGCTGTGATGTCTTTCTTTTTAGGTATGGTGAGAGTTTATGGTGAGAAAAGGGAGAAATGGATATCTATAACTAAGGATGACATTGATGAGGATGATCACTTGGAACATTTTGAGGTGTGCTCTCTTCATCAGGGAGTGGTGACCTAGACTTGGAGTCTCCGAAGGCATGACCTGAATGCCACATTTGTGTTAATTAAGTTAGTGGTTTCTTAATTAAGCATTGCACACTTCAAGTTCATTTCCCGTGCATGTCTTCATTGCGCAAGGTCGCGCTAATCTTCACTGTATCGTTCAAATTTACAAAATGTCTTGGAAGGGAGATAATTTGGGTTTTGCCACCATTTGAGAAAGTCATTGGGAAAATGCCACCCTCCTAAATTTTATTTGGGTTTTGCCACAAACCGCTAATTAGGATAGCGGTTTGTGGTGTAGTCAAACAAGATGCATACGTGGAGTTGACCTGATGCGTATCTGGACTGACACGTCAAACCGCTAACCTCAATAGCGGTTTGTGTTAATAGTGAAACCGCACACTACATTAGCGGTTTGTTGATTTTGAAATTTTTATTAGGTTTTGGTGGACTGGCCCTTCTCGCATTTGGTTTTTTTTTTGTTGAAAATTTTGATTAAACATCCATCTTTGGTCACTATATTTGTGAGCTAAATCTTTGAATTTCATTTTAGAGTAAACATGAAAGTTATAGAACATTCAATTAGCTTTCTAACCATATAAAGAACATCTTAAACGGACACCGGATGACGCCTCTATGAGCTTCCGAAGGTTAGTTCGGACCCCCTCGATTTCGGCTAATTGAATGAAATTGAGGGAGTCCGAGCTAACCTTTGAAAGCTCATAGAGGCGTCATACGGTGTCCGTTTAAGATATTCTTTATATGGTTAGAAAGCTAATTGAATGTTCTATAACTTTCATGTTTACTCCAAAATGAAATTCAAAGATTTAGCTCACAAATATAGTGACCGAAGATGGATGTTTAATCAAAATTTTCAACAAAAAAAACCAAATGCGAGAGGGGCCCAGTCCACCAAAACCTAATAAAAATTTCAAAATCAACAAACCGCTAATGTAGTGTGCGGTTTCACTATTAACACAAACCGCTACTGAGATTAGCGGTTTGACGTGTCAGTCCAGATACGTATCAGGTCAACTCCACGTATGCATCTTGTTTGACTACACCACAAACCGCTATCCTAATTAGCGGTTTGTGGCAAAACCCAAATAAAGTTTAGGAGGGTGGCATTTTCCCAATGACTTTCTCAAATGATGGCAAAACCCAAATTATCTCCTTGGAAGGATACTTCTATTTATATACTTGTTCTAAATGTGATACGGGTATTTAAAAATTTGACATGCGATGGTAACAGAGGGAAGGAGCCAGGATCAGAAAGTAAGCAAGGGTGGAATTAATATGATTAAAAAATTAGGTTCGAAACTTAATGGAAGCTTAATCCTCATACCAAAAGTATTAATACTATTAAACCTTTTTGGATTTTCTTATTCCAAAAATAAAAATTCTGAAAAACATAACTGTGTTATGATAATATGAATGCACACCTACTATGTAGGATCTACCTTTGGTTATCTAACATTTGGTTTATTTTATTTACAATCTTATTTAAAGCACGCCATCTGTATTCATATTTATGTGTTAAAGTCTATGTGTCACGATCCAATAAATGAGTCGAGACTGGCGCTTGTCACATATGTCAAATGCCAAGCAAGCATGTGTATCCGTCATAACAAATATTGATAAATAATTCGTAAATGGTTTCATGTAACTGAATAACAAAATAGTTTGTGAAAATAAAATATCAATATTCAGAATTCTGCTCAAGTACCACGGAGCGACGACACTAAGAATGACTAAACAATAAAGAGAACAAACTGAAGGACTTCCAAACACAATTGATCAGCTGTATGGCACTGTACTCGAAGTGAAAGATTTCTCGCAATATGACAACAGCAGCTTTACTATTTGAAAATAGTTAGAAAATGACGGGGTGAGTCAAATAACATACTCAATGATACGATTAACCACATTATTATCTATGCTCCATGATTCATTTCAATCAATAATATATGTACTCCATAAAATCCAAAGTGATGCAGATGAAGTGTGATGATAATGATGCAATGTACCGATCGATCGTACTATCCATGGTGGGCAGCCGTCGCTGCCGATCCGGACCATCATATCAAAGTGCAGGCCGAGCCTCACTGAATCAAATCGTGTCAGAATCATAAGCCATGGTGGGCAGTCGTCACTGTCGGTCCGGATCATCATATCAAACCGCGAGATGAACCTCGCCAAATCACATATCATATCCATAATGATGCATGTATGCCAAAATGCAACATATGTATAACGTATGTCTCCACATCAACTATGTAGTATATTTAAGACATGCTTATATATATCAATATAAGTCACAAACGTATAACGTCTTCGCAAGGACGAGGGGGATTCATGTTCAATCTTAACGTCATATACTAATATAATGATATACGTAAGTCCTATTACGTATAACATTAGCGATATAATTAAATAAGTACATTATTTACTCACCAATCCCAATTGGATCCGATAACATGAATATGATCAGCTTACTGGTCGCACCCTACAAGCTGGGTCACCTAGAATAATACATACAATTTGATTTACATCAGATAAACCAATCACTCTTAAAAGCTATCATGCTTTGAACAAATATCAATCCACTTTCACTCCTCCAATAGCTCAAACCACAATTTAAATCATGCTGAGTTATGTCTCCATATATTCATTTAACCTCACATGATTTATTGACACCAACAGTAACATGTACTTTTCCACTCTTATCTCAATTTAAATTAACTAAAAGACTAATGCATAGGTTTGAAAAACATGATCTCGTGATGATTCTTTTTACATTACTTAGTCACTGTGTCATCTCTGCAATCCTGAAACTTGAAATTCTAACCAAAAGAACCAGTAACTTCCAAAACTGTAACAAGCATCTAAATATTAACTCAGGCCTAAAATTTTCATCTTTCTTGACTCGGACTAGCTTCAATTTTACACAAGTCAGATCAAACACGCCTGCTGATTGTATCAATCCACAAAGAATTGATGACTCACCTTTTGAGAATTTGTTGTCAAACTGCCAAAGTTCCTCTTGCTACCATCAAAAGTAAGTTGCTGTTTAATTTCCTGATCTCAATAAGCATGAAAGCCTTCACTTATCAATTTCCCTTCCACTTCCTTGAAGATATTCATCAGCAAACAAAGTTAAAAACCGAGCATAACCGACTCACCTCATCAAAAAAAAAAAGACTTTACTTTTCACAATCCACAGTTTCCTTCAATACTATCTCAGCTTCACCACTACGGCTAAACTGGCCGCTTTAGTTCTGCAAGTTGTGTCATCGATCCTATTAATACTCATGCATTTCGCGAGGACCATATATAAAACAAGAGGTGTCGATCAAAGACACAAACTCACCTTGCTGTTTGTCTATCTTAAATTCTAGTTGTGCCTTGCCTCTATTGAAGCCGGCTACCCAAATTGATTCCTTCAATCAACATCCAATTCAGCATCTTCGACAAGCCATCAACACTCCAACCCAAGATATGCTCGACGCCATATAATTCTTCAGCTCATCATCACCGTTTTCTTTCTCTCCCTTGCAAACCCTAATCTTCGATCTCCCATCAAAAATTCCCATTTCTTTTCTTATTATTTTTTCCAGCCCATTTCAAAATCAGCCCAATATACAAAACTTTATTCTTTATCATATTGGTTTATTTTATTTACATTTGTTTAAATTAGTTTTAGCAGGTAGAGGCAAAGTGGGTAGTCCTGTGGGGCGCCCCTTGCATGTTTCAAAAAATTCAGGGTTCGAGTCCTCCCTAATCCTTTTCAAATTAACAACAGGTACTACAACTAACTTAACAAGCCTGTAATAAAAAAAATAGTTTTAGCAGGTGTTACAGTATGTCATTTGGTGATCGCTTTATAAACACTTATGCTGGTATTTCAAAATTTGGCATGTGTTTGCTAATAGAACCTTGTACACCCCTCTAGCCACATAACCAAGTGAAATTGTTCAAGTCCCTGTGTTAATCTCAAGTCCTTCCTAACGATTTAGTGCAGAAGAGCATGCACCCAATATAGAGTTGTTGAGTATGCTGAGACAAATATTCATATCCAAAAAAGTGTAATACCCCCTACTCATGTTAACTGGGCAGTAAAATGATCTAACCTGATTCCATTGTTGACTCTTATTCTTCACAAGAACTACGCATTGGAACTTTCAGGCTCTCCACGATCTTACACCAGTAAATATTTGAGAGAATAAAAACTGAGGTACATGCATGATATTGGGGACCACTACCCATTTAAAGTATTGTACATAACCGCTATAAGTTTAATAATTATGAAGCCTTTCCCACAAAAGAAGCGTAATTATAATTTGGTATCTTTAATATCCCTATGATCACCAAAATATAAATACTCTAAAGTCAACTATATAATAAATGCCTTATAAACCATGATAGCATACACATCTCAAACTATTTATATTATGATCCACACATTAATTAGATTATAAAATAATATAACAATCTCCCACCGGATCATATATGTAAATTCAACTAGATGTGTAACCTTAGTAATATCAAATGTGCTATCATACATAGTATATCTCAAACAATATCGTCCATCAATTATTCTAACATAAGGTCAAGCGAGCATTGGTACGCAATGTGATCTACACATTCCTATTCCAACTGGTCACCTTAACTTTATGGAGATCAGTCCTTAAACCAAAACATAACAGAATGCAATGTAAAGTATATGATCGATATACAATATAGAGCAAAATATAACCGTAACACAAACTCCCACTAAATTCGGATATCCTCAAAATTTGATTACACCCGTATGAGCGATATGCTCATGAAATACCTTAGGTGCTAATCATGAAATTTTGTTTCAAAGTGCCTCTATGTAAATCTGCCCACTAAGTACATTTTTGGAATATACTGGCAATTTATCGTCGCATTATCTCTAATGGTCTTTTAATACTTCAAAGTTTCGCAGTCATGACGTGGATCTTTTACGATATTGGCATCATGTGAATCAGAATCGGAATACCCAATGATCTCCAATCTATCGGATTTCGTATATGTGAGCATGTAATCTCTTGTTATCTTTAAGAATCCAACAACTTTCTTGACTGCTAATCATTGATCACTCACGGGCTGCTTATATATCTGCCCAGCATGCCAACAATTACGTAATATCTGGTCACGTACATACCTGATCATACATAAGACTCTATATGACCGAAGCGTTATGCACCTTTTGTATTTTCTCAATTTATAGAGTACTTTTAGTGTTAGGGGGATAGTTTTGATCTTCACGTCATAGGATCTCACGAACTAGCTAAAACACTAGAAAATTACAAGATTGCGTAACCGTGAAGCTTAGACTGAAATCGTACTTCGTCGGGAACACATGACGATGTTGTAATATGTGCCGGAAGGAAGACATTACGTTGTGCGAAAGACAAATGAGTGATCACGGCAATTCATTTGAAAGTATGGTGCTGCTAGTGTTCATAAACTTTATAACCGAGAATCACTAAATACAAGAGCTATTCCGAAATCCTTCTAGCGTGCTAGAATATTGTGGGTTTTCTCTCAAATACTGGTTGGCGTACCAAAATTTCCACTAAAAATCATTGTGTGAGACTTGAGAGTACTTAACTTTCTGCACCTTTATTTCCGATGGCTTCTTGTCGACCAAGGAACAAAACACTTTGTTACTCATTGCAGAACGCTAACTACGATACAACACAAGAGCCAAAAGATGAGTTGGGCACTATGAAATAATTATATGAATGGGGACATACATCGCAAACCTTTCAGCTTTATATTCTTTACACCGAGCGAGGTCCCAGCCAGACAAACATAAGAACATGTATGAATATAACAATCAGTCACGGATCAAGCCAGACACATCACGGGTTCATAATCCACAACATCCATTGAGAATGTCAAACATTCTTAATCGCAACTAGGAACAAGTCGGCAGATCAATTCCAGTTGATCAGATTAGTCGAAAGCGAGTATGGTTCGTTAGTTATGCATATTGTCCATTAAATTCCGAATGTTACGTTTAGACTTTACTCATGCATATCGACCAATCGTAACTGAATTTAATTAATCGTCACGGGAATGTTCTGAGGCCTGTCTATAAGAATAGGACCCTTCACTCTTTTATTCTTTACTCAGTCTGTAAGTGCCTCTGTTTTGTTCTGTTCTGGTTTTTGCAATGGGTTCCAGCGTGTGTTCTGCAATTGTTTTGGGACTTGTTTTGATGGTTACTGATGTGAGATCAGACATGGCCAAGGATAGAGAACTTTGTGCGGACCAGCTTATCGGACTGGCTTCGTGTCTACCCTATGTGGGAGGGGGCGCCAAAGCTCCGACGCTAGAGTGCTGCTCTGGTTTGAAAACTCTCCAGGGTAAGATTTGCTTGTGTCTGCTGGTTAAGGACAGAGATGACCCTGACCTTGGGCTCAAGATCAACGCATCTCTCGCCTTGAACCTTCCCTCGTCGTGTCATGCCCCGGCCAACGTCTCTGAGTGCCCAGGTAACTTGCACTTCCAACATATCCGGAAATATATCCATTCAGATTATGAACGAACCTCACTTTGATGAGCATGTTAATAGCATGTAACATATATTATCATGGCATTGGTTTAAGAACGTAGATATATCAATGTGAATTATGACCAAATCTCAGACTTGTCTTGGGTGGCAGCATAACAAAATACGGCCAGTTCCTAAATGATGTTGTTTCGATCAAATGACGTTTTTTTGTTATATATAAAAAAATCAGGCAAACCGACATCGTTTATATTAAAGAGACGTCATTTTAATATTCACAGCATTTTGCAGGTTTGAACCTGATCTTTGATACATTTGGATGGGCACGTAAATAACATTTAACGTATAATATCGGTTGTTGTAATAGGTATGCTTCATTTGGCACCAAATTCAACCGAGGCAAAAATATTCTACGAAGCGGGGAGCAAGAGCAGTAGTAGTACAAATGGTAGCGATACCGCAACTCCGATTAGTTCAACTTCAACTTCTGTAGCTCGAGCAACAAGCGATGGTGGCAGAAAGAGTGGGAATATAATCAACTGGAATATGGCCTCAGCTGCAGCCTTTGGTTGGTGTTTTGCAGCTCACGTACTCCTCCTCAACATCATCTGATAGTGCTATATTCGTTTCAATTATACATATGTGTCATATTTACCAATCATCAATCAAATAATCTGTTGGCAATATTACTAAATATTGAATATAACAGGCGGATTTGAAACTGAAGTTATTAAACAGATATGATATGCAATACAGGTTCAATGAAACTGAAAAATAATTGCAAACCGTAGTTGGATTGGATCGAGTCACGTTCGACGGGAGGAGAGCTGATGTGTTTTTCAAGTGAAACGCATACCTTTCTTATATAGGATTCCACTGAATTTCCCATGACGCCATATAAGGAGAACCATTCCACTTTCCCATGAAGTCTAACCAAAATTGAATTTTGCAAAACCGAACCGCGCCAGGGCGGCTCAATCGATGATGCATTCGTGTCCCGTACGATGCGGACGCACACACGTCAAGCAAAATCTGACGTTGTCGAGCCTGATGATTCCCCCCTAGGCGCCCGCGTAGGTGTTGGGAGAGAGTTTCTTCTAATATCTTAACATGTATGATATTGAAATCATATATGAACACATAATGTTCCTATTTGGCTTCCAATGTGGGAGATTGGTTTTCACTCAAGTGAAATCTCCATTACTTTTGGTCCAACTTTGAGCATCGATTTCTCATTCGATATCATTCCTACCAAAGTCATGTTAACGGATCCGCTATATTTTCTTTGGACCTCATATAGTCAAACCTTGAGTATATGGCTGATGAGCCGTATTTATACGACTCATCGAGTCAACAAATCCCACCAAATTCGACACTTTGTCATATGAACATTTACTTGTTAAGTGCTATGTTGCATTTCAGGTACTTTGGAAGGTCTAGGAGGAATCGGGCTTACAGAAGGGCATTTTGTGCCCAAAATCACCACAAGTCATTTCTGGCCGGACGGACCACACTTGAGTTCCAAGCCAAAACTGGGCCCACCTTCAAATCTCGGCTCGTCGTTCGAGGCACGCCATTTGGCTCATGCCAAGACCTCTTTGACTCGTGCCAAGCCCCTTTGGCTCAAGCAATAAAGTCGGTTTAACTTTGGCTCCCTCCAAGTCACTCATGCCAATCCAAACTTGGTGGCCAAGTTAAAGGAAACCCTAGATCATTTCCTATAAATAAGACCTCTTGGTCTAAGAAATGGGCGCCCTCAGAGTTTGAAATTGATACCAGAATACTCCTCAAATCTGATCGGCTTGGAGCTTCTCTCTATACTCTCATCTCGGCATAGATAGCAATCCCTCTACTTTCAGTTATGGCTATTGTATTCTTCTTCATGAATACTAGTAGCTAAACCCCCTATTCAGTTTAGGGATTCTTACATTGTGGCAAAGTTTTGAGACCCTTTACTTAATGCTATTTTCTGTTCTACTAGTTCTTGTGCCATTTATCTCGGATTGAGCAGCAAAGTTAAGTGGATGCTTGAAATGGAAAAGTTTGGCCGAGTAGCTCAATCCCTCTATTTGCTGCTTGTTTGATACTGAAACGTGAGAACAAGCGGCTGCACTTAGCCTAATACATCTTGAAATGGAGTATTAGTCTTGCTAGAACTAGAGGTCTATATCTTGAAATAGAGTAGATTGTGGTGTAAGTGCTTGAAATGGCCTTACTCGGGTTATATCTTGAAATGGAGTAACCACACTCATGGACACAAAATAAGATCATTAGAGGTCGATGATGAACGGAGCCATAATAGAAGGCCCCTAGACCGAATACTTCATTTTGACCGAAAACCCTTTAGTTATTTACTTTTGTACTAGTCTCCAAACCATTTACAAAACCCCAACTGTTTTATTTTCATTACTACTTTGAAGAACAACAAGTAACCGAACTAACTCTCTTGGGTTCGACCCCTACTTGCCGCTTTACTGACTCATAGTAAGCCAATAGTAGTGGACTTATAAATTGAAAATTTGAGAGGTCACGATGACGGCCTGTCAATGGCCTTAGTGGATTTGACCAAGTTTTCATCGCTTCCTACGATGAGCTTGTCATCGAAAGATAAGCACAAAATCACATATCCGTGATCAGTGTTTTTGACGTATATACATTTGTCACACTCGTTGATTTTGAATCCGTTTGACATCATTACTCTATCAAATTTCTCATGCCACTGTTTTGGCGCTTGTTTCAAACCATAGAGAGACTTGACAAGTTTACAAACTTTTCTCTCTGGTCTTGTCACTCTACAACCCTCAGGTTGTTCCATATATATCTCTTCCTCAAGGTCTCCATTTAAGAAAGCAATCTTCACATCCATTTGATATATTTCTAAATTGCGCAATGCTGCAATTGCAATTATCATTCTAATGGAAGTGATCCTTGTTACATGGGAGAATGTATCATAGTCTAGACCTTCCTTTTGTCTATACCCTTTGATCACAAGTCTCGCTTTGTACTTTTCAATTGTACCGTCTACTTTCATTTTTTTTAGTGAAAATCCACTTGGAATCAAGTGGTTTGCATCCCTGAGGAAGATCATCTAACTCCCAAGTATGATTTTGCATAATGGAGTCTAATTCACTTTTTATGGGTTCTTTCCATAAATGACCTTCAACAGAGCTTATTTCTTCATCATATGTACGAGGTCCTGCCTCAACCATAAAGGTTATAAAATCGGGTCCAAACGAATTTTCAACCCTAGCTCTTTTGCTCCATCTAGGTTCCTCTAAACTTGTATTCTCCTCGAATACTTCTTCTTGTGTCGAGACATTTCATTGAGTTCCTCACTTATTTCATAAGATGAACTCGGTCTCATATCCTCAGATTTATAAGGAAACACTTGTTCATAAAACGAAGCAGTCTTGGACTCCATAATGGTGTCCTTTTGTATATCAGGATTTTACGACTCATATACAAGAAATCTATATGCAGTACTATTTTTTGCATATCCGATAAACACACAGTCAATTGTCTTTGGTCCTATTTTTATTCTCTTAGGATTGAGAGCCATCTGATCAGTCGATGCTTCGACTAATCATTCGCTACATTCGATGAAGGATTTCGCTCATTCTCCCGAGAAATTGTCTATATTTGATGTCTTTCTCTAGTGTTTCAGGTAAAATCGACATGTCATCGCTCCTTGGAGTCGAAATGTCAAAAGAACGGAAAGATCAATCGAAAAAGGCCAAAAACCAGAATTAAGCCAGCACTGCCCGTTACAAGCTTACCAGCCGTTACACACCAGGCTGTAACGGCTGTGTTTTCTACCCGAGTTTTTAGAGCCGCCCGTTACAAAGAAGAGTCACCCGTTACACCTTGTCTGTAACGGGTGTAACGGCTATGAAACGCGTCCGAGATTTGGGCTTCAACCGTTACAGCCGTTACACACCAGGCTGTAACAACTGTAACGAGACCGTCGACTGAAAATTACAAAGGTATTTCTAAATTCAATTTTTGGGCTTTTCAGCCTTTTTGGACGGTCTATATAAGGAAACACAAACAGAATAGACTGGTTGTTGATTCTTTGGAGAAGAACCTAACTTGGGAGAGAAGACAGAGCTTTCAAGCGTGAGGATCAACGAGTCAATCGTCTACGGTTTATTCGTTTCTTCCTTTCATATTACACTATTTTTGGTTAATCGCCATGAATAGCGAGTAGTCTTCTCTATTCTGGGATCCTACGGATCCCGTGCTATGTAACCCTAACTCTCATGTTATCAATTGAAGTTTATTATTTATGCGATTTGAATATTCAATTTCATTGCGTCGTTAATTTTATCGTTCTATGCATGTATTTACATCAAAGGGTATGTTTGCATTGGTAGAACGTATTTAGGATATATGCCGAAAGGTGGATGGGCCCTAGGGATTAACCGGATTGCATGAAATTGATGTTAGGTCATGTTTACATGAACTAATAGGAAAACCTTTAATTTAATAAATCGAAATCGTTGATAATCCGTGGATGGGCGGCGTTCAACGATGGAGATTAATCTAGACAATGATCCGTGGATGGGCGGCTTGTCTAGTGTTATTTTGGTTATATTCCATATTCGATAGTATGAATAATTAACGTAGAAAGATTGCATGATTAGTGGGGTTAGCACGGGTGAAGTACGGATTCTGGGATTCTTTCTCTGATAAAAACACAAACTTTATTTTCTGCACTTTAATTTCTGCCCTTTAATTATTGAAATTCTCATAACAAAACGAACCTTTTTAATTGGAATAGCTAAATAGGTCACTTGTTACCTAGTACTCACACGCATTGCTCCTAGGATCGACCCTTGGCTTACCAAGGATTATAAATTTTGTTTGACTACGATTTGACCCCTAAAACTCATAATTTGACAACTATAAAGGGTTAAAAATACGCTTGTCAAAATGGCGCCGTTGCCGGGGAGCAGCGTTTAGTGTGATATTAGATCTAACTCGTGTAGTTTAGACTATTCCACCTTACTTGATTTCTGATTTTTCTGTTGTGATTTCTTCGCTCACAAATTTTTCTTGGTCTTTGCAGGTTCTACCTAGTTCATGCCAAGGAAAGCGCTCAAGCAGAAAAAGCAAATTCAGATTTCAGACGACGAAACACCGGTCCAACGAAAGGTCAATCGTCAGGCCCAGAACGACGCTCGGCAGCTACGAGCACTGAACAGAAATTTTGCAGCAATAACCATGAATCAAAACTTGCTGAATGGAGGGGTCGAAGATGGACAGCCGCCCCGAGTGCAACAACTAGTGCGTAGAACGCTTGGTGATTACACCACTCCACGCGTCACTGGATTTCAGTCCGCATTGCACCGCCCGGAATAGAAGCTAATACTTGGGAATTGAAAACCGGTCTCATTCAGATGGTGCAGAATAATCAGTTCTCAGGAAGGATTAATGAAGACCCTCACCAGCATCTCAAGCTTTTCGTTCAGATGTGCAATACAGTGAAGACCAATGGGGTCCCTTCCGAATCTTACTACCTCAGACTATTCCCGTTCTCACTGTCCGACAAAGCCAGCCGATGGCTAGATAGCCACGCAGAGGGTACATTTACTACATGGAATAGGCTGGCCGAAGCTTTCCTCCAGCAGTACTTCCCACCATAAAAAATAGCCCATTTCAGAAACAAGATAATATCGTTTCGCTCTATTGATGGTGAGACTCTCTACGACGCTTGGGAGAGGTACAAAGAGCTGACAAGGATGTGCCCACACCACAATCTAGAGCAGTGGCAGATTATTGACACCTTCTATCAAGGGATCGATCAAGGGATGCGTACCTTAATCAATCAAGCAGCATGTGAGGGATTGAACCAAGTCCCGCTAGAAGACACCTATGAAATTATAGAAAGGGCAGCTCAAGACTACCACCTCTGGACCAGTGATCGAGGCAACCCTAGGGACAAGAAGGGCGTGCAAGATTTATGCCAAGCTGAGAGCTCTAATGACATCGCTAAGTTGACCGACACTGTGAAGCTGCTTGCAAACAAAATTCAGAATATGAAGCTAGCCAACAGTATGAAGCCCTCGGACGTTGCTAACATAGGAGTGTACTGTCAGATTTGCGGCTCTCCTTCTCACTACGTAGACGGTTGCCCAGTGATCGGATCAGATAATGGCAGCGGGAATCAGGAGGATGCCAACTTTGTTGGGCAGAACAATCAAGGGACTGGTTTCGGGAACGGATCAGCCGGTAACAGGTGGGACAACCCCAACCGAAATCACCCCAACCTATCTTACAAACCTCAGAATCAGGCAGCTCCGAATCCCCCTTACAAACAGCAACAAGGCAATGCGCCATACCAGCCACGCGGGCAATATAACGTTCGAGCTCAGGAGCAGAACAACAATTCCTACCAGCCGAGGACTCAGTATAATAACCAGTATCAAAATCAGTCGCAAGGGCAACAGAATCAGAATCCAGGGAATTATTCATACCAGCCGCAACAGCCCAAGCAGCAGGAGTCCGCCAGCTCATCTAGCATGGAAGCCATGATGGCTAATTTTATGGCAGAGCAGGATAAGAAAGTGCAAGAACTCCAGAAGACGATCGACCAGCTAGTCACTCAGAACAGAATGCTGGAAACTCAGGTGGCTCAGCAAGCAAATTCAGCAACAAGGGAACATGGGAAACTCCCTTCAAAACCAGAGCATCATCCTAGGGAATCGGTCAACGCCATCACGCTCCGAAGTGGCAAACACCTTGAGATGATATCAGCTCAAGACACTCGAACAGGAGCAGAAAACTCAGCACTCAAATCTGCATCTGCTGAGGGAGAAACATCCAACGAAGCTGAAGACCGAGAAGAAAATTTTGCGCGGACAGTGGAGCCAGCTCCTTACAAACCTCCAGTCCCATACCCTCAGCGGCTCAAGGGTGCTAGGAGAGACAAAGAGTTCATGAAATTCGTGGACAAGATTCGCACACTGTACATCACTATGCCCTTCACAGATGCAATCACGCAGATTCCAACATATGCCAAATTCATGAAGGAGATCATGACCGGGAAGCGGAAGATGGACGGAACCGAGACAGTAGCTCTGAGTGAGGAGTACAGCGCCGCCATGCACGTGCCCATGCTGCCTAAGCTTAAAGATTCAGGGAGTTTTTCTATTCCTTGTGATATTGGTGGTCTTACTATTCGTCGTGCATTGTGTGATTTAGGTGCTAGTGTGTCTATCATGCCATATTCTCTGTATTCTAAACTGAACTTGGGTGATCTCTGTCCTACTAACATCTCCATTCGCCTTGCGGATCGTTCTTGTAGACTCCCGAAAGGGATTCTGAAGGACGTACCCGTTAAGGTGAAGAATATTTATATCCCTGCTGATTTTGTCGTGCTAGAGATATCAGAGGACACCGACATCCCGATTATACTTGGTAGACCATTCCTTTACACTGCTAGGGTTGTTATTGACATGGATAGGGGTTCTATAGCTTTGCGAGTTGGCAGCGAACGTGTTGTCTTTTTTCTTTACCTGACATGTGCAGAACTCCTAGTCTTCTTGCTGATTGTGATGTGTTAGACTCTGCTGATGTTGATCAGCCGATTTCACTAACCTCTATTGAGTCTTACAAGGTTGTACCAGGCTGCCCTATACCGATGGATGTCTACGCCATGAGCATAGAGGGTGCGGACGCAGCTGATGCCGCAGGAGACACAGGTAAGGAATCTTGCACGGTAGAGCTGAAACCTCTACCTGCAAGTCTCAGGTATGAATTTCTAGGCCCTAACTCAACCTACCCGGTGATTGTTAGTGCATCCTTGACTGATGTAGAGACCCAGAAATTGCTTGTTGTCTTGCGAGAACATAGACCAGCCCTAGGATATTCTATAGACGACCTCAAGGGGATTAGCCCAGATTTGTGCATGCATAGAATTAACCTTGAGGACGATGCTAGACCTAGTAGGGATGCCTTGCGACGTTTGAACCCCAAATTGAATGATGTGGTTAAGAAGGAAATTCTGAAATTATTAGATGCCGGCATCATTTATTCTGTTGCTGATAGTAAGTGGGTTAGTCCTGTGCACGTTGTCCCTAAGAAGGGAGGTTTGACTGTTGTATGAAATGAGCATAATGAATTGATTCCTACTCGTACTGTGACTGGTTGGCGTATGTGCATTGATTATAGGAAATTGAATAAGGCTACTCTTAAGGATCACTTTCCTTTGCCTTTTATTGATCAAATGTTAGAACGTCTAGCAAAGCATAAATTTTTCTGCTACCTCGACGGTTATAGTGGATTTTTCCAGATCCTTATACACCCCGAGGACCAGGAGAAAACGACTTTTACTTGCCCTTTTGGCACATTTGCTTATAGACGTATGCCCTTTGGTCTTTGCAACGCACCAGCCACATTTCAACGTTGCATGATGGCAATATTTTTTGATTTCTTGGAACATACCATGGAAGTATTTATGGATGATTTTTCGGTGTATGGTTCCTCATTTGATTCGTGTCTCTCTAACCTATCTGATGTTCTTCGTCGTTGTGTTGACACTAACCTGGTTTTGAACTGGGAAAAGTGTCACTTCATGGTGCAGGAAGGTATAGTTCTTGGACACATGGTCTCTCACAGAGGTATCGAGGTTGATCGCGTGAAGGTAGAGGTGATTGAAAAGCTGCCACCGCCTAAAGACGTAAAAGGGATAAGGAGTTTTCTTGGGCACTGATGGATGCACAGTCGTTATGTGCAAACGTCAAGAATAAATTTATAATAGTCCACTACTCGCGACTTTACTACTGGGTAGCAAGTGGTAAGTAGGGGTCGAACCCAAGGGAATCAGGGGAATAGATGTTCTTTGAGGGGGTTGTCCAGCGAGAGAGCGTGTTTTAGGTCGGTTGGTTGGTTTTAAAGCTACCAGCTAAGTGATTGATTGATTGATTGGTTGGTTGGTTTTAGTACTGGAAAGTAAATTGCAATTTATAATTGAAGGAAAGCGTTCGGTTTCAGGGGCCTTGTATTATATTCTGTTTATCATTGACCTTTAGTGACTCTACTAAGTATTCAAACGGTGTATCAAGGCCATTCCAAGCACTCGATTTGCGTACACTGTCTAGCCTATTCCAAGGACGTAGAGCACTTATTCTATTTAGACTAATACTCCATTCCCGGTTATATTAGCCTATGTGCATCCATTTGATCAATCATTCCCGATCAACCAAATGGTGTTTAAGATAAGTCAAACTTCTCAGATAAGTTTTGCCATTCCAAGCATCCACTTATCCGTACAAGTTTACGAACCCCGCTGTAGAGTTTTGCCATTCCAAGCATCCACTCTACCTTGGACGTTCTAACCGAATATATGGCACATAGAATAAGTTTTGAATACTAAGGAGAGACGCTAAGTTAATAGTCTAAAACATTTTATAATACAAGTGCGCCCCTAAGACCGAACTACTAGTTTAGCTACTATTCATCGCGCTAAACATTATAACTAAGGAAATAAAAACAGTTGAATAAATACTAGAAATAATACTTACAACCGTTGAAGCGCCAAGGGAGCTATCCTTTATTTCCAAAGCCAAACTTACAATTACAAAACTTTTAGAGAGAGAAGTGAATTGCTTATGGGATGATGAAAATGAGGGGAGGAGCTCCTCCTTTTATAGCCAAAATGGGAGGAGATGGGTGGTGGAGATGGAAACATGTGTTTTTGATCCAAGGGAGGAGGAGAGGAGGAAGGAGGAGGAGACATGTGGAGGAGATCAAAAGCCACCGGTCAAGGGAGGAGGAGCCGCCGGTTGCCGGTGGTGGAAGGGGAGGAGCTCCTCCCTTGGTCACCTCTTCAACAAGTGGCCGGTCACTTTGCCCATGTGTGAGTTTTGTACAGTTTTGTGCAGTCTTTTCACAAAACTGTCAATGTGTTTCTTCCCCGGACTGTCTTGATTCCTCTCCTGATTCTTCTGATTAAATTGTTATGAGTGATTCAACGTCAGGATCCTTGATATTTCTTCAGTCGGCATATGATCTTGACCTTGGATTGACTCGTAACATCTTTTCTGCTCTAAAAGCTCCTCTTTAATGTGTATTCTCTCTAAGCTCTGAATTATCCTGCAAAAATATATCTGAACTAACAGGCAAAAGTTAAATAGACAAAATGTCTAAATAAGGGGGTTATACTGTGTTTATGATTCGTATAATTTTGGTCCATCAGGCACGCTGGATTTTACAGGCGATTTGTCAAGGATTTCTCAAAGACAGCAAAGCCGCTCACTGATCTGCTTTGTCAGGAAGCTGAGTTTAAATTTACTGATTCTTGTTTAAATGCTTTCAACAGTCTAAAAACTACTCTTACTTCCGCTCCTATAGTGCAGCCTCCCGATTGGGAGCTGCCGTTTGAACTAATGTGTGATGCCAGTGACTTTGCAGTAGGAGCAGTTTTGGGGCAGCGCATCGACAAGAAACTACACGTAGTTTACTACGCCAGCAAGGTCCTCGCCGGAGTAGCAACCAATTACACTACCACCGAGAAAGAAATGCTAGCTGTTGTCTATGCTTTTGAGAAATTCAGGCAGTACCTACTGTGTTCGAAGACCATAGTTTACACCGATCATGCCGCTATCAAATATCTGCTGTCGAAGAAGGAATCCAAACCTCGTCTTATCCGCTGGGTCCTCCTCCTCCAGGAATTCGACATTGAAATTAGGGACAAGAAGGGTGCAGAAAATCCGGTTGCAGACCACTTGTCACGCCTCGAGTTAGGAGAGCTCGACCGCGAAGAGGACAAACTCCCGATTAATGATTCTCTAGCAGACGAGCAGCTGATGCACATTGATGTGGACAACGTCCCTTGGTACGCAGATTTTGTTAATTTCCTGGCCTGTGGAATCCTCCCTCCCGACCTCTCACACAACCAGAAGAGGAAATTTCTTTCCGACGTGAAAAGGTACTTCTGGGATGACCCTTTTCTATATCGATTATGTGCTGACGGTCTCTACAGGACTTGTGTCGACGAGGACCAGATCCCGTTTATTCTGGAACGCTGCCACTCTTCGCAATACGGTGGACATGGGGCTGGTTCCAAAACAGCTACGAAGGTCCTACAGTCCGGTTTCTTTTGGCCCTCGATATTCAAGGACGCGCATGAATTTGTCAAAGCCTGTGATCAGTGCCAGAGGACTGGAAATATTTCTAAGCAGCAGGAGATGCCCCAGCAGAGTATTCTCGCAGTGGACCTCTTCGATGTATGGGGGATTGATTTTATGGGACCATTCCCATCTTCTTATGGTAATCAGTATATCTTGGTAGCAGTCGACTATGTTTCTAAGTGGGTTGAAGCAGTTGCTACTCCTACTTGCGACGCCAAGGTAGTCATCAACATGTTTCAGAAGGTGATCTTCCCTCGTTTCAGAGTGCCCAGAACAGTTATCAATGACGGTGGATCTCATTTTAAAGAAAGAAACTTCGAGACGTTGCTGAAAAAGTATGGAGTGTAAAATTGGCACTCCTTATCACCCTCAGACCAGTGCACAGGTAGAGATCTCTAACAGAGAGATCAAGAGCATATTGGGAAAGACAGTCTCAAGCCACAGGAAAGACTGGGCGTCCAAGCTAGATGACGCACTGTGGGCATACAGGACGGCATACAAAACACCTATTGGTATGAGTCCGTTCAGACTCGTCTATGGAAAAACCTGCCACTTGCCAGTCGAATTAGAATACAAGGCATTATGGGCTATTAGAGCGTTGAATATGGACATGAAGGCAGCAGGTGAGAAGAGAATACTACAGCTGCATGAGCTCGATGAAATCAAACTTGATTCTTATGAGAATGCTCGGATTTACAAGGAGAGGACAAAGAAATGGCATGACAAGAGAATCGTGCGCAGAGAGTTCAACGAAGGCGAGAGAGTTCTTCTCTACAACTCCCGCCTTAGACTATTTCCTGGAAAATTGTGCACCAAATGGAGTGGCCCTTATATAGTGGAACGAGCACACCCAGACGGGCATGTAGAAATCAGTGTGGAAGGAGGTAAATCAATGGTAGTCATGGGCAGCGCCTCAAGCACTACCACGTTCTGAAGCATTTAGCACCTCCTGACGGGATTGACGACAACCTACTTCTCGGGAAGGGATCTCAGCACGGGACTCCCCGAGAATGCTCCTAGCCCTACCTCTCTACCCGTGTCTCGCCAAGACGTTAAACTAGGTCTCTTCGGGGAGTAACCCGCGCTGTAAGTTTTATTTATTTGCATTTTGCATTGTACGATTTATGTGTGAACTGTGCAGGAATCGAAGTGTGGAGTGAACAGCGTTCGGCTTTCTAAAAAAAAAAGAAAAGGAAAGAAAGAACAGATGAGCCGTTACAGCCGTTACACCCTGGACTGTAACGGCCGTAACGGGCATGAATTACAGCTGAGATTTCAGGAGTGCCCGTTACACCCGTTACACCATGGACTGTAACGGCTGTAACGGGTATGAATTTCTTCCGAGTTTCTAAGCCGTCCCGTTACACCTGTTACACCCGTTACAGTCGGTTGTAACGGGCATGCCAAATAACCTTCTTCCCCAATTCGAAACCCTAAATTTCACAAATTCTCAAACATCCAATTTCTCAAAAACCGTCCAACCCTCCGCCGCACCTCATCCCAACCCCCGTCCCAGCCGTCCGCCCGTCCGTCCACCCTCACCCTTCCGTCCGCTCACCCCAGCATCCGCATCTCAGTCTCACCATCTCAATTCGTCCGTCCACCCTCACCACTCCAAATCCCTCCTCCTCAATCTCAAATTCCGGCCACCCTTCACCCTCCATGGCTCGCAATAGACAACCACAAGCCAACCGCTCCAGCCGTCCCGCATCCAGTGCCATTATTTCGGCCCCACCATCACCCGCCCGTGCCCAGGTCTACCCACTGGCTACTACCGAACGTTTCGCGCCTGCGCCCCAGGACCGGTTCGAAAGCATTCTATCTAAAAAAACGGTACGACCTACTCTTGTCCCATGCATGGACACGCTTGATAAATTGAAATTGGACTTATTGCCACAGTGTCGTCGAATGTTTATTGCCTCTGAGCTAGATATTTTGTTTACTCGCCGTCTATTGCCCACATATCCTTTGCTTGTGGAAGAATTTTTGGCTACATTTGATATTGAGGGTAGCCCGTTAAAGGTGACACATTGGAAATTCCAAATTGGGCGGAGACAGTACACTATGTCTAAAGCCGAGGTCTGTGAGGTTTTAGGATTTCCTGTTGAGGGATTTTGTGGCGAATATAGTACTGAAGAGAGGTATGAATTCTGGAAAACCATCTCCGGTTTTGACTACTATTTCCGATGCGGATGGGGGTCTGCTGGGATTAAGGAGCCCATTTGGAAGATTATTCATCGCTTTGTAGCCCTGAGTATTAACACTCGCTTTGAGGGCGCCACTGTGATCAACAACCCAGACTTTGATATTATGATCTCTATCAGCAAAGGGGTACCAGTGGATTTCTTTCAGATACTTAGTGGCATGATGACGGTATGGGCTACATCAGCTTCGAACAAGGTGATGGGCGGCGGTCTATTTATTTCTGTGCTCGCCGAGTCTCGAGGATGGGACCTCAGCTCACTGGAGGGGACTGACATGTACCTGCCCCTGAATATGGACCAGATTGCTCTCTACAAGTTTATTGGGAGAGACGGGCAGTGGACGCACAACCCCGAGCTCCCTGGTGGAGCAAAGAAACGATGCATTGATAGGGCTCAGGTCAGGGTAGCCTCCCCTCCGCGCGAGCCGACACCAGTTCAGGAGGAGCAGCCTCAGCACGATGACGTCGATATGGACGAGGCGCACTCGCCTCCAGCAGCTGCACACACCCCTCCCCCGCCTTATCCTGCTGCCGGCCAGTTACCATTCTCACTCGAGGAGCGTTTTGTTCGATTAGAGACCACTCAGCAGCAGATCATTGCCACCCAGCATGAGTTTCGGAGTGATCTGAGAGATATGATGACCTATCAGCGCCAGATTTTGGCCAGCCTTGCCCCTATCGTTTCTACCCAGAGCAGACTTTCTGTCTCCCATAATCAGCTCCGGGATGATTTGAGAGATTTCCGATATCAAGCCAGCAGGGCACAGCAGTGGTCGCATGACGCTCAGACTTCGTTGTATAGGCAGCAGGGCTTCACAGATTTTCCTCCCCCGCCATCCTTCATGTCTTCTGCCCCTGACCCTTTTGAGGCTGATTTCACCAGGGCAGTCGACCTCAGCCCTCCTCCCCATGCACCGCCTGCCCATGCTGCCGCCGGGGAAGGCCCCTCTCACACAGTAGGCTCTGCGGGTTGCACAGATTCAGAGGGCAGTGATTCCGGCGATGATGCCTCTTATGATTCAGAGGTCGGTGACCCAGACGATGATGCTTCTCAGGATTCAGAGGGCAGCGAGGAATTCTGATCTTTATTTCGGATACTGCTCATGCTCTTTATTTTGCCGATGTTTCTTTTTGCCATACTGTCAGTTTTTTTTTCTGCATTTCATCATTTGTACGCTGACTTTTGGATATTATTCACTGCTTTCTTCTTATTCGATGTTTGAGTTATTCCATTATTGTTGTTCTCCTTTACTCACATCATTCATTTTTCTATTCATCTCGCGATTATCGATGCTAACTTATACCTTGTGCAGCTCTATATTTTTATTCTCACTCTACAAGCTCATAGGTCGTATTTCACTCACCAGTCATCGCTTAATCTCTATAGACATCGCGTCACCACACACGAGTGAAGTTCCTATGCACTTTTTCTTATTTTATATTTTTCGCTTAGGGACTAAGCTCGATTTTAAGTGTGGAGTGGGTAGCGCATAGTCACATGCATTGCATATCATATTCACTAATTGTACATGCTCAACTGTCTATGTTTTCTACGATACTCCTTGACTGATTGACATTCTTTTGGATTCAAAATCTAGGACTTGAAATAGTTTTACTCGTATGTGTATTCTCTTGAGTCAGTATCATTGCTAACCCTCGCCTATCACATGTTCTACGTATTTCTTAAAGCATGTTTAAGACTTGATATCAGTAGGCACCGTTTCAAAAACTTTCAAAAGCTTAAAATTGCATACCTTTTTCTAGGTGACCTTAGTACTAGTATATGGTTCTCTACCCTCGTCGTGATTTGCATGCACCCGCCTTTATTCATACACTATGTCAAGCTTTAAGTGTGGAGTTGGCCTTCAAGTTTTCATACACAATTAACCTTTATTCATACACAATTGACCTTCAAGTTTTCCCCTCAAAAGCAAGGTTCTAAATTCTGGAAAATGGGTGCAACATTGGCCCCGAGCATAGTTGTTTATGAAAGAAAAAGCCAGTTTGAAAAAAAAAATATGCTTTTGTTGATTCTGCGAAAGCAGAAAATACCAAAGACCCGGTGAGAAAAGTCACCCCTGGTATCTGGAAAACACTCTTGAAACAATTTCTGCTCCCTTCTGCTTGGCGTAGTGTAAATCCACCTTTTCATTGCGTGCAAATCATAGCATATCTTGAGAATTCATATACTATAGTCTAAGGGACGATCCTCGTGCTTGCTCTGAAATTTCCTATGCAATTTTTCGCACTATTTTTCAGAAAAATTCTTAAGCCAAGCTCCTCTTCTCTTACGGGTCATTGCCTAGTCCTTGGCACTTGAGAATGAGCTTTGCGCCAAGAACCCGTGGACTATCCCTAGATAGCATAGGTGAATGGCGAGCATGTTTTGTGCAACTGTTCTCGTTCTTATCTCGTTGCTATAGAACTATTTAGAGCTTGTGATGAGGCGTTTGTTAGTCGTGCGTACTGACCGTTTGAATGCATAACTCGTTTAATCTATGATTGTCTGAAACTTTGATGAAGATGTTTGTCTTGAAGTCGAGGTAACACGATGAATCCGAGGTATGACATGACTTTACTATGTCTTGTTGAGCATCATGCATGCATGCACGTTAGTTGTATAGGGGATTTGTAGGTAGTCCCATTCCTGAAAACCTTCACGAGACTATACTCGTCCTACTAGGGCAGCCTATAGGTTTAAAGGCTTGATGCATATGCTAAATGCATTCGTGTCCTCTACGACAGTGAGTTATCTTTTATTTTTATGTCTAGTTAGAATTGATCACATGTCACTTGAGTAGGTAGTTCATGGTCATGGAACACTGCATCCTCCCATGTGTTTATTCTGCCATATTTTCGACATTTGTTCGGGACAAACAATTCCTAAGTGTGGAGTGTTTTGATCAGTCGATGCTTCGACTAATCATTCGCTACATTCGATGAAGGATCTCTCTCATTCTCCCGAGAAATTGTCTATATTTGATGTCTTTCTCTAGTGTTTCAGGTAAAATCGACATGTCATCGCTCCTTGGAGTCGAAATGTCAAAAGAACGGAAAGATCGATCGAAAAAGGCCAAAAACCAGAATTAAGCCAGCACTGCCCGTTACAAGCTTACCAGCCGTTACACACCAGGCTGTAACGGGTGTAACGGCTGTGTTTTCTACCCGAGTTTTCAAAGCCGCCCGTTACAAAGAAGAATCACCCGTTACACCTTGTCTGTAACGGGTGTAACGGCTATGAAATGCGTCCGAGATTTGGGCTTCAACCGTTACAGCCGTTACACACCAGGCTGTAACGGCTGTAACGGGACCGTCGGCTGAAAATTACAAAGTTATTTCTAAATTCAATTTTTGGGCTTTTCGGCCTTTTTGGACGGTCTATATAAGGAAACACAAACAGAATAGACTGGTTGTTGATTCTTTGGAGAAAAACCCTAACTTGGGAGAGAAGACAGAGCTTTCAAGCGTGAGGATCAACGAGTCAATCGTCTACGGTTTATTCGTTTCTTCCTTTCATATTACACTGTTTTTGGTTAATCGCCATGAATAGCGAGTAGTCTTCTCTATTCCGGGATCCTACGAATCCCGTGCTATGTAACCCTAACTCTCATGTGATCAATTGAAGTTTATTATTTATGCGATTTGAATATTCAATTTCATTGCGTCGTTAATTTTATCGTTCTATGCATGTATTTACATCAAAGGGTATGTTTGCATTGGTAGAACGTATTTAGGTTATATGCCGAAAGGTGGATGGGCCCTAGGGATTAACCGGATTGCATGAAATTGATGTTAGGTCATGTTTACATGAACTAATAGGAAAACCTTTAATTTAATAAATCGAAATCATTGATAATCCGTGGATGGGCGGCGTTCAACGATGGAGATTAATCTAGACAATGATCCGTTGATGGGCGGCTTGTCTAGTGTTATTTTGGTTATATTCCATATTCGATAGTATGAATAATTAACGTAGAAAGATTGCATGATTAGTGGGGTTAGCACGGGTGAAGTACGGATTCTGGGATTCTTTCTCTGATAAAAACACAAACTTTATTTTCTGCACTTTAATTTCTGCCCTTTAATTATTGAAATTCTCATAACAAAACAAACCTTTTTAATTGGAATAGCTAAATAGGTCACTTGTTACCTAGTACTCACACGCATTGCTCCTAGGATCGACCCTTGGCTTACCAAGGATTATAAATTTTGTTTGACTACGATTTGACCCCTAAAACTCATAATTTGACAACTATAAAGGGTTAAAAATACGCTTGTCACCATCACTTTAGCTAAACACCCCCACACTCACAAGTGTGTGTAGGAAGGTTTTCTCCCTTTAAATAATTCATATGGAGATTTTTATTTCTTCTTACGGGGTATTCGATTTAGGAGATAATTGGCCAACAAAAAGGCCTCCCCCCACATTTCTTGAGGTAACCCTGAACTAAGCAACATCGCATTCATCATTTCTTTGACAGTGCGATTCTTACGTTTAGCTATACCATTCGATTGGGGGTGAATAAGGTGGAGTAACCTCATGTATGATTCCAGTTTGTGCACACAGCGTCCCAAACGGTTCTACATATTCACCATCACGATCACTCCGTAGCCTTTTAATCTTTTTATTTAGTTGGTTTTCCACTTCCAACTTATACATGGCAAATTTCTCTATTGCTTCATCCTTGCTCTTAAGCAAGTATATTGAACAATATTTTGAACTATCATCTATAAAAGTTACAAAATATTTATTTCCACCTCTTGTTGGCATGAATTTCAAATCACATAGATCACTATGTATTAAGTCAAGGGGCTTAGTATCTCTTTCAACACTATGAAAGGATGTTCTTGTTAATTTTGCTTCAACACAAATTTCACACTTGTGTTCGGAATCAAATTAAAGTTTTGGTATACAATCCAATTTCATTAGATTCCTTATTGAGTCATAATTCACATGATCTAATCTACCATGCCATAAATTTGAAGATTCAAGCAAGTAAGCAGAAGAAATTTCTTTATTGATAGACTTGATGGCAATTACATTAAGTTTCCACATGCCATGTTTCACATAATCACGTCCTACATACATTCCGTTCTTTGACAGAACGAATTTTTGAGAATTAAACACCATCTTAAAACCATGTCCATCAAGTAAATCTCCAGATACTAAGTTCTTCCTAATGTCAAGCACATATGAGACATTAGTCAGCTTAAGCTCCTTTCCTGAAGTCATCTTCAAAATCACACTGCCTTTCCCCGTTACTTCTGAGGTGGCCGAGTTGCCCATGTAGACCTTCTCTCCTGCTTCAGTCAGTTGCAGCTCTGAGAAGGCATTCTTGTCAGAAAAATGTGGTGGGTTGCTCCAGTATCCAGCCACCACTCCTTGGGGTTGGAATCCACCAGACTCAGCTGAGAAATTGATGAGTCGTATTTATACGACTCAACGAATCAATTAATCCCATTTATTTCGACACTTTTATATGCGAACAGTTACTTTTTTAGTATGGTTTTGCATTTCAGGTGTTTAGGAAGCTCTAGGAGGAAAGGCGCACAAAAGATGGCATTTCGTGCAATAAACACCACAATGGCAGATCAGACCTTTGGACGCTCGACGGAGTACTGACAATGGATCGCTGAGCAGAAAAATATGAGCTATGCGTCATTGCGTAGCTAACTCGATTTCCTACAACTCTCTAGTTCACACCGAGAGCAGCCGTGGTCATTTGAAAGGTCAAATTCAGAGACGAAGTTGGAACTGGCGCACATAAGGAGAACCAGACTCGGTGTGGATCGCGCCCAATGAAGACATTAGCTCGACGCTAGTATCTGATGCGAGCGCGGCGTAATGTACACGCTGGGCACGGTGATAATGTTGCTGTTGTGCGCGGAGAACCCGACGAGGTGCTAACGGTAGCAGTCTGTGTGATGACGTTAGCAGGCCGACACTTGGAAATTGAGCCCAAAAACAGACTTGGAAACCCTATTTTTTGCTATAAATAAAAGGTTTGGGTTAGGGTTTCCATCATCAATTATTCTACGACGTTTGAAGATGACTCTGGAGGAGAAGGCGAAGCTTTTGACGAGAGAAGAGATTTTCTTACTATTTATCATGTGTTTTGATTCCATTATGAGTAGCTAAACTCCTAATTCAGTTTAGGGTTTCGTTCATTGTGACATTTGTTTTGAGATTTCATTCTTAATGTAATTTCTCATTTCTCTAGTTCTTGTGCTTAATTTCAAGGATTGAATTGTGAAGCTAAGTGGATACTTTGCCGTAAAGCTTAGCCTAACAATTCAAACCCTACTGTTAATACTTGTTGGATACTATGCCCTAAAGACAGGTAGTAACACCTAGATTCGATAATACCCTTGCCGGATTATTGAGTTTAGGAAAGAACTAGAAGTCTAATGCCTTTGCCGGGTTAGATGTGTTGTATCACCTTTGCCGGGATATTTTAGGAATTACCTTTACCGGAATTCCACACTTAGAAACTTGAGGTTTGATTATTAGCAATCAATGATAAACATGTCACAATAGAAACCCTAAGCTGAATGTTCTCTCCGCTTGAAATCTTCCTTGCTTTTTTCCTCTTTTGCACTCTTAATCACTTAAACCCCCCTTTTTCTTATTTATTTTCAGAGACAACTTCAGCAACCAGTTCCCTTGAGTTCGACCCTGCTTGTTGATCAGTTGATATTTCGACTGTTTAATTGCTCCATACGATGAAGGATAGCACTCGTTCTCCCGGCAAATCATTACTATTTGATGCTTTCCTTGAGCATTTAAGGTTAAAAGAAACTATCCATTGAAATCATGGCCTAAAGACCGATACTCGAAGAAAAGCCGAGCTTTGGGGTGAAAAAGAGCACAAGGCAGCCCAACCGACCAGTTGGATAAATGGGTCCAAAGCCAACCGACCGGCTGAATGAAGATCCCATATGGCATGCACTCGTCCACTTTGAGTCGGTCGGCTGGACTCACCAACTGACCGGCTGGCTGAATATCTCAGATGGCATGCAATCGTCCGGTATGAGTCGGTCGGCTCAGCAATCCAACCAACCAGTTGGTCCTCGCCATGTGCAAGCAATGCAATGGGCTGGGTTGAGTCGGTCAGGTCAACATTCCAACCGGTTGGCTGAAGTTGGCCGTGTCAATGCTTATGGAGTCAGCAGTCCAACCGACCGGTTGGGATTTCTTCACTCATCCAACCGACCGGTTCACCGTCGGGGACAGAGTTATCAACATGTTTCCTAATTTCATTTTTGGGGGTTTGGCCCCTTTTGGAAAGCTATAAAGAGGGCAAGCAACTGATTTACTCAGTGTGGATGATTGCCGAGAGTTTGAGAGCTTGATTTGAAAGAAGAACCCTAACTTGGGAGAGAAGATGGAGAACATCGCGAGAGATTGAGGGTTCAACGAGCTACATCGTCACTACGGTTATGTCGTCCTTAATTTCTATTTCTACACTATTTATGGTAAACTTACCATGAATAGTGAGTAGTCTTCTTTATTCCGAGATCCTACGGATCCCGTGCCATGTACCAAACTCTCATGTGATCAATTAGACGTTTATGATTTATGCAATTCGAATATTCAATTTCATTGTGCTTAATTTTATCGTTTTTGCAAATTTGACATTGAATGAGATTTTTGCATGCTAGAACGTATTTAGGTTAATTACAAAAAGATGAATGGGTCCTAGGTATTAACCGGATTGCATGAAATTGATATTAGGTCATGGTAGCTACAATGGTAGTACATGAATTAATAGGAAAGTTGACTTTTGTCTGAAAAACAAATAATCGAGATCGTTGATAATCCGTGGATGGGCGGCGTTCAACGATTGAGATTAATCTAGACAATGATCCGGAGATGGGCGGCTTGTCTAGTGTTATTTCAGTTTATTTCCATATTCGATAGCATGATGGATTTACATTGCATGATTGCATGATTAGTGGGGTTGACACGAGTGAAGTTTGATCCTGAGATTCTTTCTCTGATCAAACCAAAACCTTTTATTTTTCTGCATTTAATTTCTGCGTTTTTGTCTACATCACAACCTCTTGTTAATTGGAATAGCTAAATAGGTCACTTGTTAGCTAGTACTCACACACGTTGTTTCTTGGATCGACCATTGGCTTACCAAGGTTTATAAATTTTGTTTGACTACAACTTGACCCCTAAAACATATAAATTGACAACTATAAAGGGTTAAAAATACGATTGTCACTTGCCACTAGCTAGGTTCTTGTAGAAGAATTATAAATAGTAAATTTGACGCGTCAGACGACGCGCGTCAGAGCTGCGCTTTGGTGAAGTTGTTTCTTTTCTTTTTATTTTGTTATTTATTTATTTTAGTTAGTTTTTGTGCTTTGCTACTTGCTGCATAATGTCTCGTGCAGGTAGTGTGATTGGTGACAACGTGCTCGACGAAGGTGATGATGAGCAGATAGAGCTGTATTAGCGTACGATGAAGGAGTTGTCTGCCCCTAATTTTCAGAATATACCTTGGTGCATCAATGAGGGGCCAGACACGCAGGAAATTGAGATCAAACTGCGGTAGTACACTATCTACCGAAGTTTTTGGGTCGGTAAGGGGAATCAGCCACTAGGCATCTGTAGGATTTTCATGGCATCTGCCACACTCTTCGACCCTATGGAGTCACAGTGGAGAATTTTAAACTTAAAGCTTTTCACTTTTCTTTAACTGACATGGCTAGATGTTGGTTTCTTTCTCTTCCTTCAGGTAGCATTAGGACATGGGATCAGATGCAAAAGAAATTTCTCGACAAATATTACCCCGCAGTTAAGGCAGGACAAGTTCGTAGACAGCTGCAAGATATGAGGTAGCGGCCGAATGAGACGATGTATGAGGTAGCGGCCGAATGAGACGATGTATGACTACCTGGAAAAGTTCAACCAACTAGAGCAGAGCTGCTGCAACTTGGGAGTGCCAGAGAAGCTGATAATTGAGTACATGCTTGATGGTTTGAGGCCTCTCGACAGGATGCTACTAGACGCCTCAGCTGGAGGGACAATCATGAATTTGTCCCCAGAGGGAGTGCGAAATTTGATAGCGGAGGTGGCCGAAAATGATAGGTTCAGGGAGGAGGCCAACCGTCATGAGGAATTTAGAAAAACCAGAAGCGTTGCAAAGGTTGAGACCCCGTCAAATCAGATGACTGAGGAGCTGAAGCAGATGAGAGAGTGATGTAGAAGAATCAGGTATGCAGAAGAATCAGATGAATCAGGTAGCACGGGTGAAGCCTTGTGAGTTCGACGGTGCAACAAATCATAAGACGGACGCTTGCCCGACTTTGTAGGAGGATACACAGGTTGATGTCAACGCAGTGGGTGAATTCTAAAACTACAATAACCATGCACCCCAGCAGACTCGGCAGCAGCAGCAGTACTATCATGCACCATATCGTCAGAATCAGGGCAGCTATAGTAATCAGAATCAGTACCAGCAGAAGGGGCAGAACTACAATCAAGTAGGCCCTAGTACTCAGAGTTCCAGCAAGTCTCTGGAAGACGTAGTGAACGAGCTGGTAGCTAGCACCCAGTAATTAGCCCAGACCACTTCGAAGACCGAAGGAGCTATATCAGAACTGACAAAGCAGATATCCCAGATAGCCCAGACTATTTTTGAGCTGAAGAAAGATCCGGGAAAGCTACCATCGCAGACCATCCCTAATCCGAGAGGGAACAACAATACATTGGCAGTGGTAGACAAATCAAGTGCAGAAAACAAAGAAAACAAGTTGAAAACAGTGCCTACCGCGCCCAACATTGACATTAGCTCGACGCTAATGTCTGAAGCAGACGCGCCACTAATGTATAAGCCGGGCGCGCAGCTAATGTATGAAGCGAGCGCGACCCGCACTGATGCCTGTTCAAAAACTGACCTTCTGCCTCCATGTTTTGTGCAGGTAAGAGCTCCCGAGGACCATATAATCAACATGGATGAGCTAGGAGGCAGATTGGAGGCAAAGCATGAGCCAAAAGACCCAACGATGGAGCGCCCATTTACAACGAGTCAAGGGGCACCGTCTGGAAAGTGTAAGGACCCAGGTGCCTTCACAGCCACCCGTGGTGTTGGTGAGACTCAAATACATCATTGTTTAATTGACTTGGGTGCTGCCATTAATGCTATGCCTTACTCGTTATATTGCTCTTTGAAATTGGGGCCATTGAAACCTCCTAAACTGTTGGTAGAGTTATGAGATAATTCGCTTATTCATCCTGTTGGCTTACTTGAGGACCTAATACTTTGTGTTGGAGATCTTGTTGTTCCTGTACACTTCTATGTTTTGCAGATGGGAAACGCTAGAGATGATGATCCTCCAACGCTAATCTTGGGACGTCCATTCCTCTTCACCACCAAAACCAAGATTGACATGGACACATGCTTATTGTCACTTGCGTTTGGTGGCAGGACATCAAACATTTATATCTATGAGGATGGTGACAGTCCATGCATGAAGAAGCCACCGGACATCGTCCACACACCATATCTTGGTGCCATATCTCCTTACATACCGGAAGAGACGAGTTATGTAGCTAGACTAGCAGCTATGATCAAAGTGTCCTCGCAAACTCAGGAGGATGTGAAGGCAAACCCGCCTGATCGATGGAGAGTAGACACGAGCACACCATCCTATGAGTGTTATGAGCAGAATGAAGAAGTGGCTGCGGTGAAGTTTGACCTCACACGACTATGGGATTCTAACTTGTGATTATAATGAGGTATCGTAGAGCCAACGACGTATAACAAAGGCGCTCGCAGGGAGGCAGCCCGATAAAATTTTTGTTTTTTGTTTTTGTTTGTTTTAGTCTTGAGTCATGTCTTTTTACATTGCCTTTTGGGAAAAGAGATATTTTTCATGCAGGAAGCAGGTCTAACTCTGTGCGGATTGTGCCGAGGATTAACATTAGAGGCGCGCCCACAGGCAACATTAGTGCCGCGTTTTAAGAGAACATTAAGGCGTTGACCGTGCCCCTAACGTCTACACTAGGTGCGGTTGACCGTTGACCAGTGTTGACCAACTTGTTTGACCAGAATTCTCATCTTCACACGATGAAATGTGGGGAGTGCCTATTCACTTTTATTCTCTATTTGTTTTTCCCTACGTTTGTGTGTCTTGCATTGTTTGTGTCTTTGAATTTAAGTCGTACCGTGAGGACACGGGTTTGTTCCAAAGTGTAGGGTGGGAGAGTCAGTCAGTCTGTTGTGTCACCATATTTATTTTTCTTGCATATGTACTGTGTCAGCACGTTTCCTTAAAAATTTGAAAACTATGAAACTTCTCTCTATTTCCTAGATTTGCAGTATTGAATTTTGATGATGTGAATCAGACGATGCTGATTAGATGTATTTCTCTCGTGAAACCTGAATTGTGCTTTTACATGTGAATTTAACCCTCTACATGTCTTTTGAGTTGAGATAAACAGGGATGTGGAGTTGATAGAAATGTCCTAGAGAGACTTGACGAAGCATTTGAAGGACCAAATTTCGAGTTATATGGTTATGTGGATTTCGTGGAGGCTAGCACTTCAAGACGATATGGTTCAGAGTTAGCTCCGCTGCTGTAGCGTTTGTGTAGGTAGGCGGGACGGGAGTGCAGCCGGTCCTATCTCTAGTCCGAAGTAACCGGTAAGAGGTGAGTGACCCTCATCTTGACTCGCGTCAAAAAGGTCGAGGATGAGAAAGAGCGGGGAGGTATTTCCATATGCTCGCGGGCGATGATTGAATCTCCTTCAGAAGAAAAAGGAAAAAGGACAAGCTGTTCACAGTAAAGGAGCAAAGCTCAAGAAAAATCAGCCACGTTGTGAAGTTTTATACAACAAAAAGTAAAGTACATCATTCAACTATCAAGAGTCAAAGGCCAAAGAAAGTCACTACAAAGGCTGTCCAACAAAAGAATAAAGAAAGCTCAAAAACCTTGAAGCTCGAATGAATCACGTGCAAGAAAAAGCAATGAAGTATAACCATATAGCTAGAGTTTGGAACAGCGAATCAGATCATGGGTCTAAAGAGGACTATCTCCCATTCATCCGAATTGGTTTGGATTTCAGCTCGAAGGTAACACGTATCAAGTTAATTCTGTGTTAAGCATAATGACTTGAGTAACGATTGAGTTTCCTTTCGTAACGATTGAGTTTTCTTCTTTTTCTGCGGCTTCTTACAGTCAGCAGCTCTATGACCCTCTTTGTCACAGTTGAAGCACTTGGCAGTGAATTTTGGCTACATCTTCTTCTTGATAGCCCCCCCTTTGGGTCCAAGTCTGCTAAAGGGCTTCTTCCCTTTGGAGCTACCACCATGCTCCACAATGTTGGCCCACTCAGAAGGGAGCCTTATCCTCTTATCAGAGAGTCGATTATCCTCTTCATTCTTGAGGCGAATCACCAAGTCTTCCATGGACATTTCCTTTCGCTTGTGCTTAAGGTAATTCTTGAAGTCCTTCCACATCGAAAGTAGCTTCTCAATGACTGCAGCAACTTGAAATGGTTCATTGACCTTATTCCTTCAGAGTTCATCTCATGCATAATCAGCTGCATGTCTTTCACTTGACTGGTCACAGTCTTCGAATCCACCATCTGGAATTCGAGGAAGCGCCCCACTATGTACTTCTTGGAGCCCGTATTCTCAGTTTGGTACTTACGATCAAGTGACTCCGAAAGCTCCTTAGCTGAGCTTTTGGTGCAGTACACCTTGTACATCACATCATTCAGGCTGTTAAGCACATAGTTCCGAGATAGATATTCAGAATCCTTCAAGGCATTGTATGCCATGAGCACTTGATGATCAGACTCATCCTCAGCAACCCTGGGTGTCAGATACCGGGCAAACCCTAATTAGGTCAGATAGAAGTGCATCTTCGGCTACCAGGTATTAAAGTTATGTCCATTAAACTTTTCTGGCTTTTCAGCAGCCATTAACGCAGCAGGACTTGTGCCACTGCACCTTTTGGAACTAGACCCGCAGGTCCATTCCCGGCCGTAGCCATTATCACAGGTGGGTTTAGACCTGTACAAATCTGGGCCAGCCCGACCAGCCCAATCCGCTCGCCCGGTTACTAAAACATGCTTTGGACAAACATATTAGTGCGACGGTCTAGCCCGACCCGATCTGTATTTATATTAGGGTCGGGCTTGGACTCATGTCTAAACCCGACCGGGCTTAAAAGCCTGCCCGTTAGCCCGTGATAAATTTAAACCCTAAATTTATTATTTCAATTTTATCTTTCATTCATTCATTCAATTGATTAAGTTTTGAACTCTAAAAAATATTTGACATTCTTGAATTTTGATTTGCTTTATTAAGCGTGTCTTTTGTGTTGTTGATGATACTCTGGTATACAATCAGAGCTTTCTCTGAGACATGGAATGGTGTCTTCAGAGCTGGTTGGCCATGGTGATAAGGTGATCCCATGACGATTCACCTTATTAGACAAGCAGTTGAATTCAATTAAAATGTATACCAGAGTATCCGAGTATCATCTTTATTAGACAAGATGAGTAAAAAATAAAAATATATCATTACATAATTGTAGCGGGTTAGCTCGATGGGTAACCTGGTCCGGTGCATCGGGCTGGCTTGGACAATAGTTTCAGCCTAATTGATCGGGCGGGTTTAGTCCGGCCCGGTTCTATGGGTTGAAAAATATAAAATAGCCCGGTCCGAACCCGGATTTGTCAGGTCTAGTGGGATTGTAGCAGCTGACTCAGCAGCAACAGCAGGAGGAGGGTTCTGCAAGCCCTCCATCTTCACCGATGGATTGTTTTCAGAATTCATTCTTCTCTACAAAGAAAGACAAATCTGTTAGTAACTTCAACGAATGAAACAACAAAATCTTGCTTTAAGATTGTTGGCAATATTACTGAATATTGAATATAATAGGCGGATTTCAAACTGAAGTTACTGAACAGATATGATATGCAATACAGATTCAATGAAACTGAAAAATAATTGCAAACCGTAGTTGGATTGGATCGAGTCACGTTCGACACTTTCCTTAAAGCAAGATTGCCACCCTACTGTGCTGGGACTCGCTGGCAGTATGCTTCCCAAGATAAAACGATCCTCGGCAACAACTTAGCACCAAGCTTTGCCGATCAATCAAGCCGTGCTGCATTCGTGTCCTGTACGATGCGGGCGCACACAAGTCAAGCCAAATCCGATGTCGTCGAGCCGGATGATTTCGCCCCTTGGACGCCCGCGTAGGTGATGGGAGAGTTTCTCCTAATATCTTAACATCTATGATATTTAAATCATATATGAACACATAATGTTCCTATTTGGCTTCCAATGTGGGAGATTGGTTTTCACTCAAGTGAAATCAATCCACCCATCCATTCCTACCAAAGTCATGTTTCCATTACTTTTGGTCCAATTTTAAGCATCGATTTCTCATTTGATATCAATTCGATTTTGGCCTTTCCACATTCGATTTCATACCTCTCATTACAAGTTATTTTAACCCGATTTTATCAACTTATTTTGTGGCGTTCTCTGCGCTCAAATTAGGTCTCAAAATGGGGCGCACCACCATTTTCTTCACACATTATAACACATATTCCAACACAATCATATTGTTCATCAACTCATAGTTAAAGATTTAACCTCAACTTTGTACAAAGCCAACCCACCAGTATGTGTTCTGAATGCACACGCCATTTCATACAGCCGACTATGCCAGATATTGCAACCACACTAAAAGAGTCACTACACCATTTTGTCAATTTTGCGACAAATTTTGCATTTTGTCGCATATATAATTGTCACATAAGTGAACAAACCCGTCAAATATATTGTCGCATAAGTGAACCAACCCGTCGCTAAGACTATCATATGTGACGTGGCACAAGGCGATAGCCCTAATTTTGTGTTGTTTGACTAAATGGACTACATATCTTAACTGACTTTTTAAAGTATATCATTTTGGTTTTTCAAATTGACCACATGTGTTCACCTCAATATGCAGGCGTCGCCCGTGCCCAGTTATGCTACTATATAAGGATAGTTCATGACAACTCAAAACAATTTGAATTCATCATTGATTACGCGAGCAGGTTTTAGAAGATGACGCGAAGCACTCACGAGCAAGTTTCTCAAGTATTTAGTGATCTCTTATTTCGTTAAGTTGACACTTCTATATGTCTAAATTGTTGGCTTTTTCTGAGAATTATTTGAGAGCAAGATATTTGTTTGGTACTATTATATACTGTTAACTTTGTATTAATTAGATCTGACATTATTCTTGTACGTAAAACTAATATAAGATGTATTTGTAATTGTTGACTTGTTGTTACGTTGTTATAATAGTATACCTTAACTTCACAATGAAACTATTGTTGTTATAAAACTGTTATTCTATGTAGCTATAAATAATTGTATTCTTATACTTGTAAATTCTCTTCAGTGTTCTAAATAACGGTCGCCTAGGCGGCCTTTTTTTAGAATCCGTTCCGTTTTATGTAATTAGGCGGATGGGCGGTTCTGGGCGGCGCCTAGGCGGTCTGGGCAGCGCCTGGGCAGTCCTGGGCGGTTAAATCGGCTTCTGGGCAGTCTAAATCGGTTTCTAGGCGGAATGGTCAACTACATGTCAATAGTCAAACTTGAAGGGCTTATTTGTTAATTTTTAAAAATTAACTTATTGAAACTAGGGATTTAGATTTCAATACTTCAATTTGTATTGTTTCTGCTGCATGTTTCTTATTTTTCATAATTTGGATTTGATTAAATGTTCATATTTCTTTGCAATGTGTTTGAACCCATGAATTGATTAAAAGTCTACATTTTGGAGAATATGGAGGAAGAAATTTGTATATTAAATAATGTATATATAATTATATATTTAAAAATATTAAAAATTCAAAACCGATTAATCCCCGCCCAGGCCCAGATTAATCCCCGATTAATCCTTGAAGACCTTTCCGCCCGATGCCCACCTAGCGTTTTTTGGAACACTGATTCTCTTATACCCTAAGTTTATATTTTGTACATTTTTTGAAGATACATCTAAAGGATATAACAAAAAAGGAAAATGCCTAAAGCCAATTACACGACATGGATCCGACTACCGAGTCTACCTCCGTAACTCTATAACCGGGGCTACATTAAGAACATCCTCTCATAGTTTGGCGGGTTTTTAGCAAGCGGACACTGAAACTATTTCGTTTATTAATCCTATTTGCTCTTATAGTTTGTATTGAAGTAGACATCATGCATGCCGTGCGGGAGGAGGTTTGGATTGTGATGGGAGGCTACAAAGATGTCTGGCAAAAGGTGGTGTATGTAAATATTAGAAATAAAAAACCCTAGCTTTCTCCTAATGCAATCTTCTCGGTTCTCGTTATTCGGTCGATTGGAGTTCCGATGAACTCGTTTCTCATGGTATCGGAGCCTCTGATGATCGTGGTGAGTTGCGTTTCCATTTGATCCATTTTTTGGTTAAGTTTGATCTGCATTTATATCAATGGCGAATGTGAATGAATTTGGGTCGAATTCAAGCCCAAATGTTGTAAGTTCGGTTGTCATGAGTCCAAGCGGTTTCAGTATTGGAGGAGTTGGAGTAGTTTATGATCCGTATTTTATGAATAAGAACGAAGTTACTGGAAATTTGATCGTAAGCAAGGTGCTAGTCGGTCTGGAAAACTATGCTACATGGAAGAGATCGATGGAGACCGCTCTATGTGGAAGGTCGAAAGGCTTTCATTGAAGAAATTATCTTAAACCTATGGATGCCATTATGGCTGCACGTTGGCAAAGATGCAATGTTGTGTTGATTTCTTGGATCATCTATTCTGTCTATAACAAGATTGTTGGGGAAATTCTTCATGCGAGAGATGTAATGACTACGTAAGAGACACTTGAATCCAGTTGCAGGAACTAATCTAGCAAGGAAATCTGATATACAACGAGAGTTAGGCAACCTTGTTCAAGGTGATCTATATGTTGGTGTGTATAAGAGAAAACTTGAATCATTGTGGCAAGAATTTGATGCTATCAAGCTCACCAAGTGAACTAAGAATTGTAATTGTCCCTACTGTAAACAAACCGAGGATGGCAAATAGGAAGGATCGTGTGGTCAAATTTCTAATGGGATTGAATGATGATTATGCTTTAGTAAGGACTCATGTATTTTCTATGGGAGAAGTACAAAAGTTTACTTTTTATTTCGGAATGAAATTTCATTTCGTGCATAAGTTTACCTGAGCCTAAAGAGATAATTTTGTAACTATGGGCTACACTATTACTAGTATTGAGATTCCTAGTCCTGAAGTGTTTTGCCTTTGCAATTGGTTTGTCTCTCGCTCGAAAGTTTACTCGGCTGATCCGTAATAGCATACTCCGTGCGCCTCTTGGCATAAGAGTATCCACACTCGTTAAGCATTTCTATCTCCTCGATGATTTTCTATTAGTATTCATTAAATAGTAATGGTATTTTTGTATGTTCTGTGCGGCAATGCCACCGCGTCGAGGACTTCCTATTATTATTCACGAATAAAAAATTAATTTTTACGGAATTTTCCCCCTGATTTGATCCTATTAAAATAATTGATCAATCATATATGTGTTTAATTATGTGATTTTGAAAATATCTTTTTGTGAAATATTTGATCATTTTGAAAATATTATTCTTATGTATATTTTAAAAATATTTCCACAGATTTTTGCCCAAATATGTAGATTTGAAATTTTTTTATGCCTTATGCATCGGTGGTTAGAAAAACCGATCCATAAAATCGACCTTATGCATCGGCTTTAGGTAAACAGATGCATAACTGACATTATTCATTGGTTTAACCAAAACCGATGCATAAGATTGACATTATGCATCAGTTCCAAAACCGATGCATAAGTTGCTTATTCGCGCAACTCACATGACTCACACACTACGCATCACTCGCCTTGGAGTTCGCTCAAGCGTTCTCTTCCGGCATTTTTGAGTGGACATTCTCCCCTTCATATCCTCTAACAACACGTGATCTCCGCAAGAACGCCGCCGCTGCACAAAACTTCATTGTCGGACGTCCTGACGTGTAGATTTTAGCATGTAGTCAAAAACAATTTGTATTTTAACCGGTAAGACCGGTGTCGTATCCAAGGGAGCAAACGGATTATGCGCTAGGTCTATCAATTTCTAAATCGGCTATTCCTTCGATTCAAGTGTGATGATGATTATCAATGATGAAAACAAGTAATGAAATGGTTTTAGGAGAATTAATTCAACTAAACCGAGTTTCGAGGGAATTAATCCCCTCCTTGGCAATTTTCCATTGATCATGCATACAAGAGTTTCAATTATTTAAAAGTTGATAGGTTTAAAACCTAACTTAGGCTAGAATTAGACAAACTATCATGCAAGTCTAATCCTAGTCAAGCCATCTTAGTTAGAATCTCACCTATTAAAGTTATTGATTCACTATATAGCATTTATTGTCACAAGTGCTATATGCATAAAGTTCTAATTAGCCTCTCACCCATGCAATTACTCTCATAAATGCTTGATAAGTCCATTTTACTATATCCAAACCATCACTAAGCTCTCTCAATACTTAGATCATAGTTCTAACACAAACATGTCACTTAGGCATTTTATCAAACACTTAGCAACATGTCTAAAATGAAGAGCATAGTAAAATGAAATCAACTTCATAAAATCCATGTAAGTGTGTATACAATGATCATTGAGTACCAAGGAGGATCATAAAACCCTCAAAACACAAGGGGACTACTCACACATCATGTAAGACAACATGATGTGAGTAGGGTTTCTAACAAAATCTAAGAGAAGAGAAGGGGAATAGAGTAGGATGATTAGTCCTAATGAACTCCCTTGATCTTCAATCCTCCTTGATTAGATGATGATGGATCCCTTGATTGAGCTCACTTTTCCTTGTCTTTTTTCCCAAAGAAGCCAAGATGCTAGGTCAAACTTACCACTTTGTATTTATAGGCTCGCTGAAATTCCGGAACTGTAGCAGTCCTAGTCGATCGACTGGCGTTGGGCTTGTGGCCCAGTCGACCGACTGGAGGAAGAAACGTCTGTTGATAAGCAGTTTCCCAGTCGACCGACTGGGGGTCCAGTCGACCGACTATGGAAACATAGATTTCGACCCCTCCTGAAGCCTTCACCAGTCGACCGACTGGCACAGGATGTCTTCCCAGTCGATCGACTGAGATCACGTGGCCTGCATGCTCTTGATGGAGTACTCACCAGTCGATCGACTGGGAGATCCAGTCGACCGACTGTGGAAACATGATTTGCAGGGCCTTCTGGAGCACTTGCCGGTCGACCGACTGGAGTAGAAGAGCTTCCCAGTCGATCGACTGGGGACCAATTCTGCTCACTTTTTGCTCTAGTCTTCGATTTTCACCGAGTTTCCTTCTATTGGCTTTTGACACTGAGACATCTTATTTTGTACCTGAAACGCACGAAAAAGGGATCAAATGGCATCAAATTATCGTCGGAAGCGAACTAAAGCTATAGTGAAAATAGGCATTAACGAGTCGAAAACTCGACTCATCAACACTCCACACTTAAGCTTAGCTCGTCCCGAACAAAGTATGCAAATATGCCAAGGAAGTGCAAATGGCGAAATGCTAGTGGTGCTATGTTTTTCGTGCATTTGCGTCACTAGATTTCACAAGGTCTCGATCCTTTTTTCTAAACATGTTATTGAAAGAAAAATGACAAGTATGTACAATCTAACTAGCTCCTTTTCGTAGGCGTTACGAATGCATTTAGCGTATGCATTAAGCCTTTAAACCCCTAGGCTACCCTAGTGGACGAGTTATAGTCTCGTGAGAGTTTTCAGAAAAGGGAATACTCACAAATCCCAAATGCACATATCCCATAAGAGTGAATGCAAGAGTGCTCAACCAAGGCTACGATTTCTCGAACCCAATCCCTCACCCCAAACTAGGACTATTGTCACGATATTTTTGAGTGAACTTTTCAACCTCTTTGAGTATCTTTGAGGTCATGCATTCAAGATTATCAATACTAGAACTATAGAATGCCTCATCCAAAAATCTACTCATTTTCAAGGCAACATAGTGGAATTTAGGCTTATAGCTTGCACAATAGAGTGTCAACTGCTCACCTATGCTAGCTAGGGCTAGTCCATGGGCTCGCGACAAGGAACTCATTCCCAAGTTTTAGGCGCTAAGCCGTAATCCATAAGGGAAGAGGAGTTCGACACTAGAGTTTCTTAATAAACAAGCATAGACCAAATGATAGCTCCCGTCAAGCACATGGGTCATCCAAGAGTTATTCTAACAAGCACACAATGCAAATGATGAATCCCGCACAAATGAAGAATGGATGAAAACATAGAGTCAAGTTTTAAGTGTTTCTTATTTTCTTTTGAAACGGCCTTTGGCCTACAAATGCTTTCGAGGGGGAACTTACCTTCCTAACCACCGGCATTTGTATATTTTGGAGTAAAACTTCTCGTGATCATTGAGGAAGTTTTTAGTCGGGGCTTTGCCCTCTTTGACCGCAACAATAATTTTCTTTTTCTTTTAGTAAAATGAGGCCTATTTTTCGTCCTCTTTCGACTCCACACTTAAAACTTGACAATATGTTCAAAATGTGTATGGAATGCGCGGGAATCAATCATGAACAAGGCACTATATTAGAGAACTCAAGTCACCAAAGAGCATTCAAGTGGTCTAAGTTTTTCACGATGATATTTTAAAAGTGTTTGCTAGCTTGATCCAAGGTATTGCAATGAAAATACTTAGAAAGCTAGATAGACAAGATATAGCAATGTTATTGATTCTCAAGAATGCATGCTCAAAGGACTAGGTCGGTAAATGTGACAAATAGGCTAGATGTGATTTATAGGGATTTAGAGTCGATAGTCACAAGCCTATGTGGTTGAATACACTCTCATATAGGGATAATGTACAAGTATGCAAGTGCCCATCTAAAAATGATATGTATGGCATGCAAACATGTGAACTATGTGCATCAAACCACTCCACACTTAATTCTAGCTTAGTCCCTAAGCGCAAAGAATGATAAAATAGAGGCAAAGGCGCATAGGAACTCCCCTCGTTTGTACACCCGGCATATAACTCTTGGGAGCGAGAAATAACCATTTGGTTGCAATTGTAGATAAAGTAGGTGTTTTTGGACATGAAAAGAATATGTAAATGAATATCCTGTAGAGTGAACAACATAAATGGTAAACACCTTCAATATCATAAGAGTAATAATCATCCGACCAAAGGAAAGTCAAGAGTATAAGCATCAAAAAGGCATACATCATCAAAATTGCGCCAAAAGGCGACTTAACATCCAAGACAATCATCCAATGCAACAAGCAAAATAAAAGATACACATGTGTAGAACTAAATGAAGCATGGAATCATGATGTAGCCTCGTCGTCTCCGGGCCTAACTGAATCAACGACACCCTCATCCTCCGGCGGCATCGTGGGACCCGTCATCAGTGGGCTATCCTCGCGAGCGGGCTCTCGCATCAGACTCTCAGACAAAGTCCTCAAGGCGTGTCAAACCGGTCCACAAGTCAGCAACATCAGAGGTGATCCTCTGTCTCCACTCGGCTGAGTCATCTGCGACCGGGGGAGGGATCTCAACGGCAGACTCTACTGGTGGAAGCTCCTCATCTGCTGGTGGAAACTCCTCGTCTGCTGGAGGGGGAGGAGGAGGTGAGGCAGGAGGCGATGGAGTGAGGTTGGCAAGGCAATAGAGACGGTTCAGCTGCTTGAACATACTCTTCTTCGCGGCGGCACCGGTCACAAGCCCTTCCTGATGAGGCTTCGTGTCCTTCTCCCAAGTCTTGCCATCCCTCTTGATGATGTGCATGTGCTTCATGAGGTCCATGTCAAGCACGCTCCTGGATGGCGCCTCACATCCCTCGTGGCCAAAGGTGAAGTTACACCTTAGGGCTATCATAGTGATCAAGGAGCCTCCTCCCAAGCCCCGGTTCCTCGTGCCCGGCTTCACGATAGTATCGAACCGGTTGGCAATGATGGCTAGCCAATCAACGGCCTCCCCATGATCCATAGCGAGCATGAGCTCCATATCTGGGAGGGTAAATGACCTAGCCTTCACTGTCCTCGTGTTAATCCCAATGGCGATGACGTGGTGTATAATCTTCCAAACCGCATCAGTGATGGCTGAAGAATTATACGCTGATATGAACCACTCATCCCTCCCAGAAATCCTCTTCCAAAATCGGGTATGTTGGTGCTCATTGAATTTCCGGGGCGTCGCCTCAGGCTGTGGGAATCCCAACCACTCTCTAATCAAACTCTCTCTAATCCGGAAATCCCGTCCTCCCAAGACGAATTTCTAATAGAATACATGCTCGCCCCCCTCCTCCTCCTTCACCCACTCAAAAGAGCATACAAACTCTTCAACTACCCTCTGGTAGGAACCCGGATCATCCATAAATAGAAAAGACAGACCACACTGAGTGAGGCGAGAATGTACCTCATCTGTAACTGCTTCGATGCTACGAAGCAATCCCATGTCCAGGTAGAGTGTGGGGATGGCCGTCTTCTTCTTCGAAGTGACGGTGGCATGATGAGTCTGGTGCTTCTCGTCCCTAAATACCAGGGGAGCCGAGAATGGGTATGGGACCAGTATGGGCATAGGTCCCTCATAAGGCCCCTCGTGAGGCTCAACCGGGACAATAGCCATGGATGGAGGTGCTGCGGCAGGAGAAGGCTCTCTGGGCAAAGGGGGTGAAGGCGCTCTGGGGGTAGGAGGCATGGGCGCTCTCCTCTTCGGTGCCGGTTTCCTCGGTTGAGGGTTTTTCTTCTTAGGAGGCACGGGGGAAACCGGCAAGGGGTCAACCTCTGCGTCCTTGTCCGAGCTATGGTCAGCTAACGAACCACTCAGTAACTTCCTCTTGCGGGTAACAAGAGGTCTATCATCCTCTCCCGAATCGTGGAACTCATCAATTTGATCATCGAGCGAGGGCTCATGAGCAACCCCCTTGCCCTTGGATTTGGAACTGGACGAGGCACCGACACGAGGCATGATTGAAATGGAATTGAGAATCTAAAAATTGAACTTGAGCAAAACTCACTGAGATTCAATCCAATCGGTCGACTGGCAGTAAGCAGATCCCCCAGTCGATCGACTGGGAGCTGAATTTCAGTCGGGTTTAGGGCAAAATTGGGGGATTTCTCCCGGAGGCTTGGGGACTCAAATTGATGGTTGGGTTATGTTGGCGGGGCGACGAGGGGAAGAATAAGCGGTCTGGCAAGGGATTTGGTGGCCGGACGGAGGAGATCGGCCGGGAAGAGGCTTTTCTGGTCGGAAAATTAGTTTTGCGTGGCTGAGCTTGGCTGGGCGATTGGCTGGGAGGCGGCGTGATGGCGACGGCAAGGTGGACTGATGGCGAGCTGAGCGGCGGTTGAGTGGTGAGGGTTGGAGGAGATCTGATTTGGAGCGTTTAGGGTTTCGGACGAGAAGAAGTGAAGAATCGAAGGGAGAAGTGTGATTTTGGTTAAGGAATACCCAGTCGATCGACTGTGGAAGTGAGGAAATGAGGCGCTCCTGAGACTCTCCCCAGTCGATCGACTGGAGTGTTGTCTGTCTCCCAGTCGATCGACTGGAGCCAAATTTCCTGCTTCAAAATTTTTTTGCTTTTCAACGAATCGCCAACTCCACACTCAGAATTTTTACTCCTCATCAAGAATAATTACCACTCAAAATATCACATAAATCCAAGGAACGCTCACCCAAGAAACACTAGCTCACAAATATACGATTTCCAAACAAGGCAAGCTAGGATTATTGACTCCACACTTAAAAACGCCACCATCATCAAGAAAATTCATGCAAGCCTCATATCACACTAATGGATGCACAGTCGTTATGTGCAAACGTCAAGAATAAATTTATAATAGTCCGCTACTCGCGACTTTACTACTGGGTAGCAAGTGGTAAGTAGGGGTCGAACCCAAGGGAATCAGGGGAATAGATGTTCTTTGAGGGGGTTGTCCAGCGAGAGAGCGTGTTTTAGGTCGGTTGGTTGGTTTTAAAGCTACCAGCTAAGTGATTGATTGATTGATTGGTTGGTTTTAGTACTGGAAAGTAAATTGCAATTTATAATTGTATTATATAAGCGTTCGGTTTCAGGGGCCTTGTATTATATCCTGTTTATCATTGACCTTTAGTGACTCTACTAAGTATTCAAACGGTGTATCAAGGCCATTCCAAGCACTCGATTTGCGTACACTGTCTAGCCTATTCCAAGGACGTAGAGCACTTATTCTATTTAGACTAATACTCCATTCCCGGTTATATTAGCCTATGTGCATCCATTTGATCAATCATTCCCGATCAACCAAATGGTGTTTAAGATAAGTCAAACTTCTCAGATAAGTTTTGCCATTCCAAGCATCCACTTATCCGTACAAGTTTACGAACCCCGCTGTAGAGTTTTGCCATTCCAAGCATCCACTCTACCTTGGACGTTCTAACCGAATATATGGCACATAGAATAAGTTTTGAATACTAAGGAGAGACGCTAAGTTAATAGTCTAAAACATTTTATAATACAAGTGCGCCCCTAAGACCGAACTACTAGTTTAGCTACTATTCATCGCGCTAAACATTATAACTAAGGAAATAAAAACAGTTGAATAAATACTAGAAATAATACTTACAACCGTTGAAGCGCCAAGGGAGCTATCCTTTATTTCCAAAGCCAAACTTACAATTACAAAACTTTTAGAGAGAGAAGTGAATTGCTTATGGGATGATGAAAATGAGGGGAGGAGCTCCTCCTTTTATAGCCAAAATGGGAGGAGATGGGTGGTGGAGATGGAAACATGTGTTTTTGATCCAAGGGAGGAGGAGAGGAGGAAGGAGGAGGAGACATGTGGAGGAGCTCAAAAGCCGCCGGTCAAGGGAGGAGGAGCCGCCGGTTGCCGGTGGTGGAAGGGGAGGAGCTCCTCCCTTGGTCACCTCTTCAACAAGTGGCCGGTCACTTTGCCCATGTGTGAGTTTTGTACAGTTTTGTGCAGTCTTTTCACAAAACTGTCAATGTGTTTCTTCCCCGGACTGTCTTGATTCCTCTCCTGATTCTTCTGATTAAATTGTTATGAGTGATTCAACGTTAAGATCCTTGATATTTCTTCAGTCGGCATATGATCTTGACCTTGGATTGACTCGTAACATCTTTTCTGCTCTAAAAGCTCCTCTTTAATGTGTATTCTCTCTAAGCTCTGAATTACCTTGCAAAAATATATCTGAACTAACAAGCAAAAGTTAAATAGACAAAATGTCTAAATAAGGGGGTTATACTGTGTTTATGATTCGTATAATTTTGTTCCATCACACACCAAACACACTTAGTTATGCATTTAAAGTCACCCCAATCACAAAGCTACACGACAAGTTCACAAAATGCATGCTACACATATATGAAAATTACTTTGTGCATAAATGGAAAACTCACAAACCGGGGTACCTCCCGTGAGGGCCTAGTTTAACGTCTTGGCAAAGACCGAGCCGATCCTTTTCTCAGTTAAGAAACCCACTTGAGGAGTCCTTCGCTAGGATCCCTCCTCAAGTGGATTATAGCTCCTCTATGGGTCGGTCAAAGTGTAGGTCACGTTTTGCTCATCCCGAACTTCCTCTATATAATGCTTGAGCCTTTGTCCATTTGCCGTGAAGATGGTTCCGTCATTGTTGAGCAACTCTACATGGCCATCTTCGTGAGGCTTGTGGACAATGAAAGGACCACTCCATCGACTTCTTATTTCCCCGGGAATAATTTGAGCCTAGAGTTGAAGAGCAAGACCTTTTCTCCCTTTTTGAATTCACGACGAAATATTCTCTTGTCGTGCCATTTCTTGGTCTTCTCCTTATAGATCCTAGCACTCTCGTAGGCTTCATTCCTTATTTCCTCCAACTCATGGAGTTGTAGGACCCTATTGTCTCCTGTCGTTTGTATGTCCATAATCAAGAGTTTAATTGCCCACATCGCCTTGTATTCCAATTCTACCGGCAAATGGCACGGTTTCCCCTATATAAGACGATAGGGAGACATCCCAATAGGGGTTTTGAACGCCGTACGATAGGCCCATAGAGCGTCATCTAGCTTCGATGACCAATCTTTCCTTGAGCTCCCCACGGTTTTCTCCAAGATTACCTTAATTTCTCGGTTTGAAATCTCCACTTGCCCACTAGTTTGTGGGTGGTAAGGCGTGGCAACCTTGTGACTTACTCCATACTTGCAAAGCAAGGCCTCAAAATGTTTTTCCTTGAAATGTGAACCGCCATCACTAATGACGGTCCTTGGGACTCCAAACCTCGGGAAAATGATCTTCTTGAATAGCTTGGTGACCACCTTGGCGTCACAAGTAGGGGAAGCGACGGCCTCAACCCATTTGGAGACGTAGTCAACCACGACCAATATATATTGATTTCCATATGAAGACGGGAAAGGGCCCATATAGTCAATACCCCAAACATCAAATATCTCAACCGAGAGGATGCTTTGTTGGGGCATTTCATGCCTCTTGGAGATATTTCCCATCCTTTGGCATTGATCGCAAGCCTTGACGAATTCATATGCATCACTAAAGAGAGTAGGCCAATAGAAACTGCTTTGTAGAACTTTCGACGCCGTTTTTGCTCCACTACTATGTCCTCCATATTGTGATGAATGACAATGGTATAGATTATCTCTCATTTCTTCTTCGGCGACAATTTCTATATAGTCCATCCGCGCATAGCCTATATAAGTAAGGCTCATCCCAATAATATCTCTTTGTTTCGGATAGGAACTTCCTTTTTTGATGGTGGTTCATGTCGTGAGGAATAATCCCACAAACCACGAAGTTCACTAAGTCCGCATACCATGGGAGGGCCTCCGCCTCAACTCTCATAAGTTGATCTCCAATGAATGAGTCATCCACGGGCCTAGTATCTTTTTCAAGCTCTTCATTTCCTTCAAGCCTCGATAGGTGATCGGCTACCACATTTCTACCCCCTTTTATCTTTGATCTCGATATCAAATTGTTGGAGCAATAGAATCCACCTTATCAATCTCGGCTTGGAGTCTTTCTTTGCCAAGAGGTACTTGATCACCCCGTGATCGGTGAACACAATAGTCTTTGATCCCACTAGGTATGAACGAAACTTGTCAAAGGCATACACGATAGCAAGGAGCTCTTTTTCGGTTGTAGTGTAGTTCAATTGAGCCCCATTAAGAACCTTGCTTGTGTAGTGAATGGCATGAAGTTTCTTGTCCACCCTTTGTCCAAGAACCGGCCCAATAGAGTAATCGCTTGCGTCACACATGAGCTCAAAGGGCAAATCCCATTTTGGAGGTTGGATAATTGGAGCCGATACCAATGCCTTTTTCAACTTCTCGAAGGCCACCAAGCACTCTTCATCAAACCAAAACTTGGTGTCATTGCATAATAGGTTTGTTAAAGGCTTTGCAATCTTCGAGAAATCCTTAATAAAACTCCTATAGATGCCGGCATGGCCTAGAAAACTCTTTATCCCTTTGACATCCCTCGGAGGTGGCAATTTTTCCATAACCTCAATTTTGGCTTTGTCCACCTCAATTCCCCTCTTTGAGATCAAGTGACCAAGCACTATCCCTTCCTGCACCATGAAATGACATTTTTCCCAATTAAGCACAAGGTTCGTTTCAATGCATCTTTTCAACACTTTCGCCAAATTGGCCAAGCAATCATCAAAAGAGGAACCATAAACAGAAAAGTCATCCATGAATACTTCCATAATTTTCTCAATAAATTCTGAAAATATAGCCATCATGCATCTTTGAAAGGTACCCGGCGCATTACAAAGTCCGAAGGGCATTCGCCGGTAGGCAAATGTTCCATAGGGACATGTAAAGGTGGTTTTTTCTTGATCTTGTGGATGAATAGGGATTTGGAAAAATCTGCTATATCCATCAAGATAGCAAAAGTAGTCATGCTTAGCTAGTCTTTCCAACATTTGATCAATAAAAGGAAGTGGAAAGTGATCTTTTTTAGTGGCTTGGTTAAGTTTCCTATAATCCACACACATACGCCAACCGGTTACGGTCCTCGTGGGAATCAATTCATTTTTAGCATTTTTAACCACCGTCATTCCCCCCTTTTTTGGTACTACATGAATGGGGCTCACCCATTTGGAATCCGCAACGGGGAAAATGATTCCCGCATCTAGCAATTTTAAAACCTCCTTTTTTACCACCTCGCCCACAATTGGGTTTAATCTTCTAGCTCTCTCCCTAGATGGCAAACTATCACTCTCTAGATTGATTTCATGCATGCACAAGTTTGGGCTTATTCCCTTTAAATCATCAATCGAGTAGCCAATAGCATCCTTATGTTCTCTAACAACATCAAGCAATTTTGAAGTCTCATTATCATTCAAAGAGGCACTCACAATAATAGGCAATGTAGAATTAGGGCCTAAGAACTCATACCTTAGGCTTGTTGGTAGAGCTTTTAACTCTACCGAACAAGACTCCTTACCTTTGTCGCTTTGAGTTCCCTCTTCACTTTCTCTCTCCAAGATAGCCCAACAATCGGCAAACTCGGGTAGCTCATTGTCAAGGTCAATCGTACTCATGAGCAAGTTAGGCACATCATACATTTCATAAGTATCAACTAGGTCTAGATAGTTACAACTCATGCTAGAACTAGGACCTCTTTGTGCTTTTTCAAGGTTAAATTCTATCTCCTCATCTCCTACCCTCATGGTGATTGACCCCTTAGTAGTATCAAAAATAGCCCCCGCGGTGTAGAGGAAAGGCCTTCCCAATAGAATGGGAATTTCATTGTCCTCTTCTATCTCTAACACCACGAAATCCCCCGGAATATAGAAATTCCCTACTCTAACCAGGACATCCTTAAGAATTCTCTTAGGGAATCTCGAGGAGCGGTCCGCGATCCTTAGAATCATTTGAGTTGGTTTAGGCTCACCCATATTTAGCTTTTTGCACAAAGAATAAGGCATCAACGATATACTTGCACCCAAATCACACATAGCACGTTCTATCTTAATATCATTAATATAGCATGAAATGGAAAAGCTACCGGGATCCTCAAGCTTTGGGGGCATGCGCGGTTGGAGTATGGCACTACATTCTCCATTGAGGGACACCGTGTCAACATCCTCAATTGTTCTCCTGCAAGTAATAACATCTTTTAGAAATCTAGCATAAGAAGGAGCTTGGGTGATTACCTTGGTGAAGGGCATTGTGACATAAAGCTTCCTCATCATTTCGGCAAACTTGGAGAATTGCTTGTCATTGCTCTTTTTCTTTAACCTTTGGGGAAAAGGAATAGGAGGAGTGTACACTCTTGGTTCGTCTTTCTCCTTTTCCACCTCTCTTTCTTTTTCAACTTGAGGGTTAGGAATCTCTTCATCCAACTCTTCAATTTCGGCACTAGCTTGGCCTCCAAGATCAAAAGAAACTCTCTTCCTCTTTGGTAGTTCGCTCTCTAGCTCTTTTCCACTTCTCAAAGTCACCGCATTGCAATGCTCTCTATTCACTTGATCGGGTCTAGCCGGTAACTTGCCCGGTGCCCTTGTAGATGCCTCGGCTTGTTGAGCTATTTGGGTCTCAAGCATCTTGTTGTGGATTTCCAACCTTTGATTTGATTGCTTGACCTCATTCAACTCTTGCCTCATCTCATTTTGATTTGCTAGGAGCTTTGCAAACATTGCTTCAACCCCGAAAAGTTCATCAGACGGTTGTGGAGGAGGGTCAACTTGTTGGTAGGATTTTTGAGCTTGACCTTGGTATTGTTGCCCTTGGTTCCTTTGGAGCAAAGTCGGTCCTTGACTTTGATATTGGTTCCTAGGTTGGAAAGCTTGATTGGATTGAGTAGGTTTAGGACCAAATCCGGGAGGTGTAGATCCAAAGTCGGGACGAGTGGGATTTGTGGTTTTGTTGGAGAAATTGGGGTGATTCCTCCATCCCGAGGAGAACTTTGATGTAGTGTAGTTTGCTTGAGAGTTTTGCCCTTGGTTGGCACTACCTCCATAGTCTCTTCCTTGATTTCCTCCCACAAAATTCACGTCTTCATACCCTTGCCTATGCACATCCCTTTGAACCAAGGGGCAAGAATTGGTCTCATGTTCATAGACCTCGCAAATATCACACCCTTGAGTTGTTGAAGATTCTTTTTCCGGGTGTTTCAACTTGAAGACTTCATCCGAGAGGCTATCAAAATCCTTCCTCAAAGCATCGTAGTCACTTGTGCTCACCGCCTTCACCTCGTGCCTTTCATGTCTCCTTCTTGGGTTACCCCTCTCACTTCCCCACATGAAGTAGTTCTTCGTGATTTTCTCTATCACCGCAAACCCCTCATGTGGTTCTAGATCCATTATAGCTCCACCCGAGGCGGTGTCAAGTGCAAGTCGAGAGTTACCATCCACGCCTTGATAGAAAGTGTGGAATAGAAGGAGGTCATCCAAGTTGTGGTGAGGGCAAAGCCTTTGATACTCTTTATACCTTTCCCAAGCTTCATAGAGTGTTTCCCCATCCATTTGTGCGAAATTTGTGATTTGACTTCTATAGTGCGCCGTCTTGGAGGGAGGGAAGTATTTGTTTAGAAATGCCACGGCGAGCTCCTCCCAAGTCGTGAAACTATCGGGAGTTTGACTCCTCAACCAATCCTTTGCTCTTCCCGTGAGGGAGAAAGGGAAGAGCCTTAGAAGCTTAGCGTCCTCCGAGAACCCATTGATCTTGAAGGTGGCACACACTTCTAGAAATGTAGTCAAGTGAGAATTAGGGTCCTCATTGTCCCTTCCCGAGAATTGGTTGGATTGGACCATTTGGATTGTCGAGGTCTTCAAATCAAAGTCCCGGTTGTCAACCGGCGGTATAAGGATGGGAGAACGGTATCCATAAGCCGTAGGAATGGCATAATCTTTGAGTGCCCTTCTAGCTTGGGGCAATTGTGGAAGGTTATCTTGGTTTCTTTGATGAGGAGGGGGCGGAGGAGGAAGTCTATTATCTCTATCTCCCATGACTTCTTGAGTGTTGGAAGTTGTTCCCTTGTCTTTGTTTGCCTTACTCCTTGTCGGATAAGGGTTAACGAGTTCTCTTATCGGTTGGTTCAAGTCTCTATCCACAATTTGAGTAAGCTTCTTTGTTTTTGGTGGCATAAAAGAAGTGAACCTACAAGGGGAAGACAATTAAGACAAGTAAGAATAGCGACTATGCTCAAGAATCACAAGTGACAAGGTAAGTAAAGTAAAACATGGAATAGTCGGAGTACTAAATGATTTTCCTAGGGATAATCTAGCTATTGCTCCCCGGCAACGGCGCCATTTTGACGTGTAGATTTTAGCATGTAGTCAAAAACAATTTGTATTTTAACCGGTAAGACCGGTGTCGTACCCAAGGGAGCAAACGGATTATGCGCTAGGTCTATCAATTTCTAACTCGGCTATTCCTTCGATTCAAGTGTGATGATGATTATAAATGATGAAAACAAGTAATGAAATGGTTTTAGGAGAATTAATTCAATTAAAGCGAGTTTCGAGGGAATTAATCCCCTCCTTGGCAATTTTCCAATGATCATGCTTACAAGAGTTTCAATTATTTAAGAGTTGATAGGTTTAAAACCTAACTTAGGCTAGAATTAGACAAACTATCATGCAAGTCTAATCCTAGTCAAGCCATCTTAGTTAGAATCTCACCTATTAAAGTTATTGATTACTATATAGCATTTATTGTCACAAGTGCTATATGCATAAAGTTCTAGTTAGCCTCTCACCCATGCAATTACTCTCATAAATGCTTGATAAGTCCATTTTACTATATCCAAACCATCACTAAGCTCTCTCAATACTTAGATCATAGTTCTAACACAAACATGTCACTTAGGCATTTTATCAAACACTTAGCAACATGTCTAAAATGAAGAGCATAGCAAAATGAAATCAACTTCATAAAATCCATGTAAGGGGCCGTTCTTTTGCACTTCGATACAGTTTTATTAAGTTCAGTACAGTTAAGTTAAACTCGATACAGTTTAATTAAGTTCAGTACAGTAAAGTTAAACTCGATACAGTTTAATTAAGTTCAGTACAGTAAAGTAAAACTCGATACAGTTTAATTAAGTTCAGTACAGTAAAGTTAAACTCGATACAGTTTAATTAAGTTCAGTACAGTTAAATTAAGTTTAGTACAGTTTTTTAATAAGTTTTGTACAGTTAAATATACTTTAAATTAATTTAATTTATAAATGTAATATAATTTTTTCAAGACAATTCAAATTTTATAGTTTTCAACCCTATTATTCAAACTTTTTTTTAAAATTTTTAAAATTTGTATCCACACTTCTTCGGGAACTATTACATACGTTTTAAAATGGAAGTAAACTTTGTTGCACTTCATATGAATTTAAAGAACATGTGAAAATAAACATATGAATACAATATATATTTTACATAGAAACGTCTAATGACATTCAAGTACAGTACAAATGGAAACATTTACATATCATCATCTTCATCCATTTCCACTACATCATCTGGAAAATCCTCAATAATTTGAAACGCTATCATGTCGCGTTCTTGATTCATCTGCTCTTTTCGCTGGTTATCAAATAAATTTGAATCAGCTCTTCCCAGCACGGGCTCATTAGCTAAAATGGGTATTGAAAAAATATGCATGCGAATGAAGTTGTGCAAAGTGAAGGTAGCTGTAATTATATCATTCTGGCGCTCATCTGACACTTGAGGCATGACTTTAAGTATCTTCCACGAATTTTTTAAGATGCCAAATGCTCTTTCAATGGTTGTTCGTAAAGATGAATGTCGGTAATTAAATTTTTCATATACTCCGGTAGGTTGATCACCGTCACGAAACGTTGGCATATGATATCGAACTCTTTTATCTTTATAAGATGCCAGATAACCAGTTGTATTTGGATATCCAGAGTCAACCAAATAATACTTTCCTATAAAATAATAAATAATAATAACACAATTAATTTAAATTAGTGGTTAAAAATAAGATACTAATGTTAAATGGTTGTTGACTTGTTTTGGTTTCACGACATGCTTTGATCGTGCTTTATAAACCTCTGCCACCGTTTCCCAAGTGTGAGCAATAGGAACTCCGGGCTTTATTGATTCAAGCACAACCTCCATTAGCCTTCTACTTTCCTCAGGACCCCACCACATATACATATCTAATGTATGATGATGCCACAAATGCATTAAAATTTCTATAAACAAAACTAGACCCTTATAAGAAAATTTACTAAAACATTTAAGTGATCAACTCAATATAAGCAATCAGTTTATCATTCAAGAACAAAAAATGTAACATTAAATCATCATATAATTCATGACAACCTCAGCAAAACACAACAATATTCGAACAATTATGATACCACAACATTCCAGCAAAACACAACAAGATTCATGAACTCAGCAATGATTCCAACAATTCTGCTTCAGCATACCTTATCCAAAAGCAATTCCCAGTTATCCCTTAAGAAAAAAATGACAACCCTCTGCTAAGTAAAACAGACGTTAAGATATGCAGTAAGGTGAGGAGACTCACCTTTAAGTAGAGAAATCAGACTAGATATGCAGTAAGGTGAGGAGATTCACCTTAAAGTAGAGAAATCAGACGCCTCCCTCCCCGTTCAGAAACCATAAATTCAGTAGATATGCAGTAAACATGGTAGATGAGAGGTGACTCTTTGATATGTGATGTGTACACAATATCGCCTTAAATGTAAAGCTGCAGGTCGCCGTAAGCAACGTCCTATATCATTAATTGGAACCCTAAATCGCAGCGCCGCAAATTTGCATCGCGTTATACCTGTGGCTGACGGATTTGGTGAGGGTAGAGTTAGAGAGCCTCCTAGGTTGAGCGGCGATTTCTTCGGTTCTTCGGTTGGCCTTAAATGTAAAGCTGCGGACGTCGCTTGTCGCGGAAGCTCTATCCCTGTGAAATTGGGTTTGCAAGATGGCCGCATCCAGGCTCACGTGCAATACATTACATAACATTATACTTTATAGTTTTTTTTGAGATATATACTTTATAGTTTCTAAATATAATCATAAAATGCATCAAAAAAAAATATAATCATAAAAATATATTTTAATATGTACTTAAATTTCAAAAATAAAATATTAACATAATTAAGTCAAATTAACTTTGATAAAGTTAAGTTAAGTTTAATACAGTTTTATTAAGTTCAGTACAGTTAAATTAAGTTCAATACAGTTTAATTAAGTTCAGTACAGATAAATTAAACTCGATACAGTTTAATTATGTTCAATACAGTTAAATTAAACTCGATACAGTTTAATTAAGTTCAGTACAGTTAAATTAAACTCGATACAGTTTAATTAAGTTCAGTACAGTAAAGTTCCAGTACAATAAAGCTCAAAAGAATAGCCCCTAAGTGTGTATACAATGATCATTGAGTACCAAGGAGGATCATAAAACCCTCAAAACACAAGAGGACTACTCACACATCATGTAAGACAACATGATGTGAGTAGGGTTTCTAACAAAATCTAAGAGAAGAGAAGGGGAATAGAGTAGGATGATTAGTCCTAATGAACTCCCTTGATCTTCAATCCTCCTTGATTAGATGATGATGGATCCCTTGATTGAGCTCACTTTTCCTTGTCTTTTTTCCCAAAGAAGCCAAGATGCTAGGTCAAACTTACCACTTTCTATTTATAGGGTCGCTGAAATTCCGGAACTGTAGCAGTCCCAGTCGATCGACTGGCGTTGGGCTTGTGGCCTAGTCGACCGACTGGAGGAAGAAACGTCTGTTGATAAGCAATTTCCCAGTCGACCGACTGGGGGTCCAGTCGACCGACTATGGAAACATAGATTTCGACCCCTCCTGAAGCCTTCACCAGTCGACTGACTGGCACAGGATGTCTTCCCAGTCGATCGACTGAGATCACGTTGCCTGCATGCTCTTGATGGAGTACTCACCAGTCGATCGACTGGGAGGTCCAGTCGACCGACTGTGGAAACATGATTTGCAGGGCCTTCTGGAGCACTTGCCAGTCGATCGACTGGAGCAGGGGAGCTTCCCAGTCGATCGACTGGGGACCAATTCTGCTCACTTTTTGCTCTAGTCTTCGATTTTCACCGAGTTTTCTTCTATTGGCTTTTGACACTGAGACATCTTGTTTTGTACCTGAAACGCACGAAAAGGGGATCAAATGGCATCGAATTATCGTCGGAAGCGAACTAAATCTATAGTGAAAACGGGCATTAACGAGTCAAAAACTCGACTCATCACGTCCCCAATTCCCTCCAGAACGCTACAGGTGCATATGCCCTAAGGTTCTTTGTCCAGAACTTGCCCATGATTAACCAATCCATTCAATCAATCAACTATTTTGCTTAAAATCAATTTCCTCTAGCTTGATTTCAGCCTTATCATTGATTGCATCAATCCCTTTTAAGCGCATTTTCAGTTAATCCCCATCTAGCATTTGTCATTTCATCTTACACTAACTAACAGTTGGAAAACTTTAAGTAACAAAGTAATATATAACAATCAATATGTACAAGTAATGTTAGCAATACATATAGTACAAAAATGCACAACAATAGATATTCCTGTAGGATGACATTTTATTGATAGTTGCAAATGAATTTGGACACTAACATTCACATACAACTATCGTTAGAAATACGTATAGTATGAAAATGCACAACAATACATATTCCTGTAGGACGGCATTCTATAGATAGTTGTAAACGAATTTCGACACTATCGTATACATACAACTATCTGTATAAATTTACAATGTTTACATATTAGGCTTATTTTACACTAACAGTGTTATAGTGGCATCCTTAAAAGCATCTCTCCAGCAACAGTGCCTTTTTGAATTTGCTATATTTTACTCGGTCAAAAAGTATTGACAACCGCACATTTACAATTGGTTGGGTTTTGGCTGAACAACATGGAAACTAACAAACATTAGCGCAATATTAGTCACTTGGCAAGAGTAGGTATCACTTAGGTTACCATGACATGAACAATGCGCAACGAGATAATGGAAACAAGGAACTACTAATTTTATCATGATTAGTCATTTTGACTCTACCATACTAACAAAATAAGTATTGCATTAGTTATATGGGATTAGAGTTCCAATGTGAATTCTAGTCAACAACAAGTAGGCGAGTAAAGGACTACTTGGTTTATCACAACTAGCTATTTAGTAAAACTTTACTTCATGCAATGTGAAACGCAAAATTTATGTTGCTTTTATGCCCCATTACTTAAATTGTCCCCACAGACCTAATCTAAGATACTAAACAACGTGCTACAAGATAACGGGAGTAAAACACTTCTAACCTTGTCACAATTAGCCAACTTTCATAAACTTTATCAACAAAACATGTATTGCATTAATTCATATGATTGATTCCAGCAAAGAGTTCTAGTCAACAACGAATAGGCAAGTAAAGCGCAACTAGTTCTGTAACTACTACCTAGTGAGATAACCTTACTTCTTGCAACCTGCCGTCGCATGGTCTACTCTTCACTCTTTGTCCGGACGCTTCTCCAATGCTCCCGAGTGCTTTAACTCGTCTACCGAAACTTACTCGTCGTATTTGATGAAGTATTTTTGATCTTAGCAAGTTTATTTTTCAAATGAGCCTTGAGCTTCATTTATAGTCACGAAAATCTTAGGCGGTGGCGCCGTCATGCCCTTTGGCTTTCTTTCTTCGACTCTTTGTTGAGGCGGCACCTCTTTTGCAAGGCGGCGTGTCAGGTCAACTCTGGTCAAGTTTAGTTAATTTTGGCCTGTTTTTGCCAGTTTTTTGTGTTCTTGATCTCTTCTAGTCCCGTCTTTTGGCTGTTTTCGCCCATTTTTGTGTTATTCGTCAACTTTAGTTTGTTTTGGAACCCATTACTCTCTATTCATAATTTTCTTAGGTTAGTACAAACTTTTGCAACTCTGTGATAATTTTGTGTGTGACTTTGTCTGCCATCTTTTCTACTATTTAGTCAAAAAGCTCAAACCCAACAAAAAGTGCGGTTCAAAACAACTTCACCGATGACATTACTTGATTTTACTCGGTCAAAAACAATTTATAAAACTTAGGAAGGCTAGGGTCGTCCAAAGAGCTACTAGAATGTAACACTAAGGTACTGTTCATTTATACTAATATATTCTAGCTGAGCTTTTTAAGTTTGGCTAGGTTTTTGCTGACAACATGGAAACTAACTAATAGTAACACAAGATTAATCATTAGGCAAGGGTATGTGTTACTTAGATTTTCCACACAAACCTAATACTACGGCATGGAAAATGCGCAACTAGATAATGCAAGCAAAGGACTACTTACCCTATCGCGATAAGCCGATTCAATTCAACCATACTAACAAAATAAGTATTTCATATATTCATGGGATTAGAGGTCCCATGTGAGTTCTAGACAACAACAAGTAGTGGAGTAAAGAATTACTAGTTCTTTCACAACTAGCTACTAATTACACCCTTAATTCTTGCAATCGACTGTTGTTGGGACTACTCTCCACTCTTTACTCGGACGTTTTTGTGTGCTCTTGAGTGCTTCGCCTCGTCTACTAAAACTTGCTCATGTTGTTCCTTAAAGTGTTTATCGATAGAATTCAAGTTGTTTTGGAATTATTCATGTGATTGTTTACATAGTCACAAATTATCTAAAAGGCGATGTTTAAATGGAAGGCGATGCCTCTAGTCAACTCCGGTCCACTTGGATTTGTTTAGGGAAAATTTTCCATAATGCTCAAAATGCGTAATTGGGTTCCAAGTGTACTCAATCTCCTAGATTGTTTCTGAATTTACTCACTTTCCCTAAAGCGCTATTGGCAACGTCTTAGACTTAAGCCGCCCCTGCCAATATCGCCATAAGCCGTCCTCTGTTCACCGAAGAAAATCCCACCCACCATCCACCTTCGTCTTTAGTAGAGTGATACCGCCTTTGTCTTCGTCTGAGTCATCCCGCCTTCGTACATCTTTGCCACCATCATCCTTCGCCATGTGTCATCGTCTTTGTGCACGTCTTAGGCCTAAGGTGCTATTGGCAGGAGCGACATAAGTCTAAGTTTCTATTGCCAACAACATTTTAGGGAAAGTGAATAAATCGAGAAACAGTTTGAGAGATTGACTACATTTGGAACCCAATTGCTCTTTTTGAGCATTTTATTTTTTTCCCTGTTTCCGTCAATTTTTTTTATTACTATTTTCATGTTATTACTCTGTTCAGGTCCATATGACGTAACTCACTATAAGAGAACAGCAGAGCAACAAAAGTGGTTCAGAAACATCCTGAAATCTATAAGTTATGGAGACTAAAAAGTATTTTAAGTATCTCCGATTAGAACACTTCACTTAAGATTTGTTCTTCCCAAACGAATAAAATTTATTGAAATTCTAGAATAACTAAGTAAAGGAAAACCTAACTCACTTTCAAAGGAATCGCGGAGAAATTTAGCATATGCATCACGCTGTTAAACCTCTAGGCTACCCTATTGGAAGAGTATTGTCTCCTTAGGGTATTGAGTAGATGGAATACTGACAAATTCGAGAATGCAACTAGTCTAAATGATGCATGTTTATGTAGTGCCTTTTTATGCAATGCTCAGACAGAAATAAGAATGAAAGTACTTTATACTTTTCAAAAATAAAAAGAATATACATGACTTGCTATCAACAAAATTTTAAATGTATGCAAAAGATTTAATGTTAATAGTGTTTCAGACTAAAGACATAATTTCTATACTATGCAATTCTCAACTATTAAAATACATTTTTAACTTTTTACACAATTTAGAGCTAGTCCACTACTCGCACCAAGAAGGGTGGTAGAATTTAGCAGACCCTAAACCAAACAAAACGTTTTATTACAATAGACTAGTAGAATTTAGCAGCACCTGAGTGTTGGATGCTAGTAACTTCTTGGACGGCTCTTGATTTATCTAGGCTTTATAAATTATGTGTCACAGATAGTGTTGCTATGTTGTACTCGGTCAAAAATAACTAATAATAGCCTAGGTACGTCCGGATCGTCCAAAGAGCTACTAAAATGCAGCTCTAAGGTAATGTTAGTTTATACTTATCTATTTTAACTGCATTTTTAAGTTCTGTTAGGTTTTTGTTTAATAGTATGGAAACTAACAAACAAGAGCACAATATTAATTACTAGGCAAGGGTAGGTGTCACTTGGATTGCCCACACCAACCTAATACTACGCCGTGAACATTGCGCAACAGGATACTGCAAGCAAAGTACTAGTCCTATTATTATTCAAGTCAACCTTACTAACAAAATGAGTATTGCACAAATTCACGGGATTAGAGTTCCATTATGAGTTATAATCAAGAACAAGTATGCAAGTGAAGGACTACTAGTCCAGTCACATTTAGCTATTGAGTACAATCATATTCTTTTCAACTGGCCTTTGTTATGACTACGGTCCACTCCTTGCCCAAACGCTTCTTCGTTCTCATATTTATACGACTCGCCTAACAAGCTAATCCAATTTAGTCCGATACATTTAAATGCGAACGTTTACTCTTTTAGTATGGTTTTTCATTTCAGATGTATTTGAAGCTCTGGAGAGAATACGGGCTTAAACACGCATTCTAGGCATTAATTCATTACAATGGCAACTTAGACGATGGACGCTTCGAAGAGTTGCTGGGAGCCGGCATAAATTCCTACGGAGACGAGCCATAAACAGTTGCAAAGCAGACTCCAAGCCCTACAAGTATAATAGTCACATCTAGAATAAATTCAGAAGTTTAAGTAGTGACAACGAGATTTCAAGTTGAAGTAGCAGCGCAGAATGGATCATAAGGAATAGAAGAATCGGTCATTTTCTCCATCAAATTCGAGACCTTAAGATCAAGATCGCATGAAAAATCAAAGTTTCGGCGCAAAATAGGGAGTTTCGGAAAAAAATAGGGCAAATTAACCTTCTGTCTTATTTTTCATTCTCAGAGCGCATACGGTGTTGAAATTGATTATAACTCAAAGGGCTAAAACTCTCTCGTTTACACCAAGACCAAATTCGGATGATACGACCGGGAAAAAGCCAGAGGAAGTCAGACCTTGTCAGCAGATCTCGGGTAAGAGCTCCCCTGCCCAACATTGCTCTTGGATAATCCCAACCGACCGGTTGGGCACCTAAGATTTCAAAATGTCTCTAGGCATGTCCCAATCAACTGGTTGAGATTTGGGTCACTCCCAACCGACCGGTTGGCACCCGAAACCCAGATATTTTAGATTTGGGGCTATAAATAGAAAGATATGGTTTTGACCTAGGGGGGTGGTTAGAGAGAAAAAAGTGTGAGAAAAGGGCCAAGAAAGACTCAACATCGCCAAAGGATTGCTTGGGGGAGAAGAGGAAAGATCATGGAAGGAAGCTAGTCTCCAACTTGGGTTTTCCCAACTCATCTTTCCTCTCTTTTGTTGTTTTGTATTGAAATCATATTTCATGATGATGTGTGAATAGTTCTTGTGCTTTGGGTCTAGGACCTTCCTTGGCACTCTATTATCATTGTATATACATTGAAATTCATTTGGATGATTGCTGATTTTATTTTCTCTTGTGCTATGAAATGCTATGTTGCAAGATGTTTGATAAAATACCTAAGTAAAAATATGAATCCAAACTTGAACCTAGGACTTGAAAGAGCTAGGGAATGGTTTTGGGTATAGACAAAAATGATCTATATTTTAGTATATCATGAAAGTGAAATGTAGGATATGGATGGTTGACTAGGTTTAAATGTTTAATTCATTGGATTTGGTTTGTAATGAAAGTTATGAACTAAGTGATAAGTTAATATATTTGAAAGAGTGCGACTCCACCTTGGATGGAAAAGGTTTGAGGAAATGTCAACGAAAGTTGATTTCCATAAGTCTTAGACTAGGTCATTAAGCAAATCATCAATTAATCCAATGAATGGTGTCGAATTGTTTTTAACTAAGTGCTTCAAGTTTGACATGTCACCAAGTGTTTGATGAACACCTAAGTGATTTGTTTGCCTAAACACTTAATCTAAGTGTTGAAAAAGCTTAGTGATGTTTTGGATGTAGTGAAAATGATCTTATCTAGTGTCTATGAAAGTAAACACATGAATTTGATGTTAATTAGTCCTTCATGCCTATTTCACTTATTATATCTTAGGAAGACATTTCAAGGCTAGTAAGGGTTACAGAGTACATCGATACCTTGAAAGAGTGAGATTTTATTTAAGATCGCTTGACTAAGAATAGATTCAAATGAAAATTGGTCTACCTTAGTCTAAGCAAGGTTTGAGACAATTTAACACCTTGAAATGTTTAGAAATCATGTATGAGATCATTGAGGAAGGCCAGGGAGGCCAGTAGTCCCCTCGAAACGCTTTTTTATCATCTTTTAATCTCTAATTGGTTACCAAGTAGGATTTTGATATACACCCTTTATCATTTTGAATTAGAATAGCCGAATAGAAATACAATTTTATATAGTTCATATGCTTAACCTTGCTCTTTTGGGTTCGACCCGGTACTTTACCAGTATTATAAATGTTTTGACTACATTCCATCCTCACTATTGGACGCGCCCGACACACTTTCACTGCTCTGCACCGCGATTCAGACTTCAACTCTCAATTTGATCATCTAAACGACCTTGGTTGCTCTCAATGTGAACTACAGAGTTGTAGGGCTTTGAGTTAGCTACGTAACGACATGTAGCTTGTCTCAATTGGATTTTCCGTTTGCTCCGAGTACTCCGATCAAGCTTTGAAGGTCAAATCTGGAATGTGGTGTTTTAACGCCTAGAATGCGCGTTTAAGCACATATTCTCTCCTAGAGCTTCCGAAACACCTGAAATGTAAAACCATACTAAAAAGTAAATGTTCGCATATAAAAATGTCGAAATAAATGGGATTAGTTAGTTCGACAAGTCGTGTAAATACGACTCATCAATAATCCACAAGGGAAGAGGAGTTCGACATCGAGAGTTCTACGAAAACAAGCATAGACCAAATGAATGTAGTTAAAGATTTACAATTTGACAACGGCGCCTTTGACAAACTATTCCTTTTAGCCTCTAAATAGTATCAATAATGAGAGGATCGAATGTAGTTAAAACATTTATAATAACGGTTAAGTAAAGGGTCGAACCCAAAGGAGCAAGGTTAAACACATGCACTATATAAGATTATGTTTCTATTCGGCTATTCTTATTCAAAATGATAAGGGGTGTAAATCTAAATCCTACTTGGTAAGAAATTAGAGATTAAAAGATGATAAAAAGGCGTTTCGAGTGGGCTACTCCCCTCCTTGGCATTCCCCAATGATCACATACATGATTTCTAAACATTTCAAGGTGCTAAATTGTCTAGAACCTAGCTTAGACTAAGGTAGACCAATTTTCATCTGAATATATTCTTAGTCAAGCCATCTTAAATGAAATCTCACTCTTTCAAGGTATTGATTTACTCTATAACCCTTACTAGTCTTGAAATGTCCTCCTAAGGTAATAAGTGAAATAGGCATGGAGGACTAGTTAACATCAAATCCATGTGTTTACTTTCATAGAAACTAGATAAGATCATATTCACTACATCCAAACCATCACTAAGCTTTTTCAACACTTAGATTAAGTTTTAGGCAAACAAGTCACTTAGGTATTTCATCAAACACTTAGTGAAATGTCAAATTTGAAGCACATGGTGAAAAAGAATTCAACACCATTCATTGAATTAATTTATGATTTTCTTAATGACCTAGTCTAAGACTTATGGAAATCAACTTTCGTTGACATTTACCAAGCCTTAGACCATCCAAGGTGGAGTCGCACTCTTTCAAGACTATTAACTCACTTTAAGTCATTACTTAGTTCATAACTTTCATTACAAACCAAATCCAATGAATTAAACATTTAAAGCTAGTCAAGCATCCATATCCTAGAGTTCACTTTCATGATAAACTAAAATATAAATCATTTTCTCTATACCAAAACCATTTCCTCGCTCTTTCAAGTCCTACGTTCAAGTTTGGGTTCATATTTTCACTTAGGCATTTTATCAAACACCTTGCAACATAGTATTTCATAGCACAAGAGAAAATGAAATCAACAATCATCCACATGAAATTTAATGTATATACAATGATCATAGAGTGCCAAGGAGGGTCCTACACCCTCAAAATATGATTTCAATACGAAACAACAAAAGTGAGGATAGATGAGTAGAGAAACCATCTCTTTCTATGTATAGCCCCAAAAGCTAAAATTTCTTTTTTTTAAAGCTGAAATTTCTATGTTTCGGGTATCAACCGGTCGTTTGGGAGTGACCCAAATCTCAACCGGTCGGTTGGGACATGCCTAGAGACGTTTTTGCAATCTGAGGTGCCCACACGGTGAATTGGGATCATCCGAGAGCAATGTTGGACATGGGAGCTCGTACCCAAGTTCTGCTAATAGGTCTTACTTCCTGGGGCTTTTACACAGTCTTAACGTGTGAATTTTGTCTTGGCGTAAACTAGAGAGTTGCAGCCATTTGAGTTAGATTTCCAAAATACTAAGGATCAATCAATTTGGAAACCGTATGCGCGCTGGGAATGCAAACTAAACCGGAAAGGTCTATCCGCCCTATTTTTCCCCGAAACTCCCTATTTTGCATCGAAACTTTGATTTTTCATGCGATCTTGATCTTAAGGTATTGAATTTAAATGTGCAAGGCAATGGTCAATTTGAATCAAAAAACATCAGAAACGAATTAAAGCCTTAGTGAAATTCGGTGAATAATAAGTCAAAAATTTGACTTATCAAAGAATCAACACGCAACGAACACTTTGAGTGCCGCATGCTAGAATAAATTTAATACCAAATGAATGTATGTTGCGGCTGCAAAAGTTTTAGTCGCGTAAAGGATTGAGTCAACAAGCGTGATAATGACGTCAGCAACGATCTTGATTTTCAAAGTCCAAAATATCTTATTTTCTTGCTGGATAATCAAAGGATGTTGGGAGAATCAAAGATCTTAATTTAATCTTTTGGGTAGTACGCAATCACGATTAGCAGACAATCCTCATATAGATTCTACTCGGTCAAGATTGGGAAATCTGAGCCTGTACATAAGCATCTTTCCGTTAGTAATTATAATCATCAGTAAACACGCAAAGAAACAGTTCCCTCTTTTATTTTATTTTGATGTATTTAGCTAGATGCATGTCTAGCTAAACTTTAGTGTTTTAATTCAGTTTATGAACTTGTATTTTATCATTTTGAGACGTATTTTCAATGTATGATTATTATTTTTTCTACTAATTCTCTGTGTTTTTTCCGACAAATTTAGTCAATAGATTTAGTGGAAACTTTTCCATAAAGCTTTCTCTACTCATTTTATTCATATCATGAATAACTACTAGAAATTCACCGTAAAAGTCGATTGCAACAACTAGATTGGTAATACCTTTGTTAACATATGAATGCTTAGGAGAACTAGAAAAAACACTTTACTTTTGCCGTAGTATGTTTATGGTGTGTCATGTATGCTGGGATACCATAGGCCACTAGTTTTGCAGGATTGATGATAGGTTGTAGTTCGGGATGTTCTGATCGCTACTTAGCCAAAAAAAATTATAACCGGTAAGCACCAGGTCGTCCAAGGAGTAAACCTAAACATGAGTACACTATTCAATCATGATCTAGACTGTTTTTTTCAAGTTACAATTGGTTTGGATGTATTAAATGAACTAAGAAAACAGGGTACATAAAGTGGGGTTTAATTAATAAAAGAAGGCATTTCCCATGGGTTCTATTTCCCCCTCTGAAGCACACGACTCTAGTACCTCGCAACCTAGTGTAGCAAAAGAGTCTATACGGGTCGAACCAGGCTAATACGTCTATCTGAACAGATTTCACCCCTCAGCTACTTTCGCGAATAGAGGAAGTCGTATCTCGCACGTAGACCTCAACCCCTTGGTATTGTTGGCCTACCTCTAGCTTGGAGCTCGCGACTGCCAACCTCGTCGCACAGCCACTCCTTTCGAACTGGTAAAAATTATCCTAAGACGTATCTCACACGTGAACCTCAACCCCTCGATATTGTTAGTTCACATCCAGTTTTGAGCTAGCGACTTCCAACCCTCATTGTGCAACCACTCAATCCGTACTAGTGAGAACAGTCTTATCGTGATGTACGACGGGTTACCCTCGTGAACACCATCGTACCAAGGTATAACACTTGGTTTTCCGGGATCATTGGCGCCACCCCCTCAAGTTCATAGCTGATGGTCCTTACCCTATGCTCATAGAGATCTCGTCGGACGCCTATGAATATAGTATAACAATAACAACAAGTGAAATACAACCCAGAATAGAAACTCAACACTAATAAGGTGTATTAAGATTTAAATCGAGTTATGAACAAAGGAGGGTTTCATAGGACCCAGAATACAAGGGAGACTACTCACGGTTCATTTCAATGGAATCCATACACACAAAATCAATAAAATAGTAAGGGCGTACAAGAGGGAAGGATATACTGGACGATCGTCCCCTCCGGTAACTCCCCGAACTAGAAATCGGTTTTGGGGTAAAATCCTCTCCTTGGTGAAAGTGGCACACTAAAACCACTATCTAAAGGGGGTGGGCATCTCGTGTTCGAGTCCCACTACCAACATCCTTTACCAAAGGTTGGGGTGTATGGCCTGCATGCCTGATATGGCAGCGTGGGCAGCGTCCCTGAAACAATGGCTTGGTCCCTTGGTCGTATCATAAACATTCATGAATTGGCTGGTTTTACGTGTTTTATGTCCACCATAGAGCCCAAAAATATCAAGGAGGCCATCAATGACGAATACTGGGTGGTGGCTATGCAAGAAGAGCTTGGTGAATTTCAGCGAAATGATATTTGGGATCTTGTTCTACGACCTGATGATGTGAATGTGATTAGAACGAAATGAATCTTCAAGAACAAGTCTGACGAACATGGGAACATCACCAGAAACAAGGCAAGGCTTGTTGTCGACGAAATGTTCTCTTTCACCTCTAAATAGTATCAATGAACAGAGGATCGAATGTAGCAGGTCAAAACATTCATAATGACCGGTAAAGTACCGGGTCGAACCCAAAGGAGCAAGCCATGCACATGCACTATCTAAGATTGTGTTTCCGTTCGGCTATTCTAAACCAAAATGTATAAAGTGTGTGTCTAAATCCTAAATGGCAAGTAATTAGAGATAGAAGATAGATAAAAGGGGTGTTTCGAGGGGTTACCCCCTTGGCATTTTTCGATGATCACATACACAATATTCAAACATCTCATGTTAGTCAAATAATTTGGAACCTAATTTAAACTAAGGTAGACCAATGTTTGTGTGAATCTGTTCTTTGCCAAACCTTCTTAATTAGAACTTCACTCGATCAAGATGTTGATTCACTCTGTAACCTTTATTATCCTTGGAACATCTCCCAAGGTAATAAATGAAATAGGCATGAAGGACTAGTTCACTTCATATCCGTAGAAATGATCATATTTACTACATCCAAACTATCCATAGGGTCGTTCGATTCTTAGGTCTAGTTTTAAGATTCAACATGTTACTTAGGCATTTCATAAAACACTTAGTAGCATGACATGTATAAAGAGCATAGTGAACATGAATTAGACACCATTTGATGGGATTAATTGATGATTTGCTAATTGACCAACTCTAGTGAATTAAACATTCAATCCTAGTTAAGCATCATATCATAAGGCTCTCTTTCATGCTTAAGATATGATCATTTTCTCCATCCTAGAACTATCCCCTAGCTTTTCCAAGGCATAGGTTCAAGTTTTAGTCTAAATTGTCACTTAGGCATTTTAACAAACACCTAGAGTGCATAACATTCATAACACAAGAGAAAATGAAATCAACAATCATCCACATGAATATAAATGTATATTTGTGATCAAAGAGTACCAAGGAGGGTTGTAGCACCCTCAAAACACAAAAACTACTCACACATCATCATGTTACATGTTATCAATACAAAACAAGATGGGGGAGAAAAGATGAGTAGAGAAAACTCAAGTGGTAGAGGACGACCAAACTCTAGGATCCTTCCTTGGTCTTCTCCCTTCTCCCCAAGCAAACCTTTGATGATGGTGAGCCTTCCTTAGCCTTTTTCTCACACTTTTTCTCTCTAAAAACCACCACCCTTTAGGTCAAAATCCCTCCTTCTATTTATAGGCTCGGGTGGAGATTTCTTAAGCAGAAGATTCCAGCCGATCGGCTGGACTCCCAGCTGGTCGGCTGACTGATTTCAGTCGGTCGGCTGGCACTTCCCTGGGCTATTTCGTGGTCCTAACGTCTAAATTTGTTCTTAGCATAAACTACAAAGTTGTAGCCCTTTCATTTAGCTTTCCAACATGTTATAGATCAACCAATTTGGACACCGTATGCGATCTAGGCATGCAAAATAAGCCGGAAAGGTCAATCTGCCCTATTTTGCTCTGAAACTCCATATTTTGCGCCGAAACTTCTATTTTTCATGTGATCTTGATATTGAGGTCTTGAATTCAATGAGGAATCATTTTGTACCTAAAATGTGAAAGGCAAGGGTCAAATTACATCAAATAAAGTCGGAAACGACTCAAAGCTATAGTGAAAAATGGCTATTAATGAGTCGAAAACTCAACTCATCAGTTGCTCAAGGCTATACTCAGATTGAAGGAGTAGATTTTGATGAGACCTTTGCTCCGGTTGCTCGTCTAGAAGCCTTATGATTACTGGTGGCCCTTGCTTGTCATATGAAGTTCAAGTTGTTCCAGATGGACGTCAAGAGTGCTTTCTTAATGGCCTGCTGAATGAAGAAGTGTAAGTGGCACAACTTAAGGGATTCGAAGATCCTCACCACCCTGACCATGTGTATCATTTGAAGAAAGCTCTTTATGGTCTGAAGCAGGCTCCCAGAGCATGGTACGAGTGGCTTACTGAATTCTTAATCAACCATGGCTATGTGCGAGGGGGGGTAGACAAGACGCTTTTTGTGAAACACACAAGGTTAGACTTTATCATTGCTCAACTTTATGTGGATGACATTGTGTTCGGCTCTAGAAATCAGAAGATGGTGGATAAGTTTGTAGAACAAATGCTGAGCGAATTCAAAATGAGCATGGTAGGAGAGATGTGTTACTTCATTGGATTACTAGTAAAGCAAAAGGCAGACAGTATCTTTATATCCCAAAGCAAATATGCCAGAAACTTGATCAAAAAGTTTGACCTGGAGAAAGCAGCACATAATAGAACCCCCGCTGCAACTCATGTGAAGGTCACCAAGGATGAAGCATGTACAAGTGTGGATCAAACCTTGTACAGAAGTATGATTGGGAGCCTATTATACCTGACGGCAAGCAGACCAGACATTGCCCAGCTAATCCCAAGGAGAGCCACCTGATGAATGTGAAGAGAATTATCAAATATGTCTGTGGAACAGCAGACAATGGATTGTGGTACATGAAGGATACTAATTCGTGTTTGGTAGGCTATTACGATGCAGATTGGGCAGGGAATGTCGAGGATCGCAAAAGCACATCTGAAGGATGCTTCTTTCTAAGAAACAATCTGATTTCCTGGTTCAGCAAGAAGCAGAACAGCATATCCCTATCCACGGCTAAAGCAGAATATATCGCTGCTGGGAGTTGTTGTACCCAGATGTTGTGGATGAAGCAGACGCTGGAAGAATATGGAGTAAAGCAAGGTGTGATGACACTCTACTGTGACAACATGAGCGCAATCAGCATATCCAAGAATCCTGTTCAACACTCCAGAACAAAGCATATCGACATTAGGCATCACTTCATTCAAGAGCTAGTGGAGAAGAAGGTAATTACTCTGACGCATGTATCTACTGAAAAGCAGCTAGCAGATATCTTCACCAAAGCCTTGGACAATCTATAGTTCGAGACACTTAAATCTTGATGGGTCTGTGTGTCATTGACAACTAAGTTGTCCCAGTACAAGTTGGTCAGCCAGAGCTTGAACGAGATATGGTTCAAGGGCTGATGTCGAAGAACGGTAGAAATTTTCATATACTAAAGCTAGTTGTTACTGTGTTGATAGCTGTTGAATAGCAAGATGAAGTGACCAGTAAAGCAAATTCAAAGAAGACAGGTGTTGTTCAGGAGAATTCTGATGAGATCGAAGAAGAACACGTTGATTGACTCAGTTATTGATTACAAAAGTGAAGAGTCCGACTACTAATCCTGGTGATGATCTATGCTCACTACAAACACTTATGTTTTTTACTATTGAACAATTGCTACTATTTTGGTGTGTACTCCCTTGTCACTTTATGGCAAAAAGAGGGAGTAAATTTAGAGTTTGAAACCTTCTTAAAAGATTCATTTGTGCTAGTTGTTAGACATATTTTGGAGTTTGAAACCTCCTTAAAAGATTCATATGTGCTTGAAATTTTTAGAGTTTGAAACCTCCTCAAATATTCGTTTGGTAGCTTTTAGTTAGTAGCACGGCTTGGGAGTTTGAAATATCCTTCAAAGATTCAACTGTAATAGTAGTACAGGTAGAATACAGGTTATAGTTTTGCCAAAAATGCCAAGGGGAGATTGTTAGATCTTATGGCATGTGGTTTGGCAAAACTCTGTGAAGAGTTGTTCAAGCTCTTGTTCAAGGAAGAGTTCAAGGCATGCTGAGGCAACTGTCCTAGAACAAGTATGGAGCAGATGGAATGTTTCCTAATTCAGATTAGGCAACATACTCAACCGACAAAGAGCAAGACGGAAGCAGACGGGAGGTCTGAAGGACTGTTTCCTAATTCAGATTAGGCAGCATGTTCAACTGACGTGGAACAAGATGCAGCAGATGTTTCCTAAAATAGATTAGGCAAGTCGGTGCTTTGGCTCTTTGAAGATATGAAGCATATCAAGAAGTCGGTTGAGAAGACTTGCGCTTGAAGATAACTTGGCGAAGAAGATAATCAAAAAGTTTCTTAAACGGAGTCAAAGATATATGAAGGATTATCTACAAGAGATATGCACAAGATATTAGGAATGTTTCCTAAAAGATTTAGGAAAGATTTCCTAAAGAGATAGTCGGTTGAAGATTGGAAATCCTATTCGACTAGGGTTTCTACCGCACTATATAAGGAGGGCTGATGGATTCGTATCAGTCAGTACTTACGGAGATATTACTCAATCTCATATTTCTTGAAGGGAGATGGAGGCAAACGGCTGGCGAACTAATCATTCCGATTAATTCACGACGCTCGGATTAAGTCTGTTCTAGTGCTCGGCTGACTGATCGTAGAACAAATTGACGCTACATGCACTGGTGTTCTTACAACGCATGGTGGAAAGCGTTGATTCTCACGGAGGATCATAGTGGTGGAATCGAAAGCGAGGCTCAGATTTAGGGGGAGACCTAGTTGGCGATTACTAGTGTATTAGAGGCTCGGACTCGTTTAAGAGGGATTCTGTAAACGTAATCTCTTGTACTGGCAATACCCATTATTAGTGAATTGCTATCCACCGGGCTAAGGAGACAGCCCCCAGACATAGGCTCGTTAACGCCGAACTGGGTAACAACTTTGCATGTCGTTTATTTTCCGCACTGCACTTATTTTCCGCATAATTTGTTCTAAAGATTGTTCTGCACTCGACCAGAACTACATCTCAACTACCAAGGAAATATTTTACAGACGATGGCAGCGACTTGGGGAGGTGAAGTTTGAAGGAACAGACGTGAGGCTTGCTGATAATTTTGTCAAAATTGACAAAATCATAATTCATTTTTGATGTGGGTCGACTGGCTTTTGCGGAGGATTCCAACAAAAGGCGACACAGGATAATAGTGTTATTTTATTTTATTTATTTCAATATGCGTTCTCTGTAATTGCTTTGATTAGGCTTCTGTTGGATCGTTAGTGTTAGCAGTCTGTCAGACGGAAGTCACGAAGTGCTTTTCTGTCTGATGGTCAGATAGCAGCGGAAATAATTATGCAGGAAATTAAATTACTGAAAATAATTACGCACGAATATAGAGTGGAAACCTTATCACAACAATGATAAGGAAAAACCACTACCTTTCAGATTGCTCTGAAAGGATTTGCGAAACCGATTACTTTATATTCCGATATACTTGTAGGGTTTACAAACTAGGTCTATTATCCAGACTCTATTTGATGACCTCTACTCAATCCGACAAAGTAATCGTTTCGTTACTCAAACCTCCGTGTGTGCGACTTCAGCAACCTTGCTCCTGGAATCCAGTCGCTCCGTTCTTCCCAAGAGAACACCACGCCTCAGTGCGTGTAATGCCGGCGGTGCTACTCCTCGTATGCAAGAGCTTATCTCTCTCTAAACCAGCCGTGCTTTTCTGCTCAATCTCGCCAACTCTATTCTTGGATCTCTTCATCCTTATATATGCTTTGAGCTGACTGATGGACCAAAGTTATACGAGTCAGAAACACAGTAAAACCCCCTTAATTAGACTGTTTGTCTATCTAACTTCTACGTGTTAGTCCCGATATATTTCCACAGGGCATTTTAGAGACTGAAGTGAAAACACGCTAAGGAGAGGATTTTATGCTGAAAAGATAACAAGAGTCAATCCAAGGTCAAGATCATATGCCGACTGAAGAAATATCAAGGATCCTGACGTTGAATTGACCAGAACAAATTAATCAGAGGAATCAGGAGTGGAGTCAAGACAGCCCGGAGAAGAAACACATTGACAGTTTTGTGAAAAGACTGCACAAAACTGTACAAATCTCACATTGGACAAGGATGACCGGCCACTTGAAGAAGTGGTGGCCAAGGGAGGAGCTCCTCCTCCTTGGCCACCGCCTACCGGCGGCTTGGGGTGGTGGTGACCGGCGGCTTTTGCCCCTCCTCCACATGTCACCACCACCTTCCTCCTCCTCCACCACTCCTCTTCCTCCATGTGTGGCCATCTCCTCCATCCATTTTCTCCTCCAATCAAAATGCAACACTTACCACCCATCTCCTCCCCTTTGGGCTATAAAAGGAGGAGCTCCTCCTCCTCATTACACACACCTCAACTCAAATTCACTTCTCTCTCTAGAAGTTGTAATATTTGTAATGTTGTAATTTTGCTTTGGAAATAAAGGAAAGCTCCCTTGGCGCTTCAACGGTTGTAAGTTTCTCTTAGTATTTATTTATTTAACTGTTGTCTTTAATTTCCTTAGTATAATGTTTAGCGCGATGAATAGTAGCTAAACTAGTAGTTCGGTCTAAGGGGCGCACTTGTATTATAAAATGTTTTAAGACTATTAAACTTAGTATCTAGTCTAAGTATTCAAAACTTATTCTATGTGCCATATATTAAGTCAGAACGTCCATGGTTGAGGGGACGCTTGGAATGGCAAAGCTCACCATGGGGGTTCGTAAACTTGTACGGATAAGTGGATGCTTGGAATGGCAAAGCTTATCTGAGAAGTTTGACTCATCCTAAACACCATTTGGTTGATCGGGAATGATTGATCAAACGGATGCACATAGGCTAATATAACCGGGAATGGAGTATTAGTCTAAATAGAATAAGTGTTCTACGTCCTTGGAATAGGCTAGACAGTGTACGCAAATCGAGTGCTTGGAATGGCCTTGATACACCGTTTGAATACTTAGGAGAGTCACTAAAGGTCAATGATAAACATGATATAATACAAGTCCCCTGAAACCGAACATTTCTCTTAATCATTAAAATAGTAATTTACTTTCCAGTGTTAAAATCAACCAACCAACTAATCAATCAATCAAAATAGCTGGTAGCTTTAAAACCAACCAACCGACCTTAAACACGTTCCCACGCTGCGTAATTCCCCCCGAAGAACAATTATTCCCCTAGTTCCCTTGGGTTCGACCCCTACTTACCAAGTACTACCCAGTAGTATAGTTGCGAGTAGCGGACTATTATAAATTTATTTGCACAATCGCTTTGACGACAAGCGGTTCTGTCAAATTGGCGCCGTTGCCGGGGAACTAGTCATCGGATAACTGTTCTTTGAACCGTTACGCGCTTCAAAACAACCATGTCTCGCGAAGAAAGTCACCATGACTTCCAGGATGGCGAAGAAATAAACCTGTACGATCAGAATGACGAGGTACAGTTTCCATTCGTCGACGATCCGGAACAACTCATCAGAAACAGAAGAGCTCGTGATAGGGAAGCAGTCAGAAGAAACCAAGAATTACCCGAGGACCGAAATGCAGCTGGTCCAGTACAACCTCCTATCCATCCCCCACGACCACAACCTCAACCTCGATACATGCCAAGAAGAGAACCCGCGTTTGATGACTACTACGGAGATAACTACTACCGTGAACCGACGATGGGCGAGTTAAATGCCCCTAATTTCGAGACACAGCCGTGGTGTATCTATGAGAGCCCTCAATTAGAAAATATAACCATCAACGCATCAGTGGCACACAGCCTGCCAAAATTCTCAGGATCTCAAGGAGAATCTGCCGCAACTCACCTCCAACGCCTACAAGGCATTTGCCAGAATCTAAAGCCCAACCGAGTGAATATGGACGACTTCAAGTTAAAAGCGTTCTATTTTTCCCTCACTGACTCGGCAAGTGACTGGTTCCTTTCATTGCCTTCCGGAAGCATTAGAACATGGGTTCAGATGCAGAAGAAATTCTTAGACAAATACTATCCGGCTGGAAGAGCAATGCAAGTAAGGAAGCAACTACAGGAAATCAAACAAGGTCCAAATGAAACCATGTACGATTACCTAGAAAAATTCAATCACCTAGAAAGGAGCTGCTGTACCCTTGGACTGCCCGAGAAACTCGTCATCGAGTACCTCATTGATGGATTAAGACCATTAGACAAAATGCTCTTGGATGCCTCAGCGGGAGGATCTATGATGAATCTATCATTGAGTGGCATAAGGAATCTCATCGCCAACGTTGCTGAAAATGCCCGATTTAGAGAAGAGACCACTCGCCAAGATGAATTCTCTCGATCAAAAAGGGTAGCACTAACCGAGGCATCAGTAAACTCCATAACTGAAGAGATGAAACAGTTAAAGGAGATGATGATTGAGATCATACGTAGACAGCCAGTTACGGTAAAACCTTACGAGTTCTGTGGTTCTACGGACCACAAAACGGACGCATGCCCAACATTAATAGAAGAAGAACCGGCTGATGTGAATGCATTGGGTGGATATCAAGGATACAACAACGTCAGAACTGGACAAAATAGACAGTACGGTCAAAGGTCCAACCCAGGCTGGCGTAACAACAACAGCTATCCTCAGAAGGAGACACAACCAGCTGTCCCTCAACTAGCGCAGTCATTCTACCAACCACCCCACCGACAATATAACCAGAACGCTCCGTTGGCAGGTCAATATCAGCAAAAAGGACCAAATCAGCACCAAGCCAGCCAGAGCAATCAGCAGGAACCAAGCAAGTCGCTCAATGACACGATGAAGGAGCTCGCGGGAAGCGTTAATCAATTAGGAACTTCGCTACACCAGTACCAGGCAAAAACTGACGGGGCAATTTTAGAATTGACCAAACAAATGTCCCAGCTCGCTACCGCCATGTCAACACTAACTACTGAACCTGGCAGACTCCCTTCACAGACTATCCAAAATCCAAATGCGAACATAAGCATGATAAGGTGGTCAAACATGAAGGCTACACTAGGAGAGGTAGCACGATCTCCAACTTACAAACTCTCGAACAATCACTTCAACCGCAGACGTCGGCCTGATTGGAATCAAGAGGAAGATCGCCCCAATAATGGCAAAACATGGGTTACACATGCCGACAATGGACGATATGCATTCACCGTCTGCATAACACCACCGCCTATTATACACACCGACGTACCAGCATCAGGATGGGACGACGACAACAACTTAAGGCCAAGGAATAGGCAGACTGGTCAAAGAATAGAAAGAGCCCTCGTTTCAGACCATGAGTCACAACCGGAAAGAGATAAAGACCCAGGAGCCTTTACAATCACTTGCGGTATTGGTGAAACCCAGATCCGCAAATGCTTAGTCGATCTTGGGGCTGCTGTCAACGCCATGCCTTCCTCCTTGTATTACTTACTAGGACTTGGTCCGTTGAAACCTCCCCGGTCAAATATCGAGCTAGGAGACAAGTCATGCATCCGTCCGGTTGGAGAACTGGAAGATGTAATACTCCATGTGGGAGAGCTCGTCGTTGCTGCAGACTTCTATGTAATACCAACAGAAGAAACCAGCAAAGACGATCCTCCGACAATAATATTGGGACGACCATTCCTCTACGCCACTAAAGCAAGAATCGATGTGGGCAAGGGGTCATTATCACTTAAGTTCGGCGGCAAAATTGCACACTTCTACATTAATAAGAGCCGCCCGGACACGAAGAAACCGCCAGACATAACACCTATCTCAGATCACGGTGCACAGTTTTCTGACCTGTCATTAGGGACCAAAAAAGTATCAAGACCAGCAGCTATGGTCAAAGGTCTTCCGCCTTCTCAGAAACATTGGAAAGAGAAAACACCAAAACCATGGAGCTCTTACTCCAGCAAGAAGTCAGGAAGAAGCAACACTGGAACGGTGGCGAAGTTTGACCTCAGCCACCCATGGGACCCAAACCAATGAACCACAAACGAGGTATCGTCGAGCCAACGACGTTAAACAAGTGCACTGGTCGGGAGGTAACCCGACACTATCTTAATTTTCCGCACTTTAATTTCTGTCATTTAAATTCAGTATTTAGTTTTAGGCTTGCATGACTTTTGAACTAAGGCACGCCTTCGTTCAAAAGTGGGGGGTGAGAACCACCTATGTACATAAATAACATGCGGCTGTTTTTCTTTTTTATTAAGTACCTTTTTGAAAATATGAACTTAAGAATGTGAAAAAGATAAATCATAATTCATGCATTAACCTTGTGAAAATTCAACTGTTTAAAAACTTAGAATGTAACTTTCCATTTGTCCTTTATGCTGAGATAACTAGGGATGTGGAGTTGATATAAACTGCCCTAGAGAGGCTTGGAAAGCAATCAAAGGATCAGATCAAACTATATGGTTTTCGAAGTCAGTGGAGGCTGCACTTCGGGTTTTCAGTGAATAATTGAAGTCAACTCCGCCAAGAAGCATCTATGCAAAGGTGAGGACGGGAATCAGACCGTCCTCTCTCTAGTCAAAATAGCCGAGAAAATAGATGGGCGACCCTCATCTTGACCCGCGCAAAACGACAAAGACGAGAGGAGCGGGGAGGTATTTCCATAGGCTTGCGGGCGATGATTGGACCTCCCAAAAAGGCTCGAGAAAATGGACTAGCAATCACAAAAAGGCGAAAAGCTCAATGAAGCAAATCAAAAGAGGCCAAAGGCCCAAAATTGTGAAGGTTTTAACCGAGCAAAAGTGAAGCACTCAAAAAAGTCAAATCAAAGGCCAAAGGCCGATTCACTACAACAAAAAAGCAGTCCCTCGCCAAAGAAGAAAATCAAAAAGGCTCAACTCACTGAAACCCGAATCGAATCATGTGCTAGAGAAAGCTACCAGAAAACCATATAGTAAGAGATAATCCCGAGGTTGCAGTCCAGGAGCCTAAAAAGGGCTATCTCCCGAGACATCCAATATAATTTGCATCTCAGCACGGAGGTACAAGTATTAAGTTTCTTCTATTTATTTACGCAGTTTAATTTGGTAATAAGTAAGCAATGCATAAATTAGGATAGATCGAGTACCACAGTCTAATTTTCATATTCCAAAGCCAAACTTAGAACTTACGCCCTTTAATAGCATTGTTCGGGACGAACAACTAAAAGTGGGGGGTAATCTGATGGACCAAAGTTATACGAGTCAGAAACACAGTAAAACCCCCTTAATTAGACTGTTTGTCTATCTAACTTCTACGTGTTAGTCCCGATATATTTCCACAGGGCATTTTAGAGACTGAAGTGAAAACACGCTAAGGAGAGGATTTTATGCTGAAAAGATAACAAGAGTCAATCCAAGGTCAAGATCATATGCCGACTGAAGAAATATCAAGGATCCTGACGTTGAATTGACCAGAACAAATTAATCAGAGGAATCAGGAGTGGAGTCAAGACAGCCCGGAGAAGAAACACATTGACAGTTTTGTGAAAAGACTGCACAAAACTGTACAAATCTCACATTGGACAAGGATGACCGGCCACTTGAAGAAGTGGTGGCCAAGGGAGGAGCTCCTCCTCCTTGGCCACCGCCTACCGGCGGCTTGGGGTGGTGGTGACCGGCGGCTTTTGCCCCTCCTCCACATGTCACCACCACCTTCCTCCTCCTCCACCACTCCTCTTCCTCCATGTGTGGCCATCTCCTCCATCCATTTTCTCCTCCAATCAAAATGCAACACTTACCACCCATCTCCACCACCCATCTCCTCCCCTTTGGGCTATAAAAGGAGGAGCTCCTCCTCCTCATTACACACACCTCAACTCAAATTCACTTCTCTCTCTAGAAGTTGTAATATTTGTAATGTTGTAATTTTGCTTTGGAAATAAAGGAAAGCTCCCTTGGCGCTTCAACGGTTGTAAGTTTCTCTTAGTATTTATTTATTTAACTGTTGTCTTTAATTTCCTTAGTATAATGTTTAGCGCGATGAATAGTAGCTAAACTAGTAGTTCGGTCTAAGGGGCGCACTTGTATTATAAAATGTTTTAAGACTATTAAACTTAGTATCTAGTCTAAGTATTCAAAACTTATTCTATGTGCCATATATTAAGTCAGAACGTCCATGGTTGAGGGGACGCTTGGAATGGCAAAGCTCACCATGGGGGTTCGTAAACTTGTACGGATAAGTGGATGCTTGGAATGGCAAAGCTTATCTGAGAAGTTTGACTCATCCTAAACACCATTTGGTTGATCGGGAATGATTGATCAAATGGATGCACATAGGCTAATATAACCGGGAATGGAGTATTAGTCTAAATAGAATAAGTGTTCTACGTCCTTGGAATAGGCTAGACAGTGTACGCAAATCGAGTGCTTGGAATGGCCTTGATACACCGTTTGAATACTTAGGAGAGTCACTAAAGGTCAATGATAAACAGGATATAATACAAGTCCCCTGCACCGAACATTTCTCTTAATCATTAAAATAGTAATTTACTTTCCAAGGTTAAAATCAACCAACCAACCAATCAATCAATCAAAATAGCTGGTAGCTTTAAAACCAACCAACCGACCTTAAACACGTTCCCACGCTGCGTAATTCCCCCCGAAGAACAATTATTCCCCTAGTTCCCTTGGGTTCGACCCCTACTTACCAAGTACTACCCAGTAGTATAGTTGCGAGTAGCGGACTATTATAAATTTATTTGCACAATCGTTTTGACGACAAGCGGTTCTGTCACTGACCTCATAGTTCAAGCTCAACAGTCACACCGATTGATTTTCCTCACTCTTCAGATCTACAATAAATTCTTTCTTCAATGGGTTTCAGCATTAAATTGACCTTTCCATATTCGTAATCAATTCTTTCTTTAATGGCTTGTCACATTTATTTTGGCCTCTTCAATTCTGTAATGACTTTCTCTTTGGCTTTTCGAATTGTCTTGATAACTTCAATCAGCAATTCAACCGGCTCTTTAATTGCTTTCCAAATTGTCTTTAATCAGCAATTAACTTGGTGCTTTAATTGCTTTCCAATTTGTCTTCAATCAGCAATTTAATCCTTGAGTAAATATGCCATTTAGTTGCTTTCCAATTTGTCTTCAATCAGCAATTTAATCCTTGACTAAATATTCCATTTAGTTGCTTCACAATTCTGCCATAAGTAAATTGCTAATCTGCATGTATTCTTTAATTGATATCTTCAATGGATTTCTGCACACTTAACACCACATTAGTTAAGTGTTTGTAATCATCAAAACTAAAGGGTCCAACAAATTTCCCCCTTTTTGATGATGACAAACACTTCTTCAAAAGACAAGAAATCCATGACAAGTATTCCAAAGTATCACAAGTCTATCAGACAGCATAATTCCATCAGTATCACAAGTCTATCAGGTAGCATAATTCCATCAGATAGTTATCTTCAGTTATTAGTTAAGCAGACAATTCTACGATCGCTTAACAGTTCCCCCTTAGATGGACATCTAGTTTGATTTTCAGTAGTGACTTCCCCCTCAGGTAATGCACTCATGTTATCCTCCCCCTTTTGGCATCATCAAAAAGAATGCAAGTAAAGACGTCCATGCAATGGAAGGAGAATGCATACTTCACTAATAACGAGCAAAAGTGCCCCAGAGGGAACACACACAGCATACTAAAAATTTAACGACTACCAAGCAGAACACAGAGCATGACAACGAAAGAAAAGTCATCAACAAATGTGGTAGATATGGTGGGGATGGAAAGAATGGGGCAACCATGAGACAATTGCAGGGTTAACCACGGAGCACGGTCTTCAACAGCCCAACCACCTCAGTGGCCACAAACTTCAGCTACCGGTTCAACTCCATTATCTCCTCCTTAATCTGAGGTCCTTCACCCGGTCTCAAGAATAGCAACTTTGCTTCTCAGTTCCTTCACCCGGTCAACCTCTGACCCCTTCAGCACCTTATCTGCCATGGATTCTAGACTAGTCACTTTTTCTGCCAACACCTCTACCTTCCCTGACATGGCCTTTAGAGCCTCAAGCACCGCTGCCGATCCCTCTTCTGGATTCAGGGGTTGCTGTTGCAATGGCTCTACCTTCTGAGGTGCAGCCGGCTTTGAAGTGGTTATCCGAGCATTCTACCATCACATGGCTTCATCAAACGTCCAGCCAATATTGTCAAAGGCCTCCATACCAGGAATAGTAGACATAACATTCTCCACTTCTGGCTGATAGATGCCAGGATCCGCCTTTGCTTCTCTTCTTTATGCTGTGAGAAGCCCTAGAAATTTCCTTTTTCAACTTGAATTCCAATCGGCATCCTAGAATCTCGCAAGATTTAATTTTTAATTTCCAAAAGAAACTGCACATTTAAATCTCCTTCCAAATCTGGAGTTAGGCAATAGTTAAGCCGCCACGTGCAACTCCCAAATTTTGAATTCACTCCACAGTTTTCTGCCACATGGTCATCTGCGGGTATTTAAAACCCTAATTGCTCCAGATTGTTCAAAAAATGAGACCTTGCTGTTTTTCCACGCCATACAGACCATCAGCCATCATGTCCGAAGCGACGCAGTGATGACAACTGTGTTGTAGACACAACTTTTGCTTTTCTCCATACGGGTCATTCTAATCGCCATCAAGTATCACCTTTAACTTCTTTTCTTACTGGCAGCCACTAACCCTCCAAACGGCACTTACCAGCACTCCATCTGATTGAACCAGCCACAATCCATCTGATGGAACCAGTCTGAACCAATGCTGAGTTAACCCCGGTTTTGTCTCATGGTTTTCACAAGGTTTGGGTGTGGTGCGCTAGGTTTACCCAAATGGTACAATAAAACACCACACATTCAAGAATAAAAATTCACCAAATCATGACAAAGCAATATCATGTAGTGTGGAGAAAACCAAAAAAAAGAGTTTTAACATCAACGGGCTAAACATTTATTCTCCACACATAAGAGGCTAGGGTTAGTCTTAGAGTACTTCCATGGCTTATATTGTGGGTTCAAATTTGGAAGTTTCTTTTGGGCTGCAAAGAATTATGTGTCATGCTCATGATATTTGCTATCTAGTAATCTCATTTAACATGCATGCAGTAGTGACTTCATAGAACAACTTTCACACAGTTATCAACTACATACGCAACAACTCCACACATGGTAGCTTAGCATGCAAACTAGTCCAGCCAATCATCGAGGAAATTCAACATAGAGTGCAGACTATGCAAGGGAAGTCATACCTAGTTCAAGCCTTAGCTTCTCGTAGGGTTCCCTGTGTAATGCTTTCGTAAAGATGTCTGCAATCTGCTCCTCGGTTCTACAATATTCCATAGCAATGGTGCCTTTCTCTACACAGTCACACAGAAAGTGATATCTAATTTCTATGTGTTTAGTTCGTGAAAATTGCACTGGATTTTTTTCAAAATATTGATGGAACTAGTATTATCACATAGAATAGAAACACATTTAAGATGAACACCATAATCACTTAGCTGTTGTTTTATCCATAGCAGTTGTGCGCAGCAAGCAGCAGCTGCAATATATTCAGCCTCAGCAGTGGATAAAGCAATGGAAGACTGCTTCTTGGATCCCCACGAGATCAAACATGGTCCAAGAAACTGTGCCATCCCTGACGTGGATTTCCTATCTGTTCTGCGTCCTGCATAGTCAGCGTCTGTGTAGGCCGTCAGACGTAAGTCTCCTCCCATCGAATAGAATAGGCACAAGTCGTCTGTCCCTTTGAGGTACCCCAAAATTCTCTTCACGGCTTTAACATGTGTCTCTCTAGGATCTGCCAGAAATCCGAGTTCCATCTTCCCCTTGTTCTACTTGAAGTTCTAGAAAATACTTCAATTCTCCCACCATGCTCATCTCGAATTCGCTTGACATTAGATCTGTGAACTTTTTAACAAGTCTAGGGTTAGTCAAACCAAAAATAATATCATCAACATATACCTTAACCACTAGAGTGTCATTCCCTTCCTTCAGGAGGAAGAGAGTCTTGTCCACCTCTCCTCTGACGTATCCATGTGACAGAAGAAACAAGGAGAGTCTCTCGTACCAAGCGCGGGGTGCTTGCTTCAACCCATATAGAGCCTTATCCAGGATGTAAACGTGGTTGGTATAGGCTCTGTCCTCGAATCCTGGAGTCTGGCTTACATACACTTCCTCCTTTAAGACTCCATTTAGAAATGCCGTCTTGACGTCCATCTGTTGCAAGGTGAAACCATGGAAGGTTGAATAAGCTATAAGCAGTCTGATTGCTTCTAACCTTGCAACTGGAGCGAATGTCTCATCGTAGTCAATTCCTTCTTGTTGGTTGTATCCTTTGACCACCAGACGGGCTTTGTTCCTTATGACGGTTCCCTTATCGTCCATCTTGTTTCTGAAGACCCATTTTGTTCCGATCACGTTCTTATCCTTGGGTCTCGGAACTAGACGCCATACTTTGTTCCTCTCGAATTGGTGCAGCTCCTCTTGCATGGCATTGACCCATTCTGGATCCTTAAGTGCTTCTGCAACTGTCTTCGATTCTGCAAGAGAAACAAAAGAGGCAAATCCACAAAATTGACATAAACTGTTAAGGTTTACCTGTTGCTGAGAGGTGTAGCAATGGTAGTCTCCCCATCTGTTTGGCCGTTGAACCGTTCGTCCATAGCGTGTGGTTCTGAGTTCCCCCTCAGCGTTGGGAGGGATAGGATCAGCAGTCACTTCTTCCTCCCCAGGGATTTCAGCGTTGACAGTCGCCATAGGGACATACTGGACTTGTTCATCTTCTGGAACTTGAGTTTCAGTGATCTCAATTTGACTCACTGGTGGTCCATTGTTTATTGGTTGAAAGTCCGTGGGAGGGATGTCACCATTTGGGGGAGGTGGTGGTCCCCAATCAGGATCTGATTCATCTGAGAACTGGAGTTCTCCAGCGTCTAGCATGGCAGTTGTTAAGGGATCACTTATTCTTTGACCAGCCATTTCCGTCTCGTCGAATCTTACATGAACTCTTTCCTCCACTTGTTCTGGCCTTAGGTTAAAGACTTTGTAAGCTTTGCTGTGACTAGAGTATCCAATGAAGACTCCTTCATCACTCCTAGCATCAAATTTTCCCAGATTTTCCTTGCCGTTGTTGTGGACGAAACACTTGCATCCAAATACCTTCAAGTGGGAAATATTGGGCTTTCTTCCACGTAGTAGTTCGTATGGAGTCTTCCCTATCATGGATCGAAGCGATGCTCTGTTAAGGATATAACTCGCAGCGTACACTGCTTCAGCCCAAAAACTTTTTGGAACTTTACTAGCAATTAGCATGGTACGCGACATGTCCTCCATGTTTCTGTTCTTTCGTTCAACAACACCGTTCTGCTGTTGTGTGCGTGGGGCGGAAAAGTTGTGATCAATACCTTTGTCCCTGCACAACGAAAGAAACTGCGAATTCCGAAACTCGGTTCCATTATCAGTACGAATAGAGGTTAGTCTGCGATTTAACTTATTTTCTATCAATTTCAACCATGCTTCAAATTCACAAAATGTATGATCTTTAGTATGCAGAAACATGGTCCATGTGTACCTGGAGTAGTCATCGACTATGACAAAGATATACCTGTTTCCTCCACGGCTGGTGATATTCACAGGTCCGCACAGATCCATGTGAACCATTTCCAATGGTGCAGAGGTGCTCACAGTTTGTTTCGATGAGAATGATGTCCGAGCTTGCTTACCCATAACACATGCACTGCATACCTGTTCGGATGCATTTTCCACCTTGGGTAATCCAACCACCAATTCCTTCTGATGGATTTTGTGCAGTAGTTTCGTGCTTGCATGTCCAAACCTCCTATGCCAAAGGATGGTATTTTCTGCTATGCTCACTAGGCACAGTTCCTCTTCTGGGACGAATTCCGGATCGACAATGTAAATTTCGTTCACACGGATTCCTCTCAGAACTGTCTTCCCTGTCTCATTGCTTCTCACAAAACAATCATTAGAGTTGAATGTAACGTGATTTTTGCCATACTGACAAAGCTGAGATACACTTAGTAGATTGTATTTCAAGTTTTCTACTAGACTAACCTATCTGATTCGGATAGTGTCCGAAATCCTTACCTCTCCTATTGTGATCACATTTCCCATGCTTTTGTTTCCGAAGATTATGCTATCTCCGGAGGTTTTGTGGAGTGAGTCGAACCATTCTGGATTCCCCGTCATATGTCTTGAGCACCCGCTGTCCAAGTACCAGGGATGGGACCTCACTCCATTCTGCAAAAGAAAGATCAGTTTTTACGAACCCAGACAAGCTTGTGCTTACTGGGTTTAGGAATGAATTTTGCAACAGGAACAGGGTAGTAAGAGTAATGAGCATCATAGTTAGTTAAGTGTATCTTTCGCCTGGGCGTCTTCCTTGGTTTGCAAAAGATGGCCGAATCATGATTCGGGGGAAAGTGGCCATTTCTGCCTTTCTGCCTGTAGGAATTGACTTCCCTTCTTTATCCGCCTGTTGGATAGCGTCTTTGTGTATTCATCCAGTAGCTACCCCTTTCATATGTCTCCCTTAGTCTTGAGCAGTCTGCTCTGTAGTGTCCGGATTGTCCACAGTGCCAGCATGTTCTGTGGCATGGAAGTTCAACATACTTTCTTATGCCAGGTGGTGTATAGCTCTTGGACTTCCTCGCATGGATGTCTGTCTTTGAATGCTTGTTATTCAGACTCATCTTTTGCCAGATGTAGTAAGCTTTCCCAGCTTTGAACGGGACTGAGTCCTTATCGTAGAGGTGTCCTTCCTTTTGCAGACTGATTTCCTCTCTTGCATTCCTCATATCGTGAGTTCTAGTTTTCTACCGAGAGCATTCTCCTGGTTCTGTCATGTTCCCCTTTCCTTTGGCGGCCTTCTCCGTGGCTGCCTTTTCTTCTTCATAACCAAGTCTTGGTCTAACGAACTTTTTCTTGAAATCCCTCTTTTCTTCTTCTGCCCTCTTAGCTTCCAGCTCATGGAGCCATTCTTCTTTTCTTACAGCCTCCTCACGTCTAAGGTCAACGACTGTCTGAAGGAGTTCCTCATTGTTCTATCTGAGATTGATCAGCTCATCATTCAGCTCTTCAACCTTTGCATGGAAGTCAGCTAGTTCAGTGTTTCCGATCATCATACGTTCCAACTCATCACTTAGTTCGTTGATCTGTCTCTCTTCCTTCACAAGTACGACACGTACAAACATGCTCTGCCATCTCCTTCTCAAGACGCATGGCCTTGGTCGACCAGAGACGGTTCTCTTCTATGTCATCGTGATGATCCTGTTGCATTTCTGCCAGTCTATCCTCCAGATCTTGGTTTTTGGCTATGACTTTGGCTATTGTTTTTGCAAGATCAGATTCGTTAAATACTTCATCAACAAAGGAGTTAGTATCCATTACCTCACTAAATGTGGAATGAGCCATCAAGCACGGCTCCTTGGAGCGCTTTCCATCGTCACTGTCCTCATCCGTGTCTCCCCATGCAGCAAACATAGCATGTGTTGGCTTTGGGGCTGGTGATTCTCCTTTCTTTTTGCTATAGCAATCTTTAGACAGATGCCCCTTCTTTTGGCAGTGGTGACATGTTCTGTCTTCTTTTTCTCCTCGGTTTCCCCCATTTTCACTTGACGTAGCACCTTTGTTTCCTCTGGAGGAGTTGCCACGACTTCCTCCTGATGGACCTCTGCTGAAGTTTTGTCCTTTGCTGATATTGGCCATCGTGAGGGCTCTTGTTAATCGGGCTATTTCATCGTCTTCCTTCGGTGACTCATTTCCGTGTGCCAGATCGAGGGCCTTTTCTACTTTCAGAGCAATGGCCTGGGATTTGTCAGACTGTCTCCTAGCCATCTTCCTTTCCACAATTCCTGCTTGACTCTGAAGGTTGGCTACCAGCTCTTCCAGTGTAGTGTCTTTGATCCCTTTTGGGCCTGTAGTGCTAAAGTTACGTGGTCCCACTCTGAGTTCAGGGCTTGCATGAATTGGTGTGTTAATTTCCATTCGGGGAGTTTCTCGTCCAGGTAATCTAGCTGTCCGACTATGACTTGGAATCTGTTGTAGAAATCCTCCAAGGATTCGTCCTTCTTTTGCATAATTGTCTCATAATCTTTTGTGGCAGCCAGAATTCTGTTTCTTTTGATATCTTCATTTCCCCCGTATAGTCTCACAATTCCATCGTACATATCCTTAGCTGTTTTGTACATCGCCACTTTGATTTGATCTCCAGGAGAGAGAGCCATGTAAAGAACTTTCTTTGCTATGGCGTTCTTTTCCAGACACTTGTAGTCCTCATCAGTGTATTTGTCCTTGGCTTTCTCTACTGGCTTATCGGGATCTATTGTGTCAAGTGGAATGGGGAGTGGACCTGTTTCGAATATCCTCCAGAGCTGTCCATCCATCGAGCAGACGTGGGCCTCAAATTGGTCCTTCCACCAGTCAAATTGCCCTGGTCTTAGCAGCGGCGGTTTCCAGAATGAGTTGTGGATTGACATGATTTTCCTGCAAAGCTAACAAATAAATCTAGAGCACTCGGCTCTGATACCACTTGTTGGATCGTTAGTGTTATCAGTCTGTCAGACGGAAGTCACGAAGTGCTTTTCCGTCTGATGGTCAGATAGCAGCGGAAATAATTATGCAGGAAATTAAATGACTGAAAATAATTACGCACGAATATAGAGTGGAAACCTTATCACAACAATGATAAGGAAAAACCACTACCTTTCAGATTGCTGTGAAAGGATTTGCGAAACCGATTACTTTATATTCCGATATACTTGTATGGTTTACAAACTAGGTCTATTATCCAGACTCTATTTGATGACCTCTACTCAATCCGACAAAGTAATCATTTCGTTACTCAAACCTCCGTGTGTGCGACTTCAGCAACCTTGCTCCTGGAATCCAGTCGCTCCGTTCTTCCCAAGAGAACGCCACGCCTCAGTGCGTGTAATGCCGGCGGTGCTACTCCTCATATGCAATAGCTTATCTCTCTCTAAACCAGCCGTGCTTTTCTGCTCAATCTCGCCAACTCTATTCTTGGATCTCTTCATCCTTATATATGCTTTGAGCTGACCTCATAGTTCAAGCTCAACAGTCACACCGATTGATTTTCCTCACTCTTCAGATCTACAATAAATTCTTTCTTCAATGGGTTTCAGCATTAAATTGACCTTTCCATATTCGTAATCAATTCTTTCTTTAATGGCTTGTCACATTTATTTTGGCCTCTTCAATTCTGTAATGACTTTCTCTTTGGCTTTTCGAATTGTCTTGATAACTTCAATCAGCAATTCAACCGGCTCTTTAATTGCTTTCCAAATTGTCGTTAATCAGCAATTAACTTGGTGCTTTAATTGCTTTCCAATTTGTCTTCAATCAGCAATTTAATCATTGAGTAAATATGCCATTTAGTTGCTTTCCAATTTGTCTTCAATCAGCAATTTAATCCTTGACTAAATATTCCATTTAGTTGCTTCACAATTCTGCCATAAGTAAATTGCTAATCTGCATGTATTCTTTAATTGATATCTTCAATGGATTTCTGCACACTTAAACACCACATTAGTTAAGTGTTTGTAATCATCAAAACTAAAGGGTCCAACAGCTTAACTGCGGAGGGTGGAAAATAGATGGGGAGATGGAAGCTGAAAACCGAGCTGCTCTCAGAAGTTGGAATAGATGGAAGTCACAAAAACCGACTGCTGCAGAAAAAGGGTTTTTGTTTCCATTTAAATTTTATTTGATTAATTTATTTGTTACATTCTGTCTTGGGGTGCAGAAACACAAAGTGGTGGATTGATTTCAAAAAGAGAGGAAGGTAAGAAGCAGCTTGAGGATGCTGGGGCTCAGGTTTGAATAGGATTATAGTTTATGTCAGCAAAATCGACTTTTGGTGGAGAATTTTTTCGGCCGCCATTTATGATTTTTGTGGCAGTGCATTGGCATCCATATTCAATTTGTGTCAAACTGATTGTTGTGGCTGAAATCTTGTAACGTCCAGAAAATTGGAGTTGAAGGACTGACAGCCGATGAACAACAATTAACTCTGACCCACCAGTCGTTTGCTGAGGGCATATGCAACGGTTGCATTCTTGGGGATATTTTGGGCCGTCCGATTACGAAATTTTGTGCAGCGATGGCGTTCTTGAGGAGGTCGCGTGCTGAGGGAGGATGTGGAGGGGATAACGTCCGAGGAGAAATGCTTCAGGAGATCGCGAGAGAGGACGTTCTCGGCGAGTGAAGCTTGCGCGTGAGTCGCGTGTATATAACCAATCGATCAAATTGAACAAATTGAACCTTCAAAACTCAGTCGCAGACTTGGTAGATGATTTTCGACAATCGATCAATTGATTTTTGGCAGTTTTCGAACAGATAAACTTTCCGATTCAAAATCTGGAAATCGACCTGCCACGCGTCCTTCCTCAACATTACCACTGCATTCTACGTAGACATTAGCCTTAATGTCTACGTAGAATGCAGCGGTCGGCGCAGATCTAATGTTTACATTGAACGCGGTGACAATCCGCCGCGCGTCCTGCCTCAAATTAGTACGCCGCGCCCACATAAGACATTAACGAGTTAACGCCTACGTAGAGCGCGGACAATAATGTCCCAACGTGACGCGATGGACACCAAGAGGAATAAAATTTGATCTTAACGGTATACTTCTCACCAATGGCTACATTTCAAAAAAATTGAAAAAATAATAATAAAATCTACATACAATTCCCTATAAATATATCATTCATTTCAACAACAATTTAAACCAAAATTGCTCACAACAATATTTCTTTTTCATTTCTTTCATAACATGTCTAGCAATTGGTCTATGTCCGAAGATGTGCAACTTTGCATAGCTTATTGCCGGCAATCGGTTGATCCAATTTCCGGCGCCAGACAAAAAGTTGATAAGTTGTGGGACAAAGTTCCCACCGATTTTCAAGCAAATTGGGTCATGGGAGAGGATGAAATAATTACGACTGATCCTAGGTCTCAATCTGCTCTTCAATCACGTTTCGCTAAGCTAAAGCCAAATTTGGTTATTTGGGACTCTTGTATTTCGTACGCTAGAATAAATCCGGAATCGGGATGCAATTTGCAAGATGAGGTAAATTATTCACGTAAATTGTCAAATGCAATTTTTATATTATAATATATTGATTATGATTTTAAATTTTGAATATTTAATTGATAGATAAGGAAAGCACAAGTACTATATGTGGCCAAAAAGAAGAAAACATTCATACATTTTGATTGTTGGGAACAAGTAAAAAATCATCAAACATTTGCAATTATTGAAGCAAATAACCTTTATCTTACACATATCAAGCAAGTCCGGTAGTCGAAGAAGTGCATACACTTGACGTACCTCCAACTCCGTCCACTGATGTTCCGAGATTTTTTACACCCGAAAGCAATCCTGGAAGTTCCACGAGTCTGATTAGGCCGCCTGGAGTGAAGGCGGCCAAGGAAGCTAGAAGAAAAGGTAAGAAAGTAGCAAATCCTTTCACAAATGAGGCTCTGTTGACAATTGCAGAAACTCAAAAGAAATTTCTTGATTTGAACCAAAAGCAAATGGAGAATGACTGGAAATTGCAAGAAAAAGCTTTTAACCTTGCAAAATGGAGGAAGAAACAAAGATCATGCAAATGAATACAGATGTGATGACTCCAAAATCCAAAAGATATTTTTCGAATAGGAAGGCTGCCATCCTTCGAGAGTACGAGGAAGACGAAGCTAATAATGACCAAGATGCTTCCGAAAATTATTCAGACTGTTACCATCCGAGCTTTTAGTTCGTGTATTTTTCAATTCCTTAAAATATTATTTCCATTCAGTTATGTATTTTGCATTAATGTAATTTCAATTCCTTTTAAATTGATGTGATGAAACACCACTTCAACTCTTGATTACTAAATTCTGGCTACATTATTGATCAATAATTCACATAAGAACAAATCGGAGAGAAAAAAAATTCAAAAATAATAATTTTTTATTCGTGAATAGTAATAGAAAGTTCTCCGAATGATGGCATTGCTGCATAGAATATACAGAAATGCTGTTACTGTTCAACGAATAGTAATAGAAATTGCTACGTGAGAAAGTTCTTGAGGAGATAATATACTTGAACGGGTACGGATGCTCTGAAATGTCTGAGAGAGATAGTTGTTATTGGAACATTCTTATGGCACATTCTTGAAGAATGGGTTGGAGATGCATCAGGAATAGGCGACTGTTGGTTTGGTTTTATTTATTTAATTATTTTCTAATTTATTTATCTATCTTATGAAGCATACTTAGTCAGGAGGCAATGATGCTGTACCAGGAAAAGGGGTTTGCAATTCAATTAATTTTGATTTAAATAACTCAGTTCGTGTATTCAGTTTTGTGTTGCAGAATGGTAAATTGAAAAGTTGTGCCAGTTCGCCGCGGAAGATTGAAAAAGGGTTTTCCTGTGGCGTATGAGATGGTGGATGAGGCGTCACCAGATATGGTGGTTTGAAGACAACTTTTGGAGTTGCTGGATCGTGTCTGGCAGCGCTTGAAGGCCGTACAAGGTGGTTGTACCTGCTACAAATTAGAAAATCCAAGATTTTTCTGTTGGAGATTTTGTGTCAAATAAAAGTGATGTGTATAACTCATTGTTTCAATTTCTTTTGCGGTGCAGAAAACATGATTGGTAAGGTCAACTTGGCAGGTAGGCTGATGAATTCGCCTACACAGTCCAACGAACTTGGCTGTACGCGTCAAGGTTGATAGAGACGCGACTCATGGACAAGAAAGAAGATTCGGTATATCAGGCAAGCGGCTGCCAACTGTGGATGAGGATTGGAAAGGAAGTTCAGTTGGGGCACGTTGGTATATTGGCTTTGGGATTGTAGAGGCACGTCATGATGCCTCCTAGTCAGTGAATAAAAAGGCGACGCCTAGGCGCTCGCCTCTCGCCTAGGCGGTCGGGCGACGAGCAAATCGCCTCTAGGGGCTTCAGGCGGGCGGAGACCGGAAGGCGAGCGCCTTCTTCGCCTAGGCGTTGAGGCGGTGAGGCGAGCGCCTTTCGGATCGGAGACGGAACACAGTCGTATAGTGTTGTTCATGCGGCTGATTTAGGGTTCTTTTTGCTGGGGAAGAAGGAGATGAACAGTACTATTTTGTTTTTATATCATATAACTCCTTTAAGTATAATATTACACTTATACCCCATTTATAATATAACTTTTCATGTTACTCCAAAATCATCCATAACAGCATTATATTTTTAACCTATATAACTATTATATATTTCCTTATTAATAAAAAAATATTTTTAAAGAAATTTCTGCCCAATAAAATTTTAAAAGCATTTTATTTTCAGTTTAAGGAAATATAATAGAAATAGAAATCAGAATACAATAAAAATTACATATATGCAAACTTCTATATTAATAAGAAAACAACTTTTAAGAAAATATATATAAATAAAAAAATAGTAGTAAATATTTAAATTTCTATAACATCAGGCACGTTTGAGGCTTTGAATTTCTATATGAATAATTATAGTTAAATAATACTTAATTAGATAGCTTCACAATCACACTATTTTGGCTTATAAAGAAAGAATTGCACAAAGTATCGCCTTGATCCAAAAGGCGTTCGCCTCTCGCCTAGGCGATATTGCCAATTTCACCTTTGAGCGCCTTTCGCCTTTTTCTTCACTGCTCCTAGTCCAAATCTTTTGGTAACATTAGACGCAACACAAAGAACATGGTGCGTTTTGCCCAAATTGGTTGAATCGAAGATGATTGTTATTGGCGGCCTCTACGATATTCTTACATAATTGGATCCGCTTAAGGTGGTAAATATAACGGATGCATTCAAGTTCAATCAGGTACGACCTTATTAAAACAAATAAAATCGTATTCAATTTGATCATATTGTTTTGTGGTTCAATTAAGTGTAGTTGATCTTAATTGAGATTGATTCATGTTTAATCAGTTGGTGAATGTATGATCAATTAGAATTTTTGATGATGTATATCTTATGCTGATACCATATTGTGTATGTTTTGTTGAAACATATGGGTTGATGTTTTCAACCAGAATATAACCAGAAAGATTTCTAATGTGTAGCTCCGGTGAAAATGTTTGTAAGTTTATCGTGTCAATAAACATGATTAGTGGAGTTTGTGGTTGAAAACTTGAAATATCACTGGTATTGTGATTATTTCATTTTTTTGAAATAATTCACCAAGTGAAGGACACTTTGCTGTATATATTTTTAAAATAATACACTACAAAGGTGTTGGTCAGCCTGTTAAATATCTGTTTATATAAGTATTATTGTGCAGGTTTTGATTTTTGATTATGATATTACATATTTTTGGCTTGCATATTAATTATAGAGCATCACATGTATTTGCACAGTTCTTTTGTACACGTGTTACTTGGTTTATGCTTGCATATCATGGCTTGCTGATTGCATAAACAATATGTGGTACAAATTTCAAAGATCGAGGCTTTGAAATGAGAGAAATTTGATATTCAAGTTGAGAACTTGGTATCTGTGTTCTTCTCTTGGTTTTGACAATTCTTATAATAAGATTTATAAGGAATGAACTCTTGATAGATTTAAGATCTATAAGAGTAAAATTAAAAGTTCAAAGTGGAACTTTAATCAAAGTGTTGATGTGTGTCGTGACATATGCAAAACCTGACATTGCATTTGAGGTGGGTAAAGCTTACCCGATATACTAGTAACCCTAGTATGCAACATTGGCAAGCGGCTCATAGGGTACTTAGGTACCTTAAGGGGACAATGAATCTTGATCTTGCATATTCAGATTTTTGGTCATAGAAGGAATTTCGGTTGCAAGTTGGATTTCAAATGAGGAAGATCATTCTTCTACAAGTAGATGTATATTTGTACTTGGGGGAGGTGACATTTCATGGGCATCTAAGAAACAAACTTGCATCACAAGTTTAACAATGGAATCTGAGTTTATTGCTCTAGTCGGTGCTTCAAAGGAAGCAGAGTGGTTAAAGAACATGATATATGAAATTCCATTGTGGGAAAGACCGATATCACCAATATCGATACATTGTGACAGTGTTGGATCATTGGCTAAAGCATATAGCCATGTATACAATGGAAAGTATAGTCACTTAGGTGTTAGACTTAGTGCAGTAAGAGAGCTCATTACGCACGTGATGATATCAGTGGATTTTGTAAGGTCACAACAAAATTTAGTCGATCACTTGACGAAGGGATTAACTAGAGACTTAGTTTCTAATTCGGTAAGGGGATGAGACTAAAACCCATATAATCATCTAGTCGTGGGACACCCAATTCACATCTAACTAGCATTAGAGTTGAATTCAATGTGGAAAGTCCATTCCTAGAAAATTGATGAACACAATTAAAATATCCCCAAGTGTGTGTTCATGACCTACAAGTACTAGGTTGAAGAGGGACTCTTCTTATTAGATTCTTTGAAAAAGTGCTGATTGTAGGAGCATAATCGGGCGGTGTCACCCATTAGAGAATCTACCTATATGAACGTGAAGTTTCTGGTTGCTTCGTGAGATATCGGGTTTAATCTCAATGTGTTTATGAATGGATAGAGACTCAAGGACCATTAAGAGTCAAGTTAGTGTAACGGTTTGTGAAGTAACTCATGCGTGTGTCACCGTCAAGTACCCAAATGCATTGATTGGTTCAAACGTTTACGAGCACCATGATTTTTGAGTATATTGTATGCGTGACTACACTACCCGTAAATTCAATCGTCTTCGACATTTCCGTTTATGCGTGTTTTACTTAAAAACAAAGTTGGTTTGTGAAACAAAGGGAAAACCCTAAAATGAGAGAGGATTGTTGGTAATTTTAGGGTTTAAGGACATGTTGACATGTTTAAACCCATTAGGGTAATACACCCTAATAAAATAAGTCAGATCGGGATGAAATCAAGCAAAGTTGGAACTCGAAATCAGCGAGTTTGCGCCCTAGGAACACATTAAGTGTTCGGGCGCGGTCGGTAAAGTTTGCACAAGACACGACGTTAATGTCTTCGCTGGGCGCGCAAATTCTGTAGGTTCGCCGCGCCCTACGTTGATATTCTCTCAGTCGCGCCCTAGCTTAAAGTGTTCATAGGACGCGGACGTAATGTGTACGATGAGCACGCCACATCTGTTAGACAGGTGCGGCTGTTCGGCTAGAGACACACCCATTCTTGGTACCCGATTAATCTACTATGAATATCAGATGATTTCTCCGATATTGGCATGCTGAAAAGGATCAGAAACCACAGCAATTCATCTTTGATTCCCAAATCCACCTCAAACCCTAAGCCTGCTTTTATATCTAATGCCTGGAATAACAGTGTTTCTCAATTGGATTATCCCACTTCGAATTTCTTGTAACCCGAGGCAACTAATACGAGGGTGGAAATATCAATTTCGGAAAGCGAATTTACGCGATACAATTTGATATCCAAGCGACCCTTCTAACGCTATTGAAGTTTACGACTTTTTCAGAAGATCTCAAGAACAAAGACGAAGTTGTCATCGTCACCCTGCTGTCTTCTGCTGACTTACTTGAAGGAGAAGATGACCCAGGAACAACATACTCTCCTTTCTTCATCCCACGCTGCATTACAATTCATCTTAATTTACCCTGTTGGTTGCCGTCTCCATTCAAGCTCCGAACTGCTCATATTTTCTAAATCAACTGTTGGAGAATTATTGAAGAAAAAGAATTGATTAGCTAAGATTTTAATCCTGTTAACTGCTTCAGACACATATAACATCTTAGCACCACGCTTCATCGCATTCTGATTAAACCAAATATACGGAAGACCAATGAGAAGCAGACTAAAATCCCTTATAGAAAAAGATATCAGCAACAGTTTTACCAAACCTGGATTATTACCAATGCGAAGACCCTCCTGATACCCACTCCATCCAAAGATTTCGATCTTCCTCGTACCGGTAGCTTCCAAAAAGCTTCAACTATGTTACTATCAGAGGATTGAGGCTGCTCTCCTGCATTTAAGTTGCTCAGGTTCAAGGCTAGTGTATATGCAGGAGCGGATCCATGTTCAAGGGAGGAGGGTCAGTTGCCCCTAGTGATTTTACTAAAACAACCCCAGCTTTAGTTAGATTTTCAAATATACCTTATTGATGTTATTAATTTGCCCCGGGTCACAACTGTCCATACTTATGCACAGTACAGCTGTCCATACTTATACTGTATGGTACTTATAACTTATCATCCCAAAGCAACACTGTACGTGGGACCTACGAACATGTTGTGCCTTCATCTCTCTGCGTCAAAGATATTTTCGTAGTCAAAAAGTGAGACAAAAGAGTAGTATTGAAGACGACAAACAGCCCACGGGGACCACACGTGACTCACTTCAACCGTGATTTTTTTTTTCTTTTTTTTATAAACACGCCAAAGGCTACAAGTACAGGACTTTTCGCCTTAACAAGAACACAACAAAACAACTGGCCGGAAAAGCCGACACTAAAACCACATCAATGTGACCAATGTGACCAATGTGTCCAGCTAAAGAGCCCTCACAACCGGCACAAACACGCCAACAGCATCCAGCTGCAGCTGACAAAAGCATATTTGTGGGGCATATTTCTAACCAAAATTTTCATCTTTTTCATGTTGCCCCGTGTCACAATAAATCCTGGATCCGCCACTGTGTATATGCACTCTTGACTTCAAATTTTCCAGACTTCGTTAACTTCCATGAAACTGCTGTCGAACTTTGATTTCGGCCAGCTTGTATTTGACTTCAGTCAATTTTGGTTGAATTTTGACTTTTGTCAACTTTATTTGAAATTTGACCAAAGACACAAATAATTTCAGTGTCATTGAAGTACTTGGCCATTGAAATTCTGCTAACCAATAAGTCAGGTTATATGAGAAAGCCATGTTCAGACACTTTAGATCCTGAGAACCCAAGCCTCCCTTAGTTTTTCCTTCAAACGGAGTCTTATTTTTAACCCAATAGACAGGCTTATCTGAGTTTGCTTTTTTATTCAATACAAAATCCGGAATCTTATAACAGTATATAATGGCAGAGCTTGTAAAAATGATTCAATTAATACCTCACGGCCACCACTTGAAAGATTCATCGTATTCCCAGCTCTGAGTTTTATTCCAAATTCGATCTGCAATACCTGTAAAGTTCAAACTCAGCTTTCTTTTAAGCAAAAAAAGGAAGGCCCAAGTACTTACTATGACTGCTAACAACTATGACATACAATGTATTAGTACAACAGCATTAGGACTCAACACCAACTCACATTTCTCTAAATTAATCACCATGAAGATCTATAACAGGCAGTCATCAGCGAAGAACAAATGAGTAACGGAGTGGGCTCTTCTGCTCACTCTTAATCCTCTAAGAGCACCAGAATCATGCATATTTTTCAACCTAGTATGCCCTACTTAGGCATCTCATCCCTTCTGGATATGTTTCCACTTTCTCTAGCACTGGTCGCAAATCTACAACCTATTTGAAAAGTGTAAGCAAATAGAATCAGCGCTGAAGCACCCTCGCAGCTTAGTGATAGTTTGGACGTAGTGAAAGTGATCTTATCTAGCGTCTACTCTAAGTGTCTACTCTAAGCAAATCTACTCTAAGTGTTGAAAAAGCTTAGTGATAGTTTGGATGTAGTGAAAGTGATCTTATCTAGTGTCTATGAAAGTAAACACATGGATTTGATGTTAACTAGTCCTTCATGCCTATTTCACTTATTACCTTAGGAAGACATTTCAAGGCTAGTAAGGATTATAGAGTAAATCAATACCTTGCAAGAGTGAGATTTTATTTAAGATGGCTTGACTTAGATTCAGATGATAATTGGTCTACCTTAGTCTAAGTTATGTTTTAGACAATTTAACACCTTCAAATGTTTAGAAATCATGTATGTGATCATTAAGGAATGACAAGGAGGGGAATAGCCCCTCGAAACGTCTTTTAATCATGTTTTAATCTCTAATTTCTTGCCAAGTGGGATTTAGATTTATACCCTTTATCATTTTGAATTATAATAGCAGAATAGAAACACAATCTTATATAGTGCATGTGCTTAACTTTGCTTCTTTGGATTCGACCCGGTACTTTACCGGTATTATAAATATTTTGACTACATTCGATCCTCTCTTAATTGATACTATTTAGAGGCTAAAAAGAATAGTTCGTCAAATGGTGCCATTGACGGGGAGCAACTAATTAGCACATACTTAGCTTAGATTGTGTGGAAGTTCTGACTATTATTGTAGATATTTTTCCTTTTTTCCTTTAATTGTATATTCTTCTAACACTCATATCCCTTGCTAGCTTATGTTTATCTTGTTTTGCGAGGATGGATTCATACAACCAACAAATCATGCACGATGGGGAATATTATTAAGAAGAGGAGCAACCAAATATCCATTCGGATGACTATTGGATGTACAACCACTATCAACATGTCACACACTCAAGTTGAGAAAATCAAGAAACCTCAAGGGAAATGCTCATGAATGCAAACGAACATGTATTGGACTTCTCGGGTAGCGATGACCACAATGGAGCGTATGAATGGCAAGCTTGTACAGAAATTGAGAGCTATCCTCCGTCAAATCTTTATTGGGAGGAGCATGCTCATTTGACGCCAACTTACGCTTAAGAATGGGATGCAAGCTAATATACTTTTGAGGATGAGCACTACTTTGAAACTCAATACCATGTTCCTTTACGACAAAGTATCCAGTAGATGTTAACGGTAAGAATTAATTGTTTGATTAAGCTTTGCGAAAAAGCTTCCACTTAACCTTACAAATTAATTCATGTAATGAAGAACAAGAACTAGAGAAACATAAAATTGCATTAAGAATGGAAATCTCAAAACGTAGTCACAATGTGTGAAACCCTAAACTGAAATAAAAATTTAGCTACTCATCATCATAAAAATAAACACAAATATTTTTGATGAAAAAGAAGTAGAAATCGCTTCACTTGTCGAAAGCTTCGATTTCTCCTCTAGAGTCGTATTCTGAATGATGGGATGATGGAATCCCTAACCCAAACCTTTTATTTATAGCAAAACTGGGTTTCCAAGTCTGTTTTTGGGCTTGAATTATCAAATTTCGGACGGCTGATGTCATCAAGTACACCGCTGACATCATCACCTCGTCGGCTCGCCGTGCCCAGCGTTGACATTAGCGTTAACTCTAATGTCTCTGTTGGACGCGATCCACACTGGCTTGGTTTCTCCTTTCTGCGCGCCAGTTCCGACATCGATTCTGGATTTGACCTTCTAATTGACCTCATTTGCTCTTGGTGTGAACTAGAGAGTTGTAGGGAATTGAGTCAGCTACGCATCGGCATGTAGCTCGTATTTTTCTGATTAATCGATTCCCAGCACTCCGTCAAACCTCCGAATGTTTGATTAGTCATTGTGGTGTTTTTGGCATGAAATGCCGTCTTTTATGCGCGTTTCCTACTAGAGCTTCCGAAATACCTAAAATGCAAAACAACACTAAAAAGTAACTGTTCGCATAATAAACTGTCGAAATAGATGGGATTAATTGATTCAACGAGTCGTATAAATACGACTCATCCAACCACCACACACTTAAACTTGTTCGTCCCGAACAAGAACAAGTCATAGAAGGAAAACAAATGTAACACCACAATTTCTTCGGATAACTCAATCGTTACTCAAATCATCATGCTCAACACAAAATTAACTTGATACATGTTACCTTTGAGCTGAGATTCAAACCAATTCGGATGAATGGGAGATAGTCCTTTTTACACCCATGATCTGCATTCGTTGTTCCCAACTCTAGCTATATGGTTATACTTCATTGCTTTTTCTGGCACATGATTAATTCGAGCTTCAAGGTTTTTGAGTTCTTCTTTCTTTGTTGGATAGCTTTTGACCTAGTGACTTTCTTTGGCCTTTGGCTCTTGATGTGTGAATGATGTTCTTCACTTTTTGTTGTATAAATCTTCACAACGTGGCTCATTTTTCTTCTACTTTGCTCCTTTATTGTGAACAGCTTATCCATTTCTTCCTTTCTTTTGAAGGAGGTCCAATCATCGCCTGCAAGCATATGGAAATACCTCCCCGCTCGGGTTCAACATTTATGAAGGGGTCAAACTTGCAAATTGAAAGTCCATTGTATGCTTGATGGACAAAAATTAAAATGGGATTTAAGGTGGATTGACATCTCAAATGTTTAAGGCCCCGTGAAAAGGGATATTAGAAAAGGACTTCTCACGAGTGATTCTATGGGGCGCTTTACTCGTCTTGCCAAGACGTTAAATGAGGCCCTCACGGGAGGTACCTGGTTTGTAAGTTGTATATTCATGTTCTTATTTGGCATAATCATTGCATGACTTGAGTGTGGCTTTTGTTCTAAGAGTGGTGTGTGATATTTCTCATTAGTTACGGTGATATTTATAAATGTGGAGTTTGTTTAAAATGAGTTCAAATTTTAAGTGTAGAAAGTGGACTTTCTAAGCAGGCTCAAAACACTCGAAACATATATGTGTCTCAAGCGAGACACCGCTCGAGACAAGTCTTGGCTTGGGCAGAGAAGAGCGTCTCGAGTGAGACCCTCTTGTTTCGGCCTGTCCCTTACTGTCTTAAGCCCATCCAAGACACAAGTGTCTCGAGCGAGACACTCACCCCCTCACTCTAACCCACAATCACATTGCCCTAACCCTTCCACCTCCCTTGATTTCTCTATGAATGATGATGCCACCCGTTAGTGTTCACATGCTTTATTTGACATTGTTGAATTGGAACCATTTTGTAGAGCCATGCTACGACTCTAGTTTCATATTTTGGGTACCTAAGACAGCTTGTGCAGATTTTGGGCATATAGTATACTTTCCTTGTTTGAACTCTCTTAAACGTATGCCATGATGTTATTTTTCCACTTGTGACACTATATTTCTCAATTTCTATAAATCACATCTAGCTAACATTTTACTTTTACTTGTTTTAGAGTCCAGAACCGAACTAGTTCTAATGAATGCACAATCTTGTGAATCAATATTCGTTGCTATCTTTTTCCTATCTAGCCATCTAAGCATTTTTTGCACATACTTTGAACTTTAGTTTTTAGCAAGCGCACTTTAAAATCTTCATGAAAAATTGAACACTCTTGATTGCTTTTAGGTGACTCTAGTTTCCTTAGTGCCTTGCTTGTGGCTATTTCTCGCAAATTCCATATTCACATTGGGCATATTGTCAAGTTTTAAGTGTCGAGTCAAAAGAGGGCGCGAAATGGGCCCCAATAAAAAAATAATGACATGGTCAAAGAGGGTAAAGCCCCGACAAAAAATTTTCTCGAAGCGCATGAGAAGTTTTGCTTCAAAAATATACAAATATGCCAGGGGTTAGGAAGAAAAGTTCCCCCTCCAAAGTATTTGTTGGCCAAATGCCAAGTGAAAACCACTTAAAACTTTGACTTTATGCTTTTCCATCTTTTTATATATGTGCGAGTTCACCATTTTCATTGTGTGCTAGTAAGTTAAACTTTAGAACGATCTTTGGGTATGCACGTAAGCTATCAATTAGTTTATGCTTGTTTTTAAGAACTCTCGATGTCGAACTCCTTTTTCCTTAGGGATTATGGCATTAGCGTCTAAAACTTGGAAATGAATTCTATATCGTTAGTCCGTGCACTAGCCATAGCTAGCATAGGTGAGTGATTGATACTTTTTGTGCAAACTATTAACCATGTTTCAAATGCCTTACCTCAAAAATGAATGGATTCCTAGGTTAGGCACTCGATAGCTCTAGTATTTACTTCCTTGAATGTGCACCTTCATATGTTCTTCAATGGTTCGAAAACTCTTTTGATTTTATAGTGATTGTGGTGCTAGTTTTGGATGTGAAGTTGGTTTTGAAAAATCATTGCCTTATTAATTAAACACTCTTGCTTTAACTCTTATGGGATAAATGCATTTGTGAGCATTCACTTCTTTGAAAACTCTCACGAGACTATAACTCGTCCACTAAGGTAGCCTAGCGGTTTAAAGACTTAGTGCATATGCTAAATGCACTCGTAATACCTACAAAAGGAGTAAAGTTGTAAATATGTGTTAGAGTAGTTAGAAATAAAAGCTTGAGACTTTAACGGATGTTGAGAACAAATGGGCGACAGAACATAGTGACCTAGCTTTTTGCCATTTGTTTCTCTTTGGCTTGATCTTATTGTTTGCTCGGGACGATCAAACTCTAAGTGTGGAGTGTTTGATAAGTCAAATACTTGACTTATTATCCTCTACTTTTCTTAGTAGTTTTGATTCGTTTCCAAGTAATTTTTTATGCCAATTAACATCCTTCTTGGTCTACTAGGTCCAAAATGCGTTTCGTCTCACTCTGAGCCTCAAAGATCAAATGGAGCAAATTGGGTGACTTAGAGACAAAATGAAGAAAATAGAGCTGAAAAGTGTTAGGAGATGAATACGCCTGTCTATGGCAAAATAGGGCAGACTGACCTTTGCGGCTTCTTGTGCATGCCCAGAGCGCATATAGTGTCCAAATGGGTAAATCTATAGCTTGTTGGAAAGCTAACAAAAAGGGTTACAATTATCTAGCTTACGCCAAAACAAAATTTGAATGATAAGAACACGAAAAACCCGCTCGAAGCCAGCCCGAGCTCGAAGAAGCTCGCCCGAGCCTTGTACTTATGACCAATCTGCCTCTCCAAGCTCGCCCGAACTTGTCCAAATGCACCATTTTACTGCTCTAAGCTCACCCGCGCTTGGTGGAGCTCGCCCGAGCCTCACCTCAAAGCTTGGACTTTTAATCTTTGGCTATAAATAGAAAGCAAGCATCTGCGATTTTAGGAAGTTTTACATCAAGGGTTTTAGAGAGAAAAGAAGAGGGGTTTCTAGAGAGAAAAGGACCAAGGCTTCAAAGGAAGGATCATCCATTGAAGATACCAAGGGTGGAAGAAGCTCATCTACACTAGATTGATTCATTCTTTCCTTGTATTTTTATCTTTTGTGTACTCAATACAACTTGTGTTTGTCTATGAACATGGTTGTGAGTAGTCATTTGTATTCTAGGGTCATATGAACCTCTTATGTGTAAAGACTCCTTATCCATTATGAATGAATGGTAGAATAACATGTTTTGGATGATTGTCATTTACTTTGATTGAATACTCAAACTATGCACTCTTGGTGTTTCAGAAAATGTTTAAGTGTATTGTTTTTGTATATGGATTGAGTTAGGCACTCTAGGTGTTTGAGAAAATGCCTAGGTGATTAATTTCTATGATTCTTTGGTCAATTAACCGAGAGTAGACGCCTAAGTATCTAGATAGTGAGTCATTAAGGAATCCTAGGCTAAGTAACCGAGAGGTGGATGCCAAAGGTTCTTGAAAGCAAGTAAATCAGCCTTGCTAGGTGGTGTTCACGAGAGTGACCCATCCTAGCATTGAAATAGGCTGAAGCGTAATAAATACACATGACTTGATCATGAAATGAGGGTTGACGATTAGGGAGTGTGAGTTTAACGCGAGTCAACAATATTGAGGAATTGAGACTCGTGTGTATAAGGTATATCTTCCTCAAGTTGGAGATGGAACCGAGAGGTGAAATTTGACTTGATAGATATACGGGCTTTAATCCAATTATCTAGAATAAGTATATTGCTTCAAATTAAACTCTTGGAGTCCAAAAATACATATGAGTGAAGTAGTTTTCTAGAATACACCTTTAGCATTGGTGGTGACTTATCTCTAGATTTGTTAGATAGTTTAGATAGATTAGCTTTAGTAACCTCACCAAATGATGAGTCGTATTTATACGACTCGTCAAACTCACTAAGCCCAATTATTTTGACACTTTTATATGCGAACATTTACTTTTTAGTATAATTTTGCATTTCAGGTGTTACGGAAGCTTTAGGAGGAAATGAGCATAAAAGACGACATTTCATGCCAAAAACACCACATAGGCAGATCCGACCTTTGGAGATTCAAGGGAGTGCTGCGAATTTACCACTGATCAGAAAAATATAAGCTACATGTCATTGCGTAACTGACTCAATTCCCTACAACTCTCTATCTCACCTTGAGAGCAGACAATGTCATTTGGATGATCAAATCAAGAGTCGAAGTCGGAATTAGCGTGCAGAAAAGAGAGACCGAGTCAGCTCAGGTCGCGCCCAACGAAGACATTAGCGTTATTGCTAATGTAAACGATGGGCGCAGAGCTAATGTGTACGCTGGGCGCAGCTGATGATGCTAGCAATGCGTTTTGATGACATCAGCAGTTTCGAGAATTTGCAATTTCAGCCCAAAAATAGATTTAGAAACCCAGTTTTCATATAATAAAAGGTTTGGAGAAGGGTTTCAACATTCGAAGGTTGAGAGAATCAACAAGACGACTTTGGAGGAGCACGCGAAGCTTTCGACGAGAGAAGAGATTTTTCTACTACTTTTTCATTATGAATACTTTGTGTTTTCTTTCAATGATTATGTGTAACTTAATTTCTTATTTCAGTTTAGGGTTTCGTTCATTGTGACTACATTTTGAGACTCTTTTCTTAATTAAATTTCATGTTTTACTAGTTCTTGTTCTTCATCCTGTGAATTGAATTGTTAGATTAAGTGGAAACTTTGTCATAAGCTTAGTTTGACAACCAATTCTTACTGTTAATATCTACTGGATACTTTGTCGTAAAGATAGATCGTAACACCTAAGCTTAATAATACCTTTGTCGGATTATTGAGTTTAGGAAAGAACTAGAAATCTAACACCTTTGTCGGGTTAGATTGTGGTGTATCACCTTTGTCGGGATACTTAGGGTTGTTACCTTTGCCGGAACAACCACACTTAGAAACTTGGAATTTGATCATTAGTTGTCTATGATAAACGTGTCACAATAGAAACCCTAAGCTGAATATTCACTCTGTTTGAAAACCTTTCTCTCAAGAAAAATCAACCAAATTGTGAAGATTTATACCCAAAAAAAGTGAAGTACATCATTCATACACAAGAGCCAAAGGCCAAGGAAAGTTCACTGCATCAAAAGCTGTCCAACAAAAGAAGAAAGAAGAGCTCGAAGCCTTAAAGCTCGAATGAATCATGTGCCAAAAAAAAGCAATGAAATATAACCATATAGCTAGAGTTTGGGATAGCGAATGCAGATCATGGGTCTAAAGAGGATTATCTCCATTCATCCGAAGTCGTTTGAATTTAAGCTCAGAGGTAACATGTATCAAGTTAATTTTATGTTAAGCATGATGATTTGAGTAACGATTGAGTTATGCATTGAAAAGCGAAATCTAGACTAGCAAATCATATTCATGTCCATCTGTTCAGGACGTCATAGAAATTGTTCGGGAATTCGTTGATTGGAGAAGTAAAACACACGAGTGATCTATGAGCCGAGGAGGAGGAGGAGGAGCGACGGTCGGTTGGTTTTTCACATCGGAAAATCAACGGTGCTGAGACATTCTGTTCAGTGCGCTGATCAGACTTGTCCGTGGAATAATCGTTGCACACACTGCTAGTTGCTACGCTTTCGTGAGAACGCGTCTGTCTTCGGGAGAAGGCATCGGAACTTCGGGAGAGGTTCTGGCAAGGTTCAAGAGGGAGTCTTGAACTCAGGGGATCGTGGGGGAGCCGAGATCACAAATCAAGGAGGAAAGTGTTAGAGGCTATGCGATTACTTTCGGGAGATTGTAAGTGTAAGACCATCGATAGCTCTAAACTATTTAATAAGATTTGCTACCCTTTAGGGCGTGGGAAACCCCCCAGAGTAGGCTGATTGCCAAACTGGGTATTACATCGCATGTGCGCGCATTGTTTCGTTTTGGATACTGTTTGTTAAGGTGTTCAAGTCTCAGTTCGAACACCAGGTGGATCTCGTCTTGAACAAGACAACATTATTTCATTCTCGATTAAAATTTGCTTATATTATATGAAGCTCGTTAATGAGCTCGATTAAGGTAACTTTATATACTTTTAAATATTTTTTAATGAAAGCTCAAATGAAGCTCGTTAAATACTCCTTCGAACTTGTGAAAAGCTCGATTAAAGCTCGTTAACTACAAATAATTATATTAATTTAATTTAATTAAAATACTCGTATAAAGCTTGAGCTCAGCTCGAACTCGTGCAAATTAAACGAGCCGAGCTCAAACACATATTTTTAATACCCGATAATACTCGGTTCGAACTCGAACTTGTCCAATTTGAAACGAGTCGAGCTTGAATAATCTCATACTCGGCTCGACTCGGCTTGTTTACACCCCTAATGTGCTCTCCATCTAACACATGTTACAATTAAGAGGTAAATAATACTAAAAAAACTCAAATGTTAATAAAGATGGCTTCTGTATCGGTATAGTAAGTCACCTTTATATGACTTTGATAGTAAAATTCTCTTCATTCCGTAGGATAGGTTGAAGAAACTAAAAACCCTTCCATCATAAAGAGTGACATTAGAATTTCACGATCAGACATAATGTTTCTCCAAGATAAGATATTTTTTAAACCATAGAGATTTATATTATTTTCAAATTATCGTGTCATTTAATTAGATTCGCAATATAAGGTAAGTCGCTAACATTACGTTTGAATAAAAGTATAAAACAAGAGCGGTCGATCCGAGTTGATTGGTAATTCGAACAACTAAGTATAAACCGAACTCTCTTGGTGTGCTATAAATACATTATGTTCTATCTCAATCCCATGGTTTCATCTTCTTTCACTATGACATGAATAGCGAGGCGGCCGCATGTGGCCGGTGTGATAAACACACACGAGCGAAGGTTAATTGGAGTACATACAACATCTTCGATGGTAATGATGATCACCTAGCGTTCATATTAGCTGGTAACTTGAAAATCAATCACATTCAGTCTGTAATCTATCAGAAAAGCTTTAATAATTTTCTCAATCTTGTCGTCTTCACATAAATATTTGTTATTTTTTATGTTATCTCTGGAGACTACTTTAAACTCGTATGTATTGTTTGTTGAGTATCTCCATTTGTAGTCCTGCTCTTCAACTTTCATGTGTTGTTTATTTTACTTATGCTATGGTTTGGAACAATCGTAAACGATTTTATGAGTGTCACAATTTCTGATACATGTATGTCTCTCTAACTTGTTGTCTCTTTAAGCGCGTATGTATTGTTTGTTCAATATCTCCATTTGTAGTCCCGCTCTTCAACTTTCATGGGTTGTTTATTTTACTTATGCTATGGTTTGGAACAATCGTAAACGATTTTGTGAGTGTCAATTTCTGATACATGTATGTCTCTCTAACTTGTTGTGGGTTCTTACTCGGTGGTGCAGCCACCATCGTCATTTCCATGGCAAAGAAATGAAGTTGTGATATGGAACGAGAGTAGAGAGAGGGAGCGAAGCAATTGTGATATGAAATGAAGTTGTGTTCTTTGGACACTAGAAATTTCACAAATTTCCGGCAACATACCGATGAGAATATGGTCGGCGAAAGAATTTTCGGCTGTTTTCCGAGGGCATGCGGCCATAATTTTTGGTTTCCAAAAGTACGAATGTTTTTTGTTGCACTTTCACTGACACAAGTTCCGACAATAATGTGTCACCGGCCGAAATGTTCCTGCAATGTTCCGTCTACACTACGGGAACGACTTTTCGGCCACATGGAGAAGGTCGACGTTTTTATCACGAAACTTCAACGGAAATTCTTACGCTGCCTGAAAAATATCTTGTACCCCTATAATTTCAAAGCTAAGTTCGACACAAATGACTTGTTGAAAGCTTGTAGTGCAAGGAACAAGCATAATTACTGGGGAGAGAAGTCTCGGAACAGCCTTTGCAAACACGAATACGGCCCGAAGCCTGATTATGGTAATACATATTTTTCAACAACATTTGTTACTTTTTTTATTATAATTGATTATAATACTTGTTACAAGTCATCAAATTATTTATTATTAGTGATTTGTTACTTATGTTAAACCGATAGTATTTAAAACGCTATTTAATACGTGCAGGACGAAACATACAACGGGCAAGTGTTGCCCACGGACATTTTCAACAAGAAATTTAAGCGTAAGGATAGAAGTTAATTAAAGCCTGGTACAGAAGAGACACGAGTATGGTGTTAATAATTAATTTTTGTTCTTTGATATGTCTTTACCAATGGTTTAATAGTCCATTTGTTGTTTTACATTTTTGTTGCAATTACTGAGATTACAATTTTCTGTCAAATTTCGGCAAAAGGTGCTCAAGAAGGATTTAGAGCCGGTGCTCAAGAACCATGAGAGTGAGGAGATAGTACCGGAGGAGTTGCTGGACGTGTCTGCGATTGTCATGGGGTTTATTCTGATGTCAGGGCTCCCATATCTGTATGGCCCGGCAGCGTCGCTTGTGTCCTCAAAGTTCTCCACGTCAAACAGCTAGTCGACCGACACTTTGCATTAGAGATCGACGGCTGCACTGGTGGAGGACACTACACCAGAATACAGCTAACGGGACATTGTTTGACATTTGTCGCGTTTTTTTTGTCGCTTAAGACATTATATACGACTGACGCAAATTTGTTTGTCGCTTTTATTGTTTTATGTCACAATGTTTTTTGCGACACGAAATATTGTGTCCCATAAACATGTATATGCGACTTTTGCTAATGCGACGCAATTATTATGTCCCATAAGATGTTTAATGCGACAATAGTTAAAGCGACTACTTATTATATGTCTCATAATCCCCTTAATGCCACAATTGTTTAAGCGACTAGTAATATAAGTCCCATTAACTTATTAATGCGACATACCTTAAGCGACTACCCAATGTAAGTCCCTTAAGAATGGAAAGCTGATATTGACACATCAGATTTTCCCCTGGTCTGTGCAGGTTTTGTTTGAAATTAACGAAGCATTGAATAGCGACCAACCATTTCGATCATGTGCGACATATTTACCAAATAAAATGTCGCGTAAACCTCTAGCATTCAATGAAAAAGCAAAATCAAGTACAAAGGACGGATACTTACCCTGCAAAACCAAAATTTGCACTGATATTCTCAGAATATCAGCTTTCGAAGACCCCATTGTCGGAGAAGAAGGTGCAGACTTGGTTCTCTTTCATTTTATTCGGATCTACACAAGTGTTTTGGAAGGTAAAATGTTATTTGTGTGTTGAAAATGTCCCAAAGCTTCCTAATGCTTTATTATGGTTGCCTGAGAAGATGTTTGTATATACGGTTTTTGTATATATATATATAAGTGTGCTTTAGTTGGTTAATTTATGAGATAGTTTTGTGGGGTGCAGCAGTTTAAGAGAATGGGAGATCGAGCATATAATATCATTTGTGCATATATATATAAGGTTTGATTATAAGATGATGAGCGGTTATGTGAGCATCAGAGAGGTAGCAGTGGCTTAGCTTTGTGTGATAAAGAGCTGAGCAGGGGCTTAGCTTGTGTGATAAAGAGGAGTGGTTTGTGGTTTGATTAGTAATTGGTCTTTGGCCTAATTTTTTTTACTACATTTGTTAATATATAGGGAAAGTATGGACAAGAGTTGGATGTATTTATCGGACAAATGTGATCCGTGGTTTGTTCAAGGGATTATGGCGTTCATAGAGTTTGTGAAGCGAACAAAACCTCGCACAACTACTCATCCGTGTCCATGTAGGCGTTGTCGGTTGCACCATGATAAGTTGACTTTGGATGAAATCAAAACTCATTTATTTGTAAATGGTATGATGCGAGAGTACACAACTTGGACCTCTCATGGAGAAGAACCGGTTGAGGCTTCATCATCAATATACACACAACGTCGACAACATGTGATGGAAACGAATTGTAGTAGGATGGTTGAAGATTGCAATGAGGGTTATTATTTCAATCCTACAATAGAGATTATCAACGATACTTTTCCATTTCGAGATCCACACGGGGGCCTTGAAAATGATTATTTTGCTAAGGATGCATATGATAAGTATCAAAGACTCCTAGCGGAAGCACAAGCTCCCATATACGTGGGGAGTGAAAATACTATATTGGACACCATTTTGAAGGCGATGACAGTTAAAGTCGATAATGGATGGTCTGATAAGAGCTTTAATGATCATTTAAAGGTAACTAAAGACCTCCTACCGAGGGGAAACAATTATCCCGGTTCGTATCGTGATGTTAAAAGACTATTGAAGGACATGGGAATGGGATATGAGATCATTCACGCATGTGAATATGGTTGTGTGCTATATTATAAACAGTATAAGGAATTGGAACATTGTCCGATGTGCAAGGAGCCAAGGTACTTACACAGCGAAGGTGATAGCAAGATTCCCAAAAAGGTGGTACGGTACTTTCCCTTATCTCCCAGATTACAACGACTGTATATGTCACCATATATCGCTAAGGAGATGAGGTGGCATGGAGAAAGAAAAGTGGAGGAAGTAGGGCTGCAAATGAGACGATGTACTCGTGAGCAACTCGTGAGACTACTCGGTCAAAACTCGGTCAAAGCTCGACTCGATTATAAATGAGTCGAGCACGATCACGATATTTGAGCTCGATTATTAAACGAGTCGATCACGAACAAAGTGATACTCGACTCGTTTAAACTCGTGAACAACTCGATTAAGTACTCGAATAATACTCGAATAAATATTCGAATATTCCACATATATCTTGAAAATTACAATTGTAATTTTAACTAGATTAGGTAGAATGAGTATATTAAATTTTGGATAGAGTGTTCATCTATATATATTCTCATCTTATTTGTTTTGTAATAAACATTCAATGTGGGACAAAAGTAAACATTATAAAGAAGCATGGAAGAAATCAAAAGGCAAGTGAATGTCCTTGTATCCCACATTGCTTGGTGTCAAAGAGTTTGATGCACAAGTGATTATAAAAGAAGAGAGTAAAACCCAATCCATCTACAACACCAAAATCCTAATTTTTGGGCTAGACTAATCTTGGGCCTTGGGGTCCTTGAGTTGCCCTTTGGATTTTAGTGTAAAATGTTTAATATTTTCCTATGTAAACAAGCTTTGAAATTGAGGCTTGTCATTGGGGAATTGAAATTTGAGTTTTAATACTCGAGTATCGAGTCGAGCTCGAGTATCATTAAAACATTTCGAGTCGAGTTCGAACAAAATTTTTGAAGCTCGTCGAGTTTCGAGTCGAGTTCGAGTTCGATACATATTCAGTCGAGTCGAGTTCGAGCAGCTTAATACTCGACTCGACTCGGCTCGTTTGCAGCCCTAGGAGGAAGGTCTTATGAGACATCCTGCAGATAGTGAAGCATGGCAAGACTTTGACAAAAACTTCCCCGACTTTGCAAAAGAAATCAGAAATGTTCGACTTGGATTAGCTACAGATGGTTTTAATCCCTTTGGAGCAGCTGCTCTTTCTCATAGCACATGGCCGATTGTGGTGATGTCTTATAATTTGCCACCTTCTTTGTGCATGAAGAAAGAATTCAACATTCTTGCTATGTTGATTTCAGGTCCAAAATCTCCGGGCAAGTGCCTGAACGTTTTCATGCAACCTTTGATAGAAGAATTAAATATGTTATGGGACACTGGAGTACTCACATATGATCGACATGATGGATCGTCATTCCACATGAAAGCTGCTGTTCTGTGGACCATCAGCGATTTCCCGGGTTTGGGAATGTTGGGAGGTCTAAAGTGTAAAGGATACAAAGCCTGTCCAATGTGTTTAGATGCCATTGATGCTCACCATTTAGCCGGTAGAATGTCCTACCAAGGCCACCGCAGATGGCTTCACAGAGAGCATACTTGGAGGTATGCCGCTACTAAGTTCAATGGGGAAGTGGAACTTAGCGATGCCCCACCTTCTTTAACTGGACAAGAGATTTTGTCTTATGTGTTAAGCCATAAGTACCCCATACTTAGCTTGCATCCAGATTTTAAGCCTAGAGGTGTCAAGGAGAAAGTGTGTTGGACTCATTTGAGCATTTTTTACGAGTTGCCCTATTGGAGTACATTGGCACAACCTTATTCATTGGATGTGATGCATATAGAGAAAAATGTTTTTGATAACATCATTGGTACTATACTTGGTCTTCAAGGAAAGACTAAAGACGATGTTAAGGCCCGTGAAGGGTTGGAGAAACTAGGTATTCGTAGGGAATTGTGGTTGAAGCGAAAAGGTTCGGCATCAAGAAAGGATAAGGTTTCTCAAGCTTCTTATACCGTTTTACCCGAAGAGAGGGTAGAGATTTTTGAATTCCTTAAGGATGCCAAGTATCCTTCTGGTTATGCGGATAGTTTGAAGAACAAAATCAATGTCGACGATAAGAAATTTAATGGATTGAAAACACATGATTGCCATGCCATGTCATGATTGCCATGTCATGTCATGAAACTTTGAGCCCAAGGCCCATTTGTGTTCGAAATTGGGAAATCAGATTTCTCTAAGTCCTGGACACCGTATCACTCTCTACGCTCCACCGTATCCCTCAACCAGATCCACACCGTGTCGCCATATCAATCTCTCCGCCGGAATTCGTCTTCAGATCGCCTTACACCGTCGTAAACTACTCTACCAGATCCACACACCACCATATCACTCTCTCCACCTTACGGCTCGAGAGAAAGGCGAAAAAAACCCTAAAATTGAAGATCTCCCCTTTGGTCGAAGTGGAGGAAGTCAACAGTCGCCGTGTTATCAAGCTACGTTCGCCTTCCACACGTCGTGTTCCGGTGAGGCTTCGTCCAGAAGAGTCGCCACCACGCCCAGCCTCTTCGGCTGAGTCCACCGACAGTGACGACAGTCGGCCTCCAGCCGACACAGCTGCTCCAACCCACTCTCAGCCGGCTGTGGATGCTGAGTTTCAGAACACAGAGCGTGCTAGGGCCATCCTTGGTGCCATGAAGACTGGCGGTCGCACAAAGAAGCTAGATGCGCTGGGGAAGACACCACCTGCATTGCATGTCGTGCAGACTCCACCGCGGAAGCAAAAGAAGGTAGTACATCCTCCTCCTGTTAGAAGTACTCCACCTAGGAAAGCCAAATGCCCAGCAGTAAATCCTTATGTTGAACCTCCTGTGAGTAAGAAAAGTGTAGTCAATCCTCCTGCCAAGTCCAAATTAGTCCCAGCTAAGAAAAAGTCCAAATGCCAAGCCACCACTGACAATCAACCCACTGAAATCCCACCTGTTGTAGCTAGACCAGTTGAAATTCCACCCATTGACAATCATCCTCAACCTGTGAGAGCCAGATTACCCACTCAAATTCCACCCATTAACAATCATCCTCCCCATGTGAGAGCTAGAACCGCTGAAATTCCACCCTCGGCTGCTCCAGAGCATCCATCATTCTCCAACCCTGTACCACAATTATCAGCGCTGACTAGCCCTCCCCAACTGCAGCCTGCCAGATCCAACCAAAATCAGGCACCTCCGAGCACAAGGTCACCTTCACAGGTGCCTGTAAATGGTCCACCGGCTCCTGAGTTTGATCAAGACAACTCAATGGATATTGATCAGTCATCGGAGCATGATGCACAAGAGAATTTGGAGGCAATTCCAAGCATTAGATGCAAGCACTCCCAAAATGCTCAATCTGGTATTTATTTTTTCAATATGCTATGTTTTTAAAGGATCACTTATATTCTTTTTTCTGTTACGCATGTAATAACTGTTACTTGAATTATAGTTTCAGGGGACGAGGGTGGACAGAAGAGGAGGCCGAGAGGTGTGGTCAATGGAACTAATTTGGCGCAATACAAGCAAACGCGCAATATGGGGCAGCCAATCAAGGTTGAATTTCTACCAGATGGTACCGGCCCAGCGAACCAGGAAGTTTGCAGCCTGATTGTGCACGAGATCGGGAGTGCGGTGAAGGACAAGGTTCCCATGCTAGCACCATCATTCAGGAAGCTGAGGGATGAGGACAGGCAGATTGTGTATGACCACTTGTATGTAAGTAATTCATGTTCTAATTTTTCAGTTCAATGTGAATACTTAATGTAATATTTCAATGGTATGTAATTGACTTCTGTTTTTTTATTTGCAGCCAAACTTTGTTGTTCATCCAAAAGATGATCAGTTGTGGGATTTTATATTCAAAAGGGCAACAGAAAGGTACCGTGATTGGAAGGCTGACTGCAAGGTGTTCTACAAGGAGAATGGACCTGATGTGATTTCGCGGGAGTTTATTGATCGACCTGAACAATGGGGATGGCTTTGTAGCCACTTTGATGACCCAAAAAATCAGGTTAGTTAATTCTTATAGTTATCAAACAACATTTTGCTTCACTCCTTTGATTTATCATTTGTTTTTTTCTATGTTGTGTTATGTTTTTCGAACTTCTCACTGACTTCGCTAAATTTCACTAACATAGAAATTAGGCGAGACAATGTCGAGAGTGCGCACTGAATCTGAAAGAATCGATCACTGATCTGGTAAGGTCCCTTTCTACATGAGGGCTGCGCAACTTAGGCTCCAGGGAGAAAGAGCTCCTATTGTTGCTACTTACAGCAAGGTGTACTCTCATGATCCTGCCGGCGCTGCTCTTGCAGTTGAGTATATTTATTTTTAATGTCACTTAACATTTCCATTTTGGTTGCATAATTTCATTTTGACCTGCTTATAGACATGTTTACCATATATGATATGATTGCTGAATAATATGTTGTTCTTCTCTCCCATATGCTGATTTGGAAGGACAATTGACTTCTGTTCATGTCTCTTTAGGGTTATTCATGTTCAGTTTATTTGAAATGTTTAATGTTATTCATTCATGTCCTCTTATTATATATTTCATGTGTTTATCTGCCAAATGTTATCTGCCATGTTAACCCTATACATGTTTCGCAAACCTTGTTCTACTTTGTTTATTATGTGTTGGCAAACGATGTTGGTAATCTTATTCAGTTGGATGTTATTAGTTTATTTTCTGGTTGTAATATTTTTTTCTATGCCCTGTATTTCTAATTTAGTTTTATTGTTGTATTTACACTAAAACATTGTATATATAGGCACAAATGGAGGAGAGGGTTCGTCAAGCTTTGCAGGATATGGATGGTGATGAAGATGAAGATCCAGAAGGCACTGTCATCGATGCACGACCACCTCTTCCGGTCGATATTCAAATTAAAATTATAAATGAAGTGCTTGGCCCTAAGCGTGGGGCGTATGTGTATGGAGCCGGTAGAGCCTTTCGGAAGCCACCCCTCCCAAGAGGAGGTTCAGCTAGAACCGCTGAGCTTAATGACAAGCTGCAGAAGACACAGGATGAAATGATGGAAATGAAGGCAGCTTTTGAAGAAAGGATACGCATTCTAGAGGAGTTGGCAGTTCGGGGTGGCTCGGCAAATGTTAATGCTTCTGAAGGTGCCACGAGTTTATGTGGATCTTAACTCTTGATTTACTTTTTCCTTGACTGTATCAAACTGCTTGTTTTTGTCACGGGTACACACTAAAACTGTAGCATGTGTGTACCCGGTATGTTTTGGTGGCCGGATTGTTTTAGCATGTGTGTACCGGCCGGTATGTTTTGGTGGATGGATTACTGGATCAAACAATTTCAGGTTTTAATTTGTATGCAGGCTAAATGCTGTATATGTGACATTATGCTGTATGCAATTTGTGACGAATGTTATTTTATACCACAATCTGTCCATTATATGACACATTTTCTTCTCTCACAGTTGTGACGATTGACGTTTTATACGACAATATGTTCTACAAATGCGACATATTGTTCTTTACCATTTTGTCACGTATAACATTTTATGCGACATTTACCTGTCTTAGAATGTTATCGTAAGTTATTTTATACGACAATAAGTTAATTGAGTGATAAGCATATGTCCCTTTTTGCGACACTAACTCCTTCAGGCGTATAACGATATACGCGATTACTGGGGAATGTCACATAAACATATAATGTCTTCTAAGGTATCTAATGCGACGTTAATTTGCAAATATGTTAACTGTACAAATGTGGCATATGTCCTTAAGTTGTAGAACCCAGGTCTAATGCGAATGGGACTGATTGAAACACATGTCGCATAAGAGGTAAACTTTATGCCACTTTCCTAATTTAGACCGTCGCCCAAACTTAACGCTACAAAGCTTACCGGACAAAATTTATGCGACGCACAGATTGTCCCATAAACGAAAAAGCACTTAATGCGACAAATATAGCACTTTATGCGACGCAAAAAAACTATGTTATAAGCTGTTTTCTGGTGTAGTGGGAGGTGATGGAGCGGATCGAGCATTTGGTGACGCTGATATTGCCTCGTTTAGAGGGTATCGAGGAGGTTGTTAGCTCCCAGTCTACACATGCATCGCAGATCGTGAAAATGAATGCACGCATGGATTGAATGATGCAGATGCAGGAAGCTATGATGATGATGTTTGCCACAGAGATTCAGCCTCGTCCCAGCCAAGACCAGATCGACGCCAGCAGCGGACAGTAGCTAATTTGTTTTATTTCTAAATTTCAACGTTGCACACTTTTATTTGGGCACAAATCTTGGATAGTAGTTTGTGGTTGAATTTTGCGATAATAAATTTCGAATAAAAATTTAAAAAAACTAATAAAACATTATTTGCGATGATAAATTCAGAATATAATTTTTTTTTAATTCTATAGGTTTGTCGGAATGTAAACGAAACAGTATCAGATTTTAAAATTGCTGGAATGTCCATGGTAACTCGACGGAAAGCGGGGTCAACGGTTTGTAGTCGGAGAAATTTTGAATTATTGTGTACACAGGAGTGACCTAGAATGTTGCCGACAATGGGCGGCGCCGGAGTATCGACGTACCTTGCAGTTGACGAAACGTCCACGGAACGCTGCCTACAAGCTCCTTCACGGAGCAACCGCGGAATTTCAACGGCCGCACGTGCTGTCATAAAACTAACACAGTCGCCTCGGAATACTCCATGAACAGTGTCGTCGGGATGCCGCTGGAACTTTACCGGAATAATGGTCGTCAGATTATCAACGAAATTTGGACGAAACTTATAACCGACATGGACATGTTGGAATGTTCGCGTACTTGTCCCATAAATTGTCACCGAAATGTGGATGGAGAAACATTCCGGCATAAACATTTGTCGGCGGCATGGAACATGCCGGATTGCCGAATTTCATGGGAAAATCAGAGGACGTACCGTTGTATTCTTGCCGTCGGAATTTTCTGCAAAATTTGTAGTGGGAGCAATGGAATGGCTTAGATACGAGATTGTAAAAAACATTAGACGGTAGTCGGACGGATAGGGTTCATAAGGATTAATCGGAAACTAGGCTGAGATTAATCCGTTTCGTACTTTTAGATCTTTAAATTTTTATTAAAATTTTTATTCACATATCATTCAAATATAAATGCTATTGTTATAAAATGGTTATCCACATTTTTTTCACATCCCTGATTGTGACAAAATTCAGACTAAAAACTAAACTACTTGATTTGCTGAAAAAGAAATACTGTCGTCAGTCATATGTTTAAAATTTTAAACAATAAAAAATTTAAGCAAAACCATATGGTAAGATCAACGCCACATTTAAAAAAAATCTAATGTTAAAATTTAAATCCACAATATGTAGAAAAGGAAAGAAAGTCTATTACACTTAATCAATCAAATTTCTATTAATTGATTTTTATTTTATTATTAAGGCCTTAAAGTTTGAAAAATTACAGTTAGTTGACCATCTGTCCGACCGCTGTACGAACCGCCAAGGCAGTTGCCTGAACAACCTAAGCGCCGCCCAGACTACCTAAGCACCTACCATTCAAATATTAGTAAAATTGGGGATGGTTCAAGAAAAAGACACGATCCAAGCAACCGATTTCTTGAACACTACTTAGATGTTTAGCATTTGAAAATGATAGGATTGAGAATACAAGGCTGGTGGGTCATGGTTCAGGGCGTGGGAAGATATTTCTACTTAAGTCCCCGCATGGTAGGAGAAAATTATAAATTAAAAAAAAAAGCGAAGCGCATTTGAAGATTACCTAAGAGCATTCCCACCATGATCTTTTTTATCATAGAAAATTGTCATGAGACATGATCAAAAAAACTTGCACCCCCACCATGATCTTTTTTATCATAGTTCCCATGATTTTTTGTAAAAAAGATCATCTCATGATCAAAAAAATGGATTTGATCATGAGCCGTGAACCAATCGCAACGCTACACGTGTCCTGTGTAAGAAACAGTACAGTTTTTATTTTGATCTTGCAACGAATATATCTTCTAAAGTACAAAGTAAAAAAATCAAAATAAATACCAATATTCGGAATTTTTTGAGCTCTATAAAACGAGATACACTTTGATATATTTTTATTAATCTTTATATTTATGAGCTATAATTTATGTAGTGATGAGAGAGACTAATGATAAACTTTTTTTTTATCATGAATAGGGTGCACTAGATCAAAATTGTCATGAGATAAAACAAAATAAGAGAGAAAATGAATGAGAGAAGGATGATGTGTTTTTTTATCATGATGGGAATGCTCTGGAGCTCCACTGCTTTGAGCACCCCTCAGGTCCCCTATCTTTTTAAAACAAAAACTACCATTGCCTCTATTTGTGAAACTTCATATTATGCTTGGAAAATGGTAAATCCCGAGTCGTAAAGGAGGACATGGAAGAGAACCTTTACAAAGCTCCTACTACAGTGGGGTCTATAAAGAACATGTCCCTACAAGATTTAGATACAAACTACCTTAGCCTCTCGCAGTAACATATACATATTATACGAACCCCGATCTGTCCTCACATGTTTTCCTATATCCATCCGCGCCCCTTCAGACCCTAAGAACGGACCAAGTACCACAAATAAAAAGTTTGGGCAAAAATAAATAGCCTATTGTTAGGAACAAGTGTAACCCATCTCACATAACATAGAGAGGGCTGTGTAACATCCAGATTCAGACAAACACATGTATAAGTAACCAAAGAACAATAACCTTCCAGACCGTGACAACTACCCAACGCATTGCCCGTGAGCAACTCTTAGGATTCAACTAGTCCCATGCACTGGTCACACCAGCCTCTCCACCGTAGCCTCCACCACCGTAGCCACCTCCTGGCGCTCCATAATAACCGCCTCCACTACCTCCTCCATTATAGTAATCTGAGCCTCCTCTCTTATAAGAATTGTCTTTTCTAAAGTCGCGCCCCCCAAATCTTCCGCCACCACCACCACCTCCTCGGCGACTCTTTCCTCCACCATATGACGCCCGAGATGCATATCGTACAAGCCAGGCAGGTACTTCTTGGTTAGATTCTTGCATTAAGTCAGCCAGCGGCTTTGCCATGGATATGTTGTTCTCATTGAAAAATGCAGTCGCTAAACCCGATTTACCAGCTCTCCCAGTCCTTCCAATTCGGTGGACATAGTCATCAACATCATTGGGAAGGTCAAAATTGACGACATGTGAGACATGCGGGATGTCAAGACCACGAGCTGCTACATCTGTTGCAACCAAAATAGGGGTTTTACCAGATTTAAACGACCTCAATGCCTGTTCTCTTTCCTGCAAGTGTATCAATTGTAAATCAGCAGTCAGATTTATAAGTTCAGAATCACAAACATAAGAAAACAGCTACTGAGGACAACACGCAATGTAATGCACTAAAACAACTATAAATGATCAGCTGGAAGAGTTTCCTATCCTAAAACTTCTCCATAACATTTAGGCATTAGTTGATGATTGAATTACTTTGTTGTACTTGTACATAACAATAGACTCATAAACAATGTAACTCAGTATCAACAAAGAAAAAAACGCACTCTGCATACACTTAATCATAGTCGTCACGCAAGGTAAGTTTTCCAGGTTAAGACATGACAAGAGCCAGCAAGTTTACTCCATCCTAAAAATGGATTTGTCAAACAAGATACGAAAAAACTCATCTTAGGTTGAAGTAGATCAAAATGAGAGACGTGAATGAAGCTTGTGGTATAAGATTAGCGTCAAAGAGCGATTAATTCACTAATTGAATAACACTGCAAACACCCAAAAGTAAATAAAATCTCGGGCTCTGAAGGACATCTGTTTAAGCAAATCGTAGATAGTTAGCAGCCTTACCACTGAATCTGTTGACATTTTTATGTACAGTGAAGGGAAAGGCATCATGTAATTTAAGATTGAAAACAATATGACTAAAGGACATGAATACCGAACCTGCTGAGATCTATCACCATGGATAGTAGTAGCTGGAAAACCATTCATGTACAACCAGTTTTCAAGTGCATCGGCTCCCTTCTTTGTCTCCACAAAAACTAAAGTCAGAGCTTTCTGTAAAACAATTGCAAGAAAAGAAAGAAACAAGGTGAAAATGCATTAGACTGCAAGCCATCGTTCGAACATCAAGTTCAACGAAGGAATTGCTTTCTCTGATTGTAAGCTAAACAAAACTATTGCAAAATCTACTTGCACACCTTGTCCTGTTCACCATTTGCTCTCTGTGCATGAAGCAGGTCCATGAGATGGCTTCTTTTATCCGATTCTTGAACATATTCAACCCTTTGGGAAATCAAATCAGTACTGGAACCAACTCTCCCAACCGTCAGAAAAATGTAATTTGACAGAAAATCAGAAGCCAATCTCTGCATGTTTAACACAAGTGCAACCCATTAGGTAACTGAAACAAACGAGGTAATCACAAATGTAAAGCTCCCCTGTTATAAAATAGATTGTTAAAATGAATTTGCATCAAATAGATTGCTATAATCAAGCACTATGACATCGTCATGATGTTAGATTGATTCAAAATGTGACAACATCACGTGACGCCAGCGGATTGATGCACATCATCCTTGGGGCACACTAAATTGACATTTCTTCCATGATAGCAAACAAACCTGTATCTCTTTGGGAAATGTTGCACTAAAAAGCATTGTTTGTCTTACACCCGTAGGAGGCATGTCCATCTGCTCAACAATTTTCCTAATTTGAGGCTCAAATCCCATATCCAGCATCCGATCTCCCTCATCCAGAGCCAAGTACTTGATCAGCTGCAAAGAGATTCTTGCCCTCTCCAAAAGATCCACTAGTCGTCCAGGAGTTGCTACAAGTACATCTACCCCTCTCTCTAGCTCTCGTAACTATAAATTAAAGAAAGAGATAATTCAATAATATAATATGCAAATTAAAAATTTGCAGACTACTTTTGCAATGTGACAATATGATAGGATGATCAAGTGCATTATCTTCTGTTACACCACGTTGAATCTCGGCGTCTTTCTATGCATTTAATGTGCAATGCAAGCAGAGCTTAATAAGACAAAGCTACAATATGCAACATAATGAAGCCAATGATGACCATCAATTAAACGCGTTAAACGACAGGATTTCCATTACACCAGGAAGGTATTATTAGTTAATATTGTATGACGTCTGTTGAACAATGGACTTATCAGTTATCACCCTCAGGAGACTACAAGTAAACACTCAGTAAAAAACAACCTGCTGGTTTACGGGAGCTCCTCCATAAACTACCACCACCTTGACACCAGTTTGGTAAGAGAACTTTTTAGCTTCCTCGTGTATCTGTCATTAAAGCATCCACTTCAATTTTTCTAGAATGAGAAAAAGACCGCGACTTCAAATGAAGAAGCCTGATGTTTAGAATATTAAAGCTGAACAAAACCATGATTTCACCTGGCAAGATAGCTCTCTGGTAGGTGAAAGAATAAGTGCAAGCGGATAAACCACCCGTGCACCACGAGGTGGTCTTTGGACAGCTTGACTCTTCATAATACCACTTATAATCGGGAAGCAAAAAGCAGCAGTCTTTCCAGAACCTGTCTGAGCACATGCCATTAGATCACGACCAGCTAATGATATGGGAATGGTGTGCCGCTGAACAGGTGTTGGCCTCACATACTTGCATCTCCTAATATTTTGGTTGAGAGCATCACCCAAATCTATTTCCGCAAATGTATTGACAGGAGGAGGAATGTCAGTCCCACTCACATCCACCGGAATATCCTCATATGCATCAAAGTTTATTCCAGTGTTTTCCTGTTCAACAGGTAGTTCATTGTCAACTTCATCCCCAAAAGGGTTCACCTCCCTATCTCTCCCTCCCCACCCATCATTTCTATTACCCCAACCACGACCGCCGCCACCACCACCACCATTAAACCTCGCAGCACCCCAGCCGCCTCCACCTTGTTCACTCCTGTTGCTTACAGCAGCAGCTGGAGCTGGCAAATCAGCTGAAGGTGGGCGGTTTCTTAGATGTGGAGGGACATAAGCAGGTTTTGTCTTAGCTGCATTGTCCGATGCAGCTACTGAGTCAGCCCATGAAGTTGACATAGTCAATAAAACAAAAACCTCAAGAGTATCCTTCCAACGCAGAAATCAGTAACCACTAGTGTTTCCCTTTTCCCAATCCAGAAGCAATTAGGATCTTTAATCTCCAAAAATAGCTCCTGTCTTCAAAACCCTAAAACCCAAACAATTCAATAAATCAGCATTCTGCATGAACAACTTTACACATAACACTCTAATATACATGACGCATCCATGACATCAACACCACAAATCATTCTCCAAACAACAAAATTAACATCCGCAGGATTAAATCATACAACAAAAGCAACCCAACCAAGCCAAGTCAGCCTAATCGAGCCAATTAAAACAACAATTCACAACAAAACAAGCGCAGGCAATTACAAAATCCATTCAAATCAAAAGCTGCGAATCGGTCAAATATACAAAACCAAAACGGTCGAAAACAACCTCAATCCATTCAGAACCGGACAACACGGAATTTATGCACGCATACCTGATGAAAAATTGACCAGAATAGAGCGAGCGAGACGAATGCTGTTGACGTCGGAGGAGGCAGATAATGTGATTGCGGAGGATCCGTACGAAAACCCTAAATATTTTCTGTTTTTTTCTTTCTTGAAGAATTTTTTATTAATCAGACAATATCTAAAAATAAAATCAAAATTCTCTCTCAAAGTCTTGGTTATCGTGATTCGTGAGAAAGAAAGAGATGAACTCGCTATTATGGACTTTTCCGTTACTGTCTAGACCTTTTCTTAAACGACGTCGTTTGGATAGGTATTGACCCGACCCGCGTATTCGAACCCGGACCGTCGGTTCACATAGCAGCAGCTTTTGATTTGAATTTGGTATGAACCGTTATCTTGGTCTACATTAACTTGGTTTAGCTATGTGATCGAAGGCGAGGCGGTTCGATCCGTACGTTTTGTTGGGATTGTTGATTGGAGAATAGTTCCAACTTGAAACCTTGTCTCCATTTACAATGTTGGGTGCGATTTTCAATCGCATCAAGTCCAATCCGGACCAGAATTTAGTTGTTCTGGTCTGATCGGTATATCATGGTTTTTCTAGAAAGGATTGATTTTATTGATAAAAGTCGAAACATCGTTTATATACAGCACAAACAAATACATGTAATATCAAATATATACATCAGATACTAATCAAATATTCTGATTTATATCTTAACATAACTACCCAATATATCTCTAATAACGCCTCCCCTCAAACTTATGGTGGGTAACCACGATAAGTTTGGAATTACAAAGTAGTGTTGTATCAAAGGTTGCACCTGAGAAGAAGCTGACAAAAGGAACAAGCTTAATCCACGAACCCGATGTGCAAAAGTTGATGCGGAGAAACCAATTGGTTGTTCGGGAGACGAAAATCATCGTCGAAAACATATCGAAAACATCGATCAACAACACACCGGAAAACATCGGTGGAGAAGAGATCAGAAACATCGGTCGAAAAAAGCCGAAACAAAAATCAATCATCTCCAACATCACTCAACTATCTTCGGCGGACACTTACCAAAAAGCGAGCTACTCATACGTCAGATTTCTCCTCTTTTTATACATAATAAAAAACAATGAAACGGTGCATCTCCATGAATTGTAATCCCTTGCTTTCGGAAGCCGCCTCCTTTATTCTAAACGGATACCCATTGATTTGGCTCAATAACAGGATAGTCCAATTCTGATCTGCAGTGAAGGAGTTGATGCCAGCTCTCTGGAGTTTTGAAGGCATAATTGTAGTAGTAGGCATGTGGAATAGTGTCTGGCGATGAAAGATCTTCAATCCAATGTATACAAAGAAAGAAAAAAAGAGATCGAATAGAGTGAAAAGTGAAATTGAAACGGAAGCATAATTTGATGGCTGGTAGTGCGCGATGGCGGCACACCACCACCCCAAGAGACGCTCAAGAAAAAAATATCATGACAAGAGAAACCTAGACACTAATATATGTTAATGATCATGTGTGTAGGTTGTTGATAAGGTGTTCTGCTTGTTGGTAACGGTTTGCAGTTTCTTTACATTGTAGTTGGATAAGATTTCCTTGTTTATCTCGAGTCGATTTCTTTTAAGTTTGATCTTGTAAGCTATATAAATAGCCAACTTTATTATTAATAAATGTGTGAGAATTGTGTAATTGCTTCTGTATCCCTTTCAAATTTGGTATTGGAGCCATTGTCAAGGGCCAGTGAAAGTGTGTTCGGGAGCAAATTTGTGGAGAGAGAAGTGTAAGGTTTTTCAAGTGAGTGAAAAACAATGTCAGGAGAAGGTAGCAGTTTTGCGGCACCGTGTGTGCCCAAATTTGATGGAGATTATGAGCATTGGAGTCTCATAATGGAGAACTTGTTGCGTTCCAAGGAATACTACGAAGTAGTGGAGTTTGAGTACACAGAGAAGAATCAAGAAAGACCAATGTCTGCTACGCAAGTCAAGAAGTTAGAGAAGTTGAAGTTGAAGGATCTTAAGGCAAAGTATTATCTCTTTAAAGCCATAGATAAGTTTGTGCTAAAGACCATCACACAGAAAGAGACTACAAAACAACTTTGGGACTCCATTAAAATGAGGTATCAAGGAAGCGCAAGGGTGCGAAGAGTCCAGTTGTAGAGGCTTCGAAGAGAGTTTGAAACTCTCGAGATGAAAGTAGGAGAGACTATTACAAGTTATTTTGTGTTGGAAAATGTGTTTGTAGTGGGTTGAAGAAAATGGTGGTGCGCCACATTTGAGACCTAAAATTGAGCGTGGAGAACACCTCGAATCTTGTTGACAAAATTAGATTAAAATACCTTGACGTGTGAGGTATGAAATCAAGTATTGAATCGCCAAAAACGAAGCTATATTGAATGAGAAATCGATGGCCAAAGTTGGACCAAAACTCATCGAACTTGACTTTGGTAGGGATTGATATGAGGTTGGATTTCACTTGTGTGAAATTCTAATATCCCACATTGGAGAGTAGAGAGGAACATTGTATGTTCTTATATAAGTTCAAGTTCATGGTTATTAAGTTGTTAAGCACAAGTCTTCCAAAACTCCTACGCGGGTGCACAAGGGAGGGTTCGAATTTGGTCGACGACGGCGGATTTGGCCTTGGGGGTTTTCCGCGTATGTGTGCGCCCACATCATGCGGGTGAATGCCGTAAATTTCTCAGCGGGTCGCGCAATTGTTCGTTTTTGCTTAATTCGATTTCAATTTTAGAATCAAACGTAGTCAACATGAATGACTGATCAGTTCATCCCTTCAGTATATAATGAAGGGTAATCTTCACTTAGAAACACACCGAAAACACACTCCTTCACATCTCGACTACTGTTCTCTTCTCCCGATCTGTGATAGCAGAAGATCGAATAGGTTCGATCAGCAAGGCTACGGTGCTCAACGCGCTTGCTGAGGTTCTTTTATCCTGGGAAGCTTTTTGCCGTCAAATCCAGCACCAACGGGAGGCAAATCAGCTTTAAGGTTCAGACTTATAGATATGCATGTTCAGATTTAATTGATTATTGTTAGTTCCGCATGAACTAAAGTAATATTCATATAACAAAGCTTCCAACATTTTGGCAGAGTGATGTCGACTTCAAATGAGATGAGGAATTACGGTGAAGTGATGGATGATGTAAAGATAGTTGAGAAGATTCTTAGAACACTAACAGAAGAATTTAATTTTGTTGTTTGTTCCATTGAAGAATCTAAAGATATTGACAAGCTTACTGTGGATGAGCTACAAGGATCACTTTTTGTGCATGAACGAAAATTGAAGAAGAAGATTAGTGAGGAGCATCTACTAAAAGTTGAATACCAGAACAATCAAATTCGTGGAAGAGAAAGAGGAGGCTATGGTAGAAGTAATTTTTGAAGAGGTATGTCTAGTAGCTCACGGGGAAGAGGACGCGGAAGATCCTTTGACAAGGCTTTAGTTGAATGTTATCGTTGTCGAAAACTAGGACACTATCAATATGAGTGTCCAATAGAGGAGAAAGGAGCAAACTATATAGAAGAGGAAGAAGAGGTACTGTTAATGGCCCATGCCGAAATGACGACACATGGAACATGATATTTAGATTCCGGTTGTTCTAACCATATGACTGGGAACAAAAGTTGGTTTATTGATCTTGATGAAAGTTTTCAAACTTCTGTGAGGCTGGGTGACAACTCCAAGCTATTGGCAATCGGAATAGGAAGTGTGAGGCTGGAGATTAAGGGAGTCACACATGTTATAACAAATGTTTACTTTATTCCATGTTTAACAAGTAATCTCTTAAGCCTGGGGCAGTTGCAGGAGAAGGGAGTCTCAATACTTACAGAAAAGAGAACTTGCAAAATTTACCATCCAAGAAGAGGAGTTATTGTGAATACCAGGATGAGTTCAAATCGTATGTTCTTTGTTTCGGCTCAAATCAAGTCTCACTCAATTAAGTGCCTAAAAGTAGAATGTGAAGATTCCTTGGAATTGTGGCATCAAAGATTCGGGCATTTAAGCAACAAAAGTCTCATTACGATGCAAACTAAACAGATGGTGAAAGGAATACCGAAGTTGGGAGGTGACACTAAAGTATGTCAAGTTTGCAATATTGGAAAGCAACATAGAACAACAATTCGGAAGCACAACATCTATAGAGCTTCGGAAAGGTTGCAACTAGTTAACGCAGACTTATGTGGACCTATCTCACCTATATCTCACAGTGGAAAAAGGTATCTACAGTATTAGTTTTCATTGATGATTTTCCCCGGAAAAGTTGGATCTATTTTTTGACAGATAAAAGTGAAACATTCAACAAGTTCAAGGCTTTCAAAAACATGGTTGAGAAGGAAATTGGGAAGCCAATATGCTGCTTCAGGACTGATAGAGGCGGCGAGTTTACTTCTCATGAGTTCAATCTCTACTGTGAAGAAAATGGAATAAAAAGGCAATTAACTATAGCTTACACTCTGCAGCAAAACGGAGTTGCGGAGAGGCGAAATCGGACAATCATGAACATGGTCTGTTGTTTATTGAGCGAGAAGAATATGCCGATGAAGTTTCTGGTGGGAAGCTGCTAGATGGACCATACATGTGCTCAATCATAGTGTGACCTCATCAATTAAAGATATGGTGCCAGAAGAGTTATGGAGCGGAACTAAGCCTTTTGTTCATTATTTCAGGGTCTTTGGGTGTATCGGACACGTCCATGTCCCGGAGCAGAGAAGGACAAAGCTGGATTCCAGAAGTCATTAATGTATTTTGCTTGGCATGAGCAATGAGTCCAAGGCTTATCGATTATACAACCCAGTTACAGAGAAGATAATGATGATGTGGTATTTGAAGAAAATGAGCAGTGGGATTGGAAAGAAAATACCAAACATGAAGTGCTTGATTGGGGAGAAGAGGATACTAAAGAAAAAGAACAAGAAGAATTTTCAGATGAAGAAGAAGTGAGGGAAGAGAATTCAAATACCTCTGAAGATGGATTAGGGGAAGAGATCTCACCTATACTTGAGGCGCAAGAATCATTGCAAAGAAGGAATACAAAGACACCTACTTGGATGAAAGACTATGTGACCGGTGATGAATTAGAAGAAGAGAAATCAGAAGCTAACTTTGCTTTTTATATGTAACACAGTGATCCTATGACCTATGAGGAGGCTGCTCGGGAAAAGAAGTGGATGGAGGCTATGAAAATTGAATTACAAGCTATTGAAAAGAATCAAACTTGGGAGCTCGTCACCCTTCCACCCAAAGCAAAGCCGATCGGAGTGAAGTGGGTATATAAAACAAAGCTCAATGAAGATTGACAGGTAGATAAATACAAGGCTAGATTGGTGGTGAAAGGATATGCGCAAAGTTTAGAGTAGACTATGATGAAGTATTTGCTCCTGTTGTACGTTGGGACACCATCAGATTAATGTTAGCTGTTGCAGCACAAAAGAGATGGATTGTGCATCAACTTGATGTGAAGAGTGCATTTTTGTATGGAGAGCCGAGAGCTCAAGGAGACTGTTTATGTAGAGCAATGATGCGGACCTGGTAGATGCAACGAGATGAAATGGGAGATGAGTAGAAGAAGATGAGAAGAGAAGAGAAGAGTTAGGGTTTAGGAAGTTGTATTCATTGATTGATTAATTGTTTCTTTCGGTACATACTCCTTCTTATACTAACAAACATAATAATACGAGTGTGGGCCTTCAGCAGCCCAAGGCCCATTATTTATTCGCATCATTCCTCGCCCCTTGAAATCGACCTTGTCCTCAAGGTCATCAATTTCTGGTGGTCTTGGCAATGAAAACAATAAAAGCTCACGGTTCCAAGTAAAGATGGAAGCAAGGGGATGCTACACAAAGACCTTCTCAAAAACAGCCTTGAGCATCAATTGCATCTTCAATGTCATAGCCTCGTTATCGAAATCAAGTACATATCTTGAGCATTTCTTGAATCTCTGCTTAGTTGATTTTCCAGCATATTGCTTTGGATGGCTTCCAATTAGTTCTTGCAGGAGTGAGACATAAGTAACATCTGCCACTTTCATTGCATCGTCAATGACCTCTTTGATGCACCGCATTAGTACAGTCCCGGACACAAACAGGTCGCCAAGCAGTAAAGAAGCCTTAATTGCAATCTTCTTTCTAGTCAGCCATTTGACAAAAGCATCTAAAATTATTAGTTCCATAAATGCATCTGGCACAAGTTCAAGGAAATGTGCATAGACTGAATCTTGCAGCAATGGGACTCGAACAAGCCGCCTTGAATCCCTCAAAAACGGTTCGGGACCATCCTCTAGTTCAACTAAAAAGTTGAAATATGTTGACGACCATTCATCAGATCCTATCATGATAGACTCCTTGTGCTTCTTCTTGTATTTGAAAACTTCGATGCGAATAACTTTAGAAATCCAGTAGCATCGGTTCAGTGAACCCTTAAACTCCTTCCTTGACCTCTCAATAGCCAGTCCATAATTGTTAACCCGGAAATAATCACAAATCTCAACCAATCTGTAACTTCTAATGTTGTGGACAATAGTGAGATAAGAAAATAGAAGTACTGAACCATAATGATTACTTGAAAATTGCAAAAGACACATGCACTGTTTGTCAGCCATAACAGAAATCTGCCACTTTGATACCTTAATGATCAAATGACCCCAAAAATGAATGAGGAGATCACAAGATTGTATGCCCAACATCCAACTATTTTCATATGAGAATTTGTATGAAGCAGACCAACTGATGCTATGAGAAGCCTGCAAATTGGCCATCAAAAAGTCCTTATAAATTTCATTATTGGACATAACTTGCAAACCCAAAACAGTGGGGCTAATCCATTCCAGGTCACCTCTGTCCTCACACATATCAACTTTTATTTTAACTGAAGTACCCACATCTGATATAACAACCAAACTAGAACCATGATACGTGACAGGTACTTTCTTAACCTTCCATAGAATAACTATGTCCTCGATAGCTGCTGGCTTGCCATACCCATAAACTCCACACATACTTGAAACTCTAATATCCCCATACAATTCACCATTATGTCCAGAATCAAGTTTATAGCTCACTACTGCGCAACATGATCGATAAAGTTGAAACACTTTTTTCTCATCAACCCACTTGTTCACCATGTAGCAGAGCTCATCTTTCATAATTTGAGAACGAGGCCTAGCTCTGCCAAATATAGCGAGATCCCAATATGTGTCATTCCTTGACAACTGAGGGCAGGGATATATATATCTAGCACAATCCTCGTCATCTCGATAATTAATCTTACCTCTCAGGCTCTTGTGCCGCCTTCCCTGAATATAATCAACATCATCAATCAGAGTTAACCATGTGTAGTCATCCCAAACTTGAGTCTCCCTTCCAACATTTACAATAAGCATTTTAAAGTGATCATCTAAATGACCCACAACCCACATGCCACCTTTTATATCAGACATTTTATCATGATCCCTATCATGCACATCTCTCTGATCCATCCAAACACGGTTTTTCATTCCCATCACTTTGCCACCTGACACAAGCCTAAAAGTGACCGCCTTAATATCACGCTTGTACCCATAGACAAAAGCATATAGGCATAGACAAGCCAAAATCCCAGAAACAAGTCCAGTATCTTCATGTTGGAAATTTAATGCGTCATATCTTTCTTGTGTAGTCCCAATAATCAACAAGTAAGAATCTTCACTTTTCTGATGACTTAAGGTGAAGAGTAATATATCACCATCAAAAATACGGTTATCATCATAAACTGTACTCAGATTTCCCATTCTCCAGTATCCAGCAAAGGAACAAACTTCACTAGTAATTTTTTCCATTTCACAGCAATCTTGTCCAAGAAATTTTGTAGTAACTTCAACTTTTTTCCCACTGGCCATAGTCACCAATACCTTTCGAATAAGCTGATCATACTTAAACATCTCGTCATTCCCGTCACGCTTACAACAAGCAGCTAAGTCAAACATGCTGAAATAAAACGAGAGATCTCCAAACAACCTCAACTTAGGTAAGAAGTTAGACTCTTCTTCTGATACAAACTTCCCAGTTTGAATCATTAAGTAATGAAGACAATTTCCTTTCACACATGGCCTAATTACCGCATCAGACTCTTCGGCAGCAACTATAATTGATAGTAATGTCATTAATTGGTAAGAATTGAGCATCGAAAGTATCTTCAACGAGTCATCCGGAGGTTTTGCCGGTGGTTTTGTAGCAATTATAGCACCAGCTTCCAACAAAAGCCATCTTTGTGACAAACAAATAAATCACATTCACTGAATCATTTTCACAAACAGGTGTAAGGCATCGCTCTGAAATGTTGCTGTCAACACAAAACTGGATTTCACCAGTTCTTCCTCCGTTTACACAAACATCAGCAATCTTATTATCCAAAATATAATAAGAGTCAGAGGTGTTGATTAATACCATTTGTTGTTGTTCCGGAAGTGCCTTACCAATCGATAGGTCAGCCTCTTGAGAAACATCAACCGTCTCTATCGTATTATCAATGATAGCCTTGGATGCGTTGGATAATACCTCGGAGCTAACAACACCGTCATCTTCAGAGGGCTCCTCGCTCTCGGAGTGTCCAGAATGACCGAAAACTTGTGCGATGGGTGTCGTCTCGAGGTATGCGGATTGTACTTGGTCGGATCGGCTTGTTGTTCTGGACGAGTGAGCTTGCCTCTCCTCAAGAGTCGGTTTCATTCCCTCCAAAGTTTTGATCGTGTTTTCGATCTTCAGGAGTATTTGACTCACAATCGGTGATGTCTGTTTTTCCATGGTCCACATCCAACTTTTACGCTCTCAGTGAAAGCACCAATTGATGCGGACCTGGTAGATGCAACGAGATGAAATGGGAGATGAGTAGAAGAAGATGAGAAGAGAAGAGTTAGGGTTTAGGAAGTTGTATTCATTGATTGATTAATTGTTTCTTTCGGTACATACTCCTTCTTATACTAACAAACATAATAATACGAGTGTGGACCTTCAGCAGCCCAAGGCCCATTATTTATTCGCATCAAGCAACCTGTTGGTTTTGTAAAAGAAGGAAATGAGGACAAAGTCTATCTACTGAAGAGGGCACTCTATGGGTTGAAACAAGCCCCTAGGCCCTGGTTCAGTCGCATTGAAAACTACTTTGTACATGAAGCATTTGAGAAGAGCTGCTACGATCATTCTTTCTTCATCAAGAAATCAGGTGAAAAGTTACTACTGGTATGTATTTATGTTGACGACCTCATACTCACTGGGAATTATATGTCACTTTGTGAAAGTTTTAAAAAGTCCATGAAACTAGAGTTTGAGATGACTGATCTTGGGCGCATGAAGTATTCATTGGGTGTTGAAGTTCATCAAAGTTCAGAAGGTATACATTTGTGTCAAAAGAAATATGCAAGAGAGGTTCTTGAAAGATTTAAGATGTGGAGTTGCAATCCAGTGAACAATCCTATGGTGTCAGGAACTAAACTTTCCAAAGGAGGTAATGGAAAAGAGGCTGATGCTAAACTGTACAAGCAATTTGTCGGAAGCTTAATGTATATGACGGTGACCAGACCGGACATGATGTATTGTGTTTGTTTGATCAGCCGCTTCATGGCAAGGCCTATGGAAGATCATATGCTAGCAGCGAAGAGGATCCTAAGATATCTCAGAGGAACTGTGGAATTGGGACTCTTCTACAAGAAGGAATCAGAATTAAGCTTGATAGCATATACCGATATCGATTACGCCGGCGATGTGGATGACAGAATATCTATTTCCGGGTATGTTTTTATGTTTAATAATGCTGCAATATGTTGGAGCTCTAGAAAGCAGCCTATAGTTACTTTATCATCTACCGAGGCCGAATATGTAGCTGCTACTGCATGTTCATGTCATTGTGTTTGGGTCAAAGGTGTTCTGAATCAGCTTCTGATGACAAAGACAGAGTGTATTGATGTTCTTTGTGATAATATATCTTCAATCAAGTTCTCGAATAACCCTGTGATGCATAGGCGAACCAAACATAATGATGTAAGGTATCATTATTTGCGTGAACTTGCAAGTAAAGGAATTGTGAAGTTGGTTTATTGTGAAATTTCTAGACAAGTGGCTGATGTTATGACAAAGGCAGTGAAGCTAGAGACTTTTGTCAAGTTGAGGACCATGGTTGGAATGCAGGCTCGTGCGGATTAAATTGGTTGCTTGGCAAGCAATTCCAGTTCAAGGGAAGAATTTGTTAATGATCATATGTGTAGGTTGTTGATAAGGTGTTCTGGTTGTTGGTAACGGTTTGCAGTTTCTTTACATTGTAGTTGGATAAGATTTCCTTGTTTATCTCGAGTCGGTTTCTTTTAAGTTTGATCTTGTAAGCTATATAAATAGCCAACTTTATTATTAATAGATGTGTGAGAAATGTGTAATTGCATCTGTATCCCTTTCAATATCATGTTAGATAAAAATAGATTAATATTATTGATAAAAGGCGATTATATACAACACACAGAGATACAGATAATATCAAATATATACATCAGATACTAATTAAATATAATGATATATATCTTAACATAACAACCCAATATATCTCTAACAATTTTAAGGTGACGATATCAGAATTTTACGGTCCAGATCAAATCGGTGGACACAAATTTTTTTTAAAATGGACTGTAGACTTGACCGGATCCATAAAAATTCGGTCCGGCCTGAACCGACCTATAAACATCCGAAAATGCAATTCGCTCCATTTCAGATTTAAGATTGTACATTCCTAATTTTCATTGCTTAGCACTTTGTTAGTTTCTAGAGTCTAGACGTGTTTTTTACCTGTTCCTAAAGCGGCACTAGTGCTATAGTGGGGGTGTCTCTCACATGTAGTGTGGGATGACATGACAGCATGTGAAATGAAACATAGGTCCCTTCCTCAAGCAAATCAGAAATCTTTATCGGTTTATGCTAGATAATTTTTATAATTTAATGTATGGATCATAAAGTTAATAATTTTGAGATGCGTATAGTATTCTATTTCATAAGTCAATATTACAGTAGTCTACTCTCTACTGTATTTGACTTTAGAGCAGTGTTATTAAAATCGGATCGGATCGGTTGGTTCGACCGGGAACCGATCACTGGATTGGATATGTTCGGTTCTATAATTGGACCGTTTTACAATCGATCCGGTCAAGACCTGGTTGACCTGGTTGGTTGATCCGGTTTTTCATTAAAAATGATTTGATCGGTTCAATCGGTTCGATTTGATCTGAAATTTTTTTAGTTTTATTTTCACTTGGACAAGACTTGAACCCAACCCCCCACTTAATAGTTATTGTCTTTCCTTCCACTAGGCTAAAGATGATTATTGTGTTATTATTTGTTTCAATAATGTATATTCATTTATCAAATCTATAAAATTTATTACTTATTATCAATTATCTAGAAATTCAATTAGTTTTAGAAATCCCTTATTATTGTGACTTGCAAATTAAGACTAAAATTGTTAATGTTGTTCTATTATTGTTGTATTATTGATTTGTACTTTATCAAATTATTATGATATGTTGTTGTAATCTGATCATAAACATGTAATATTTATTCAAGTCATAAATATATTAAATTATAATATCATATATACGTATTTCTTTTTATTTTTTAATATGTGCGGGTCAAACCGGTTGAACCACTGACCCAATGACTTGACCGGTTCGATCCATGGGTCGGTTTTAATAACACTGCTTTAGAGCATGGGGCGCTTAATTCACTACTACAGAAGGGGGCTTATGCATCGGTTATTGAGGCCTTTATGCATCGGTTTTAAACCGATGCATAAGCCAGCGATACGAAAGGCTCGGACCTTATGCATCGGTTTTACTAGAACCGATGCATAATGTACTACCCTTACGCATCGGTTATTACATAAAACCGATGCATAATGGTATGTTTATGCATCGGTTTGAAGTAAAACCGATGCATAAGGGTATATATTATGCATCGGTTTTACTCCCAACCGATGCATAATGTATACAAAAATTTGGCAGGTTCGGCTTAAATTAGCTCAAATCCACCCTGAAATTTTACAAACATAGATCAATTACAAATACCCTGCTGTTCAATTACAAATGCACTGTTTCTCAACAACATTGTCATACATTCATTTCAAAGATAGAATAGAATATAAAAGTACACATCTTTCATGTGCAAACATTAATGGCAACACAAAAGTTATAATATTCAAATACACACAACAAACCTAAGATTCATGTCCTATAACGACTGGGTAACGGTCGTTTATATAGTCATACAAGTAGGCGGCACTCATTTCCCTTACTTCATTGATCTTCGAGTCTTCGTATGATTCACTTCCATTAGGAAAACACTACAACCAATGAAAAGCAAGATAAAAGTAAGTCAATACATAAAAGTTTCAATTAGTTCAAACCAAACCAAATTCATTATTGATAACTTAGAAAATAATACAAGTCTAATAAGATATTACTTGGCTAAGATCATCAATCTCCGCTCCGTTATTAGCACGTACAAACTGGATTATGTCTCGAATAAAATTCATAACATAATAACCGCATAAGTGACCCGGCGGTTGTTGTGGACACTGCACACGATCAATAATTTCTTGTCACACACTATATTTAATGCTAAAGCTAGTAAAAAGATAGCAGATATGAGACTTCGTACGTTAACTACCTTCCAACGAACACTTTGTGTATTTCTCGGTACACATCCTTGATAGTATCGGTACAATCCCCTAAAATGAATAACATTACATAATTAGTGAATGTTAACATACAAATTACAAGATAAAAGTGAGGCTAGAAGATGTGGTACAGTCCTACGTGAGAAGTACTAGAACTCGGTGTCGTCCTAGAAGATGTGGATTTCGGGAACCCAATCTTCCAGGGGACGTGTGTACCCACTCCTCTGGTACGTCCAGGATACTCAGGCGTCCCAATCGCCTCAGTCAGTATATCATGTCGACCATGTGGTGAAAAAGATCCTTAACTCGATTTTTCTACTAATTGATCCTATTATCAAGAAATTAGTAACAAAGATTAGTGTACGGAAAAAGTTAAAGTACTGAAAAAAAGTTAATTACTCACAATATTTTTAGCCACTAGCCGAACTCTAGGGGTGATGAACTCTTTATTCTTCTTGAGGCGTGCCCTCTTCCAAACCTCGTATCTCTCTACAGTGACATGAGGTGTTTCTCCCTCTTGAATTACTCCATCCGCAACTAAATCGGCTAACTTCTCGCTTATTAGAACCTCCTTCATTTTTCTATACCCTCCTCGGCCCATGATGTGCGCATATTCATTCTTAGCCGCTAGAGACTTATTCTGAGCAGATAGCTTCCTCACTTCTTCACTGAGTCTATGCTCTACAAATTTCTTCCACTGCGCAGAATCAATGTATTGATACTTCTTCGTAGGATCTTTGTCCTTCTTTTTACCGAATATACAATCTGTAGCGAGTCTCGATTTGAAGTTCCTCCACTGCGCAGATGCATATTTAACCTCTTGCTCTTTGTATCTTTGTGGTCCAACAAACAATTCCTGGAAAAAAATATAACAACTCACAATTAGTACGATCAATATATAATGTTGCTAACATTATAATAATGGAATTATATAATATATTACCGTTGCTTCGTTCCACATTAGATCCTTAAGATTTGAAGGCACCTTCCTCCAATCAAGGAAGTCGATCGGAATTCGAGTACGGACCACAGTGCCTAGGTAACTCCTCTAGTTGTCCCCAATCTTTCCCAAGGGATATCCTGCATCGCTAAATTCAACGGTAATCTTGGTGCCAGCCTCTCTATGTCTCCTGATCAAATCTGGCATTAATGATGGACCCCTCTTAGTTTTCTGTGTGGGCGCGCACTATTCCACACGGAAGTCTTCATTGCCGCTACTACTACTTTCTGCCATTATCCCTGAAATATCACAAAAAGGCGTTAAATTATTAAAAATGTAAATACAAATGCATAGACAATAATAAAAATAATAAAATGATATGTGATGAACATCAGTGATAAAGTAACATACAACATACACGTTAAGTTTGTTTATCAATCCATATTCCTTCATCGTGATCTACTCGTAATTCCATTTCGTCATCAATTTCAATTTCGACGCTTTCCACAGGAACGATTGTACACACAGGTATGCAATCTTCGGCGAGGTCTTCAGATGTGCCATTTGTAGCATCATTGGTTACTTGTTGTTTGCCGTGGAGGACAATAAATAGATTTTTGTCCGAAGGATCCTGCACATAAAATACTTGTCTTGCTTGTTCGGCCATAATGAAGGGCTCATCTTTATAGCCCTCACTGCGAAAATCCACAAACGTCATCCCGAACTCATCAGTGCAAACCGCGGAATGATTAACCCATTTACATTTAAAAACCGGTACTTGTAGTTTAACATAATCCAACTCCCATATTTCTTCGATAACCCCAAAATAATTGAGAGGCGCAGATATTGGATTTCGATCTCTAGCGCTATAAATTTGAGTGGTTTCAGCAACAAGTGTGACACCACTATTTTGCACAACGCTGCGTTCGTCTTGATCTTTTGTGTGGAAACAAAATCCGTTAATGTCAAAATTTCTCCACATGTATACACTTGGTCTCGGACCGGCCATAAGCCACTTCACTAAGTCATCATCAGACTCATCTTCTTCAGAGGTCCCTTGATTACTTAAAGATTCATTACTTTTAAGCCATTTACAAAATGACCGACAATGTTCTCTTTGCACCCATATTTCATTTTTTCCCGGGTGGGCACTCCTCACTATGTTTAAGTGCTCATCGATGAAAGGCGTTATCTCAGGTATCTGTTGCAGTACGTAGAAATGAGCTTTTGATAACTCATCCACGGATTTAACTATTTGTTTCGATCCACTTGTTCCCTTTCCTTGAAATCGATCAAAATGACGTGGCCTAGGAATCCCAATTGCAGTGGCATTTCCTAAAAAGTTAGTGCAAAATTCAACCGCCTCTTCAGTTATGTATCCTTCCACCATACATCTTTCAGGACGATGCCTATTTCTCACGTAGCTTTTTAGAATCTTCATGTACCTCTCAAAGGGATACATCCATCTCATATACACTGGTCCAAGAATACGAACCTCGCGCACCAAATGAACAGTTAAATGAACCATTATATCGAAAAATGATGGTGGGAAGAACATATCAAGTTGGCATAATGTAATCACTACTTGCTCTTGTAATCTATCAAGCTCCGTTGGATCAACAACCTTAGCACATAAAGAGCTAAAAATCACGCAAAGTCTTTGTATAGCGGCTCTCACTTTTGGAGGCAATATACCTCTAATTGCAATAGGCAACAGCTGTTGAAGTAAAGTGTGATAGTCGTGAGATTATAATCCATTCAAACGAAGATCCTTCATCGAAACCAATGTGGAAATATTTGAAGAGAAGCCATACGGAACTTTAACTCCTTTAAGACATCCGCAAAATCTAGATTTTTCACTCTTAGAAAGAGTGGTGCATGATGGTGGCAGATATGTACGTTGCCCTCTGGTTTCTGGTGCTAATTTGGTACGAATGTTCATATCTAGCATATCCAGTCTTGCTTTAACTCCATCCTTTGTTTTCCCAAGAATGTTTAATAATGTGCCGATCAGACTATCACATATATTCTTTTCTACATGCATCACATCAACACAGTGTCTAATGTCCAGTGTATGCCAATAAGGGAGATCAAAAAATAAAGATCGCTTCTTCCATGGAGCACTTTCCGTGCGTGCACTAGGTTTTTCAAATCGATTTGTAATATTTTTAATTTTCTCAAGTATTTCATAACCTGAACATGGTTGAGGTTCTATTGCGTGTTCGGTGTCACCACTGAATGCAGCGTTCTTTCGCCTGTAAGGATGATGCCTCGGTAGGAAACGACGATGCCCCATGTAAATCATTTTTCGACAATTCTTTAGATAACGTGAATGTGTCGCTTCCCCGCATATTGGACAAGCTTTGTACCCTTTAATACTGTATCCGGACAAGTTACCATAAGCAGGGAAGTCATTGATGGTACACATTAGCATGGCACGTATATTGAAATATTCTTGCCTAGATGCATCAAATGTCCGTACTCCTTCATTCCACAAAAGCTTCAGATCATCTATCAAGGGAGCAAAATATACATCTATGTCATTTCCAGGCTGCCTAGGACCCGATATCAACAAAGAAAGCATCATATATCTCCGCTTCATGGTTAGTCTCGGAGGTAGGTTGTATATCTCTAATATCACGGGCCATGTACTATGTTGACTACTGAGATTTCCATGCGGATTCAACCCATCAGTAGACAAGCCAAGGCGTAAATTCCTAGACTCTGATCCAAATTCTGAGAATAAATTGTCGACTTTGGCCCATTGCATTGAATCGGCCATTTTGGTATCAATGACACGTTTCTCGGCATGCCATCGCATATTATCTGAATCTTTTGGGTCAGCAAATAATCGTTGAAACCTGGGAATCGGTGGAAGATACCACAATACTTTGGCCGCAGTGCCTTTTGATGTAGTTGTCTGGCCTTTGTTCAACTTGTAGCGAGAAAATTTGCACACCGGACATTCAGTCAAATCCTTATGAGCATTACGATACAATATACAATCATTGGGACAGGCATGTATCTTCTTGTACTCGATTCCCATGGGACACATAACCTTTTTAGCTTCGTAAGTACGGTTCGGTAAAGTGTTTTCATCGGGAATCATATCTTTAACCAACGATAACACTTCAGTGAAACTCTTATCACTCCATCCATTTTTAGCTTTTAAATTGAATAACTTCAAAGTTGCAGATAATCTTGTATATTTGGAGCAACCTTCATACAGTGGTAATTCAGAGTCATTTCTCAATGATTCCACCACTTGTGGTCTAGAATCAAACTCACCGGCAACGTTGTTAATCATATCAATTAAGTTGTCCTCCTCCCAATCATCATTATCTTCAGGCAAACTTTCTACGAGTTGAGGTTCAACGTCTTGCGGTTCAGCCTCACCATGCATGTACCAAACCGTATATAGTGGATCAATTCCCTTTTAAAAAAGGTGTTTATGCAACTCCTCCAATTTGACCTTTATCTTATTGAAACACGCCTTACACGGACAGAAGACACTTTCAAGTGTATTTTTTGATGCATACACCGATGCAAATTCACAGAAATCCATTATCCCCTTTTCGTACTCATCACTTAACCAATTACCGGACATCCACTTTCTACTCATCATAAATCCACTACATGAATCATGTAGAAAATATTATTAGACTGAGAACAAGTTATCTAACCTAAATGTCTATGTTCAAAAATTAAACATAGTAAAAATAAAAGAATACCATAAGATGATAAGAATACCTTGTGTGAAATCGAGAGAGGAGGAATAATGTAGCAGTAGGTTGAGGAATGCAATGAGCAAAGGCTGAAGTACGGTAGATTTGAAAAAAAAACAAGTTAAGAATGAATTGACAAGTAGAAATAAAGAAACATGAACAAAAGAACTAAATATATACATACCTTATGTGACGGTGCTCGGAGAATAAGGTTTGAGCAATATGACTTAAAGGCGAGTGACGAGAATACAATTCAAGACCTAAACCAATGAAACGAAACATCAATAACCGATAAGAAAAATTATGTGACTACACTTTGCACATCCTCCTAACAAGAAATCATACCCTAACAATGACATCCGAACCCTACCAAATCCCTCAAATTCATATTGAATGAAATATAAACCCTAAAGAACTCGATTCATACACAAAGCACCGATGCAATCAGTCAAATACATCATCAATAAATCTGAATCCTAAATACCGTGGATTGGCGACTGGCGAGCAAGGATTGGCGAGCGAGGACTGGCCAAGATGAGCGAGAATTGGCGAGCTGCGGGGACTAGCGAGCGAGCGTGCGACGGTGACAGTCGGACACGAGCGAGCAACTGACGACGACGGGCGAAAGACAACGACGGTCGATGGCAAGGACGATGGCAGGACAGGGCTAAGATGGTTGGAGGCGGGCAGATTTGAATCTCCAGTAAGAAATTTTTACGAAACGGGGAGGATGAATTCGCAGAGTGTAAAAATGAACTTAGGGTAATTCGGCACATTATGCATCGGTTCTATATAAAACCGATGCATAATCTTTACCTTATGCATCGGTTTATTTATAACCGATGCTAAATCCTTACATTATGCATCGGTTTATATAGAACCGATGCATAATATCAAAACCGATGCATACTCCAGAACACGGAACCGATGCATATTCCCCTTTCTGTTGTAGTGATTGAAAATTCTTTATAATTTGAGAATTTAAATTTGACCATTCGATCAAGATTCTTCTTCGAGTTTGAATATATTCCACCAGTCTAGTCATCTTTGGTGGCTTTCATTTTTGGGAAAATGACAAAGAGGGGTATGAACTACCACCCATTGACGAATCACGATTCGAACTATGAAATACTAAATTCATACGTGTAAACATCGGTTTGATAGTTACGCTTCTTTTACGAAGAAATACTCTTAATTACGCTTCTATATATGGTAGTTGTCCCCGGTCTTACAGATGCACCCCCACTTCATTTTCTTTCTCAATAGTATACTCGTAAAAGGTCGTGTTGTGAGAAAGACTGGAAGATTCCATTACGAGCAGTAAAGTTTTTCATCATCAATGGGTTCAAGTCAAATTATTTTGTTATTTTCGGCACATGCTTGATTACTATGAAATTGGTTTAACGATTCTGAATTATGTATATTTGATCTGACAATTGGTATCAGTAGCCTTCATATCTTGAGTGAACCGAGCTGAACAAGCTAGTATTGATTTCATGTTGAAATTAGTAAAACTGACATCCTTGATTTTTGCTGGTTGTATAGTTCGTAGGAAGTATACCATAATTCGTCAGTTTGTAATTTGCACTTGATCTTTTTTCAGTATTCACAAATCTGAAAGGAGCGCTCAGTTGAGAACCTCTAAAAATTCGAGAACCTGAGACCCCAAATCTCACTATTGGATCAAGTTGCATGTTTGAATGTGGAGGTGACACGTGTCCCATTAACTTTTTTTCCATCATTATGCAGTTTCGAGTATGCATTTTGCCTAGATGCATTTTAAGCTTTTGGAAACTATAGTTAGGCAAAAACTAATGCATTTTCAAAAGTGCATAACGAAGGGGTTCTCAAAGTTCTCGTAAAAAAAGAGGGGTTCTCATTTGAGCACTCCTCTAATTTGATTTATAATTTTAAAAAAATTAATAAGATTTTTGAAACGTGAGATAAGATTATTAAACATTTCAAGATTTTATTAGGTTTTTTTAATGGTGGAAGCATTATACAAATATATCTTTCACACATTGCATGACAACTTTATCGAGTACATATCAATATCTAGACTCTTGAAGCACAAGCCACTTTAGGCACCAATCCGGATTGGATTCTTTGAATTGCGTCCTACTGAAGCACAAACCGTAAGTAGGGCTGTAAATGAGCTGATACACTCGCGAGCTGCTCGCGAACAAACGCGGTAAAAGCTCGATTCGATCTTAAACGAGCCGAGTACGAGCCAACTGTGCTCGTTTATATACTCGATTAAAAATTGATTATATTGTTTGAAGCCCGTTAATGAGTTCGATTAACGTAATTTTATATACTTTTAAATATTTTGTAGTCAAATACTCGCTCAAACTCGTGAAAAGCTCGTCAACATTAAAGAATTATATTATATTAATTTAATTAAACTACTCGTTTAAAGCTCGAGCTCGGCTCGAACTAGTAAAATTTAAACGAACCGAGCTCGAACCCTTACTTTTAATTCTCGATAATGCTCGGCTTAGGGCAGAGCAAACGGTAAATTAACGTTTACTATTTTACCAAATTGTAAAATTCTATTCCGATTACCGTTAGCGTTTTATCGATTTCTCGATATTTCAGTAAAACGGTAAATTTCGGTAAATTTACCGAATTAATTATTATTTAATTATTTTAATATATATTATAAATCTAGGTTGTTTTTTTGTTTTTTTCTTTATAATATATACAATATTTATATTAACGTATATTTTTCTACAAATCGATAAATTTACCGATTGCTAAATTTATTTCGTTTACCGACTTATTTTTACCGTTTTACTGTTGGTAAATTTACCGATTTACCATTTTACCGAACCGAATGGATTTGGTAATGGTAAATTCACTTCGGTAAATAATAATTTACCGAATTTTTCTCTGCCCTAGCTCGGCTCGAACTCAACCTTGTCAAACTTTAAACGAGCCGAACTTGAACAACCTAATACTTGGCTCAGCTCGTTTACAGCCCTAGCCGTAAGGCACCTCTTAACTTGAACCCACGAGCGTTAACTTGAAACTCAATGTCTCCACGTGTCCAAGGAAGGAAGAGACGAAACAACACCAGCAACACCTTCGCAAGAGAAGAACAACACTTCAGCGGGGGAGGAACAACACATCCTCGTCGTGGCTAGACGAACAACACCTCCGCGAGGGAGGACATGATGTGTAGTATTTTGACCGACAAAAATAATTTATAAAATCGGTAAGTACCTAGTCGTCCAAGGGAGCAATTGTAAACTTGTGCACCATGTAAGGTTATGTTTCTATTTATCCTAGTCTGAGACGAGTTTTTGTTTGGTTTTATAATCTTAAATAAACAAGTAAGAAAAAGTTTTAAGGAATTTCGAGAAGTATTTCGGGAAACTACTTCACTTACCCAACATTATAATCGATTTTATTAACTAACATGCAAAGATTGGCCTACATTGATTGGAAAATAGTCGCACGATCCAAGTAAGAAACTCACTCTTTCGGCGCTATTGGTTCAAATCTGAATTGTACCTTAAACTACGATCCTCACCCTTTCTACGCCATTGGTTCGAATCAAGTACCTCGCTGATGTTTACCAACTCTCATTGCATAAACATGGGGAGTCCTTGTCGTAGAACAAGTCTTTCCCGTTACAAACTTGGGCTACTCTCGTAGTCACCGAGCTCGTAACGTATATTTTATTTAATAGTTTGACGTTTTGCCTCACCCTTTCGGTGCTATTGGCTTAACGTCTCAAAGCTTTGCACTTAGGAATTTTCTCAAACACCTAGTATGCATTGTTGGGGTTTATGCGCTAAGTTAAATACAAGCCATGTAAAACAATTCAAATCATGCAAAAATAATAAATTAAACGATTCATAGTGGAATAAGATTTATAGGACCCTAAAATATAGGTCACTACTCACTATCCATCGTCATGGAAATACAAGTCATGTTTATGAAGGGGACTAGAATTACAAAACAAGAAAAAGGAATTATTACACCCTTTGAATTGATGTTGATAACTCCCTTCAATCTTAATCCGTAATCCGATCGTAAATCCTTGCGTTTTTCATTCTCCCTTCTCTCTTTTTCGTTGGCTCTAAGTGTTTAGAATGAATATCTGTGAATGTTGAATGAGACTGCGGCTGAAAACTGCTCTCTCCCTTTTGTTAAAACTCAGTTTTTGCCCTTTTTCCAAACCTTAGCAAAATTTGCGTTTTGGCCCATTTAGCCCGTGTGTTGCTAGTGTCACCAGTGTTACAAGTTAAGTGACACGAGAAAATTCAAAGATCCGAAATTGTCTGATCAGTTCATTAGTGTCACCTAAATAGGTGACACTGGGCAACACTGACGCATAGTGAGATAAGCTTTTTGGCTCCAACTTTGACCCCTTTAATAATTGAAACACCTCTTGGTCGAAACTACAAAAATGTAGTCCTTCAATTAATCAAAACTTTCCTACAAGCTATATATCAATGGATTCGTACACCGTATGAGCTCTAAGCGTGCGCGACAAGTAGGGATGTCAATCCACCTACTTTTATCATAGTTCGTCCAAATTTTCACAAAACGCTTTGTTTTGCCTTAGAATAATTTTTCACCTTAAAAGCATTGGAACATAAAGTGAGAGCTTATATAAATAAGGACAATGTTTCAAAATCGACTAAATGTGGAGAATAAATATAGTATAAATTTATGCTCATCAAAACACTCCATACTTAGAGTTTGTTCGTCACGAACAAACATGAACTAAATCCTAACCACAGCCGTAGGGAACACGAGTGCATTTTGTGTATGCACCAAGCCTTCAAACCTCTAGGCTACCCTACACGACGAGTTGTAGTCTCATGAGAGTTTTTCAGAAAAGGGAATACTCACAAATCCCATATACGACTAGCTATTATGCATGAACAAGATAGTTCCTCATTTATCTAGTCAATACGCAATGAATACCCCATGCACAACAAGTTAAATAGTAATCAAAGACCAACTCCTTTTCCAAAGAATTTCAAACCACCAATGACCTTACCAAGATGCACACTCAAAAGTAATCTATTAGACTTATTAAATGACTAACCTAACAATTCATTCAACATTTTCACAAGATCCTCAAAACGTGAACCTTAGAAACAAAAAAAAGCGTGTTAATTGCGCGCCTATGCTATCAAGTAGGATAGTCCATCGGTTAACGATACAAAACTCATTTCCAAGTTTTAGGAGCTAAGTCCATAATCCCTAAGGAAACACGAAGTTTGACACTTCAGTTTTCATAATTACCTCAAACCAAGTCATGCTCACGTATTAGTACAAGGGTCCTCCCTCTACTCAAGTGACGGTACAGTTTTTGTATGCTTACACTTTTTAACGGTGTAAATAAAAACTCTAGTCAAAAGAATTTATATTTGGATGTCCAAGTCAAACCCAAGGGAGCAAAATGTGATTATGCGCTTGGAGAATATGTATATATTGCTTGACTACTTCTAACAATTCGAGTTTTGATTGAAATAATTAAAATACTAGCAATGCAAAGGTTTAAGGGGGATTAACTTTGATTAAAAGGGCGTTTCGAGGGGTTGCTCCCCTCCTGGGCAATTCCCAATGATCACATACTCAAATATTTAAGCGTTTCAAGGTGTTAAATTGTCTAAAACTTAGCTTAGATTACGATAGACCCATTTTTATGTGAATCTATTCCTGCTAGTCCAGCCATCTCAAGTAGAATCTCACTCTTTCAAGTTATTGATTCACTCTATAACCCTTATTAGTCTTGGAACTTCTTCCAAGGTAATAAGTGAAATAGGCATGAAGCACTAGTTAACATCAAATCCATGTGTTTACTTTCAAAGACACTAGATAAGATCATTTTTACTACATCTAAACCATCACTAAGCTTTTTCAAGACTTCGGTTAAGTTTTAAGGCAAACATGTTACTTAGGCATTTCATCAAACACTTGGTAACATGTCTAACATGAAGCACTCAGTGAAAATGTATCTGACAGCATGTATTATAGAATCAAGTGTATGTACATGATCATCCCGCCTTACACGTGGATGTGCTGTTCCACCCTTGCAGAGCTTCTATTCAGCTGCCATGGATGTGTTGTATCTCACAATGGTAAAGGTGTCTGATGTGGCCCGTGCTTCAGAAGTCGTTGAATGTACCAATGATTTTGAGGCGGGTGCGGATCCATGGTAAATGTGTCGGACTTAGCCCGTGCTTCAAATGGATATATGTACAAATGATTTTGGATCTGATCGAATGTCGAAGATCAATATATTTACTAAATGTTAAGACTATCGTAAGACGCGATATGTATAGAAATCTTATGAGTGGTATTGTACCCTAAAAAACTTTGATGGTAACAAAAATGAGTGTTTGGTTACGTTGTGAATTCCATCATATTAATATAACCATAGTATTGGATGGAACACGCAAGCATGGGCATTCCTCATTCATGAAATTTTAAAATAATGTTAACATCAACAACACTAGCAAGTAGCATCTATATTCTGAACTAGTGCTCGTATCCTATTCTTACAATTAGATAAACATAAAATTTTGATGGAATTTTAAGGGTTCGGTCAGATCCACAGTCCGATTTTTCAGAAATTTTGGTCCATCGGTCTGATCCGAAACATAGAATTCCGATCCAAACTGTAAAATTAGAGATTATTACGTAAAAGTCCGATCTGGTCCGATACACAATCCACATTTAGAAAAAAAAATTATGGTCTATCGGTCAACCCAGACCATATAAACTCAGATCCAGTAAAATCCACAATTTTTTTCTAAATCTACCGGTTCGACGGGTTTCCCTCCCAACATTTCAGACTCTCCAAAAATGAGACAAAACCAATAACCAATCACCCACATCCCTCCAAAATTACACCTAATAATCAACCAAGCTCCATTTATAATAGGGAAAAGTACACATTGGTGCCTTGAACTATCGCCCTTTTCCAATTGAAGGTCCAAACTATCAATTTTTCCAATCAAGGGAAAAGCAAAAAATAAATTGACCAATTTTCGAACACCAAGCACCATAACTTCACCGTGATTAAATTGTGAACTCAATCATGTGAACAATGTTGAAAACTAACTCAATGATCTCATCATAAATTCTTAACATATTAAATCGATCTTTGTTCGTTAACACTAATACACTTTTTTATTGAGTCGTTATTAACGGGATTCACATGATTGAGTTTGTAATTTAATCATGGTGAATCTACGGTGCTCGGTATTCAAAAATTGGTCAATTTATTTTTTATTTTGTCCTTGATTGAAAAATTGATAGTTTGGACCTTCAATTGGAAAAGAGCGATAGTTCAGGACACCAATTTGTACTTTTCCCTTTACAATAATAATAACAATAAAATATATACCCACATGTAGTGTTATTAAAACCGGACCGGACCGGCCGGTTCGACCGGTTAGACCGGGAACTGGTCACCAGACCGGTTCGATTCTCAAATCGGATCGGAAATGTCATTAACCCGGTCAATAACCGGTTAAACCGCCAATTTCCGGTTGAACCGTGAGCCGGTCGGGTCAACCGGGTTGATGTTAAATTCTCGAAACACAACAGTTTGATTGTTAAAAAACTTGAATTAAAAAAAAACAAACCGAAGTCTCAGACGTGAAACCCTAAAACTCTCATCAGTCATCACGATGTTGAGATCCTGCAAAAATTAGTCTACCCATTGAAAAATCAAGCCAACAATTATGAATTCCTTCTTCTTCATTTTCTCCGTTTTTGAATCCTTCGATTTATTTTTGATGGGGAATCCTCCGATTTTGAAGTCACCGTTTGGTTCTATCGAATATCCTTATCACGTTTTGATCTGAGACGGCTTCGGAGGAGAAATAGCCAACGCTGCGGAGGATTGCCTGACGATGGAGGTAGCTTGTCTGGCTCGTCGAAGGATGCGATTTTCGATTGTTGCTGCTGCCGTCGGCTCCACTGACAGAAGCTAGGGTTTCGACAGCGACTTGCGCCATTGAAAACCAGATAAATGGATCAGAATTGGTTGTGCAGTCGGTGAGGCTATGAAGAAGGGAGTTAAAGTTGATGATGATAGTAGGATGCAGTCTTATGTTTGATGAAATGCTCCAGAAGAGACGTAAAGAATTGAGTTGATGAAAGTATTGAAATGCCTAAAGATACGGGTGATGGTCAATTTGATATTGTGGTTTTTTTATTCTGATGTTTGGTTTTCCTTAGCTTTGTTGTTTTGATTTCGTTTGTTGTCTGATCAATGATTTTATTCAACAAAGTATGGTCATTCACTTATTGATTTTATATGGTTTCTGCTCCAGTTGGGGTTATTGCCTCGTTTGCCCCATTTTGAAACTCAATTCACCAGTTTGCCCCCTTTAAAACTCAAATAACTAGATTGCCCATTTTTGTTAAATTCTCGGCTTACCATATACCGGTAACATCAATTTTGCACATTCTCGGTTTCTGATTAACCGGTAATAATATTCTTGGTTTTTCAGGAACCGGTAATCTGTCGAAACAGACAACGTGGCTAGGTCTGGGGACCGACGTGGACCATTTGAGCCAGCGTGGAAGCCACGTATAGTCTCGGTTTTTCAGGAACCAATAACCTAAAGATCTCGGCTTATGATAAACCGAGAATAATCGAACATGTTTTTTCAGATCTGGTCGGACAATTGGGATGTGACTAAACTAAAAAGATACTGGTTTTTCAAAAACTGGTATCTTTTTCAGCAAACCGAACAGGCTTTTCAGAGACGACGGATCCGGTTGGGATATGACTAGACAAATTACCGGTTCCTGATTCACCAGCATTTCAACCTTCTCGGTTTTTAATAAACCGAGAAGGTGGTAATGCTGGTGAATCAGGAATCGGTAATATTCGACTATAAATTTAGCTTCGGTTTCTTCAATTTCAATACACAATCAAAGCCTCTTCTTCATTTCAAGCCTCTTCAACATCTCTTCAATCCACCTTTCTTGTGCCATTCCCTAACATGATTTCTGATTCTGATGATTCTTCTGACGTGTGTATGAAGACATTGGCAACATTGGATAATCCAATTAGAGACGAGTATGACCGCTATGTGATGGAGCAATTGGATGATGTTGCGGATGAAAATCCCGATGATGAATTAGTCCAAGATCGTATCGTTTGGAATCATCCGGATTTCAGTGATATCTGGGCGTGGGAAATATATCGACCAATCGATGAGAATGTGAGGGTCCACCATCCTCACTCCCCGGATCTTCGCAAGGGTAATACTTTTGCGGAAAAAGAGGATGTCATACTTGCAGTGCAGAAATACTCAATTCTTAATCGGGTTGAGTATAGGGTAATGAAGTCGGACAGTAAGAGATTGGTTTTAGAATGTCGAAGGGTGAAGATGTATGTCCGTGGCGGCTTAGAGTTTTTGTGATGCAACATACAAGTTACTGGATGGTCCACAAGCACGGAGGTGACCACATATGCCATAACAACAACATCCTACAAAATAACATCCACTTGAACGCGCATTTCATAGCGAGAGAGATGAGGAATGCGATGGATGCAAACACGAGGTACTCCATCGGACAGATTCGAAATATAATGCAGCGTGATTATGGGTATGAAATAAGTTACTGGAAGGCATGGAAAGCAAAACAGAAAGCATTGGTCTACTTATTCGGCAAATGGGATGAATCATTCAACAGACTGCCACATTTGATGCATGCACTACAGGATTGCAGTAACAACAACAACTTTGTTTAGTGGGATGTCACAACACTGGAGAATGAGACCGTCCAGGTAAATCACATTTTTTGGTGTTTTTCGGAAATAATCCTTGCATTCAATCATTGTCATCCATTATTAATATATATTTTTTGTCTAATTCCGACTGCAGGTAAATCGAATTTTTCGGTCTTTTGCAGAATGCATCCTTGCATTCAATCATTGTCGTCCAATAATATCTATTGACGGCACGCACATGTACGAGAAGTACAATGCGAAATTGTTGGTTGCAATCGGGTTGGATGCGAACAACCACATACTGCCCTTAGCATTTGCGCTTGTGGAGAGCGAGAACAATTCCAGTTGGAAGTGGTTCATGTCCTGTATTCGAGAAGGAGTGACTAAACGGGAGGGCTTGTGTGTTGTTTCTGACAGGCACAAAGGAATACTGGCTGCCATGCGCGAACCTGAATGGCAGGAGCCTAAGGCATTCCATCGTGTATGTGTTCGTCACCTGCAAGGAAATTTCATGACCAATGTTAAAGATGAGGTTTTGAAAGCTAAACTTGGAGAAGTGCCATATGCCAAGAAGGAGTTGAAGTTCAAGAAAAAGTTTGAAGAGCTCTTACAACTGTTGAAAGATAAGCCACTTGTTCGCAAATGGTTGGAAGATATGGATGTGGAACGATGGACACAGGCGTTCGACAACGGTGGATATCGCTGGGGAAACATGACTACGAATGCTTCAGAATGTCTGAACAAAATTTTGAAGAATGGTCGTGATTTGCCAGTTTCTTCGCTGGTTATGTACACTTTCAGGCAAACAGCTGCTTATTTCGTGAAGCGTAGCCAGAGTCAGTACAACATCAACGGAGCAATATGTCCTCCCAAAATCAGTGACAGATTGGCAGAACTACGGGCTAGGGCTCAGTTCCACATAGTGATGATGTACAATCCAGTAAGCCATGTTTTTGATGTATTGACCAGAAAGAACCATGTCACGTACCGGGTTTGCCTAGACACACGAACTTGTTCATGTGCAAAGTGGACATTATTCAAGTATCCTTATTCTCACGCCATGGCAGCTTGCAGTTATGCCCGGATTGATGACACAGTTTATGTCCCCAAAGAATATACGCTCGAAGCGTACTACATGACATGGAGTTATTTTTTCAACCCCTTACTTCACGAGGATTTGTGGCGAGACTATAACGAACCTGTTTATGTTCCTAATCCAAGATTCAGACGTAACAAAGCTGGAAGACCCCCCGACCAGAAGAAGGCGTACCAATATGGACCAGCGATGTCCTCATTTAGGGGAATCCAGCAGCCAAGCAGCGTCTTCATCTAATCCGACCCCGTGAATTCAGCGATTCACACACTGTCAACTAGTGGGTCACAACAAACGTGCATGTCCGACTCGATACCAGAATTAAACTATCCATCAATGTTTGTAACTCCTGTATCCTTAATGTGACGTGTTCAAGTTGCAGTCTTATCTATCAAATAAAAATTCCAACTAATATTCAACTAATATAGTGACAAAACACGACGACAAATGTCGAACATTCATACAAACAACCAATATTCAACTAATATAGTGACAAAACATGACGACAAATGTCGAACATTCATACAAACAACCAATATTCTACTAATATAGTGACAAAACATGACGACAAAAGCTCAACTACCACCTCGACCTCTCCGTGGCCTCATCCGAGGAAAGTTCATGCGCATGAACGACCATCTTGACTCCCCACGCTCCCTCTCGGAAACGCGCAGTGGTTGTGAAGAGCTAGATGGTCGGTTCTGAGCATCCATCTGCTCTTCAATATGTGTATCATCCACATCCATCTGATCTTCATCTTCATAAGCCTCGTCTCCTCCTTCATAATCATCCACTGCATCGCCTGAATTAACATAATAAATTACGAATTGTTCGTATCATATGTCAACAAAATACTGATAATACAATGTACCTGCATCGAGAATAACAGTCGTCGGATCAACACCCACAATACTAGGATCCGTAAGCTTTCCAATTTCCGTGTAAGCGGTGTGGAAAATTCTATGAAATCCCCTTCGTGAATAATCATCCGTGCAGTTGAGGAAAAAATCGCTGGCATCACGTGCATTCATGACGAGTGCACGTATCTGCAATTTACATTTTTTTTAGTCAGTGAACCGATATATCTTAAATATATCCATAAATAATAAAAGCAGAAAAAAAACTTACATTCTCAGGAATGATATGAGAATCTGGACGATAAGCATGACTAGGTCGTGTCTGATGTGCATCGTCCTCCCCAACCTCCTCCACCTCATCGTCAATCATCGGCTGAATTAATCGACGCGTGTGGGTGGCATTGTTGGGTTGTGGAGCCTGATTAGATTATTGGGCTGGTCCAGTTTAGGAAGTCCATAATCTTGGCAGTGAGGTTTAGGGTTTCTATTTCTTAATTAGATAATTAAGGTTTAGATGGTTACCCTATTTATACCCAACTTCATTATTGTAATTGTATCCAACATCATAGTGAAGAAAACCCTGGCTTGGTAGTGCCCCCAGACGTAGTCACATTCGGTGGTGAACTGGGTATCAAATTCCTTATGTTCTTTGTCGTTGTTTTCTTTCATTACTGCTTTAGATCCTAACAACTGGTATCAGAGCTTAGGTTGTAGCAGTCATGCAGAGAGATGGAAACATCCGGTGGAGAAATTCGATGGGTCGGATTTTGGGTTCTGGAAGATGCAGATTGAGGATTACCTGTATGGTAATGATTTACATCTACCAATTGATGGCGAGAAACCAGAGGGTATGGAGGACAACGTGTGGAAGCTGTTGGACAGAAAGGCGATGAGCGCGGTTCGTTTGTCGTTGTCCAGAGACGTAGCATATCACACGGTCAAGGCCAAGACGATGAAGGAGATGTTGGATACGCTGTCGGCGCTGTATGAGAAACCATCCGCGGCAAACAAGGTTCACCTGATGCGGCGACTTTTCAATCTCGGGATGGCAGAGGGTGTGGGGGTGGCTAAACACTTGAGCGAGTTTAATATGATAATCACGCAGCTGAGCTCGGTTAATATTAAATTCGATGAGGAGGTACAAGCCATAATTTTATTATCTTCCTTGCCAGAGAGTTGGAGTGGGACGGTTACAGCAGTAAGTGCGACAGCAGGAAAGGAGGAACTTAAGCTTGATGAAGTTAGAGACTTGGTAGTGAGTGAAGCAACTCGCAGGAGAGAGTCGGAGTCTACTTCAGGATTAGCTTTGAAGGTTGGATGCAGAGGCAGGTCAAAGTTCAGAGGGAATGATGGACCTGTGAAAGATAAAAGCAAAGTCAAGTGCTGGAATTGTGATAGGTTCAGCCATTACAAGAGTGAGTGTAAGGAATCGTCACGGGATATGTTAGGGAGTGCAACCACAGAAGATATAGCAGATGCATTGATATTGAGTGTCAAAGATCTAGTAGAGGCTTGGGTGTTGGATTCTGGAGCTTCGTTTCATTCATGCAGTAGTGGCGGCGTAATGGAAAATTACATCTCTGGAGATTTCGGGAAGGTGTATCTTGGTGATGTTGAGCCTTTAGAAGTCGTGGGGAAAGAAGATGTTAGAATCAAAACACCAGCTGGATCTATGCTGCAGTTGCGTGGAGTAAGGCACATTCCTGGGTTGAAGAAGAATTTGGTATCAGTTGGGCAGTTAGATGAAGATGGTTATGAGGTAACCTTCAGCTGTAGGAACTGGAAGATAGCAAAGGGGGCTAGGGTGATAGCTCAAGGAAAGAAGGAAGGAATGTTGTACAATGTGAGGAACGTTCGGAACGGCATCGCAGGTTTAGGTGGGAGCGGTGATGCAGATTTGTGGCACTGTTGTTGTGGTCACATGAATCAGAAAGTTTCGCAGAGTAGCAAAACTTTGAAGAGGAGAAAGTTGAAGCTGTGCATTGCTTCAACGGGGCTCAAGACGTGAGCTGAAGGTTTGGCACTACCGCATGCATGGGTTATTCAGGACGAAGACAATTACGATTAGAATCAGTCTCCAGGTGGGATATTGTTGGGTTGTGGAGCCTGATTAGATTATTGGGCTGGTCCAGTTTAGGAAGTCTATAATCTTGGCAGTGAGGTTTAGGGTTTCTATTTCTTAATTAGATAATTAGGGTTTAGATGGTTACCCTATTTATACCCAACTTCATTATTGTAATTGTATCCAACATCACAGTGAAGAAAACCCTGGCTTGGTAGTGCCCCCAGACGTAGTCACATTCGGTGGCAAACATGGTATCAAATTCCTTGTGTTCTTTGTCGTTGTTTTCTTTCATTACTGCTTTAGATCCTAACATGCATACCACTCATAATTCTGTGAAGTGGGTATGTCGATCTGGTTACCCGGGTGCACCATGTCTCTATCGATCAATCGCTCATGTCGAGTAACCCACATGGCAATGTACCTCGCATGAAAGACACCCCAATCTCTATTCTTCTTCCTATCCATACCGTGACATTCGTCTGAACATCCAATTGCATTTACAGGGACACCCTGAAGGTAACCGTATTGTCTGTAAACCCATCCTGAATGATGCCACTCGATAATATTGAAGCAAATAAGAGGGACATCAGCTCTCCAAGTAGTTTCACGACCCTCGCGACAAGTCGGGTTCAGCCAATGAAACATGCTCTCATCGTACGGTCTCCATATGAAATCTCCCGCGCGCATCTTCTGTAATGCTTCACGATACTGCAACAAACTCTCATGGGGTACCCCTACATATTTTTTAGGCCCCAACCAGTTCCTGCACATATAAATAAATTATTCTGTAAAATAACATGAAAACTTAAATAATTTATAAAATAAAAATATCAAATATAAACACTTACAACAACGACCATGCTCCTCGCAAATCAGGATCAAATTCTGCTTCCGGGGGCGGTACCACAAATGGAACTGTGATCGTAGGCACACCGATCCGAGATAGTCTCTCCCAGCACCAAAACTGAATAATCAATGGCGCCCCAGCCAAACCTCTGTGTCCGATCAGAGATGCACTGCACATATTACTATACAGACACGCCAATACAGCACTTCCCCAACTATAATCACGAATCCTATCAAGATCCTCTAGCAAGGGAAGAAAGCAGAGCGGAATCGTGTTACCGCTCTTATCAGAGAACAAAGTGGTTCCTATCAGATTGAGCAGATACGCCCTAGCGTATTTCTTCAACGTCTCCTCATCCGCATCATCAGGAATCACTCGCAAATGGTCCTTAAACCAACTTCGCTTCGCAATAGCAGGCGATTACTGTCGCGTTCGGGGTTTGCCCCTAACAATCTTTGACAAACCTCTTCAAAATTGATCTGCGACCTGCCTGTCACGGGCATTCCTTCTACAGGCAGCCCGATAAGAAGTGACACGTCCTGTAATGTGATTGTTGCTTCACTTTCATTAAAATGAAAGGTGTGAGTTTCTGGCCTCCACCTCTCGATCGCAGCTGTCAATAATGACGGGTCAACCCTCACACTTGCCACCTGAGTCCACGGATAAAAACCAGCAACTACCACATAAGGGCGTATGCGAGCATCAAGTTTCAATTTACCCCCTTTATGAATCTTAAGGGGTATATTGGCAATCCCTTTCGTATCCAACTGTGAAACAACATTGTAATCCAACATTAGTAACATATTAATTTATGATGATAATTAACATAATTTAACATACTAACTTCTGGGTTCCAAATCGCCTCGGTACGATGAGTCTTCTGCCGACTTAGGACTGAGTTGTCAATTGGACATGGCTGAATTATGTCATCCGCATCCATATTCGGATGCAATATAGCTTGTGATGGTCTTTGTGACATTGAGGGTCTGTGTGAGTCCATAGCTACATCACATAAATCAAAATACCATAAGTATTTCAACAATTCAATATTATAACAAATTCAATATGAACACAACCTCAACAATTACACAATTTCATCACCAATTACACAATTAAACAATTAACCACCAATTACACAATTACACAATTTCATCACCAATTACACAAATACACAATTAACCACCAATCACAATCAACAATTACACATCTACACAATTCAATATGAACACAACCTCAAAATCAACTATTAAAAGCAACAATTCAATCAATTTCAACAATTGAAATCAACAATTGACAATCAATCACCCCTATTATTCTACAAATTAACAATTAACACTCAAATTAACACAAACTAATATAATTCAACTTAATACCGGCCAATTGAGAATCGGAATCAACGAAGGCGGGGGGACGACGGTGGTGGTCGGCGGTGGTCGGCTCGGAGGAACAGATCGGCGGGGAGGAGGAGCAAAATGGAGAGAGATCGGCGGGGAGAAGAAAAGAACGAACCCTCGTTCTTAATTCGATTGTTCTCGGTTTATCATAAGCCGAGATCTTTAGGTTATTGGTTCCTGAAAAACTGAGACTATACGTGGCTTCCACGCTGGCTCAAATGGTCCACGTCGGTCCCAGACCTAGCCACGTTGTCTGTTTCGACAGATTACCGGTTCCTGAAAAACCAAGAATATTATTACCGGTTAATCAGAAACCGAGAATGTGCAAAATTGATGTTACCGGTATATGGTAAGCCGAGAATTTAACAAAAAGGGGCCATCCAGTTATTTGAGTTTGAAAAGGGGCAAACTGGTGAATTGAGTTTCAAAAAGAGGCAAACGAGGCAATAACCCCTCCAGTTGTGTTGTTCAGACGAGATTTCCGATATTCGGTACTTAAAGGCTGAAGATTGTGGTGCTATTCAGTGAAATCTACATGGCTGTCTTAATTTCTATTTTTTTGTTTGAGCTCATTGGTAACTGTTGAAATTGAAATTTTGTATGTACTGCACGAGTATGCCAACTGCTTCAGCACTTAAAAGCTGGAGGGGATGTCAAACAACAACCTACATGCCTTGATGACTCTTGTAATCCAGTCCCATGTCCAGGTAGTAGTCAAGGGGTTACTGCTGTCCCATCTGTGTTTGAAGAGGATGTTGAATGTGGAAGTGGAAGGCACGGAGATGGCAATGGAAAGAGCCTTGAAAGAGGGAATAATCGGAGAAGCTGGAGCTCTGAAGAGAAACGCCTTGCCTAACGCACTAGATAGGCAAAGCCCTGTCGAGAATGATGTGGGCAATGAAGAATTCAATGACACGAACTACTGGAAGGTTGATCAAGAGGTTAGTGTTCCCGAGTAATCTACAAGGGATTGACAAGTAGTCTGCAAAGGATTGACCATCTGACATTCCAACTCCCCACCCCTCTCAGCAGCTGCTAACGGCTTCCACAGGCAAGGACCACTCATTACTATGTACATTAGTTTTGTGCTATGGGAATGGACTGATGGTATAGTGTGGATATTAGCTGTAACCTTAAATGAAGTTCACGACCATGTCTATTTTCCTTTTTAAACTTTTATCTTTTGGCATAACTTTTCAATGTTATTGCGATTTGTGACTTAAGACTAAAATCGCAATTGTTGTTATGTTATTTTCTTATTAATGTGTGATATTCGAATTCTAAATTTGTTATGGTTATACGTTATAGTATTGTATACAGGTTAAATTTTATTAGGTTACAAAATAGGTAAAAAAATATGCATATATGATATATATATAAATATATTATTTTATTATTTTTAATTCATGCGGGTCAAACCGGTTCGACCCGGTTGAACCACTGATCCATTGACCCAGTGACTTGGCCGGTTCGATGACCGATCCGATTTTAATAACATTGCCCCACATGTGAAAATCATTTAACAAATTCAAATCCAGCACATTTTGATTAGATCGAGTATAATTTAAAAATCTCATCTCGCCAACCAAGAACCGAAAATTGGACTCTGGACGGAGCACCATGGATTAGTATACTAGTTTTTCGTAAGACAGAATCCTCAAGATCCATTTCTTTATACGAGATTCAGCTTCTGAAATGAAAACTCATTGTCAAGTCTCCCCAAACTAAAACCAAAACCCTATCCCTATAAAACAGGCAGAAGATCAGGACGAACATATCTCACAAGGTTTGATCTTTTTCTTATCGGGTCCACAATCCCATCAATCTGATCATAACCCATTTCACTTCACAACAATCCCAGCTCAGATTTTCAGTTACATGACAACAGATCCGAAACCGCCGGTTACAGCCACCGTTGACGGCGGCGATGACGACTTACCGGTCAGCACAGCTGAGTCGTCCCAACGCGCCAAGAAAAACAACAAGCTAAAACTCATCCCGTTGATATTCCTGATCTACTTCGAAGTCGCTGGAGGGCCGTTCGGCGAGGAGCCAGCCGTCCAAACCGCCGGCCCTTTGTTCGCCATCCTTGGTTTCCTCATCTTCCCTCATATGGAGTGTCCTGGAGGCTCTGATCACTGCGGAACTTTCCACAGCGTTTCCAGGCAACGGAGGTTTTGTGATATGGGCAGAGAGAGCTTTCGGCCCCTTCATCGGATCCATGATGGGATCTTTGAAGTTCCTCAGCGGCGTCATCAATACGGCGGCGTTTCCTGTTCTCTGCGTTGACTACATGAAGAAGCTTTTTCCGATTTTAGAAACCGATTGGGAACGAAAAGTCGCCATCACCGGCTCAACTTTAATCCTGGCTTTCTTAAACTACATCGACTTAGCCATCGTCGGATACGTCGCTGTTTTGCTAGGAATCGTGTCTCTAGCTCCGTTCATCCTCATGTCGTTGATAGCCATTCCTCAAATCAAGCCTAATAGATGGATCGACCTCGGCAAAAAAGGATAAAAACGTGACTGGGAATTTGTTTTTCAACACTCTTTTCTTGAACTTGAATTTCTGGGATAACGTCAGCACCTTGGTAGGCGAAGTCGATAAGCCACAGACAACATTTCCAGTCCCTCTATTGTCCGCTGTCATACTTACTTGCTTCAGTTACCTCCTTCCTCTGATAGCCGTTATCGGTGCAGTCGACGTGCCCCAGGACTCCCGGGGCTCGGACTTCCACGCCGACGCGGCTAAAATAATAGCTGGCCAGTGGCTTAAAATCTGGGTAGAGATTGGCGCTGTATTGTCCGCAATTGGACTCTTCGAAGCTCAATTGAGCGCCAGCGCTTACCAATTAGAAGGTATGACTGATTTAGCAATTGCGTCGAAATTCTTCTCCAATCTCCAATAGATCGAAGTGGTTCGATACGCCGTGGGTCGGAATCCTTTTATCCACCGTCGTCACTCTCGGCGTGTCGTTCATGAACTTCACCGACTTGATCTCGTCATCCAATTTTCTATACAGTCTGGGGATGCTGATAGAGTTCTCGTCATTTCTATGGCTGCGGAGGAAAATGCCGACGCTGAAGAGGCCTTACAGAGTGCCGATGAAGCTGCCGGGGCTGGTCGTGATGTGTTTGATTCCTTCGGCGTTTCTAGTGGTGATTATGGTGATTGCGACAGAGATGGTGTTCTTGGTGAGCGGGTTGATGACGGCTCGATCGATCGGGTGGTATTTTGTTATGAAGCTGTGTAAGTCCAAAAGGTGGATCAAATTCAGCAGTGGTGGCCGCCAGGAGTACGAGCAAGAAGATTTTTCTTCTTCTTTAGTTTAGGTTGGATTAATATCAAAATGGTGTTAACTCTTTTAATCATTTGCAGATTCATGTGTTTCTCGTCTCTGAGTCTCGTGTATGTGTGTTTTTTTATTGGGAGCTTAAGCTCCGAGTTAGTATCTATTCTTTTTTTTGTGCTTGAAAGGGACTTGAACCCGGACTGCCACACGCACCAGAGGAGCTGCCATACCCCGTGTATGTGTGTTAGTATTAGAAATTTTTAATATTTACAAATTAGTGATGACAATCTAATCTTTCTTTTGATGAATAGATATTATTTCTCCGATCAAACATAACTTTTTTTATAATGGTTACAATTATCCATAATATTTTAATACATATTGTGATAATATTCTTATCTAGTATATATATTGATAATCAAAAGTCTATTTAGGAATATCAATCTGATCCTAAAATTGTTAGTATATATATCCACAACAAAAGTACAAACTAGATTCGACATCTTTTGCTACGGATCCGCATATCCGTCCGGAGTTCATTAGTACTATGAGGAATATGAATGTGTGTATTTGATGAGTCGTATTTATACGATTTGTCGAATCAACTAATCCCGTTTATTTCGATACTTTTATATGCGAACATTTACTTTTCAGTATGTTTTTGCATCTCAGGTGTTTTGGAAGCTCCAGGAGGAAACGCGCGTAAAAGATGACATTTCGTGCCAAAAACACCACAATGACAGATCAGACCTTTGGACGTTCAACGGAGCGCTGGGAAAGGACCGCTGATCCGAAAAATACGAGCCATATGTTACGTAGCTAACTAAATTCCCTACAACTCTTTAGTTCACCCCGAGAGCATCCGAGGTCGTTTAGATGGTGAAATCAAGAGTCAAAGTCGGGAAACAGTGACCACCGCGCCCACAGAAGACATAAGCAGTACCGATAACGTCAAGGCAAGGCGCGGTGGTAACGTATACACAAGGCGCGGTCGCTACTATCAGCACGCGTTTTGATTATGTCAGCAAGCCCGATACTTGGAAATTGAGCCCAAAAACAGACTTGGAAACTCAAGTTTTTGCTATAAATAAGATCTATGGGTTAGGGTTTCAAAGAGGAAATCATTCTACGACGTTTGAAGTCGGCTCTGGAGGAGAAGGCGAAGCTTTCGACGAGAGAAGAGATTTTTCTACTATTCATCATGTAGCTAACCAGTTTAGGGTTTCGCATATTGTGACTATGTTATGAGATTCCGTTCTTAATGCAATTTTATGTTTCTCTAGTTCTTGTGCTTATTCCATGAATTAATTTGTGAGGTTAAGTGGAAGCTTTGTCGCAAAGCTTAATGAAACAATTAATTTTTACCATTAATATCTACTGGAAACTTTGTCGTAAAGGTAGATCGTAACACCTAGGCTAAATAATACCTTTGTCGGATTATTAAGTTTAGGAAAGAACTAGAAGTCTAACACCTTTGTCGGGTTAGATTGTGGTGTATCACCTTTGTCGGGATACTTAGGGTTGTTACCTTTGTCGGAACAACCACACTTAGAAACATGCAATTAGATATTTAGCAGTCGATGATAAACATGTCACAATAGAAACCTAAGCTGAATGCTCTCTCTGATTGGAATCTTTTGCTCTTTTCTCTTTTGCACTCATTATTGCTCACAAATCCCCTTTTTAATTGTTTTCAGTAACAGCTTCAGCAACACCAGCTCCCTTGGATTCGACCCTGCTTGCCACTATACTAGTTGTTTGCAGGAGATATAAATATTAAGTTTGACGTGTCAGACGACGTGCGTCAGTATTCAATATTCATATGAACCAAATAGTCTACATATACAGTATAAGAGATGAATAAGAGTCTGAATCAAATACACACAGTAAAATTTAAACTAAATATAATTACCAAAATATATCTCTAATCCTCTAACTCATGATCAGTCAACAAAACTGAATTTGAGAGAAGAATACATGGCGAGGCGATTCACACATTTAAAATTAAAATGGAGTTGCCATTTGTTTCCACAACCTTTTTAAGCCAGGTGATGTTGTTGCGCTTACCGAATCATAAACCTTATAGTCATATGCCTTTTTGTAGAGATTATACGCAACAAATCTTGCAACTAAATGAATGTAAACAACAAAGAACACACAGATGTATACTGGTTCGGAACAGGTGGTTCCTACTCCAGTCAAGAAGAGGGGCGGACTCTTTATTGATTGAAATGATGGTAGTACAATGATCGGAGTACACAATAGAAACTACTTGCAAGCTCTCGTCTCTCAATTTGATCTCAGTCGAACAATTGAATCCCAAATCACCAAGAACCCTGATGGACCATAATTATACGAATCAAAAACACAGTAAAACCCACCAAATTAGACGGTTTGTCTATCTAACTTCTACTTGTTAGTCCCGATATATTTCTACAGGGTATTTTGGCACTTAGAGAGAAAACACGCTAAGGAGAGGATTTTACGCTGAAAAGATATTACGAGTCAATCCAAGGTCAAGATCAGACGCTGAATGCAGAAATCTCAAGATCCTGACATTGAATTACTCAAAACAAATCCATCCGAGGAAAAACCAAAGTCAGACCGGGGCGAAAATGGACTGATAGTTTTGTGAAAACTACGCAAAAATCACACAAACTCTCATCCTTATCCACCATGACCGGCGGCTTAAGGGAGGAGGTGGCCAAAACCACCTCCCTTCCTCCTCCATGACCGGCTACCCGGCGGCTTTACCTCCTCCCCTCCTCACCATGGGAATGTGACATGTGGTGGCTTCTCCTCCACAAGCTCATCTCTTCCTCCTCCACCCTTGGATCAAAAACACATGCCATTCATCTCCACCACCCATCTCCTCCTCCTTTGGCTATAAAAGGAGGCCATCTCCTCCTCATTTGTATCATCCATCCACCACAAATCACAAATGTATTAGAGAGATAGAGGGCTTAACCCTCTTCTCTTCACTTTCAATAAATATTGTTCTTCATTTTGGAGCTACTTTTGGCGTTTGGATCTTGCCTAGGAGCTCCTCTCCTCCGCTTATTGTAAGGTATAAAATTACTTTCAAGTATTATTTGTTTTTACTTTAAAGTTATTTTATTATTCGGTACCCTTGTTCAAGACAATAGTTTGCTTGTATTCCTTGACATGAATACAAGCAGCTAAAAGCTTGTACTCGGTCGCAGGGGTGTACTTGTATTATAAATGTTTTAGACTCTACTCTTAGAGTATCTCTGTATTCAAAACTTGTTCTATGTGCCATATATAGTCAGAATTTCCAAGGTTGAGTGGAAGCTGTAACAATCAAAGCTCTTCTGTGGGGATTCGTGAACATACTCAGTAAGTGGAAGCTGTAACAAGCAAAACTTATCTGAGGAGTTCGACTTATCTAAAAAACCATTTTGGGAAATCGTAACAGAAGATCAAATGGATGCACATAAGGCTAAGATACTTCGAAATGAAAAATTAGTCTAAAGTAGAACAAGTGTTTTAAATGGTGTTGCAAGTCTTGCGCTAGAAATAGCCTCGATTCATCTTTGAATACTTAGCATGATCATTTCAAGTGTTCTACGCGATGTTGCAAGTCTTGTGTTAGGAATAGCCTCGATTCATCTTCGAACACTTGGTATAATCATTAGCGGTCAATGATAAACAAATATGATACAAGGCCCCTAAAACCGAATCCTTTCCTTACAGTCTATTATTGTAATTTACTTTCAGTTCTCAAATCACACTCAAACTCAACCCCAATCGCATTTAATTTCTGCATAAGCTTCATTAAATAACAACTAATCCACACTGACTCCCTTGGGTTCGACCCCTACTTACCACTTGCTACCCAGTAGTAAAGTCGCGAGTAGCGGACTTATAAATTTATTTGTACATTTGCTCTGACGACAAGCATCTGTCAAACCCTGATTCCTTTTCTCTGGTAATTGCGAAGAAGATGAGTGAGTCAACCCAGTGATCTGACTCAATTATATATCCGTTAGGACGAGCGAACTCGAGAACAATCCAAAACGCTGAGCATCCTTCGTTGCATCCCTCGAAATGTTACCGTTCCATTAAACCTTAGGCGTGCACTCCCTTGGATTTGAAACGACGACACTTCGACCAACTGCTTTAACAGAAACTCACGCCTTGCCCTTGACGATGACGTTCCATTAAACCGGACCTAGCACCTTTGCTCAACGCTGTCGTTTTCCTTTATCTTCAAAGTTCCCTCTTGGCGCTCTCTCCAAACGACACAGGTTGAAACCAACTCCAGACCAAACGCCGTCGTTTAGCCCTGTATCCTCTAAACTGACCAGTTTATTCTTTAGTTCCTCCAGGCCATACAGACCTATTCAAGCCCCTGCAAATCCTATATACTACCATCAAAATACCTCAAGTAGTTCACAATCATAAATTACAATCCTCCACCTTGGTTGTTAACTACTTACTCAGCCCATATGCCCCTCTCCTCTCATCCTGCCTCAGGGTTCATCCATCAACCCTATCAGCTCCAAGCATTAATCAAATTTCTCACTTGGAACTGATTTTGTCAACATGTCGGCAGGGTTCTCCTTGGTCCCTATCTTCACAACTTGAACAACTCCAGTATCAGTTACATCCCTTACGAAGTGCATCCTCACATCTATGTGCTTGGACCTCTAATGGAAGACATGATGCTTTGAAAGATGTATGGCTCCTTGACTATCACTATGAACCTTAACACAGCTCTGTCCATGTCCCAATTCTGTCATCAACCCTTTCATCCATAGAGCTTCCTTGGCTGCCTCGGTTATGGCCATAAACTCTACTTCAGTTGTTGAAAGTGCTACCACCTTCTGAAGATTAGCCTTCCAGGATACAGCTGTTCCAAAAACTGTGAAAACCAACCCAGTCTGTGATTTCCTTGTATCAATGTTTCCAGCATAATCTGAATCCACAAAGCCTTTGATAATCTCATCACTGACTTGCCCTTTACCATAAACCAGTCCTTTTCCTAATGTTTCTTTTATGTACCTCAGCAACCACTTCACAGCTTGCCAATGATACTTTCCAGGATTAGCCATATGTCTGCTCACCAAGCTAACTCCATGAGCTATGTCTGGCCTTGTGCAGACCATTGCATACATCAAGCATCCCACTGCATTAGAGTAGGGCACATTCTCCATATAAGCCTTTTCTTCCTCGGTTTCTGGTTCTTGATCCTTACTCAGTTTAAAGTGACTTGCCACAGGTGTTAGTACTGGTTTTGCATTCTTCATATCAAACTTCTCCACCACTTTAGTTAGATAATCAGTCTGACACAGGAATATCCTCTTTTCTTTCCTATTTCTTCTTATCTGCATACCCAAAATTTTCTTGGCACCACCAAAGTCCTTCATTTCAAAGTTAGTATGCAACTGCACTTTAAGATCATTAATAGCAGCCATATCATGGCTTGCAATAAGCATATCATCCACATACAACAACAGATATATAACAGACTGCCCTTGTACATGTTTATAATAGATACACCAATCATAATCTGATCTCTTAAAGCCACAGGTAAAAATAAACTCATCAAATCTTTTATACCACAGTCTAGGTGATTCTTTTCAGGATCACCAATTACAAAGCCTGCAGGCTGTCTCATGTAGATAGTCTCATCAAGATTACCATGCAAGAATGCAATTTTAACATCAAGTTGTTCTAGTTCATAATCAAAATAAGCCACTAGAGACAACATGATCCTAATAGACCTATGTTTAACAACAGGAGAAAATATTTCATTAAAGTCAATACCTTCCTTTTGTGTGAAACCTCTTGCAACTAACCTTGCCTTCAATATGGGAGGTTCTACCCCTGGTATACCCTCCTTCCTTGTGAAAATCCATTTGCTTCCCACAAGTCTTGTTTTAGCAGGCCTATCCACAATTTCCCAAGTTTTGTTCTTCTTTAAGGAGTCCAGCTCATCATGCATTGCCTTAAGCCACTGCTTTCCTTCAGTCCCATTCACTGCATCTTGTACATTCTCAGGTTCATGATTAGAAATAATTTCAGCAACATTACAAGCATAATTGATCATATCTTCAAAACCATACATAACAGGTGCTCTACGATTTCTTCCTAGGCCTATCTCTTGTAAGCCAATAATCATTACTTTCACTATGATCATTATTATCATTTGTTTCATCATCATTACCCTGAGATTCAAGTATTACATCAGGACTGTTTTCATGTTCAAGCTCCACCTCAGGGTCTACACCTTCAGTTCTAGAAACCAAATCAGTATCATCTTTTTCAAGACTTAACTCCACCTGTTTAACATTTTTATTAAAGATGAAAGTAGACTCATCAAATCTTACATCTTTACTGATAATAAACCCTTTTATGACCATCCTCTAAGCATCACAGTTTATATGCTTTTGTTCCATCAGGATATCCAATAAACACACATTTTAAAGCTCTAGGTTCTAGTTTACTCTGCTTCATTGTTGCACAGCACAACCAAAAATCCTAAGCCTATCATACTCATCTAAATGATCAGTCCAAACTTGCATAGGAGTTTTAAAGCTCAAAACAGATGAAGGACTTCTATTTATCAAGTAACATGTAGTATGGGCAGCTTCAGCCCAAAATGTTTTTGGCAAACCTGATTGAATCAGCATACATCTTACCCTCTCCAAGAGTGTTCTGTTGAACCTCTCAGCCAGGCCATTCTTTTGTGGGTTACCTGGTGTTGTGTGATGTTTCACAATGCCATTCTCCTTGCAAAAGCTCAGGAAAGCACTGTCCAAATACTCCAGGCCATTGTCAGTCCTCAAATACTTTACCTTCAGACCAGATAGGTTCTCAACCATCATTTTCCAGTTCTTGAAAGTCTCAAATGCCTCAAATTTCTGTGCTAAAAAATATACCCAAGATCTGCTGGTAAAATCATCAAGTAAAGACATTAAATACCTTTTACCACCATGGGATTGAACTCTAGTTGGTCCCCAAAGATCTGAGTGAATATAGTCAAGTTTAGCCTTAGTAACATGTTTACCTTTTCCAAAACTCAACTTAGTGGACATACCTAAAACACAATTTTGACAAAATTCAATTTTGCTTACATGATCCTTATCAAAGCAACCTTGGCCATGCAATTTTTGTAGGCCTAACTGACCTAAGTGTCCTAGTCTTAAGTGCCACAAAACTGTTCTATCTTTTTCAGACTCACTATAGTTCACATCACTAATCATCATTGTGTTACCTTCTAGCACATCAATCTCATTTTGTCTCTTACCCTTTAATTTCAGCACATTCCCTTTAAAAACTTCTATTAAACCACTTTCAGCCTTAAAGACACAGCCTGTGCTTCTAGCATGCCCAAAGAAATTAGATTCCTTTTCAAGTCAAGGACATACCTCACACTTGAGAGTTTGAACTTAGGTCCATCAGCCATCTTGATCCAAATGGTGCCAATTCCCACCATCTTACATGCCTTTTTATTGCCCAAATGCACAATGATATGGCATATGACAAGTCAGGCCTAGAACTAATCATGGCATACATGACAGATCCAATAGCATTAGCATAAGGTACTTGTTCCATTTTAGCAAACTCAATATCAGATTTAGGACTTTGTGACTTGGACAGAATAAAGTGAGGAGCTAATGACACTTGTACAGGTTTACAATAAAGACTACTAAACTTAGATACTATTTTCTCTAAGTAATGCCTTTGGTGTTATTTTAGAAAATATTTGCTCATATCTCTATCAATAACCATGCCCAATATTTTCTTTGCCTTTCCTAAATCTTTCATGTCAAATTATGAGCTTAACTGTGATTTCGGCACCTTAATCTTATCAACTGACTTACTTATCAACAATATATCATCCACATATAAGAGCATGTAAACAGGGCAATCATCAAACAGATGCATAATATAAACATGGATCAAAGTTACTTCTCACAAATCCCAGTTTAAGCACATATGAATCAAACCTTTTATACCATAATCTTGGACTTTGTTTCAAGTAACAAGCATGTTCAGGGCATTTCTTATTAATAAAACCAGGAGGTTGTTTCACGTAAATTTGCTCATCTAACTCTCCATGAAAGAAAGCTGTCTTAACATCTAGTTGTTCAAGTTCCAAGTCATTTATAGCAACCAATGCAAGAATGATCCTAATAGTCTTAAACTTAAGTAATCAATACCTTCTTTTTGAGTAAATTCCTTGGCAACCAGCCATGCTTTATACCCTGGTGGATCTTAATCCTTGATCCTGAATAGCCACCTGCAATCAACCAGCTTATAGTGTTTTGGCTTTTTCACCAGAACCCAAGTATAGTTAGTCTTATGAGACTCCATCTCATCTAACATGGCCTTCTTCCCTTTCTCACTATCCTTACCCTTAACTGCTTCCTCATATGTATCAGGCTCATTCTTAATTTCCTTAGCAGCTTCTAGGGCAGTGGATACAAAATTAGCTTGGGAATATCTAGTGGAAATCCTAGGCTCTTCTAGGCCTATCTCTTGCAAGTTGCCAGCCTGCTAGCACATCTTGGGTAGTAATCTCATTTTCCTCCACCTGATCTACATTCTAAACATGTTCATTATGTTCATTTTGGTTATTGTCTGATTCTGGTTGGGGCATATCTTGTTCTAAATGGCGCTCTACCTGGTCAGGTTGCTCATTATTTTCAGGAGGATCTATGTTAAACAAGGTTCTTTCAGATGATGGTGCAGAGGAGGTCTCAGTATTGGCTTCACTATTATTTTTATATGGGAAGGTATTCTCATAAAAAATAACATCTCTACTAATAAGTATTTTAATTCCCCTAGCATTCATATCCCATAATCTATACCCTTTAGTACCCATAGATCTTTGACAACCTAAGAAGATACACTTAGTTGATCTAGTATCCAATTTCCTCTCCCTGTTGTGAGCATGTGCAGCACACCCAAAGATTTTCAATTCTCTAAGGTCAGGCTTTCTATCATTCCACAGTTCGATAGGTCATTTAAAATCAAGCATCCTATTAGGACTTCTGTTAACAAGATAAGTAGCAGTATAAAGAGCTTCACCCCAAAAATACTTAGGTAAATCAGAAGTGAACAACAAGCATCTCAGTTTTTCAAGCAATGTCCTATTCATTCTTTCAACCACTCCATTTTGCTGTGGAGTCAATCTAACAGTCTTATGTCTCAAAATGACATGCTCATTGCAAAAATTGTCAAACTGAGCATTACAGAATGACAAACCATTATCAGTCCTTAGTGCCTTAACCTTTTTATTAGTCTGATTTTCTTTTATCAGTTTCCACTCTTTAAACTTGGTAAAAGCCTCATCTTTAGTTTTCAGTAAGAAGGTCCATACTCTCCTAGAGTAATCATCTACAATGCTCAGAAAATATTTCCCATGAGTTTCATTAGACTCAGGCCCCCACAAATCAGCATGTAAATACTCTAAGATTACCTTGCTTGAATGGACTCCATTGGTGAATTTCAACCTATATTGTTTGGCCAGCACACATGGTTCACAGAAAGGTAATTGAGTGACCTTTTCAGCAAGGATACCTTGCTTATTCAGGCACTCAAGCCCTTTTTGACTCATGTGTCCCAGTCTAAGATAAGGTAGCATCTTCACAAACAGCAGGGCAGGCTTCATTAACCACACCATTATAGGAACCATCAAGGATATACACACTGCTAGTTTTATTTCCAGTTAACACTTGCCTATCATTTTTAAAAATAGCAAGAACACCATTTTTAGCAGTGTAAGAACAACCAGGATAATCAAGAGCGCCAAGGGAAATTAAGTTTCTTCTTAAGCCAGGGACATATCTTACCTTAGTTAAGGTCACTAATTCGATTAGTCAATTTAAGGTTTACTACCCATTCCCATGACTTACACACATTATTATTTCCCATGTACACAGTTTCACTGTCAGTGTGAGCTAGGCCATCAAACTAATTTTTGTTTGGGCACATATGAGAAGAACAGCCTGAATCCAATACCCATTCATCACTTAGATCCATACTGGTGACAGTTAGGACATCTGGTGATGAATTGGCTTTATCAGATGTCAAGGCTAAGTTAGTTTCAGAGTTCCCATTGGGCTTAGGCCTGGCTAACCATTTATAATAGTTTCTTCTCAAATGACCCATCTTACCACAGAAATAACATTTAGTTTGTGAGGACTGGCCTTGTTGAAAACTTTTATTTCCATTACCATTTTTATCAGACTTAGGCTTAGCTTGGAGCTTATGTTTGTTACTCTGAAATGATGGCTTGCTAGACTTAACAAACAAAGCAGAGGCAGACTTAGCTTTTTGATTCTTAAGCTCTAACTCTCTAGTTTTCAAAGCAGCACAAAATCTATCATATGAAGGCACATCACCAGTATATTGAAAACCATCTTTCACAACATGATATGACTCTGGAATAGCATTCATCAAGATCATTACAAGACTAGTTTCATCAAGAGCATGAACTGTATCCCTAAGCATTAATGACATTTTCAAGAACTCATCAAGATTTTCATCTATAGTCTTAGCAGAGTTCATTTTATATGCAAACAGTGATGCCTTCAAATATGACAAGTTTAGAGCTACTTGATTAGCATGCAATGACTCGATCTTTTTCCACATAGTGAGGGGAGTTTTGCATTCAGATACCTTTCTGATAATACTGTCCCCAAGGCTCAATATTATCAGGTTATAGGCCTCCACCTCAATCTTAGCCTTTTTCGTCTTGTCTTCTTCAGTCCACTTAGTGGCTTCCTCTTCAAGGGCAACCAATACCTTATGTTGGGACAACACGACCTTCATCTTGAGGCACCAGACATTGAAGTCTCCCTTCCCATCATAAGGCGCTATCTCAATCCTTGCTTGCACCATTTTCACCTCGCAAGCAACAATCAAGCAAGTATGAGTACAAGCAAGCAAGTTAGGGCAAAATCAATAACAACAACAGCCAAGAATCAATAAACGGCTCTGATAGCACTGTTGTAACTCAATACTGAATTACTTAATCCAATTCGTTGTTAAGATTCAATACGGAAGCCCTAATTTCGATTTGAGATTGAGAAATAGCAAGAAAGTAAAGCCACAAGAGATTTATACTGGTTCACCTCTAGGTGAGAGGCTAGTCCAGTTCGAGCTCACTAGCTCAGTCCCAGTCCACTATGTCAGTCGTCGAAATTGGCCAAAACATCATCGGAATCGAGCAATCCGATTACAAGCCTCCGTGAGAACCACCAACACCGATCTCTCTATGGAACAATGCTATGCACTCACAATGAACGAAAATCAACTCGCAATCGCTCACTGAGTAAAAGCCCTCAAACAATTTCGGAATCGAATCTCTCTTAGACGTCGAACGAAATCAAAAACGTACTGGAGTGAAGAACCCTAATCCAGCTCGAGTTGCAGCTTTAAATATGATTTCCTCCAGATTGAACTGTAGCCATTGGATGCGCTCGATTTGGACCGTCTAATTCGAACAAACCCGCGCCCTCGGACTTGCTAACGTGGCGTCTTCCGATTGATCGATCTCCAACGACCTCGTAACGACTTGTACCGGCTTCCCCGAGCTTTCAGCAACGAACAACGACTCCGAGTTTGCGCCTGATTTCAAACGCGTCTTTAGGAACAAGAGCTTTGACCTTCAGCGACGTTCTGGACTGACCTTTAACGACGACATCCAAATCCAGCAGAAAAATAGCTGCTTTATTTCTTCACTGATGAATCAATTTTCTTCTTAATCTGAGATTAGTACACTACTGCAAATTGATTCATCTAATTTGCCAACATAGTTGGTATATCTTGTCATGTACCTTTATGAATCTTCACATGAATCAATTATTGTATTGATGCTGTTGAGTAATTTTGATTACTGGTATATCTTGCATATTCGTGTATTTGACAATTTTGGATCTGTCATATATTGGTGTTTTTTCACATTACAATGACCTCGATCAATAATATATGTTATGTTCAGCTTGAGTTCCCAGCTGGATTCCCTTTCATAATTGAAGATAATCCAGGAGAGAAAACTGTGTTATTGAAGAGAAAGTATCAATCGGAAGTTATAAAAGTCCTGGCAGGTACACTGGATCGCGGTGTTGACAATGAGGATGTTGTAGACTCTTGCAATATTCCATTAGTTGTGAGCATCACCAAAGAAAATGACCTGTGCTTGGAGTTTGGCGTTTCTGCTTATCCAGATGAGATATCAATTGACTATATGTCAACTAAGAACCCAAATGTCCATGGAGATCAACTTCCTTTCGAAGGCCCTGATTTCACGTATGCCCAACTTTATAAACATTCTAATTCATGACTTTTGCTGTCTTTGTTGCTCTTTTAGATGGTCGTGGCTGTGCTAACAACTAAAGTTATCACTTACAGGGATTTGGACGAGAACTTGCAGAAGGCTTTTCATAAGTACCTCGATATCAGAGGTATCAATTTTGGTGTAGGCAACTTCATGATCAAGTATATGGTAGCTAAGGATGCGAAGGAGTACCTGCGGTGGCTAAAGAGTCTCCAAAACTTTCATAAATAATTCACTTTCATGAAACTTCAGAGCTCCCACAATTTTCACAGATTTAATTCTGCTCTAGAGTCGGACAGTTTCAGAATGTTCTTATATTTACTCAATTTTTGAAAGGCAGGATTAAAATGAGACGATATGACAACAATTAGATCGTTTCGACTAGTTGCAGCAGCTAAGAATACTTTTTTTCAAATGGATGCATATGTAAACAATGCATTTTGTTTGATGATCTAGATGAAAAGGTGTACATAAGAGTGCCTACTGGATCATATTCCTTGTGAACAACCTCGTGATTTTGTTTGCCAAAAAGATTGTATGCACTCGAACAAGCATCCATGCAATGACTAAACACACTCACTTAAGCCTTGATTGCCTTTGGTTTCATGCAAAGGGCAATGACGCAAACTCGCTTAAGCCTTGATTGCCTATGGTTTCATGCAAAGGCTAACGAGACTACTCATTGTTCACTTATGAAGAGAATCGTGTCTGCTTGGCCCTGCTAGTTTCATGTAGACAACATATCATCATATCAGGTGCTTCATGCGGCCCTGTTATGTTGTCTTTGTTTTATAAAGCGGATTGGGCAGCTTGTCCCTAACTCGTCGATTCATTTCGGGTTATTGTATTTTCCTCAGTGTCCCGGTGATCTCTCTCGGAAGAACAAGAAATATGGAATTGTCTCTCGGAAGACTAATAAATATGGCTCACGGAGCTCATTTGGCTATGTGGCTCATTGCTCGATATCTTGACTTTCTGACACAGTCATGTGCCCTCCTAGCTTGTTTTGAGTCAACATAGTCGCCATACACATCGTCTGGACTCTTGTATTTCAAGAGCGCACGAAACATATGGAAGTTGAATGCCACATCGTATAACAAACAACACGTCGCTAGTGGGTTCATTCTTTTGCAACTCATCCCCACTCTAGATTAGCCTGTTAATCTATTCACTAGACCACTGTTTTCCTATCCCTATACATTCCCCAAAACATCAAGTTTGGCATTTCGAATAATGTTTTGCATCAAGCTACGCCTCGCTCGAGATGATGTGTAGTTGTTTAATTCAAGGTTGATACTTTTTCTTGGAAGTTAAGATCAAGATGGATTGGATCATATTAAGGTATATCGAGTATTTGATGATGGTCATGTCGAGTTAGTGAACAAAGAGGGAGAAATCTTTAAGGCGAATGGACAAAGACTATAGTTATATCATGGACCGTTGCAGAACTTGGAGAATGGTGAATTAAACCTAGAGGATGTTTCCTCTTGAGATGCAGAGTTCTCGTTGAGACACTTATGCTTAAGCCTAGACGAAGTCTTGCCAAGATGTTAAACTAGGCCTTCATGGGAAGTAAAGCGACTAACTAGCATTTCGTTGGATACTTCATTTGGTGTGCTTTTGACCTAATTATAGAGTACATTAGGTGCATGATGAAGATTGGCAAACCTTTAGTTGAAAATACTTTAAGTGAATTTGAAAGAAAAATAGCAATATTTTTTTGGCAAACAGAGTCTTCCCGTGTCAAGATTTATCGACACGCGGCGACACTTTTTTTAAAGTTAAATTCCACTATTAGAAGTAAGGAATGGACAAGCTCCAAACTCATGTCAGTGCATCCGAGGGAGTTCGAACCGTCGACCTCCTGGTCATTCGCAAGACTGTGACCGCTACACCACTTCCCATGATGCCACACGGTGACACTAGGGCATCTGTTATGCTGACACGGGCTCGTTGCATTAAAAGGGGGAAAATATAAAAACCTAGTTGTGTCCCATAAACGTAGCACGACCCCCTTCTCGCACTAGATTGCCACTGTGTGGCCAAATCAGCCACCACTTGCCTCAATCCAACACCGTCCAGCCACCAACAACAGGCGTTAGCCATCGATTTCGCAATCCTCACCCACCATGGTTTGCCTTAAGTCTTTAACTACCAAGCCCACCAAGACCACCAAGAGATACAAGATAAAGCCCAAACGATTCACTTCCTCCCCCACTGTGACTCTGCCCCTTGAAGAGAAGCACAAGGATGTCTATGACAAGTTCCGTTCATGCAAGGTAACTGATGAGTCGTATTTATTCGACTTGTCGAAATAACTAATCCCATTTATTTTGACACTTTTATATGCAAACATTTATTTTTTAGTATGGTTTTGCATTTCAGGTGTTTCGAAAGCTCAAGGAGAAAAGGAAAAATAAATGACGACGTTCGGTGCCAAAAACATCAAAATGGAAGATCAAAACTTTGAAGCTTTGACAAAGTGCGAGGAGTTGACGAGTCATCCGAAAACTATGAGCTATATGTCGGCGTGTAGCCGACTCAATTCTATACAACTCTCTAGTTCACACCTAGAGGAACCGAGATCATTTAGAAAGCCCAATCAAGAGTCGAATTTAAAACTAATATGCAAAAAGGGTAAAAGCAACTCAGTGTGGACGGCGCCTAGGATAGACATTAGCTCGTCAGTAACGTCTGCATTGGGCCCGACGTTAACGTCCTCATTAGGCATGATGATGTTAGCGATCCAATATGATGATGTCATCAAATCCGAAATTAGAAATTGGCCCTAAGACAGATATGAAACCCTATCAGCATATGTATTTGGTTCTATTCTGATTTCCAATTATTCAATCAAGCATTCGAGGACGGCGAGATTTCTATTTTTCTTCATCATCCAAAAATATTGGTGTTTTATTTTCCATAACGATGAGTAGCTAGATTTTTGTTTCAGTTTAGGGTTTGAATCTTGTGACGAATGTTTTAAGACTCTTTTTCTTAATGCTTAATTCTTGTTTTCATGCTTCTTGTTCGTCATCGCGTAAATTGAATTGTTAGGTTAAGTGGAAATTTTACCGTACGGCTTATTTTAACAACCAATTCTTATCGTTAATATCTACTGGAAACTTTGTCGTAAAGTTAGATTGTAACACTTAGGTTAAATATTATCTTTTTGGGAATATTGTGCTTAGGAGAACTAGAAGCCTATTACTTTTGTGGGAATAGGTTGTGATGTATCACCTTTGCGGGAATACTTTAGGTCATTATCTTTGTCGGAATACCACACTTATAAACATGAATTATTATTATTGGCTTTCAATGATGAATATGTCACAAGTGAAATACCTAAACTAAATATTGTCTTTGATTGAAAAAAACCTTTCTTCGTATTCTTTTTTGCACTCGAATCACTCACAAACCCCCCCCCCTTTCAATTGCTTACAGGATCATAGCTTCAACAAACAGTTCCCTTAGGTTCGACCCTGCTTGCCGCTACACTAGTTATTTGTAGGAAAAATAAATTAAATTAAATTTGACGCATCAGACGACACACGTCAAATTTTGAACTCGACCTTGGCAAAATGTTAAAATAAGCCTTCATGGAGAAGTAAAGGGGCAAGGTAGTGTCTCGTTGGATACTTCATTTGGTGTTCTTTTGACCTAATTATGGAGTCCATTATTTGCATGGTGAAGATTGACAAACCTTTGGTTGAAAATACATAGAGTGAATTTTTTTAAAAAATAGCGATTTTTGGGCAAACAGAGATCTGACCGTGTCACCCATGTCAAGATTTATTGACACAGGCGACACTGGGACGTCAGCTATGCTGACACGGGCTTGTTGCATAAAAGGGGGAAAATATAAAAATCGGATTATGTCCCATAAACGTAGCACGACCCCTTTCTCGCACTTGATTCCAGCCGCGCTGCCAAATCAGCCACCACTTGCCTCAATCCAACCCCGTCCAGCAACAAAAAATAGGCGTAAGCCATCGACTTTGCAATCCTCGCCCACCATGGTTTGCTTGAGTCTGTAGCCACCAAGCCCACCAAAACCACCCAGAGATATAAGATGAAGGCCAAACGATTCACTTCCTTCCCCAACGTGAGTCTGGCCCTTGAAAAGAAGCACAAGGATCTCTATGACAAGTTCCATTCATGCAAGGTAACTCACAGTACTATGCTTCCATGTTTTGATTTGCTAGCTGCATTAGACATGTTAGCTGAAGTCAAGGGCATGGTTGACAAGGCCAGTTTAGGGGTTATCTTCCATGACCATTCTCCAACCTACACCAATAAGTTATGTGAGTTTATTGCATCTTTTGAGAAGAAGGGCCTAGATAAGGGGAACATGCAATCGTTATGAATATGAATTGTGTATTGATATGTGACGAATAAGTCAATAAATACAGTACATGATAGATGTGTATGGTAAGCACAATAATGACAGAATATACAGAATATATGCTATGAATATCTGATGAGAATAATATATTCTCTAACACTCTTCCCCTTCAGACTCATAGTGGATCAACAAGACTGAGTTTGGAGAGAAAGAAGTTGTGATGTGCTCGAGTCTGTGCCTTCCTGAAGCAATCTGCAAGCTGGAGCTCTTAAGGAACATACTGTAGAGCAATGATCTGATCCTGTACCTGTGGCCTCATGTACGAAGCATCCACGCATTTATGCTTGGTGAGCTCATGCTTCATCGGATCGTGAGCAATACTAATATCACCTGTACTGTCAGAGAAGAGAGGAGTCGGTCCAGAAGCAGTAACCCAAAATTCCTCAAGCAACCACCAAAGCCAAGTAACCTCTGTCGTCAACAATGAGAGAACCACCAAGAAATACATAATATCCAGAAAGAGATCTACGATCAGAGTATCACTAGCCCATGTTGCATCAGAGTATGCTCAGAGTCGGAAAGAACTAGAGCGAGGAAAGAAAAGATGGCGAGAGATGGATCCACGAAGATATCCTAGGACACGAAGGAGATGACTATAATGGAGATGAGTGGGAGCAGAAACGAACTGACTTAAGATATGGACAGGGTATGAAATTTCCGGAAGAGTGACTCCTAAATACATCAGACTACCAACAAGATGATGATAACGAGTAGGGTCTTCAAGAGGCTCACCATTGGTGGGACGAAGGTGAACATTAAGTTACATGGGAGGATCAATAATGTGCTGATCACTGAGGAAAGCCCGATCGAGAAGATCTCGAATATACTCTCTTGGGACAAGAGAATCCTTCGGGAGTAGAGGAGATTTCAAGGCCAAGAAAGTACCAATTATGACAAAGATCTTTCATAAGGAACTGAGTATAGAGGCGCTCCTTAACAAAGGCAATATGCTGGGGGTCATCACCAGTGATAAGCATATCATAAACGTAAAGGAGGAGGAGTGTCCGTCCACAAGTGGAAGTATGGATAAACAAGGCTGGGTCATGATCGCTAGCGGTGAAGCTAGCAACTAGGGGTGGACAAAACCCGACCTGACCCGGTCCACTTAATGTCGGGTTAGGGTTCACTTAACCAACACGGTATAATTTTCGGGTCGGGTTAGGGTTGAGGCTCGGGTTACCCGATTTCATAAGTAATATAAAAAATACTAGATTTTTAATGAGATTCAAACCTTATACCTCATCTGAATAAAAATTTATTTGCGTTCTCGTGATATATCACACTACATATGAATATGTAATTGATTTGCAATGAAAAATAAAACTGTAATACTAAACTTTAAAGTATTTATATCATGATAGATGACCATGAATGTTTTGTGCCTTTTATAAATTTTAGTTTTAGGGTCGGGTTTGGGTTCACATAATTGACCCGGTCTTTCGGGCCGGGTTAGGGTTCGAATAACTGACCCGATCATTATTTCAGGCCGGGTTAGGACCAAGCACAACCCGTCCCAACCCGTCCAATGCCCACCCCTACCAGCAACAGTAACAATAGAGGAAAAATGCTCAAACCAAGCTCGAGGCGCTTGCTTAAGACCATAGAGGGAGCGACGAAGGCGAAGGACCATGCCGTCATGGATAGAATATCCTAGGGATGGTCTCATATAAACCTCTTCTCTCAACTCACCGTTTAAAAAATCATTCTTTACATCAAGCTGAGAAATAGACCACTTACGGATAGAGGCAATAGCAAGAAGGGTGCGAATGGTGGTCATGTGGGCAACAGGAGCAAAAGTCTCATCATAGTCACGCCCATACTCTTGCTGAAAACCAAGAGCCACCAGACGAGCTTTATAGCGCTAAAGGGAACCATTAGAGCGGCTCTCAACTGTATAGATCCACTTACACGTGATAAGATGAACATGAGATGGAAGAGAAACCACATCCCAAGTACTAGTCCGCTCAAAGGCGGCCAGTTCTTCTGCCATTGCGTGTTACCATTCCTGATGAAGGATAGCATCACGATAGGAGGTCGGCTCAGCAAGAGTAGCGGCAGTGACATCATAACGTGTCGGAGGGCGAATCGACTAACGATCACGAAGAGCATTCATGCATGGATGCACAGGTGGAGATGGTATAATGGGATAGGATGGCGCATCGGACGGGAATGGCACAATGGGAGGGGATGACGCATTGGATGGGGATGACACATCAGAAGAAAATGACACATCAAGTGGAGATGGTATGTCAGAAGAAGACGGTGCAACCGGCGACGATGGCACAATGGGTGAAGATGGGGATATCATAAACCTCATCTCCTGGATGACTAGTGGAGTCCTGAGGATAAGAGGATATAGTGGGAGATGGAACAAAAGATGGTGAATCGGAAAAGGTAAAAAAGGAGAGGGGCTCGACTAAGGAAGCTGATGAAGAATCAAAGGAAGGACGAGGATAGAAGGGACGAGACTCATCAAAAGTCACATCTCTAGAAATACGGATTCATCTCGCAATTGGATCCCAACATCGATATCCTTTATGTTCATTACTATAACCAAGGAAAACACACTCAATGGACTGAGCAGTCAATTTGGTGCGCTCACGAGGTGCCAGTAAGACATAACACACACAACCAAACAAACGAAGATGAGAATATTCAGGAAGTCGATCAAAAAGACATTCCACGGGAATGCCCCCTGAAGGGTGGAAGACGGCTGCATATTTATCAAGTAAGTGGCTGTAGAGACAGCTTCCGCCCAAAAATGAATGAGAACACTAGAGGCAAGTAAAAGACCATGAAATGTCTCAAAGAGATGACGATGCTTGCGCTCAGCAACGCCATTTTGCGCATGAGCGCCTGGGCAAGAAAATTGGGAGAGTGTCCCCTGCGAAGCTAGGAACTGGCGAAGGTGACGAGATAGAATTCTCCAGCCGAGTCAGCATGAAGAACGCGAATAGGAGAGTCAAACTAAGTACGGATCATGGTGGCAAAATTCTTATAAATAAATAAAACCTCACTACGAGAGGTAATAAAATATATCCACGTGTGACAAGAGATCATCTATAAATAAAATATAATATCGATGACCCCCTTTAGAAACAAAGGGAGCCAAACCCCAAACATCATAATGAACAAGATCAAATGGACGCTGAGAAACTGACTCACTAGTAGAAGAAGGAAGAGTAATTTGTTTTCCAAGTTTGCAACTTTGACAATCTAGAGATGTATCACAAGAGACAGATCCTAAAAGACCACGATGAACCAAGGAGGACAAACGAGAGCCGCAGATGTGACCCAAGCGGTGATGCCATTGAGCAAAAGAGGCGGCCAAAGAAGCAATGGAGGCAGAAGCAGAAGAACTGGCAGAGGCAACGGAAGGAAGATGAAGCCACTCAAGCTCTCATATGCGTTACGAATCACGACGCCAAGGGCCAGTACCAACCAGATTCCCCGTGCGACGATCCTGAACGCAGCAAGAATCAAAGTCAAGAATTATACGATAACCATGGTCAGTGAGTTGACCAGTAGAAATGAGTTGCATGGCCAATTGGGGAATGAAAGAAACTGAAGGGACACTAAAAGAAGAAGATGAGAGAGTGCATCTTCCAACGACTGACAATGAAGTGCCATCAGTGGTCAGAACTGATAACGGAGTAATGAAAGGACAGACAGACTGAAGACAAGTAGAATCAGAAGTCATATGAAATGAAGCACCGGAGTCAAGGATCCAAAAAGATATACCTGATGGTTTGCGTGGTGATCTCTCAAGGCTTGAAGGCACAGTAGCAGAACCAGCAGCTCCTGACAGTGCAGAGGTTGACATACGATGCAATAATGTGAGGATCTCTTGAGTATCAGAAGTACCAGATCCAGTAGCTGTTAAGGATGGTGAGGAACCACTTCCAGAACTCTTTAGAGGGCGGCCACCATGACGTGCAGCAGTATCTCTCTTCTTCTTGTGACAATAATAGGCTGAATGTCTTGGCTTGTTACAATAGGTGCAATGAGGCCGCTCACCCCCAGAAGGGGTTTCTGATATAATGACATCTGATGAGGCAAGAACAGGCGATGTGGAGGATGATGCACGAACAGCCAAAATAGAAGGAGTAGAAAGCAAACCCACATTACGAAGTCAAATTTCTTCAGTACGGACACCTATAAGAACATCTAATATGTTCACCCAGGGATGACGGGCCGAAAGTTGAGCCCAGATCTGCTCAAACTCAACTCGAAGACGTGTCAAAAAATCATAAATGCGACGAAACTGGCGGTGAAATTAATTATTCTAACAATTTGGACAAGTAGGACAAGGTGTCAGTTCCAAAGAATCAAGCTGGCGCCATATGGTAGACATCTTATCATAGAACTCATCTATGGTGGCATCTCCATGTTGCAGGGACTACTCCTGATGATCAACACTTAAGAATAAAGAATCAATAGTGGGTGCATAACGATCCTGAAGATGGGCCCACGTCAACTGGGCGGATTCCAAGCAAATAATATCTGAAGAGAGTGGCACCTCCATACTGGCCACAATAATGGACGAGGCGCAAGCATCTTCATTCATTCATGCTCGGTAGGCAGTTTACTGGGTATGGAAAGATTCCATGGCTTCATAAAATTCAGCAGAAGCTTTCTGCTTATCCTCGTCAGAGGCATCTGCAGGTAGAACGGACATAGTAGGCGACGCGGGACGCGAGGGACACGAGAGCTCGCCGGTAAGAAATTCCAAAAAGCGTTGACCATGCATGTGGTGTATCCATTCTGAAAATTTTGTGCCATTGAATATCACCGTATAGCAAGGAATATAAATAGTACTTGTAGAAATAAGAGAAGACATATTGGGTTAGTTTTTTTGGAACTGTTGACGGGTCAAAGGTTGACCGCGAACGGGTCAAAGGTTGACTGTTGACTGTGCTAACTGGGTAAGTGCGCTGAGTTGTCGCTGACTATTGGCTGACTGGTCAAATGTGCTGACGTGGCGCTGTTGTGATTATGACTATGCGCTGACTGGACAGATCTGTTAACTGGGTTGCTTTTTTTAATAAAACCAAACAACTGAAACCAAGCGATTCACCAAATCGTGAATGCAAAAATGATCCGAGTAACAGATCTATGAGATATAATCAAGAGCACCACTCCAATTGAAAAAAAGATGAGGTCTCGGTGGTAACAAGAGAGTAGATCTGGACAGCACCAAGGAACAACAGCGAACCGGCAGCAACTGTGGTGGATGTCGGCGACACTGTGATGCAGATCTGAGAAGCAGTAGAGACCAACAAACGAATCAGCTGAGAAGTAGCGGCGGACAGATCTGACTGACAGTAACAAGGGAAAGATGTTAGCGGCAACGGCGGCGTTTAGGTCGCGGTGGTGGTGGGTAGATCTGAGCGGCGACGAACAGAATAAGTTGCAAGAAAATTGTAATGCCCCAAAATCCGTAACCTTTAAAACGACGTCACATTGGCCATGCATTCCCTAAAACCATCTTTGGAACGCACGAAACCTTAAAATAACGTTATTAAAATTAGTTTAAATAAAAATAATGCATATCATCTGAAAATCTTTAAATGACTGGCAGAAACATTACTAATAAGTAACAAATATAGAGTTTAGTTTTATATTTGAATGAACAAATTTACTAACGTCCTCACTGTCACACATATCCCCCAAGCAAGCTGATCATTCATACCTGAAATAAAGATGTGGAATGGGGGTGAGTTCCACGGCTCAATAAGGAATATAGACCCAGCCTAGTCGAATCATGAGTGAAAGACGGACATACCGAATAAACCAAGATTACCTTCCTGAGTACATATCAAAGGGACTAACTCAGGACAGAACAACCAGAATAAACAAAGACCATTTTCAGAGTATATGTAAAAAGGGATACAAACGATAAGAGAACATAACAGACTTCCGAAATGGCTAAATCGAAATGGAACAGAACAGACTTCAGAACTGCTACACAGATAACGGAACAGAACAGACTTCAGAAATGGCTACCAGATAATAGAACAGAACAGACTTCAGAAATGCATACACAAATAACTGAACAGAGCAGACTTCAAAAATGGCCACAGACAACGAAACAGAATAATCTGAGTTTCATAATACAGAATAGGCTCCACAGTCCAATCATATCAGTCCTTTAAATAACACTCCTTTTCCGCGCTTGACCCCGCAGTGGTCTTAGTCCTTTGTCGCGCTTGACCCAGTGGTGGGCTCAGTCCTTTGACACGTTTGACCCCACTGTGGGCAACAGAAATGTTGATGGACTGTGGGCCTTCGGATCGAACAAGAAAAAAGAAGACAAGACAAGTATACAGACATGATACATGATTTCAAATGATAAAGCTGCAAAAGCACACATGACTCGGAAGAGAAGAATACCACAAAGCATGACAATCCAAGATATGACAAAAGTAATAACCAGAACGGGTCTACATTACTTACCTCGAATCCGCATCATGTAACCTTCAATACAATTTATATCATGTTGAAATCAAGTAAGAGTCACCTAGAAGTCAAAAACAACATATTTAAACTATCAGACTTATTAAAACTCACTATCGAATATCAAGCTACATATTATTCCAGTCCATTTCGCCAATATCAAATCATTAACATTAGAGAATTCAGATTTGAACCTAAGCATTCACAAAACAAACACAACTCCATAATTATTATTTTGTTCAATAAATCAAATCTGCCATTTGCTCATAAAATTCAAATTTCCTCCCTGAACTTAGAAACTGTTTTTCTCACAAGTACTCAGAGTTAGAACACTAAACTAATATTTTCAGAAATATTATTTCGATTACTTTAATTTAGGATTTTGAATCACTCAATTCCGACATCTGAGCTTTAAGGTAATCAATGTTGAAGGTTAACCGTCGAAAAATCTCAAATATCAATTTCTGCAGTTTTCAGATTACATATCTTAACTTATAACTTGTTTTTCTAACAATCCAGGAAGAACTAAAATATGCTCAGCATGTTGTTCGAAAAAGCTTTTCAAGCACAACACATTATGCTCTTGAAACACACAATTCGGATACCAAAAACACGACTTATTTTTACTTGAAAACCGCTCAGCGAACCTGTCCAGATTTACCGGACAGATTTTAGCACCAACTTCAAAATTAAGTTACTCTCACATCCGATTGAATTAGAAAATCATCTGCACATCGTTGAAAAGCTCTTTTTTAGTACTACAAGATAGCATCAAGAATTAACGAATTCAAGCAATCGAAACAGGAGATATTCTCAGTTTAATCTAAGGCAACAATCTGATTTTCAACCCAATGAACCGAGAATTTAAAAAAACTTGTATTGAAATCTTACCAGGCGTTTGACCATCCCAAACCATAACCTAGTGGTGCTGCTTCGTATATTTACCCAGAATAATTTAAGTTAATTTTGTTTTCTTTCGAATGTGAGTAGATTTGAAAACTATGAACCAGGAATTTTTGTAACTAAAAAAAAAGAGACGCCTAGCATAGAAGGAAAAGAAGAACTATGTATATGATTTGGAGACGTTACAAACAAGTTTCATCGCTGCTGCTGCTACAAGAACTATGTATATGATTTGGAGCATGAGGAACAAAAAGCTTTTTAGAGGAGAAGAGGTGAATGTAATTACTAGTTGTAGGGAAATTATTGGGGGCCTCACGATGAAATTGGGTGCCATTGATGTTAGGAAGACTAGCGAGATAGATAGACAGTGGCTAGGTAGAATGGGCATGTCGCAATAATTTTTTGGTGTTGCGTTGAGCTGTATTTTAGGTGGGAGCTCACTTTGGCCCTTTGTAAGGTGGTTATCAGATTTTTGAGTTGGTTTGTGATGTTGGTCCCCTTTTGAATGAAATTCACTTTTATTCAAAAAAAAAAGAGGCAGAGGCTAGGGTTTGCACTGTGTCTATTTTCTTCTTTTTTTCTCTTCTTAAATTATCAATTTATAATACTCAATTTAATTCTTTCACATTATACCTTTTATTTTACTTTATTTCCTAATTTAAATCATGTAAACGTTTTTTTTGCTATTACAAAAATAAAAATTAGAAAAGCAAACTAGAAAAGAAAATATCAAACCAAAGCGTCTGATACAATGTTATGAATATGAATTGTATATTGATATGTCACAAATACGTCAATATATACAGTACTGGATAGATGTGTATGGTAAGCACAATAATGAGAGAATATACAGAATATATGCTATGAATATCTGATGAAAATAATATATTCTCTAACAGCAATGAGGCTTTTCATTAGGTGGTTATTATACCACATTGAATAGGGAGGACATTTGTGACGCTTTAGGATTTTCTATGGAAGGAAGCATGCCCGTTTGCACTAAATTTGAGCGGTATTTAATTATGAAAGGAGAAATCTGGTATAGATATGTTCTTTATGCCTAGCATATTACCAACCAGTATCAAATCCAGGGTGTGGAAGGTGATCCACACATTAATGTCCATGGTGATCAATCAAAGAGGGGCAGCTTCTCGGTTGGTTTCAAATGATGACCTGAACATTATGATTTAATTTAAAGGGGAGTTCCTATTGATTTTGTGGAGGGGATAACATGCATAGTTGAGAACTACAAAACCCCGAAATCACCGAACAAGGGAATCAGTGGTGGTTTCTTTGTGAAACTCATTGCACAACACTTGTTGTTTAGCATGAAACATCTTCCTAAGCTTCAGCGAGTCCAGAACCTAACTATTGAGCAAATGATATCAATGAATACGCGTTACATGATACTTACATTGATGGCTACATTGAGGGGGAGAATACGCGTTACAGGATCGGTCGAATTTTCGACCTATTATTCGCTTCATTCGATGATGGATTATGTTTGTTTTCCCGATATTTTTTTTATCATTTAACCTCTTTTCTAGTGTTTCACGTCAACTGTCACATACCTAAGACTTTTCAATTCATGTGAAGCAAAACAAAGCATTTTGTGAAGATTTTGGCAAAAATAGGACAGACCGACCTTTCTGAATTATTTAGCAATTCTTAGAGCACATATGGTGTCCAAATGGGTTGATTTATAGCTTTATGAATATATAACCCGTCGGCTTAAAACTCTCTATTTTACGCTAGGATCAAATTTGGAAGTTAAGGCCGATAAAAATCCATAAGAAGTCAGGCAGCCCGTGACACCGATGGCAGTAACGAGTGTCATGACCCGAAGAAGTCTTAGCCATTGTGTCCTACAATGGCACCCATGACTAACCACTTGGTCACGATGGTCGCAGCCCTCATGGAGATTTTGGCCTATAAGTAGTAGTAGGACAAGGAGGAGCTCAAGACACGATTTCCTGATCTATTCTTTAATTACTATGCATTCTTAGTTCATAACAATGAGTAGGGAGTAGTCATCTTATTTCGGGGTCCCACGGATCCCGTGCTTGTACCCAACTCTGATGTGATCTATAGAAATGCTTCATTATTGCAATTCGAGTATTCAATTTCATTGTTCTTAATTTTATCGTTCTTGCAAGTCATACATTGAATGGAATGTTTGCATGTTACACCGAAATTAGGTTAATAACCAGTAAGATGAATGGATTTGAGGCAGGTAAATAGATTAAGATGAAATGATATTATGACATGGTAGTTACGCTGGATGTCATTGCTTGATAGGAAAGTTGATGTTAATCATCTTAAAATCCCTAGGCCTTATACATCAAAACTTTTGATTAGTTAATTCAGACAATGATCCGTGGATGGCTGGATTGTCTGATGTAATTTAGGTTTATCTCCATTACTCGACAGCATGTTTGGATCACATGAGGTTGTTGCATGAATTTTAAGGTAAGCATGAGTGAAGTTTGATCTTGGAATTGTTTTTCTAATTAAATCAAACCTTCTCTAATTTCAGTGTTACTTAGAAATTAGTAATAACCAAACATGTTGCTTGTGAGAGTAGTTGAATACATTACTTGCATACTAGTACACATACGTGTTTATTCCTAGGATTGACCCTTGCCTTATCAAGGTTTCTAAATTGTTTTACTACAACTTCACCCCATAAGCTTAAACCAGACAACTATAAAAGGTTAAAAATACGCTCGTCAAAATGGCGGCGTTGTCGGGGAACAAACTTTAGTGCGTTATTAAGATTAGTGAGTATAGTTTAGACTACTCCATATTTTCCCTTATACTTCCTTGTGCATACTCGACATTTTTATTCTTCACTAATCACTTTTATTTGGATATTGCGAGGATGTTCTCTTTTGATCATCAAGACACCTAATTATTAGAAGAGTCATATTATGAGACATATTCATATGTTACGAATTGGGAAGGCAATCAACACCAGTTATATGATCAACACCATTACCAAGATGGTCATTATTCTGAGAGCTACCAAAACTAGTCGCAGCAACAACAAACTCAGAACGTGGAAGAATCGTCGCGTGTAGAGTCTATGTCGGCTAACTTCTTAGCAAAGCGGGAGAAGTTATGTTGGGCGAACTAAAGAACATGTGAAGCGAATTCAGGAGCATAAGAGGTGGACTAATGCAAAATTAGATGACCTGCTCGAGACGGTGGAACAACTCACTATCAGACAAAGGATACAAGAGGACCAGCTAGCGCAACAGGCCAGCGCATCCACCAAGGAACTTATAAATGAGGAAGTCGAGATTGAAATGGCTGGCCATCGAGAAGTTAAAGATTATGAAGCTTCTGGGCCTTCACTTTATTATTGGGTTAAAATCAAACACATCAAGAAAGACATCACAAACATGGCATGTCTCGGGCACATATATATACTTCTAGACCAGTTTGAAGCACAATCACACAAAGGACACCATCTCCCATATGAACTTGAACTTAAATCATTCGTTAAAGCACATGTCATCTGGCACCTCTGACATTGAAAATCCACGAGTTGACACACACATCCATGGTAAGGCCATAGTAGCTCTAAGCATGCCTCCACGAGATGATAGAGCATAACACCTGCAAATGTCCACAAGGGACGAGGAAGAGGAGATGAAAGAGGGAAACATCCGTGAATGGTAGAGGAAGAGGTCCATACCATAGGTGGGACTAGGAAAATCCACACAAATTGTGAGAGAAAATTGTCATAAATGGGACTTGAACCCTCCACCTTCTGGATGCAAGTATGAATTCAACAACTTTGTCACACCCTTGTTGCCTTCAACTTTATCATTTAGGGACATGGAAGATGATCATGCTATGAAACTATCCTCTAAACTAGGCTCGGAAATAGAGCACTTTGTGCATAATATTTTAGAATAGTTTTTAATGAGATAACATCTATGCGTAGGTATGGTACAAATTATGTATTTTTTCCTTCAATAGTTTTTTCCAACCGAATTTTCCTGATAAGATATTAATGAGACATAACATTTATACAAATCATTCAAATGAGAGTGTTATAATTATCATCTTTTATGTTGGATGACTCTTTAGTCCTTTGATGAGCCTTACGAAGTGTCTCATGATGACCTCAATCAATGGTGGGTCATTTATATCTCTTTTTTATTACTTGTTTCATAGACCTCAAATAGAAGTCATTTATAAAACAACATATGAATATCAAAATCAATAAAAATACTTTCTTTTTTTATGGAGATTTTTACATATTGTACAAGACTAATGAATTTCTCAAACTAAGCATATCATTTAGTACATTTATATCTATTGAAGCACAAGCCATGCGGCGTTTTGACTCATCCACTTTTTGAAGCATATCCTCGAGCAGTTGACTTGCTCACGTCGAAACCTTCTCAAGCTCCGTGGCGAAGGCGAAGCCATCTCAGGCACCTCCTGCGAAGGGAGGAAAACACCTCCTGTGAATGAAGGAAATTCCTCACCAAATATTGGTGGGAATGATACATTTGTGGGGTTGAACTCATGATCACTTAATTACAAAGCTAAGGGATGAACCAACTCAACTAAAACCCTCGTGCAATAAAAATACTCTCTTTTATGTTCGTTCTTCTCCATTTGAATTCGCACAAGCATTCATATTTTCACTATAATTTTTGAATTATTTGTTTTTCCATTTGAGTTTGTGAAGTGAATTTTTCGTAGTTTCCTTCTTTTAAACTATTGAAATTGATGGAAGAAGTCGATGGTGTTGGAGCGCGAGATGGGTCTCATTGAGAATTGAGAAAGCTTGCGAGGGTTTGAGTGTGACCGGATTTCCTATCACATTGAGTAACGAATATCATCAATGTGGTTCCCTTGTGTGGACTTTTTCGTGTTTGATTTGAGTGACATTTGTTCCGGGTTGAAAGTTATTGACTTGTAGATGAGAGCAGATGGTAGTATGGCGTTACAAGAGAGCGTTTTCAACTTCAAATTCATTAGCCACCTTGCGCCGCGTGTCGTCAATGAAGCTCAACAGAGCGCTTCAATTGAGCAGCAAAGCGAAAGACTTGAAGGCCGTGAGACGGACCCATCAAAAAATTATCATGAACCAGTTAGGATCAGATTCGTTTCTCATGACTAAATTGGTTCAGTGTTACGCTGATTGTGATAATTTTATGTATGCCCGGAAGCTGTTCGATGAATTGCGTAGCCCAAATGTTTTTGCTTGGACAGCTATGTTAGCATTGTTTAATCGGCATGGCTTGCCTCGCGATTGCTTGCAAATGTATGGTCGTATGAAGCTGGAAGGGGTTGAACCGGATAAGTATGTGTTCCCTAAGGTTTTACGATCTTGTGCCCAGCTGATGTGGTTGGATTTGGGCATGGTGATGCACAAGGATGCAATATGTTGCGGAGGAGAGTACAATTTGCAGGTAGGTAATGCCTTGATCGATATGTACTCCAAGTGTGGTGATGTTTGCAGGGCTAGGAAGGTTTTTGATCAAATGGGAGCCAGAGATTTGTTGACGTGGAATTCATTACTTTCAGGGTATGTTTTGAATGGTTTTCACGATAGCGCGGTTGAACTATTTGATGCTATGAAGTTGAAAGATGTTCAACCTGATCTGATAACTTTGAATACCATCATAGATGTGTATTGTCGTATGGAGCTATGTGATCAGGCTTTGAGGAACTTTGAAAACATCTCAGAGCCTAATGTAATCTCATGGACCACAATGATAACGGGGTATTCAAGGACTGGGAAGCCTAAGATGGCCTTGTGTTTATTTGGAAAAATGGTCCAAAGTGGATGCACACCTGATTTGGATTCACTGTCATCTGCACTTGTACCTTGTCGTGCCATCGACGCCCTGGCAACTGGGAGAGAAATCCATGGTTATGGGATTAAAGTCAATGCAGTACCTGCATTCTACAAGTCTTGTGGAGCTGCCCTACTCTCTACATACGCCGCTTCCAAGAGACTTCAGGATGCTTTAAATGTATATCGACTAATGGACAGATCGGATGTGGTAACTTGGAATGCAATGATTCATGGTTACATTGAGGCGGATTCAGACCAACAGGCTCTAAAATGCTTCAGTGAAATGCAGAAGTTAGGAATTCAGTGTGATGAAACCACACTGGCAACTGTTTTGCCGGTTTGTGACCTGAAGTGTGGTAAACAAATACATGCTTATGTCAGTAGAAGAAGAGCTTTTGATAAGGCAATGCCGGTTTGGAATGCGCTAATTCATATGTATGCCAAATGCGGATGTGTTGGATCCGCATTCTCCTTATTTCACGGCTTGTCAGTCAAGGACATCATATCTTGGAACACAATCATTAACGGCTTTGGAATCCATGGTCATGGCCACGCTACCATCCAGCTCCTCAAGGAGATGAACAACTCAGGACTACGCCCAAATTCAGTAACCTTCACGTCTGTACTGTCAGCTTGTAGTCACTCAGGTCTTATCGACGAGGGGCTGGAAATATTCCACAGCTTGAACACGAACTTCAGCTTTGTGCCCCGGAGAGAGCATTATGCTTGTGTCGTTGATATGCTAGCTCGCTCTGGGCGAATAAACGAGGCTTTAAATTTTGTTCAGACGATGCCTGTAGAGCTGGATAAGTGCATTTGGGGTTCCCTACTGGCAGCGAGTTCAGCCTATCAGAATGTCGCTGTCGGAACTTTGGCAGCGGAACATCTGTTTGCTTTAGAGCCGGAGCATGCTGGGCACTACGTGACTCTGTCTAACATCTTGGTGAGAGATGGGAAATGGGAGGATGCATCCAGAGTTAGAAGGAGAATGGAAGATAGAGGGTTGCTGAAGCCATCAGGTCAGAGTTGGGTCAATAAGGAGAACTAAACAAACACACATAACTTGAACAAGTTTCATTCAACATCGAGATTGTCATTCCCGTAGGTCTATAAGTATTATGGCAGGAGCAAACGAACACCCTAAATGGATTGGTTGAACTAATTCTCACATGGTCTTGGTCGTCAGGGCGGTCTGATGGTTAAGGAATTCTTTAAAAGATCCTTAGATCTCATGACCAAAATTTTGATGGCACCAATTCTTATTGTGAAATACTTTTATCTGTTCAAGCTACTCTTTGAGGTTGTGTTCAGACAGTTGTTGAACACCTTTGCGAATAGTACCACAAACAGAACAAAACAGGAGCAAACACAATATGATACCCAGTTCGGCTTCGCCTACTCTGGGGGGCTTCTCACACCCTAAAGGGTCACAAATCTTTATTACAAGTATAGAGCTTACAAGTGGACTTACGCTTACACAACTCCTCGTTTGTAATTGCCTAGCCTCTATCACTCCGTCTCTCAGATTTGCAATCTCGGTTCACCACGGTTCATCTCGATCCCCTTTGCCCGAACCTTCCGTCCGAGCGTGCTCGATCTTCTCCTGAAGTTCGGTTGCTTTCTCTTGAAAGCCAGCAGTGATCACTGGTGTGTGCAGCGGTAAGATTAACCACAAACAGTCTGAATAGCAAACTACACAGACTGTATCAGTGGGATGTTTTTCCAGTGGGGAAAGACAGTCGGCCGTCGCTCTCTTCTTCTCTAATTGGTAATGCGCACTCGTGTGTATTTCTCTCTGAAAGTGATGCATATTTGGACGCCCTAACATCTTATTTATATGCATGGGCGATGTCCAAATCTGTTCCAGATATCCGCATCAAATATTTAGGAAATATTCCTAAATATTCGATGTGTATCTTCAAACCAATCTTTTAGGAAGCTCACGAGATTACTTCCTCGACAAGTCAGCCAAGCCGCCTTTAACCTGATGAGAAGATATTCGTTTGAATATCTGAATTCCTAAATCTTTGCTGGCCGACTTGATCCGAAAAGATCTTCGATCTTTTATAACATTCCGGTTGCATCCTTGCGTCTGCTTCACGTTGTTCATAAGTTACAGTGTGCGCTTAAACTCTCCATGAACTCCTTTTCGAACTGTCTAAAGACGTTTTACCAAATACATGCCATTCAAGGTAACATCAATCTCCCCCTTGGCATTTTGGTAAAACCAAATCTACTAGATCTAACTATTTATCTATCTAGCCTTTAGACATACTTGAGGAATCAAAATTTGTCCTCAACAATACTCCCTATTTTTGCCACAAACTGGCAAGGGGTCCAATCGAGTTCCAACAGTAAAATGAAATGCGCCAGACCAAGCACAAAACAGTACTAAAGTTCAACCCAAAAAAAAAGGTCAGAGAATTCGAAGTCATGAACCTTTAAGCAGACGACTCATTATCAGATTCACCATCAGACTCCACAGCCTCATCGTCGCTAGGGTAGCGTAGATGACGGAGCGCACTGCACTGTCGTTAAGGTGCAATGTTCTCTGTACAAATAAATTTAAATTTTCCGCTACTCGCAACTACACCACTGGGTAGTAAGTGGTAAGTAGGGGTCGAACCCAAGGGAGTCAGTGTTGATTAGTTGTTCTTTAATGAAGCTTATGCAGAAATTAAATGCGATTGGGGTTGAGTTTGAGTGTGATTTGAGAACTGAAAGTAAATTACAATAATGGACTGTAAGGAAAGGATTCGGTTTAAGGGGCCTTGTATCATATTTGTTTATCATTGACCGCTAATGATCATACAAAGTGTTCGAAGATGAATCGAGGCTATTCCTAACACAAGACTTGCAACATCGCGTAGAACACTTGAAATGATAATTCTAAGTATTCAAAGATGAATCGAGGCTATTTCTAGCGCAAGACTTGTAACATCGTTTAAAACACTTGTTCTACTTTACACTAATTCCTCCCTTCGAAGTATCTTAGCCTTATGTGCATCCATTTGATCTTCTGTTACGATTTCCCAAAATGGTTTTTTAGATAAGTCGAACTCCTCAGATAAGTTTTGCTTGTTACAGCTTCCACTTACCGAGTATGTTCACGAATTCCCACGGAAGAGCTTTGTTTGTTACAGCTTCCACTCAACCTTGGAAATTATGACTATATATGGCACATAGAACAAGTTTTGAACACAACGGTGTACTAAGAGTAAGATCTAAAATATTTATAATACAAGTTCACCCCTGCGACCGAGTACAAGCTTTTAGCTGCTTGTATTCATGTCAAGGAATACAAGCAAACTATTGTCTTGAACAACGGTACCGAATAATAAACTAACTTTTAAGTAAAAACAAATAATACTTGAAAGTAATTTTATACCTTACAATAAGCGGAGGAGAGGAGCTCCTAGGCAAGATCCAAGCGCCAAAAGTAGCTCCAAAATGAAGAACAATATTTATTGAAAGTGAAGAGAAGAGGGTTAAGCCCTCTATCTCTCTAAAACATTTGTGATTTGTGGTGGATGGGATGTTACAAATGAGGAGGCAATGGCCTCCTTTTATAGCCAAAGGAGGAGGAGATGGGTGGTGGAGATGAATGACATGTGTTTTTGATCCAAGGGTGGAGGAGGAAGAGATGAGCTTGTGGAGGAGAAGCCACCACATGTCACATTCCCATGGTGAGGAGGGGAGGAGGTAAAGCCGCCGGGTAGCCGGTCATGGAGGAGGAAGGGAGGTGGTTTTGGCCACCTCCTCCCTTAAGCCGCCGGTCATGGTGGATAAGGATGAGAGTTTGTGTGATTTTTGCGTAGTTTTCACAAAACTATCAGTCCATTTTTGCCTCGGTTTGACTTTGGTTTTTCCTCGGTTGGATTTGTATTGAGTAATTCAATGTCAGGATCTTGAGATTTCTGCATTCAGCGTCTGATCTTGACCTTGGATTGACTCGTAATATCTTTTCAGCGTAAAATCCTCTCCTTAGCGTGTTTTCACTTTAGTCTCTAAAATGCCCTGCAAATATATTTCGGAACTAACAAGCAAAAGTTAAATAGACCAACAGTCTAATTTGGGGGGTTTAACTGTGTTTTTTATTCGTATAATTATGGACCATCAGATCACCCCACACTTTTAGTTGTTCGTCCCGAACAATGCTATTAAAGGGCGGCACTAAGTTTGGTTTTAAAATATGAAAATTAGACTGTGGGACTCGATTTATCCTAATTCATGCATTACTTACTTATTACCAAATTGAACTGTGTAAATAAATAGAGGAGACTTGATACGTGTACCTTCGTGCTGAGATGCAAATTATTTTGAATGTTTCGGGAGATAGCCCTTTTTAGGCTCTTGGACTGCAACCTCAGGACCGTCTCGCACTATATGGTTTCCTTGTAGCTTTCTCTAGCACGTGATTCGGTTCGGATTTCAACGGTTTGAGTACTTTGATTTTCTTTTGGCGAGGGACTGCTTTTGTAGTGAATCGGCCTTTGGCCTTTGATTTGACTCTTTGAGTACTTCACTTTTTGTTCGGTTAAAACCTTCACAATTTTGGGCCTTTGGCCTCTTGATTTGCTTCTTTGAGCTTTTTGCGTCTTTGTGACTTGCTAGTCCATTTTCTCAAGCCTTTTTGGGAGGTCCAATCATCGCCCGCAAGCCTATGGAAATACCTCCCCGCTCCTCTCATCCTTGTCGTTTCGCGCGGGTCAAGATGAGGGTCGCTCATCTATTTTCTCGGCTACTTTGACTAGAGAGAGGACGGTCTGATTCCCGTCCTCGCCTTTTTTTCTTTTTGCATAAACACTGCATGACGGAGATGACTTCAATCTTCACTGAAACCCGAAGTGCAGCCTCCACTGACTTCGAAAACCATATAGTTTGATTCGATCCTTCGATTGCTTGCCAAGCCTCTCTAGGGCATTTCTATCAACTCCACATCCCTAGTTTATCTCATCACAAAGGGACAAATGAGAAGTTACGTTCTAAGTTTTTAGACAGTTGAATTTTCACAAGGTAAATGCATGAATTTTGGTCTATCTTTTTCACATTCTTAAGTTCATATTTTCAAAAAGATAATTTTAAAGAAAGAAAAAGGAGAAACATGTTATGTACACAGGTGGTTTTCACCCCACACTTTTGAACGAAGGCGTGCCTTTCAGCACGACTAAGTTCAAAAGTCATGCAAGCAAATATATACATGAAAGGTGAGAATGAAAAAACTAAATGACAGAAATTAAATGACTGAAAGTAAGATAGGTGTCGGGTTACCTCCCGACCAGTGCCTTTGTTTAACGTCGTTGGCTCGACGATACCTCATTCCTGGATCATAAGTAGGGATCCCATGGGTGCTTGAGGTCGAATTTCTTCTCGGCTATCCTTTTGTTCCGAGAGGGTGAGGTTTCTTTGACCATAGCTGCTGGTCCAATGAGTCGTGCTTGCTTGTTACTCCTTCCGGGTTTCTATTCTTTCGGCCCATGTCTTTGCCGCCTCTTCATGTTGGAATAGTTGGCACCTTTGTGAGTTTGGAAATTTTGTTTTGTGCCATTAAATGTAGGCGACATCAAGCATGCACCTTTGCCAATCCTCTTCATTGTGATAGTGATGGATGGTTGTCCTGGAACGAGTGAGTTTTCAAGAGGTTTTCCTTGTTGAGTCGTGGTGAGTGGGACTGGGGCTTTCTCGGACAGTTCGGCAATGAGGTCCGGGACTTCCTCGGGTGCTCCGAGCGCAAGGATCGGGCCTGGCTTGATTTCTTCGGCCGCTTTGGTAGTGATGTTCGGGACTTCTGTTGGCTCGGCAGTTAGGACTGTGATTTCCTCGGATGGATTGGTGATAAGGACCGGGCCTGATTTGGGCAGTTCTTCTTCTAACTCCCAGGGATAATCTGAATGTAGCTCTTCTTCAGGTAACCAAGGGTCCTTATCCTTGTCATTCGTATAGTCTCCGGGGGTAATCACACTGAGGTATGGGTCTGATATGGGTAACTCGTCATTGAGGTCCGGGTATGTCTTGGCCGTGAATTGGTGCATCGAGGCATTCATTTGCTGCATGTCTGCGGCCAATTGCTGGGTGCTAGCTGCCAGCTCGTTTTCTGCTGCCCATAACTCAGTTTTGGCCCTGATTTGGTGCATTATGTTGTCCAGTTCTTCGCTTCGCATGGCCTGATCTTGTCTTTGTCTTGACCTTGCGGCCAAATCATCTATTAAGTTCCAAAGATCATCTATGCCTAAGTTGTTCGCTGAGCCTCCCGCTGCATCATTTAGCCGATTCCACTCTTGTGGCATCATCCCATTGAGAAACCTTTGAAGAAGATCGTGGTTGGTGAATCCATGGTGCGGGCAGCTTATCAACATGGAGTCAAAATACGCCAAGTACTCGTCCAATGTTTCATTCCGGGATTGTTTTATATTGTTGATCTTCTCGCGGATTTCAAGTTCGAAGGGTGGTGGGGAAATTTCCTCAATGTTCCAAGGTTCCATTCCGTAGTAGTAGGACTTAGTGAATTGCATGATAAAATAAAAAAGAAAAAACAAAATAGAACAACTATTCCGATGCACAACTCCCCGGCAACGACGCCAATTTGACGGAGCGCACTGCACTGTCGTTAAGGTGCAATGTTCTCTGTACAAATAAATTTATATTTTCCGCTACTCGCAACTACACTACTGGGTAGTAAGTGGTAAGTAGGGGTCGAACCCAAGGGAGTCAGTGTGGATTAGTTGTTCTTTAATGAAGCTTATGCAGAAATTTAATGCGATTGGGGTTGAGTTTGAGTGTGATTTGAGAACTGAAAGTAAATTAAAATAATGGACTGTAAGGAAAGGATTCGGTTTAAGGGGCCTTGTATCATATTTGTTTATCATTGACCGCTAATGATCATACCAAGTGTTCGAAGATGAATAGAGGCTATTCCTAACACAAGACTTGCAACATTGCGTAGAACTCTTGAAATGATCATGCTAAGTATTCAAAGATGAATCGAGGCTATTTCTAGCGCAAGACTTGCAACATCGTTTAAAACACTTGTTCTACTTTAGACTAATTCCTCCTTTCGAAGTATCTTAGCCTTATGTGCATCCATTTGATCTTCTGTTACGATTTCCCAAAATGGTTTTTTAGATAAGTCGAACTCCTTAGATAAGTTTTGCTTGTTACAGCTTCCACTTACCGAGTATGTTCACGAATTCCCACGGAAGAGCTTTGCTTGTTACAGCTTCCACTCAACCTTGGAAATTCTGACTATATATGGCACATAAAACAAGTTTTGAACACAAAGGTGTACTAAGAGTAAGATCTAAAACATTTATAATACAAGTTCACCCCTGCGACCGAGTACAAGCTTTTAGCTGCTTGTATTCATGTCAAGGAATACAAGCAAACTATTGTCTTGAACAAGGGTACCGAATAATAAAATAACTTTTAAGTAAAAACAAATAATACTTGAAAGTAATTTTATACCTTACAATAAGCGGAGGAGAGGAGCTCCTAGGCAAGATCCAACCGCCAAAAATAGCTCCAAAATGAAGAACAATATTTATTGAAAGTGAAGAGAAGAGGGTTAAGCCCTCTATCTCTCTAAAACATTTGTGATTTGTGGTGGATGGGATGTTACAAATGAGGAGGAGATGGCCTCTTTTTATAGCCAAAGGAGGAGGAGATGGGTGGTGGAGATGAATGTCATGTGTTTTTGATCCAAGGGTGGAGGAGGAAGAGATGAGCTTGTGGAGGAGAAGCCAGCACATGTCACATTCCCATGGTGAGGAGGGGAGGAGGTAAAGCCGCCGGGTAGCCGGCCATGGAGGAGGAAGGGAGGTGGTTTTGGCCACCTCCTCCCTTAAGCCGCCGGTCATGGTGGATAAGGATGAGAGTTTGTGTGATTTTTGCGTAGTTTTCACAAAACTATCAGTCCATTTTCGCCCCGGTCTGACTTTGGTTTTTCCTCGGTTGGATTTGTATTGAGTAATTCAATGTCAGGATCTTGAGATTTCTGCATTCAGCGTCTGATCTTGACCTTGGATTGACTCGTAATATCTTTTCAGCGTAAAATCCTCTCCTTAGCGTGTTTTCACTTTAGTCTCTAAAATGCCCTGCAAATATATTTCGGAACTAACAAGCAAAAGTTAAATAGACCAACAGTCTAATTTGGGGGGTTTAACTGTGTTTTTGATTCGTATAATTATGGTCCATCAGTAGAGCACTAGCCAGCTTGCTGATACGCTTGCGCTGCTCCTTGTCCGCTGCAATGATGATGTCCAGATCCTTGATCAGTTTGCTCCTCTCATCACAACCCATCTTAGCCCCCCTCGCCTTGATGTTTCTGGGAGGTCCTTCCATTTATGTCCCGATTCTTTGAGGTCATTCACATGATGACCTTTGAAGAGCTTGTGGTCAACAGTGAACTTCTGCGGGGGCTTGGAAAGATGGTCATTTGGGTCCTTCAGTTCTGGTGCTTGATGGATGATCAATTCATATATGAGCGATGGGAAATAGATCTGGTGAAGAGATTGTTTTGAAGTGACGTGCTCAGCAATCTGTTTGAACATCACTCTCCCCAGATTGAACAACATCTTGTTCCCAATCTGGTATATCAGTTCAGCCACATCTTGGCTGACTGTGGAGCGGTGAGAGGAAGGCTTCCAGTTGAAAACTGTAATGAAGAATAGCATGGAGTAGAACGTTGACAGGTGAGCTGTAGGAACAACAGTCTCGGGCCACCATGGGACCGTCCCCGCAGTTATAGTGTCCACAATCTTGTTCTTCCTCATCTTCCTCTGGGTCACCCATTTGGAAGTACTTGCAGATGAGATTTGGATCAATCTCAATTCTCCTTCCTCTAACATGAAACACGCCATAATCTGGATTCCCAAGAATACCAAACTGAGGGGAAGGTTTGCGATAGCTTCTCGAACAAGTTGTTCGCTGAATGGTTTGCACTTTGTTAAGGTCGAGATCAGACATGATTGTTTCAGAACATGGACCACTTCCTTTCCCTTGTACCGTGCTTCATCAAGAATTCTTTCAGGAATTATTTTTCTTTTCTGAACATACCGCCACTTCCTTGCGGCATCTTTGTTTACGAACCAAATGCCTTTCTTGACTATCCCGGCTAGAGGGTCTTTTGTAACACGTGAAGGGGCTTCACGCTTTCTCTTTTTGGCTCCATTTGCTCCCTTGCAGCCTTGCTCCCATCTGCATCCCGGGCAGAGACTTTCTTGGTAGGGCTTTCAACCAAAATCTTCGCCTTACCTTTGTCCTTCTTTGCTTTCTTCAGTTCAGCAAGAGGGACAGAATCATGAGCACCCTCCGAAAGGGTATCTGAAAAGGTGACAGCCTGAGCAGCATCTTCCATCTCAGCATTAGAAAAAGCTTGGAGATCCATCTCTATACGGTTATCCTTCACCAGATCATCATCACGAACTCCACCTTGTCCACTGACTGGAACTTCAACTGACTCTTCAACTGACACTGCCTCTGAAACAGGGTTCTTTTGAGGAACAACTGTCTCAACTCTCTGCTGACATCCTGATACAACATCTGCTGGCACACTTGCCTCCTTTGCAACTTCTGAATTGTTGGCAGGTGCACACTCTTTAACCTTTACAGCCTAGGTTTCTGAAGACTGATCTGTCCTCGCCATAACAGGTACTGAACCCTCCTCCTTTTGCAGATCTTTGACAACATCATCAATGTCCTTGAAAACATCATCCAATTCATCATCCTTCTCTGATGGATCAGACTCCTCGGCCACAGTATCTAGATGCCTTCCATGTTGTTCACCACCTGAACCTTCATGCCTTTCACTAGGACCATCCTTAGAGCCTTCATCAATAATCACCTTCCTCTTGCCTGAGGACTCAAGAAACTGTTCTGTCTCTTCATCTGACATTGCAATGAGACGACCTCTAACCGCACTAATCTGAGCAAGATACTTTTTTGGAGAATCTATTCGACGCTTACCAAGTTTCCTGCGAAGACCAGATGGACGCACATATCCAGATGCATGAATCTTCTCTCTGCACACTTTTGAACCAGCGACAACCTTAGACCCAGCCTTGCCAGGATCCTTTTCTTTCAAGCCACCAACATTATCCTCACTAACCACAGCCCTAATGGCTTCACCACTCTTATCATCCACAACATTCACTCCCTTGACAACCAGTTTATTTCCAACAGTCGCATCTTTCTTAGGCAAATAAACAACAGTCGGAGCATTAGGGTTTGAGATTACCTCAGATTGGGGCACATCCGGTGGAGGAATGCGACTCGTTGATGTTGAACTAGCATCGATTGGATTAGGAGTCCCCACCGCAGCTTGCGAGGGCACCACCTTCTGCTTTGCAGCAGGTTCTGGTCCTTTCTTCTCCACCACCTTAACTTTAGGGTTTGTTGGAACCGCTACTCCATCTAATATTTTGACGGTTTAGATTGTTGCAGTTTCAGCATCTAAAGATGATGCATTTTTCTCCTTTGGCATCTTCAGCACCTTTGATTTTGAGATTTGAGGCTTTGCCGCCAAAGCTTTGGATGATTTCATGTCCGCCTTCTTTGTTTATGGAGAAGTCTTGACAACAAACTTGGAGGTTTTTATGGTGTTCACCATCGTCGCCGAACAGATGAAGAAGCGAGAGATGCCGCAGCAGATTGCCGAACTAGGGTTTGGCAGAGAGTGAGAAAGCAGATGAAGCAGATTCGATTTTCAAATCAAGGTCAGCCTTTTCAGCTTCTGATGGACCATAATTATACGAATCAAAAACACAGTAAAACCCACCAAATTAGACTGTTGGTCTATTTAACTTCTGCTTGTTAGTCCCGATTTATTTCTACAGGGTATTTTGGCACTTAGAGAGAAAACACGCTAAGGAGAGGATTTTACGCTGAAAAGATATTACGAGCCAGTCCAAGGTCACGATCAGACACAGAATGAAGAATCTCAAGATCCTGACGTAGGAATTACTCAAATCAAATCCAACCGAGGAACAACCAAAGTCAAACCGGAGCGAAATTGGACTGATAGTTTTGTGAAAACTGTACAAAACTCACAAAACTCATCCATTTGCCCAAGGTGACCGGAGACTTTGGGGCAAAATGGTGACTCATGGGTGGCTTCCTCCCTTCTCCTCCTTGGGTGACCGGTGGCTTTGCTTGGAGGTGGCCAAAGCCACAAAACCTCCCCCATTTATGACTTGCAACCGGCGGCTATAGGGAGTCCATAAGGTGGTGCCATGTGGTGGCTTCTCCACCACATCTTCATCTCCTCCTCCTCCACCCTTGGATGCAACACCACATGCCACCATCTCCACCCTCCATTCCTCCTCCTTATGGCTATAAATACAAGCCTCCTCCTCCTCATTTCAACATCCACAAAATCCACAAATTTGTAAATCACTTCTCTCTCTAAGATACTTTGTAAGTTTGGTTTGGTTTTGGAAATAATACTCCTGTTTGTTTTTGAGTATTATACTGATTGGAAATAATACTCCTGTTTGTTCTTGAGTATTATACTTTAGAGAATACTCCTGTTGGTTCTTGAGTATTCAGTAGGAAATTGGGAATACTCCTGTTGGTTCTTAAGTATTCCACCCCTTTCCCTCTTACTGTTTTCAAAAACCCCCGAGTATTTAGTTATGATGTCCTTTTCCATGGATATTCGTAGCTAAACTCTTCATTCGGTCGAAGGTATTTTCTTGTATTATATAATGTTTTAATTTCTTTTAGTTTCATTTCTCTGTATTCAAAACTTGTTCTATGTGCCATATATAGTCAGAGTTTCCAAGGTTGAGTGGAAGCTGTAACAAGCAAAGCTCTTCCGTGGGAATTCGTGATCATACTCGGTAAGTGGAACCTGTAACAAGCAAAGCTTATCGAGGAGTTCGACTTATCTAAAACACCATTTGGTCGATCGTAACTGAGAGATCAGGTGGATGCACAAAAGGCTAAGATACTTCGAAAGGAGGAATTAGTCTGAAGTAGAACAAGTGTTGCTTTAAACGATGTTGCAAGTCTTGCGCTGCGAAAGGGCCTCGATTCATCTTTGAATACTTAGAAAGGTTACTAACGGTTATTAATAAACATGTTATAATACAAGGTACCTGAAACCGAATACTTTTCTTTGAATTACAAAAAACCCCCTGTATTTACTTTTATAAACTGCTTGATCAACTACAACCATCAACCGCTCATCTACCGGAGGAATCGCAATCACGCATCACCCACTGTAAGTCTTCTTCCCTTAACTATTTTACTTTTAGTATTTTAATTTCTGTATTTATTTTCTGTATTTACTTTTCCGCATGAAAAACAAAAAAAACAAAAAACAGTAGCTTAGTAATTAGCAGTAAGTCCGCAATCGACCTAAAATCACTCACCATACGATCCCCTAAAGAACAGTTATCCCTCTAATTCCCTTGGGTTCGACCCCTACTTACCACTTACTACCCAGTAGTGTAGTCGCGAGTAGCGGAAAATATAAATTTATTTGTACAGAGAACATTGCACCTTAACGACAGTGCAGTGGCCTCCGTCAAATTGGCGCCGTTGCCGGGGAATTAGCCATCGGATTAGTTGTTCTTTCCCTCCCATGTCCTCATGACGCAACCCCCTTCATATGCATGGACAACACGACATCTGCCACTGTTCGGAGGTACGGATGGAGAAGACCTAGTACAACACTGCCGAAACTTTCACCACGTTTGCCACCTCATTAAACCTGCAAATGAAATGTTAGAGGAATTTAAGCTTAAATGCTTCAAATTCTCTCTAACTAATTTCGCAACGATCTGGTATTACACGTCAACCGCTAGCAGTGCAGTACATTTTGTGGACCTCTGCGTTCCATTTCTGAAAGAATTTTCCCTTCCATCCTTACGATAACAAACCCGTGAGAAGATCATGTGCCTGCAACAATCCCGGGATGAGACCTTGGACGAATACTACACGAGCTTTGACACCATCGTCTCAAACTGCCCGCACCATGGATTCACGAAGAAAATTCTGCTTCAAAAATTTCTTCGTGGGATGAAGGCCGATGATCTAGCAAGGATTAACGAGGCAATGAGGAGATCAGCCAGGAACTTCTCCCTGGCAGACATGTGGAACCTCATAGATAACCTGGCCGCAGCCACAAAACGAATACCCAAGCTGACGGAGAAATGCAAGAGGCTGGTCCAGAGCCATCAGAAGAGACTCCCGAGCCATCAGAAGACTGGGATATAGAAAGCACTGGAAGCAACGAACCTTCATGGGAACTTGAGGCGGAGCCAACTGAAAAAGAAGTCCTGAATACCACCAGTATGTTGCCCGAGCCATACCCAGCTATCATCACCCAGGCAGCCGAAACCATCTATGACCAGTTCCTCACAAACAGACACGACGAGGCAGAACCAAGCCTTAAGATGCAAGCTTCCCGACTTTTCCCCTCGATCAATAGACAAATCGCTGAAAACTATGTGATCCATGAAGAGGCTGAAAAGAGGATGGGAAAAGGGCCTGAGCAGAAAGACTCCTCGATGGAGCACGTTTTCGCCATGACTGGAAAAGGCAGCCCTAAACACCAGAAAACCCAGTTCAAGAAGCTAGTGGTCAAAGGTCCCTCACCTTCTCAGAGACGTTGGAAGGAGACACCATCAGAACAAGGGGAACTGGACCCAAGCACATCATCTCGCAAGAAATCGGGAAAAGGCAAGGCAAGAAGCAACACAGGAACGGTGGTGAAATTCGACTTAAGCCACCCATGGGATCCAAACCAGTGATCCAGGAATGAGGTACTGTCGAGCCAACGACGTTAAACAAGTGCACTGGTCGGGAGGTAACCCGACACTATCTTACTTTCCGCACTTTAATTTTCTGTCTTTTATTTTCTGTATTTTACTTTTTCAATAAGTCGCTCTCACCCACTTGGTGCATAGAAGATTTGACTATTCAGGAATCGGACTTGGGTGCAACATTAAGCCAGTCAGGGCTACGCTAAGAGTTCAAGGCCCCAGCCGAACTCCCTCGATTATCCAGCCTCGTGCCATGTCGTTCACTCGACACCTTAAAGGGAGTTCTGTCCTTCCCTTTTCCTTAATATCATTTCCTTCTCGTAATTGTCTGCTTGCATGGCTTTTGAACTAAGTAGTGCTGAAAGGCACGACTTCGTTCAAAAGTGTGGGGTGAGATCCGCATGTGTACATAAATAAAAAACTTTTTCTTTTTTAATGTATCTTTTTGAAAATATGAACTTAAGAATGTGAAAAAGATAGACCGAAATTCATGCATTTACCTTGTGAAAATTCAACTGTCTAAAAACTTAGAACGTAACTTCTCATTTGTCCCTTTGTGCTAAGATAAACTAGGGATGTGGAGTTGATAGAAATGCCCTAGAGAGGCTTGGCAAGCAATCGAAGGATCGAATCAGACTATATGGTTTTCGAAGTCAGTGGAGGTTGCACTTCGGGTTTCAATGAAGATTGAAGTCATCTCCACCAAGCAGTGTTTATGCAAAACGAAAAAAAGGCGAGGACGGGAATCAGACCGTCCTCTCTCTAGTCAAAGTAGCCGAGAAAATAGATGAGCGACCCTCATCTTGACCCGCGCGAAACAACAACGATGAGAGGAGCGGGGAGGTATTTCCATAGGCTTGCGGGCGATGATTGGACCTCCCAAAAAGGCTTGAGAAAATGGACTAGCAAAGCCACAAAAAGGTGAAAAGCTCGAAGAAGCAAATCAAGAGGCCAAAGGCCCAAAATTGTGAAGGTTTTAACCGAACAAAAAGTGAAGTACTCAAAGAGTCAAATCAAAGGCCAAAGGCCGATTCACTAAAAAAAGCAGTCCCTCGCCAAAAGAAAATCAAAGTACTCAAACCAGTGAAACCCGAACCGAATCACGTGCTAGAGAAAGCTACAAGGAAACCATATAGTGAGAGACGATCCTGAGGTTGCAGTCCAGGAGCCTAAAAAGGGCTATCTCCCGAAACATCCAGAATAATTTGCATCTCGGCACGAAGGTACAAGTATCGAGTTACTTCTATTTATTTACACAGTTCAATTTAGTAATAAGTAAGTAATGCATGAATTAGGATAAATCGAGTCCCACAGTCTAATTTTCATATTTTAAAACCAAACTTAGGGTACCTCCCTTTAATAGCATTGTTCGGGACGAACAACTAAAAGTGTGGGGTGATCTGATGGACCAAAATTATACGAATCAAAAACACAGTAAAACCCACCAAATTAGACTGTTGGTCTATTTAACTTCTGCTTGTTAGTCCCGATTTATTTATACAGGGCATTTTAGAGACTAAAGAGAAAACACGCTAAAGAGAGGATTTTACGCTGAAAAGATGATAAGAGTCAATCCAAGGTCAAGATCAGACGCCGAACGAAGAAATCTCAAGATCCTGACGTAGGAATTACTCAAATCAAATCCAACCGAGGAACAATCAAAGTCAGACCGGAGCAGAATTGGACTGATAGTTTTGTGAAAACTGTACAAAACTCACAAAACTCCCTCATTTCCTCAAGTGACCAGCGGTTTTTGGTGTTTGGATGACTCACGGGTGGCCAAAGCACCTTCCTTCTCCTCCATGACCGGTGGCTATTGGGAGGAGGTGAGCTTGAGGAGAAAACCTCCCCATTTTGCTACCTCCAACCGGCGGCTTTCCAAGCTCCATGGAGAGCTTGCCATGTGGTGGATCCTCCACCACATCTTCATCTCCTCCTCCTCCTCCCTTAGATGCAACACCACATGGCACCATCTCCACCCTCCATTCTCCTCCTCCATGGCTATAAAAGGAGCTCCTCCCCTCCTCATTTCATCATCCAAAAAATCCACAAAATCCACAAAATTTGTAAAACACTTCTCTCTCTAAGTTTTTGTTACTTTGTAAGTTTGGTTTTGGAAATAATACTCCTGTTTGTTCTTGAGTATTATACGCTTTGAAATTATAATACTCCTGTCGGTTCTTGAGTATTATAATACTGTAGAGAATACTCCTGTTGGTTCTTGAGTATTCAGTAGGAAATTGGGAATACTCCTGTTGGTTCTTGAGTATTCCACCCCTTTCCCTCTTACTGTTTTCAAAAACCCCCGAGTATTTAGTTATGATGTCCTTTTCTATGGATATTCGTAGCTAAACTCCTCATTCGGTCGAAGGTATTTTCTTGTATTATATAATGTTTTAATTTCTTTTAGTTTCTTTTCTCTGTATTCAAAACTTGTTCTATGTGCCATATATAGTCAGAGTTTCCAAGGTTGAGTGGAAGCTGTAACAAGCAAAGCTCTTCCGTGGAAATTCGTGATCATACTCTGTAAGTGGAAGCTGTAACAAGCAAAACTTATCGAGAAGTTTGGCTTATCTTAAAAAACCATTTGGAAACTGGACAAAAGAATTCAAATGGATGCACAAAAGGCTAAGATACTTCGAAAGGAGGAATTAGTCTGAAGTAGAACAAGTGTTGATTTAAACGATGTTGCAAGTCTTGTGCTACGAAAGGGCCTCGATTCATCTTTGAATACTTAGAAAGGTTACTAACGGTTATTAATAAACATGTTATAATACAAGGTACCTGAAACCGAATACTTTTCCTTGAATTACAAAAAAACCCCCTGTATTTACTTTTATAAACTGCTCGATCAACTACAACCATCAACCGCTCATCTACCAGAGGAATCGCAATCACGCATCACCCACTGTAAGTCTTCTTCCCTTAACTCTTTTACTTTTAAGTATTTTAATTTCTGTATTTACTTTCTGTATTTACTTTTTTGCATAAAAAACCAAAAAAACCAAAAACAGTAGCTTAGTAATTAGCAGTAAGTCCGCAATCGACCTAAAATCACTCACCATACGATCCCCTAAAGAACAATTATCCCTCTAATTCCCTTGGGTTCGACCCCTACTTACCACTTACTACCCAGTAGTGTAGTCGCGAGTAGCAGAAAATATAAATTTATTTGTACAGAGAACATTGCACCTTAACGACAGTGCAGTGGGCTCCGTCAGCTTCCCAAAAGTGTCTTCGATAAAACCCTCTCTTTCCTCATAACGGCACGAACAAATCTTCAAAAATATTTACCCTTTTAAAATGCACCTTCTGTTCCAGCTCCCTTCCTTAAGTGATCAGTCCAACTGTTTTGCTGGTGTTCTGCCTATAACTGACCACTGCCCGGAACACTTAGTTCTTGACAACACACAGACCCAAGGAGGATCTGAGGGTCTCAAATTGTGCAGCATCCAGCGGTTTGGTGAAGATATCTACCAATTGTTTGTCTGTTGTCACATGCTTTAGGATCACCACCTTCTGTTCAACCAGTTCTCTGATAAAGTGATATCTGTTGTCAATGTGCTTCGTTCTGGAGTACAGTGCTGTACTGGATTTTTGGATATGCTGATCGCGCTCATATTGTCACAGTACAAGATCATGTCTTTCTGTTCCACTCCGTATATAGACAGCATTTGCTTCATCAACAGCAGTTGAGTGCAATAACTTCCTACAACAATATACTCTACTTCGGCCGTCAAGAGCGAGATGCTGTTTTTCTTTTTGCTGAACCAGGAGACCAAGTTGTTTCCCAATAAGAAACAACCTCCAGATGTGCTCTTTCGATCATCAGCGTTTCCTGCCCAGTCAGCGTCGCAGTAGCCTACCAGGTATGGGTTGGTGTCCTTGGTGTACCAGATCCCAAAGTCAACACTTCCATATACATACTTTATAATCCTCTTCACTTGCTAAAGATGACTGTCTTTCGGATCCCCCTGGTACCTTGCACATACGCCTACCGCATACGCTATATCAGGTCTGTTGGCTGTCAAATACAAGAGACTTCCAATCATACTCCTGTACATTTTCTAGTCGACATTTGTTCCAACATCATCTTTAGTGATTTTTAAGTGTGTAGCAGCTGGCGTTCTTTTGTGACTTGCCTTCTCAAGATCAAATTTCTTTATTAGATTCTTGGCATACTTGCTCTGTGAGATGAAGATGCCATCATCCTTCTGTATCACCTGGAGTCCCAGAAAGTAGTTCATCTCTCCAACCATGCTCATCTTGAACTCTTTCTGCATTTGTTCCACGAACATATCCACCAGCTTCTGGGTGTTTGATCCAACCACAATATTGTCAACATAGATTTGTGCGATAATAAAATCTGACCTTGTGTGCTTCACGAACAGGGTATTGTCCACTCCCTCTTGCACATATCCATGGTCGACGAAAAACACGGTGAGACGCTCATACCATGCTCGAGGCGCCTGCTAGAGACCGTACAGTGCCTTCTTCAGGCAATACACATGGGCAGGGTGATGTGGATCCTCAAATCCCTTCGGCTGAGCAATGTAGACGTCCTCATTCAGAAAACTATTCAGGAATGCACTCTTAACATCCATCTGGAACAGTCGAAACTTTAAGTGACAGGCCAGAGCAAGTAGTAGGCAAATGGCTTCAAGACGTGCGACAGGGGCAAAAAAAATTTCAAAGTCGATCCCCTCTATCTGGGCATAGCCCTGTGCCACTAAGCAAGCCTTGTTTCTTGTGATATTACCTGAGGCGTCTGACTTGTTCTTGTAGATCCATTTTGTACCGATGACATTCGCATTATCAAGTCTTGGAACCAAGTCCCAAACGTCATTCCGTGCAAACTCTTCCATTTCTTCATGCATGGCAAGGATCCAGTATTCATCTAGCAGCGCTTCCTTTATGTTCTTTGGTTCTGCAGTGGACAAAAAGCACGAGCACGCTGCTAGTTCTCTGAAGTTGATCTCCTTCCCACGAGTCTTGATCCCGGCACTTGGAGTACCAATGACCTCAGTGATTCGATGATCTCTGGCAATTCGTCGAGAGGGTTGTAGCACAGCAATGACCTCTTAGTGATTGACACCGTCAGCCTCATCTGATGAAGTGATGGCGTTAGGATTGGCCGCTGATGAAACTTCACCTGACGGATCTGTGTTAGTTGGCTGAGACGAAGGTGGTGTTTCAGAAGCTGTTCCAACTCATTTGTTAGCATCGTCTGAGATAGTCGTCTCAAGCACTTCATCCTTCACCTTGACATTGATTGACTCCATGACAGATCCTGTGCGTTTGTTAAACACCCGATATGCTCGACTGTTCGAGGTATATCCTAGAAAGAAACCCTCATCACTCTTCAGATCCTGCTTCTGTCGGTACTCACGGTCATTCAGGATGTAGCACTCACTCCCAAAGATGTGGAAGTACTTGACAGTGGGCTTCTTTCCTTTCCAAAGTTCATAGCAGGTCATATCCATTCCAGTGCGTATCGTCACACGATACGTGATGTGACACGCCGTATTCATAGCTTCTGACCAGAACTTCAGTGGAACCTTCTTGGCATGAATCATTATGCGAGCCATCTCCTAAATCGTACGGTTTTTGCGTTCCACGACTCCATTTTGCTGGGGTGTTATGGCAGATGCAAACTGATGGGCAATTCCGTGTTCTGCACAGTAGGTGGCCATAGTGGTATTCTTGAGGCACATTCGGTCGTGCTTGCTGAGTCTGATTTTGCTAATAGTTGTTCCTCCAGGCGCCTTGATTAGGTGCTGCTGTGCCATACTGCTTGACTGGGCCTGGTTGGTTGCCATAACTCTGATAATTGCCCACTGCATTCACATCAACTTGGACGTCTGTCTGTAAGGTAGGGCACTCGTCCGTCTTATGTTCTGTGGATGTACAGAACTCACATGGCTTGGCCTGGACTGGTATCCTTCGGACTACATGCTTCATCAGCTCTCTCATCTCCTTGAGTTCGGCGAATACAGCACTGATAGAAGGCTCAACTGTTGACACATTCTTTGTTCGGGCATACTCGTCCTCCTTCATGGTCTCATCCTGGAATCGCTCACCCTCTGCCACTGATATGATCTTCTGCTTCACTCTGGCTGGCGTCATGTTCATGAGTTGGCCTCCAGCTGAGGCCTCTAGTAACTTCCTATCCATCTTGCGAAGTCCATCTAGCATATATTCTACGACTAATTTCTCCGGGAGCTCCAGATTGCAGCAACTTTTCACCAAGGCTAGAAATTTCTCCACGTACTCGTACATGGTCTCGTGTGGGCCTTGCTTCAGCTCTTGCAACTGTCTCCGGACTTGCGCTGCACGCCCTGCCGGATAGTACTTGCTGATGAAGTGCTTCTGCATCTGTTCCCATGTGTGAACACTGCCTGAGGGTAAAGCTAGGAACCAATCTGTAGCTGCTTCTTGCAGTGAGAAGTAGAATGCCTTCAGTTTGAAGTCATCCACCTCTACTCCGTGTGGCCTGAGGTTCAAGCATATCCCGTGGAAACGCGTCAAGTGAGACTGGGCCGACTCTCCTTTGGATCCTGAGAACTTAGGCAGATTGTGAATGACCGCTGTACTGACCGTGATGGCTGCCATGTCTGGTCCTTCATAAATTGGCCATGACTGGTCTCTGAAGCTAGGAACCGAGAGCTCGCCCATAGTGGGTCCTTCATATTCGTCCTCATCATCCACAACTGCTTGTCTACGTGGAGCTTGTGGTGGGTGTTGTAGTGGTGGTTGTGGAAGGTATTGTAGTGGTGGATATGGTTGTGGATACTGAGGGTAGAGCGGTTGTGGGTACTGTGGATATGGTGGTGGAGGATATTGTTGATATGGTGGGTACTGAGGGTATTGTGGGTACTGTGGTTGGGGTTGTTGTTGGTTTTGAGGTTGTTGTTGGTTTTGAGGTTGTTGTTGTTGTTGGAACTGTTGAAACTGATCAGGGATAGCCCCCGTGATTTCACCATGTTGTACTTGAACATTCTGGTTAACTTCTTCGTTTACGTGACTGTTGTGACTGCTGTGACTGTTGTGACCAACACTACTACCTGCGTGAGACATGTTACGAGAGTAACAGACACCGAGATAGCAAACACCGAAATAACAAAGACAGACTAGCAACAAAGGGTCCCCAGGAGATTGGAGGGGTCGCAGCGGTCCCACTTAAAACCCAAAATCCTTAGACTCGTAAGTCTTGGTGACAGAACCCTCTGAGAGCTAGAAAACGGAAATCGAATAGAATGGAAAACAAAATCTCGAACAGTTGAATATGAATTCACCGAGTAACAAATTTCGAAATAGCAAGAAGAAAAATAAACGAAAAATAAAAGAAGAACAAAAGTTTCACCGTGCTTAGCTCCCCGGCAACGGCGCCATTTTGAACAGGCTGTCGTCGTACCTGTGCAAAAACAATTTATAATTTCCTTGTCCTGAACTGTGGGTTAGCACAATGGCAAGCAAGGGTCGAACCCAAGGGAGCTAGATAGCTACTACTTTGTTCTGTAATGGAGAAAAACAAGAAACTAGAATGAGAGTAACGGTTAGTGAAATAATCGAAAATTGCAAGGTTGTAAATATCAGAGAGAAGTATTCAGATTAGGGTTTGATTGTGACTTGTTTTATCATAGACTTCTAAATATTCAATTCGTGTTTTACGTGTGGTTGTCCCGACAAAGGTGATTTCCCAAGTAACCCGACAAAGGTGTTACGCCACGACCTAATTCCCCTAGGTTTAATTAACCCGACAAAGGTGTTAATTGCCCTAGTCGGAATATCTATCTAAACGACAAAGTATTAGATAGATGATTAATGTAGAAATATGCGCAACTAGATTTCACGACAAAGTATACGTCCAGTCTAACAATATTTCATGGAATTCATGTACGAGAATTAGTAAAACATAGAATATAGCATTAAAGATCCAAGTCTCAAAAACATAGTCACAATATATTAACCCTAACCCGAATAGAAGGTTTAGTTACACATGATCATAATGAAACAATGCAAATAATAAAAGGGGATGAAATACTTCACAAAACCGAGGCAAGCAAGGGCTGGCCGTGTAGGGCTGATGGGCGGCCGTGCAAGGCTGAGAAGCGGCAGAATTGTGGCTGAGCAAGGAGGCACGGCTGGATTGTGAGGAGAGTAGCACACGGCTGAATTGTAGAATGATGGATGATGAGATGATTGTGGACTCCTCCTTATATAGGGTTTGAGAAACCCTTTGATCTTCTTGGAAACCCTTTGATCTTCTTGGAACCTTTCGAAACCCTAGCATTTGAATGTTGCCCTAATATCACAATGTAGAATGGGCCGGCTGCTGGATTTAGGGCTTGGACTTTCTTTTTCCGAAGTTACTGTTCACGGCCCCGAAATCACTATTCACGCCAAAATTACTATTCATGTCGGAATTACTATTCACGCCGGAGTACTGTTCACGACCCTCCTTTGGCTCCGTTCTTCCACTGCGATGTTTCTGGCATGAAAATGCCGTCTTTCAAGCGTGTTTCCTCCTAGAGCTTCCAAATCACCTGAAATACGAAACAACACTAAAAAGTAACTGTTCGCATAATAAAGTGAATGAAATGGTGGGATTTAACGACTCGATGAGTCGTATAAATACGGCTCATCACCCGACAAAGGTGACTCCCCAAATATCCCGACAAAGGTGATATGCCACAACCTAACCCGACAAAGGTGAAAGGCTTCTAATTCTCTCCCAAATCAAACAACCCGACAAAGGTGATATGCCACAACCTAACCCGACAAAGGTGAAAGGCTTCTAATTCTCTCCCAAATCAAACAATCCGACAAAGGTGTTGTTTAACCTAGATGTGCTATCTACCAAAACGACAAAGTATTAGGCAGATAATAATAATAAGAAATATTGACCAACTAAGCTTTGCGACAAAGCGTCCACCTAGTCTAGCAATAACTCATGGAATAAGCACGAGAATTAGTAAAACATAGAATAGCATTAAGAACGAAGTCTCAAACAATAGTCACAATATATGAAACCCTAAACCGAACAAGTGGTTTAGCTACTCATATACATTAAAACAGAATACAAAAGTAATGAAAGAAAGAATGTCTTCTCTATTACCGAACGAAGGAGGAAACCGGGTCGGAATGGTGAGAACGCCAAGGAGGACTTCGGACCGAGAGGAGAGGAGAGCTCGGATTCTGTGTGTTTGGGATGCTTGAAACCCTTGATATGAGGTTGTATTTATAGAGTAGACAAGGGCCTCGAGATTTCCTATTTGAAGTCGGTCCAAGTTGGTCCATAAACGGTTTTAGGAAACATGTCCACAACCGACTTTGCTTGGCTTGTAAGCAAACTTAGCTAGTAAGTTTACTTGGCCGGCAAGTCTTCTAGAAGCTTCCAGAACCACCACGCCAACGCACCGACTTGGCCTGGGACGAGCCGAGAATTGCTGGGCTGGGTGTAGGCTCGGGTGGCCTTGGACGGAACTAGGCATTTATCGGGCATGGGCTGGTCCTGCTTGGGCCAGAGTCGCCAAAACTACCTTGCGATGTTTTTCTGCACAAAATGCCATCTTTAATGCGCTTTTCCTCCTAGAGCTTCCAAAACACCTGAAATGCAAAACAACACTAACAAGTAACTTGTTCGCATAATAAAGTGTTGCAATTGGTGGGATTTGTTGCCTCGATGAGTCGTACAAATATGGCTCATCAAACCAAAATTTGACAGGCGTCGTCGGTCAAGTCAAATTTGAATTTATATGTTCCTTCCTCTTGGCTAGTATAGCGGCAAGCAAGGGTCGAACCCAAGAGAGCTAGAGCGGTTACTTGTTGTTCTGTAAAAAGAAAGACAGTTGGGTTTGTGAGAGATTTGGAAACAGGTGCGAAAATAGGAAATAAACGTGTGGGTTTTCAATCAGAGAGAATATTCGGTCTAGGGTTTCTATTGTGACTTGTTATCATCGACTACTAACAATCTAATTCAATGTTTTTAAGTGTGGTTGTCCCGACAAAGGTGACTCCCCAAAAATCCCGACAAAGGTGTTATGTTACAACCTAACCCTACAAAGGTGAAAGGCTTCTAATTCTCTCCCAAATCAAACAACCCGACAAAGGTGTTGTTTAACCTTTGTTCTTGGGCTAGCTTGTTGGTTCTGCAGATTCTAGCCAACATTGGATACTCTAGTTCTGGGATATCTTCTTGATTTATGGGATATGCCTGCTCATTGGTGTCTGAGGCATAGATTGTTTCTACGTTTCCTCATAGTCGTTCGCCAGTGGGACGTTGTTGTCATCATCATCCGGCGAGGAGTCATATTGTGGTCCATCGGAATTGCTTTCCTTTGTTGAGCTTTGTTCTTCGTTGTCATCCCAGCCTGACGGTGAGATGACTTCAGTGTTGTATGCTGGTGGCGTCATTTTGACAGTGAACGTGTAGCGTCCATTATCAGCATGGGTTACCCATGTCTGTCCGTCATTTGGCCGGTCTTCCTCTTGGTTCCAATTATGGCGATCTCTACGAGTGTAATGCCTGATTGTTGGTCTGTAAGCAGCAGATCCTTTCTGTTGTTCTGCGAGTATAGCCGTAGTTTGCGCTTTCTTAAGTCGTTCTCTGACAATCAAGTCTCGACATGATTGAGCATACGCCTCGTTTTCCCACATCATTCCGATAAATTCCTCTTCATCCGGTTCATGTGCCTGTGAGGATGTAGAGGGTCTTGCTTCTGTGTTGATGATGGGGTAAGGGAGAGCAGTGTAGTCTCGGGGTAGATGTGCTATCTACCCTAACGACAAAGTATTAGGCAGATAATAATAATAAGAAATATTGATCAACTACGCTTTGCGACAAAGCGTCCACCTAGTCTAGCAATAACTCATGGAATAAGCACGAGAATTAGTAAAACATGGAATAGCATTAAGAACAAAGTCTCAAATAATAGTCACAATTTATGAAACCCTAAACCGAACAAGTGGTTTAGCTACTCACATCCCTGAAAACAGAATACAAAAGTAATGAATGAAAGAATGTCTTCTCTATTGCCGAACGAAGGAAGAAACCGGGCCGGAATGGTGAGAACGCCGAGGAGGACTTCGGACCGAGAGGAGAGGAGAGCTCGGATTCTGTGTGTTTGGGATGCTTCAAACCCTTGATATGAGGTTGTATTTATAGAGTAGACAAGGGCCTCGAGATTTCCTATTTGAAGTCAGTCCAAGTTGGTCCATAAACGATTTTAGGAAACATGTCCTAAAACCGACTTTGCTTGGCTTGTAAGCAAACTTAGCTAGTAAGTTTACTTGGCCGGCAAGTCTTCTAGAAGCTTCAAGAACCGCCACGCCAACGCACCGACTTGGCCTGGACGAGCCGAGAATTGCTGGGCTGGGCGCAGGCTCGGGTGGCCTTGGACGGAACTAGGCATTTCTCGGGCATGGGCTGGTCCTGCTCGGGCCAGAGTGGCCAAAACTAATTTGCGATATTTTTCTGCACAAAATGCCATCTTTAATGCGCTTTTCCTCCTAGAGCTTCCAAAACACCTGAAATGCAAAACAACACTAACAAGTAACTTGTTCGCATAATAAAGTGTTGGAATTGGTGGGATTTGTTGACTCGATGAGTCGTATAAATATGGCTCATCAAACTACCCCACACTTAAACTTGTTCGTCCCGAACAAGGACTAGGTCATAAGAGGAAAATATATTGAAACATCACAATTACTTCAACATCCTAGATATTGCTACATGAATATGACTCGCTAATCTAGACTTCACTTTTACATGCATATCTTGTTACTAAAAGTCTTGTGCTCAAACATGGAAGAAATTGATACGTGTTACCTTTGGGCCGAGATGCAAATCAATTTGGATGTCTGGGAGATAGTCCTTTTTTAGACCCATGAACTGCACTCTCGATCCCGAACTCTTGCTATATGGTTATACTTCATTGCTTTTTCTTGCACGTGATTGATTCGAGCTTCAAGGTGCTTGAATTCTTTTGGGACAGCTTTTGTAGTGACTTGGCTTTTGATGTAACAGTGGTATACTTTCACTTTTGTTGCGTGTAAAACTTCACAATTGACTGATTTTTCTCTTTTTGCTACTGATTATGAACTGCTCGTCCGTGATTCCTCTTCTTTGACGAAGGCCAATCATCGCTCGCAAGCAAATGGAAATACCTTCCTACTCTCACTCATCCTCATCCTTTCGACGCGAGTCAAGCCGAGGGTCACCCGTCTGTTTTCCCGGCTACTTGGACTAGAGATTGGACGGTGTGTTGTTTTCCCGTCCCACCTAACCGCATAAGCACTGCAGTGGCGGAGCAGACTCTTAACCATGTCGTCTCGAAGTGCTAGCCTCCACGAAATCCATATAACCATATAACTCGAAATCCGGTCCCTTGAATGTTCTGTCAAGTCTCTCTAGGACGTTTCTATCAACTCCACATCCCTATTTATCTCAACTTACAAAGGCACGTAATAGGTTAAGTTCACATGTCATTGCACAATTCAATTTTCACAAGAGGCATGCATGTAATCGGCTCTATCTATTTCACATCGTTAAAATTCAATACCGCAATTCTAGAAAATAGAGAGAAATTTGTACAAAAAATTTAAAATTTTAAGGGAAACGTGCTGACTCTATGCAGGTGCAAGGAAGTAAACATGCTGATACAACGACTAACTCTCCCACCCCACACTTTTGAATTAAGTCGTGTCCTCACGGCACGACTTAGACTTTAGACACACAAATGCATGCAAATAGTATGGAAAAGTAGAGAAAAGAGTTGGAACAATACTCCCCTCGGGTGGTCGTGGCCTGGATATGGCAATGTCCTGGCCCGGGCTGGTCTGTCGCTACCGAGGCCCGGTGTGGTGCATCGGGACCTGGCCGAATGATGTTGCAGCCGAGTCGGAGCGCAAATTTCTAAAGGCCATGCGCTCGCATGGTTCAAACATGCGCTTGCATGCATGTACTTCGTTGCCTCGCTAGCCTTCGCAGCCTTGTGCGTTTGTACAGTTCTCCACATGCGGTCTCACAATCTAGACCCGTCGCATGAAATCTCGTGCGTTCGCACGCATGGCTCTGCGCACTCGCACTCGATCGAATTTCCCAGCCTGCAGGAGACCATGCGAACGCATGAGGCGCATCTATTCCCTGCATGAAAATCACTCCCTTTCCCAAGTACAATGTGATGGATATAACTCAAGACTCAAATAAACAGAAAACAAAATAAGAAAATAAACTGAAAAAGAAAAGAAATGTCGGGCTGCCTCCCTGTGAGCGCCTTTGTTTTACGCCGTTGGCTCGACGTTACCTCTTTAGGGATCACAAGTTAGGATCCCATGGGCGTGTGAGGTCAAATTTTGCCTCAGCTGCTTCTTCAATCTGCCCAAGATCACCGTGTAATGATGTGCTAGTGTCTTCTCTCCATTGATCAGGCGGGTTTGCCTTCACATCCTCCCGAGATGGCGAGGATATCTTGCTCATAGCTACTGGCCCAATCGCATGCACGGTCTCTTCTGGTAGTCTCGGAGGTAGGGCGCCGAGATATGGTGTGTGCACTATGTCCGGCGGTTTCCTTGCGCATAGACAGTCATCATCCCCATAGATGTGGAAATCTGATGTCTTGCCACCGAATGCAAGCGACAACAAGCCTGTGCCCATGTCAATCTTGGTCTTGGTGGTGAAGAGGAATGGTCGTCCCAAGATAAGTGCTGGAGGATCAGCGTTTCTAGCATCTCCCATCTGCAAGACATAGAAATCTGCAAGAACAACAAGATCTCCTACATGTAGGGTTAGATCCTCTAGCAAACCAACCGGACGAATACAAGATTTATCCCCTAACTCTATCAACAACCTAGGTGGTTTCAATGGCCCAAGTTTCAACAAGCAATATAATGAATAAGGCATAGCATTCACAGCAGCACCTAGATCAATCCAACAGTGATGTATCTGAGTCTCACTGATACCACAGGTGACCGTGAAGGCACCTGGGTCCTTACTCTTTGATGTTCCCATGAATGGCATGACTTTGGCAAAACGGCTTTAGACAGTTCGAGCTAGAGTTCAAGAAGAGTTCAACCACGGACTGGAACAGAAGTACAGCGTGCAGCAGACGCATGATTTGATTCCGGAAGATTCTGAAGATAGAGGATCTTTTCGGTTGAAGTCGGTCAGCGAAGAAATAGATATTCGAGATGTCATTCGAATATCTCCTCACCAGAATTGAAGATCACCTGACTAACTTACCGCAGAAGATATCGATGAGATTATTTGATTGGAGCCAATCGACAAGGCATCACCGAAGATTAGATAGGCTATCAAATATATGCAGATTGGCTGAGAGAATATCGGAAGGCTTGGCGTGGAAGTCATCTTCGAAGATTGGATACGGATTGAATATTCTGCAAATATTTAGGAGTATCTCCAAAATATTTGACAGGATATTCAGATTGGATCTGGACTTCACCAAAGCCTATAAAAAGAAGGCTAGGACGTCTAGATTGATTATCGCTTCCTGAGTAAAAAGAAAACACGAGAGCATTCGTGAGATTGGAGGAGGAGCGACGGTCGGCTGAGTATTCCACACCGGAATATCAACAGTGAAGATGCAGTCTGTTCAGGGTGTTGTTCACACTGTTCTTGAAGAACTACCAAGCGCACACACACACGATCAAGACACGTCTTCGAGAGAAGGCAACTGGGCTTCTGGGAGGTCCAAGACTAGGACGAGAGGGAAGTCTCGTCCTACCCATAGGGCATCGAGGTGAGCTGCGGCGAACCAAGATTGCAAATCCGAGAGACGAAGTGTTAGAGGCTAGGCTATTACAAACAAGGCGTTGTGTAAGTGTAAGTCCACGAATAGCTCTAAACTCGTAATAAGATTTGTGTCCCTTTTAGGGTGTGGGAAGCCCCCAGAGTAGGCAAGGCCAAACTGGGTATCATATCGTGTGTGCTCCTATTTGTTCTGTTTACGGTTCTGTCTGCTAAGGTGTTCCAGTCTCTGTTTGAACACAACCTGAAACTGTCCAATAAGTATTTGAGACGCAGTTCAAACACCATCTGGAACTTGTCTTGACTAAGATAAGTAGATTTCAATTGGTATCAGAGCAGACACTCGACATACAGAGTGTGATCCGGCGACTGTTCAAGATGAGTTTGAAGGAAGGACAGAGCACTAACCGACCACCGTTGCTTGAAGGGCCGAATTATGCCTATTGGAAATCCAAGATGAAAGCCTTTCTGAAATCCCTCGATGAAAAGGCTTGGAGAGATGTGATGATAGGATGGACAGAACCCATGATGGCCAACCCCGAAGGAGTTGTTATGCAAAAACTTAAAGCTCTGTGGTCTGAAGTAGATGATGTAGCGGTTGTTGGGAATTCAAAGGCCCTGAATGCAATATTCTATGGAGTGGACGAGAATGTGTTCAAACTGATTGTTGAATGTGAGGTGGCCAAGGAAGCATGGGATATTCTCAAAATAACCTATGAGGGTCCAGATAATAAATCTAATGATGAGGAAGAAGAGCATGAGAATGTCAATCTTGTCGGACTTGTAGTGACTATTGAAGACAGCAGTGAGACAAGTGAAAATCCATACTCTAGTGCACTATCTGAACAGCCTGTTGACGACGTATCAAGCAGTGATGACGAAGGACTTACTCATGAGACCTCGGCCAAGACGTACAAGGAACTCTATGAGAAGTGCCTATTGGTGATTGGCCTAAACAAGAAGCTCACAGAAACAGTGGCAAGCCTGACAGAAGAAAAAGTTAAAAAGTGGCAGGAGGTTGAACTTCTCGTTGCCCGGAAGGTGGAACACCAGGAGGAAATATCTGCTTTGAAGCATGAGATGATTGGAATGAATCAAGAACACTCGTCACTTCTTGCAGAGAAGGTGAAACTACTAGACACCGTATCGGTTCTGAAAGCTGAGATGGAGAAAAATAGTGAAACACGTCCTGCAGGCTTGGTGGGGCTAAGGAGAAAGAATGCTGAGTTGCACATCCGCAAAGAAGTTCATCTCAATATGACAGGTAATCCTCAATATCTCATCAATGTTAAACCTATTCGCAAGCGTCAGTTTGTCACTTTTGGAGATGGAGGGAAGGGCCAGGTGATCGGCTGTGGGACATTGAAGGTTCCGGATCTACCTGAGCTCGAGGATATCCTCCTAGTGGATGGGTTAAAGATGAACTTGATCAGTATCAGTAGATTGTGTGATGAAGGACAGTCTGTTACATTCACTCGTGATTCCTGTCAAGTACTGGATAGTAATGGAGACACACTGATGGAAGGAAGTAGGTCATCCAACAAAAGCTACTTTCTAGGCACAGTTGGAACAGGAGCTGCCACTGTTTGTCCAACAATCACGACACATGAGATGGAATTGCAAGGGACAGGTATGGTGTCCTCTTCTGGAAAGGTGAAAGACGAAGTTGCCCCAGACTCAGTTCTAGAAGATGATATATGTAGAGGCAGGACTTCATCTGAAACACCCATTCAGACCAAGTCTACAGAAGATAAAATTCCAGAGGGAGGTCCAGCTTGTTAGTTTTATGGCATGTAGTTTGGCAAAACTTAGGATAGTTGTTCTAGCTGTTGTTCTAGACTGGAAGAGACAACTGTCCTGGAACAAGTTGAAGCAGAAGAAGTGTTTCCTAAATCAGATTAGGAAACCTAGTCGACCGTTGGAATATCAAGGCGGTTGCACATCAGTGGACAGAAGTTGGAAGTTTCCAAATTCAGATTTGGAAACTTGTCTCAGCCGACGTAGCACAAGTTTGCCTGAGGATGTTCCTGAAGATCTGTGTTGGCAAGTCGGTGCTTATGCTTATCGAAGATATCAAAGTCGGTTAGGAGTTTGCTTGCGCATAAAGCTATCTTAGTCTAGAAGATAATCGAAGGTTGCCTAATCTACATTGAAGATTCAAACGGAGGATTATCTACAAGAGATATGCGCAAAAGATTAGGAAAGGTTTCCTAATAGGTTATAGGCGGTTTAGCTTAGAAATCCTATTCGTCCTAGGGTTTCTACCGCTCTATATAAGGAGGACTAATGCTTAGGTATTAGTCAGCACTTAAGGAGTAATTATTCACGCTCATACTCATAGAAGGGAGGAGGTGGCAAACGGCGGTGAATTAATCGTAACTGGTTATTCATGACGCACGGCTGGAGAACTAACCGTCACTGGTTACTCGAAGGCGCTCGGGTTCAATCTGCATTGGTGCTCAACAGATTGATCAAAAGACGAAGCTGAAAGCTCGCACTGAAGTTCTGTTACTGCGCATTCGGGAGAAGGCGCTGATTCTCACGGAGAATCATTCTGGTGGATACTGAGCGGGAGCGAAGATCTAGGGGGAGACCTAGATTGCAATTACTAGAGTGTCCGAGGCTCAGGTTGTTTAAGAGGGATTCTGTAAACGGTAAATCCTGTACTCGCAATATTCAATAAAAGTGAATTGCTGTCCACCGGGCTAGAGAACGCCCCCCAGACGTAGGCTCGTTAACGCCGAACTGGGTAACAACTTTGCGTGTCGTTTTATTTCCGCACTATTTGTTTTAGCGCATAAGTTGTTTTAGGAATTGTTCTGGATCTCGACCAGAACAACTTCACATCTACCAGGGGAAGATTTCACAGCTGATGAAGCCACACCTACTCCAGCTGGGACACTTGACGATGCACCTGCGCTGCAACCTTCATGGAGAATTAAGAGTCGAGCGAATGAAATCAAGTGTCGAGAGTTGGCTGCCTGTTCATCCAGTCCGAAGAATGTCATCAAAGCATTTATTGATGAGAGTTGGGTGGTGGCCATTCACGTGGAACTGGAAGAGCTCATCAGATATGAAGCTTGGATGTTATATCATCTTGTGCACAGTCACAAACTGAAGGAGACTATATACGGACTCACACAAGCGCCCAGAGCATGGTAAGAGACGTTCCTCATCGACCATGGCTACGAGCGAGGGGGAGTAGAGAAGCATATATTCGCCAAGTACATGAGTACACAGAAGCTGGTTGGCCAAAAATACCTTCCTCAAACACATGTTGACCAGATGCTGGGAGAGCAGGAGAGCAAGAGAGCACCGCTGCAAGGAGCTGCTACACTCAGTGGTTATGGATGAAGCAGATGTTGTCTGAATACGAAATTGAACAGGAGGAGATGACGCCTGGCTGTGACAACATGAGTACCAGTAGCAGTTCCAAATATTCGGTACAATAGTACAAGACCAAGCACAGTCAGCCGCTTGAGAAGAAGGCCATTATAGTAAACCATGTGACAACAGACAAGCTGCTAGCTGACATTCTTACCACTCACCTAAACGCTGCTCAGTTCAAAACACTTAGATCCTCTCTGGGTCTGCGTGTTATCGCCAACTAAGTGTTCCAGAAGGAGGTCAGCCAAGAGCAGAACCCCAGCAAATCAGTTGGGCTGACCTATCATGAAGAGGGATGGAACAGATGGTACGTACTATTAAATTCAAAGTATTTGCAGTCCTATGAACCATTGGGGCATATCAAGGAGGGAGAAGAGGCGACTGTGACAAAACTGAAAGAAGTTACTTTAAAGGCGTCAAAGGCTGATCCTAATCCAACTAAAGGGAGTGTGCAGACTGCGAAGGAATATCAGGCAATGGCTGAACCACCCCTCAATAAGGTAAACCCTTGTTCTCACTCCTAAGCTACTGCACTAAATTCTGTTGATGAGGAAGTACAGACAATTGGTAAAGATTCGGTGAGTTATAAGGGTGACAAAGTGGTTAATAAGAAGCCAAAGGGATTGAAACCTACTGCAATTTCTATGGCCGATGCTACAGAAGAAGGTGAAGCCAGTAGGGCTAAGATTGTGGTTCTGATAAGCAGAAGAATGAGGATGCAAGTGGAGAACAACAAGCTAAGCAATCTGGAAATGTGATGGAAGAGTCTCATGCATCCGGCAATGATGAAGAACTGGATGTGTTGTTCAAGGACATTGATGATGTTGTTGATGAGTTGCAAAAAGAAGAGGTTTCAATACCTATTGAGACAAGAGCTGATGAGAAGGAGGCAAGTGTGCCAGATGATGCTGTCTCAGATATGCAGCAAGGTGGTGAGACAGATTTACCCCAAGAGTCCTCTAGTTCTGATGCAGTCCCAGAGGTTGAGTCAATTGAAGCACCGGACATTGTGCAAGGAGGGTTACATGACAATTTTGTGGAGGATGCACATGTGGTAGTGGATAGGGGTGGGCAAAAAACCCAAAAAACCGAACCGACCCGACCCGAAAAAGCCCGAACGAGTCGGTTTTCATCGGACCGAACACCGAACAGAAAAAAACCTGAACTGATTGGTGAGATTCGGTCTCAGTTTTGAATTTTTATTGGCCCGAACCGAATCGAATCCTTAATGAATTGCCACTTGTCAGCATATGATTGGTCAATAAAAAACCTAATTCGAGTGTGTCGCTCTCGCCTCACACTAACTCACTTAATTTTCATTTCGTTCAACGGCAAGTCGGCAACCAGACAGTAGACACTAGGCCAGAGCTCTCTCTCGGCGTCGCCGACCCGAGCCCAGGCGTCTCCGGCTCTCCGACCCGATCCCAGGTGTCGCCTGCTTTCTCCGACCCGAGCGAAGGCGTGGTGGTCGTCTCCGGATCCGAGTTCAAGGCTTCAAGCCTTCAAATTCAAGCTATTAAGGTAATTCGAATTGAATTCGGTGAATTCCATTTATTAAATTTTTGGTCTCAGTCCTGATTCCTGAATTGAATTCAGTGAATTCAGTGAATTCAAATCCTTTTGATTGTTTTGAGTCTTTGGTTCATGCTTGCTGACTTGCTGTATTGTGTTATGTGTATTCGGTTCAATTTGTTGAATCCATTTGTTCATTCAGTGATTTGAATATTGTGCAGAGATGGATGCATCACAATATTCAAGCTCCAATTCAGAAGAGGATTCAAATTTGGGTGCGGATGCTTCAAAAAAATGTTCTGACAGTCGATAGTACCGCTACCGGAGGCTCTGGAATTAAAAGGAAGCGTCCTTCTTCAGTAGCACTGCAGAACATTGGTGAAGCTGAACAATTTGAAGAAGCTGAACAGCTTGGTGAACCTGCTGAAGCGCCAGAAGCTGCTGAAAAGCCTGATGGAAGATCGTGGGTTTGGGGGCACTTCAAGAAGATTAAAAAGCCAGTATATGAGATGAAGAATGGTAAGAGGGTGCAAACTCATTAGGTGGTTAGAGCTAAGTGTAACTACTGTGCTAAGGATTTTGCTTGCGATTCGTATGGGAATGGGACTAGTACTCTACAGCGACATATCGATAATGTTTGCAAGAAGTATCCAGGGAGAGTGAAGATTAATGATGGGCAGCAAAAACTCACTTCTACTGACCGTAGTGGGGCTAAAGAGTTGGTTACTATTAAGTGGAGTGATCAAGGGTGTAGAGAAGCAGTTGTGAAGATGATAGTCATGGATGAACTTCCGTTTAGCTTCATCGAGAAAGAAGGGTTTAGATATTTTTGCAGGTATATTGTCACATTGATGAAGTGTGAAAATTGTTTTTAACTTTTTAATTTTTTATGCTTAGATTGAACATGTTTAATTGTTTATATGTTGTTGGACTGAATTGTATGTTGTTGGACTGAATTATATGTTGTTGGACTGAATTGGACTGAATTGTTTTTTCAGGTATGCTGTGCCTGATTGGCATGTACCTTCGAGGAGGGTGATTTGCAAGCAGTTTTTGAAGATGTATGCTGCTGAAAAGGCGAAGCTGACGAAAGAGCTTAAGGGTCATTGCTTGTGCTTAACCACCAATACTTGGACATCGGTGCAGAACATCAACTACATGGTGGTTACTGCCCATTTTGTTGATTCAGCTTGGAAAATGCAGAAGAGGATTCTTAGTTTTAAGGTGATTCCTAACCATCGTGGAGAGAGCATAGGGTGTTTGTTGGAGGATTGTTTGCTAGAATGGGGAGTGGATAGAGTGTTGACCATATCAGTTGATAATGCTAGCGCCAACAAGGTGGCGATTGATTACATCAGGGAGAGGATGTTAGGATGGGAGATATCACCTTTGGTTGGTGGGATTTATTTGCATATCAAGTGCTTTGCACACACTCTGAATCTCATTGTCCGAGCTGGTCTTTTGATAATGGGAAATTCAGTTGGTTCAATTAGGAATGCTGTGAGATATGTGAGGAGCAGTGGGGCAAGACTTCAGCAGTTCAAAAAGTGTATGGAGAAAGAGAAGGTGGAGTGTAAGAAGGTGTGCATCCTCGATGTGCCAACAAGGTGGAACTCCACCTATCTAATGCTATCAACTGCATTAGAACTCAGAAAGGCTTTTGATAGATTGGCAAGGGAAGAAGGCACGAAGTATAGGGGTTACTTTGAGGAGGGTGAAGACCTTGAATTCGAAGAAGACTTGGTGCTTGGGTTGGGAGAAGTGAATTTGACTGGTGTGCAAGTAATGCAGCAGAGGGAACTCAGGCAAGGAAGAAAGGGAAGGGGAAAAGAGTAGGACCACCGGTTACACATGATTGGGAGAAGGCTGAAACTTTTGTGAGGTTTCTGAAGATATTCTACGATGTGACAATGAGGATCAGCGCCTCAACCAAACCAACATCGTGGAAAGCTTTTCATGATATTGTGTGTATCAAAGCTGAGATTGATGGACTATTTCCTCAGGAGGGAATGAGCACCGGGTCGGAGACTAAAATGATTTTAATGGATATGGCAGTAAGTATGAAGAGGAAGTATGAGATATACTTTGCCACCTTAGAGGACTGCAATCAGCTTTTGTTGATTGCCTTGGTGTTAAACCCAAGGTACAAGCTCAGAAACTTTGAATCTACATGCAAGAAATGGCTGAAGATGGAGATTGATGATATTAGAAAGAAGTCAGCTGAGCTTAAAGATCTTCTGATTCAGCTTTGTGATGCTTACAACTCCATGATTGTTGAGGCATCCTCCAAGGTAACAAAATCTCGGAGTGGAGATAGCCAAGGGAACAAATCCTCATCTAAGAAGAGGACTATAGAGTCTACTGGAATTATGAAGGACATGGAAGAAGATTGGGAGAGAGAATTGGAAGACTCTGATGAGGGAGTTGTAGGACATGAAGTGGACAGGTATCTTCTAGACCCGATTGTGAAGGCTGTAAACCCTTTAGATTATGACATATTGGAATGGTGGAAGATAAATGGTGACAAGTATCCTGGCCTTGCCGCTCTTACCAAAGATATTATGGCAATTCAAGTGAGTACAGTAGCAAGCGAGTCTTCATTTAGCACCAGCAGAAGGGTCATTGATCCATTTCGGAGCTCTCTATCTCTCAAAACTGTGGAAGCATTAATCTGCTACCAAAACTGGATACGGTCTGAAAGTATCCATAACCTTCAATACATTCCAACTGTTGAGGACATTGAGTTTTATAAAGCTTTGGAGGAAGGTAATTAACTTGTTATCTGAATTTTGTTTATATTTGAGTTTGATTTTGGTTGTTAACTTGTTAATGTTATCTTGTTTAATGATAGAACAAGCAAGGGAAGAAGATAATGCTACAGTTGATCAACAAGAGAATGAAGAGAATCAAGAGATGCCTTCTACCTCAAAATCAACTAAAGTGTCTCAAGTTGATAAGGGAAAAGGTAAAGTTACCAGTACCACAACCTTGAAGAAGGGGAATCAAGGGAGCAAAAAATTATTCATAAGGGGTTAAGGACCTAAGGTACTTATTTCTAAATTTGGCTAACTTGATAATTGAAATTTGAATCCTTGTTGTTGATATTTGATATTTGATATTTGGTAAGTTGAATTTGAATCCATACATTTTTTTTGAATCTATAAGCATTGTTTTATACTTTAATGGGAGTTTCTTTCCAAATGATGATATGCTTGAGATATGCACTGTGAGTCTGTGATAACTGATAGTTATTATAATCTAGTTCATCATCTGCTGGTTATCAATCTTCTGCTGGTTATCAATCAAATTGTATCTCCAAATCTGTTTATCTATTCGGCGTATCATGTTTTTTTATAGAGATTTATCAAGTTCATCGTCTGCTGTTGTTAAGTTGGACATAAAGGAATAATGACAACATGAGGACATAAAACTACATTCTAACACACGCTGCTCTTTACAATGCAGGGCAGCAAAGTGGGTTGAAAGTGGGAAACAGAATCTGTTTAATGCATCTTCACTCTTACTTTGCCATGAATGCTACACCCCTGTGGCTGTGATAGGCAATGATGCCTGCTGTTGTCGTTTGTTCATGGATGCATATCTATGTTGTTGTACTGTTGTCACTGTATTTATAGCTATGTTGTTGTACTGTTGTCTCGTATGCAAACCAGGAAATGGAAGTTTGAGTCAGAGTCGGTAGTTTTAAGTTGTTTGAGACCAGTCCAGTGTCTCCATTGAAAAAAGCCCGAAAAAACCCGAACCGAGCCCGAAAAAAAAACCAAACAACGGTAAAAAAAAGCTCGAAAAGACCGAAAAAGACCGAACCGACCCAAAACCCGAAAATCGGGCTTTGGTCGGTTTTCATTTTCAAAAAGACCGAACCCGACCCGAACCAAATTTTCAGGTTTCGGGTCGGTTTTCACAAAAAACAGGCCCGAACCGAACCGAGCCCACCCCTAGTAGTGGATCCCCCAGCTATTCTTGATTTTGAGATGGAGGATGCTACTCAGGCTGCCACCTTGTCAGAAACTCATCCAGAGGATGCTCAAGTCTTCGTCCCTCTTTCTGAACTAAGGAAGGCAAAGAAAGACAGAAGGAAGGAGATGTGTTTTTTTTTGTCTGCAGCACAATCAGAAAATGAACATGTTGAAGAAAAAGCATCTGATGCACCAGCTGTGCCGGCTGAGTTGGAACGTCCAGCTAATACAGATGTAGAGATGCAATTATCTGATCAAGAAGAGGCTAAGAACGAGAACACTCAGAAGGAGGATCAAGACACAGTTTTACTGGCTGAGCTCAAGAAAGCTGAAAGAAGAAACCCAAAAAGAAAGTGACCTTCCAAGCATGCTCATCTAAGGCAACTATCAAGATGAATGGGAACACAGACGCAGGGGGAGCAAGTGCGTCTAAGAAGAGAAAAAGGTATAGTCCAGATCCTGTTCCTGCCCATGTTCCAACTAGAATTGTGAAAAATGGAGTATGGTGTGCCAGTACAGAAGCAACAGCCAAGTGGAAGGCAGTGCAAAAAAATAAAGATCATCCCTGAAAGGCTGCTTAATGAGAAGACAGTTTCATCCCAGCTGCAGATCTGACTCTATTCTACTCGATGTTGTTCTTCATTACCATAATCAACTGGAAGCCTACATCTCATAGAACCACGGTCAATAAGGAGATGGGACAGCTGCTCTACCAGATTGGAAACAGGATGCTCATTGACATGGGAAGAATTATGTTCTACCAGATTGCAGAACACGCCATTCTACAAAGTCTCTACACCAGATAATCTTCCCATCACATATCTTTGAGCTGATCATCAACCAGCATCCAGATTTGAAGACTGACCAGGACAGACTGTCAAGTGCTCCGTTGAAGTTGGTAGTTGATCACAAGTTGTTCAAGGGTCGACATAAGAATGATCTGAAGGACGCCGGGCTTAAGAGAAAGGATGCACTCGAGTCTTCCATAAGGAGAGCTGCTGGTGAGAAGTTGTCCCGAGCTGAACGCGGATAGCTACTGAAGGAGGTGGAGATCATATTGGAGGTCGAACAGGAACAGAGGTCAAGAATCAATCAATTGGTGCACCCTTTGCGATATCCCAATGATGATGAAGCAGATGAAGCTTGACAGGCTCATGGGATCACTAAGGACATTTGAGATGAATTTTTCTGATGATTTTCGAAGAAGGATAGAAAAATGTGTTGCTCTGAAGACTGATGTATCTGAAGAGTGGAACAGCATCAAGGACGAGTCTGAATCAGTTCAAGACATCAGTGAAGATGTTAAACCCTGGATCAAAAGACCTAGATACGATTCTGAAGCCCCGGAGGATGAGTGGAGGACATAGAGGCATTGGCTACACTGATGGAAGTAGTTAAGGAAAGACTAAGTTCATCAAAGCTGAACAGTCGGTGAACAGAGAGATGAACAGGTACCCTCTGGCCAACATAATGAGTTCTAATGGAGAATGGAGACGAGACTCAAGAACCTGTTGGTACTGTCACAAGAAGGGGCACATCAAGCCAAGGTGTCACGAGTTCATGGCTGTGCGCAGAAGGTTGCAGCAGAAAAATACTCCAAGGATGACACGAGAATGGAGAGCGAGAACGTGGGCCGAGAATCTCTGATGGAGGAAACCAGATCATCAAAAACCTGTCATTTGCTGACTCGTGGTCGAACAACTGCTGAGACACCATGGTCCGACAGACTCACAGTATGTGTCACTGTCCCAGGCTATGTTTGAGGGGGAGTTGACAAGATTCCAGATGCCGAAGAGACCAGGTTGGTCGATTGGACCCCTTGCCAGTTTGTGGCAAAAAGGGGGAGTATTTTGAGGTAACTGATTTGGTTCCTCAAGTGGTGTCTAAAGCCTAGATTTGGTTTTGCCAAAATGCCAAGGGGGAGATTGATGTTCCTATGAATGGCATGGCTTTGGCAAAACGGCTTTAGATAGTTAGAGCTAGAGTTCAAGAAGAGTTCAACCACGGACTGGAACAGAAGTACAGCGTGCAGCAGACGCATGATTTGATTTCGGAAGGTTCTGAAGATAGAGGATCTTTTTGGTTGAAGTCGGTCAGCGAAGAAATAGATATTCGAGATGTCATTCAAATATCTCCTCACCAGAATTGAAGATCGCCTGACTAACTTACCGCAGAAGATATCTCATGAAGACTGGAATGAAGATCTGGATATCCAGAAGATATCGACGAGATTATTTGATTGGAGCCAATCGACAAGTAATCACCAAAGATCAGATAGGCGATCAAATATATGCAGATTGGCTGAGAGAATATCGGAAGGCTTGGCGTGGAAGTCATCTTCGAAGATTGGATACTGATTGAATATTCTGCAAATATTTAGGAGTATCTCCGAAATATTTGACAGGATATTTAGATTGGATCTAGACTTCACCAAAGCCTATAAAAAGAAGGCTAGGGTGTCCAGATTGATTGTCGCTTCCTGAGTAAAAAGAAAACATGAGAGCATTCGTGAGATTGGAGGAGGAGCGACGGCCGGCTGAGTATTTGACAGAGCCCACTGCACTGTCGTTAAGGTACAATGTTCTCTGTGCAAATAAATTTATATTTTCCGCTACTCGCGACTTCACTACTGGGTAGTAAGTGGTAAGTAGGGGTCGAACCCAAGGGAATTAGGGGGATACGTTGTTCTTTGAGAACTATACTGGCGGAGAGCGTGTTTTTAGGTTGATTGAGTTTTAGCGCTAATTAACTAAGTGATTTTTTTGGTTGTTTTTTGGTTTTTTATGCGGAAAAGTAAGTGACATAAAATAAATACTGGAATTTAAAGGAAGAAGACTTACAGTGGGTGATGCGTGATTGGCGAGTCCTCCGGAAGATGAGCGGTTGATGATTGCAGTTATACTAATATTAAAAGTAAATACAGGGGGGTTTTGTAATCTAAAGAAAACATTTGGTTTCAGGGGCCTTGCATCATAGTTGTTTATCATCGACCGCTAATGATCATACTAAGTGTTCAAAGATGAATCGAGGCCATTTCTAAGCGCAAGACTTGCAACATCGTTTAAAACAATTGTTCTACTTTAGACTAATTCCTCCTTTTGAAGTATCTTAGCCTTGTGTGCATCCACCTGATCTTTCAGTTACGATCGACCGAGTGGTGTTTTAGATAAGTCAAACTCCTCAGATAAGTTTTGCTTGTTACAGCTTCCACTTACCCGTGTATGTTCACGAATCCCCACGGAAGAGCTTTGCTTGTTACAGCTTCCACTTACCCGTGTATGTTCACGAATCCCCACGGAAGAGCTTTGCTTGTTACAGCTTCCACTCAACCTTGGAAATTCTGACTATATATGGCACATAGAACAAGTTTTGAACACAAAGCGGCATTAAGTGCATGGTCTAAAACATTTTACAATACAAGTACACCCCTTTAACCGAATAAAGAGTTTAGCTACGAATATCCATGGAAGAGGACATCATAACTAAGTACTTGAAAAGGTTTTTGAAAAGACAGTAAGGGAAGGGGGTGAGTACTTCAAGAACCGACAAGAGTACTCAAGAATAATAAAGTAAAGCTTGAGTACTCAAGAACCGACAAGAGTACTCAAGAACGAACTATAATATTCAAGAACCAACAGGAATATTATAGATTGAAACCAAACTTACAAAGTAACCAAATGTTTTAGAGAGAGAAGTGATTTACAATTTGTGGATGGATGAAATGAGGAGGGGATGAGCTCCATTTATAGGGAGGAGAAGGGAGGAATGGATGGAGGAGATGATGGCATGTGGTTTTTGATCCAAGGGAGGAGAAGGAGGAGGCGCCACATGGGGGCACTACTACAAACAGGGGATTATGCATCGGTTTTTTTTGACATTATGCATCGGTTTTGGTTCCGATGCATAATGAAGCGTTGCATAATGTCAGACATTATGCATCGGTTCTTAAAAACCGTTGCATAATGTCTGACATTATGCATCGGTTTTTTGAAAAAACTGATGCATAATGTCAGATTTTTTTTTTGCATTTTTGGCCTGTAAATTGCTTAAATAAACCTAAAAATTTGTAAATAAATTTCATAAATACACTTGCTCATATCTAAATCTTAAAATACTTTTTATTCAACCAAAATATAATATTTCATACATAATGTCACATTTCATACACTTGCTCAGTATCAACATTACCATGTTCCAAAAATAAGCATCTTGTAACAAAAACAAATCTTAAACAAGCAAAAAAACACTCAACACCAATTTGTTGAAGACTGAATGCTTGGAGCCACCATCCCCTCCTTGCAATGTGGCACAACTGGGCACACATATCACCAGGCTGATAATAAAGGGAACGGTATACCAACTTCAGACTCCTTGTCCTTTGTACCCAAACAGCAAGAGGGGAGAATCATCCCCAGTTCAATTTACAACCAAGGAAAAAGACCCTTGAAGCCTTTCAAAATGTGTAACCCCAGACTACCTCCTCATGTGAGGAACCTATCATCTTATACTTCTGCAATGACAAAAAAATACAAGTAATCAGTTAACTATACACAGCTAGAACTAGAAGTAGATTACCAAGCCAAAGTCAATGAAAGAACTGGTCTGTGGTCAAATTCAGCATTCACATTCAACTCAAACAATACAATCAAAGCTAGGTTGTAACAGAATTCTGGCATCCCCTGTACTGTATGTTTCTACCAGATTGATTTCGCTTTAAACCTTTTTAACTCCGATTCAACTGAATTCAACCTAGTTTAATGGAAAAAAACACACGGGAAATTAAGTATATCATTCAGTTTCATCAAACAAAAACAAAATAGTATATCATTCAGTCAGTTTTACGAGCAAAAGTCGAACACTTTAAATCAACAGTCACATACATATCAAATTAAGGGACCAAGAAGGGGTTGACCTTAGGTGGAGAATCAGGGATTTTGAAAGTATCAGCAGTTGTCCCAAGCAGCGTCAAACCTGGGAACACCATCTGCAGAAAAATACCCAAAAAAACAAACTAATTCACAAACCCCAAAAACACAATGACAGGAAATCAAACCGAACAGCCAAGACTCACATCAAGCTGCTTCTGCACAGTCTTCGGCCTCCGTTTAGGTCTTCTGGCAGGCCGCGATCCCGTCAAGATGAATATGTCTTCCTCAATCTCCTCCTTGGACAGCGAGATCCACAGTTTCGCCTTCTCCTTCTTCAATTAACATCCGAATAAATAAAACAGAAACAAGTCGAAATCGAAGTAAAACTGAGGCCGATTTACAGATTACCGGACGAAATCGAAATCGAAATTGAGCATGAGCGCTGTGACAGATCGATTTAGTTTTGTAAGACAACCACGATGACGACAAACAGAGAAATCGCGAACGAACGGAGCGACAAAAAGATTAAACCTGATCCCCAGCATCTCCAATCCCTCCGCTCGTCAACTCCTTCCTCTTGTCACATGAGCGCTGTGACAGATCGATTGGACTCCTCGTCTACTCGACGGTCGTCACCAGTCTAGTAGCAGGCGAAGTGTTGCAGTCGCCTGCGGAACTCGCTCTCGTCGGCGTAGATAGGAGAGACGGAGGAGAGAACGAAAATAGGAAGACCTAAATAAAGTTAAGTATTTAATTTCGACAATATGCATCGGTTAATTGAAAACCGATGCATAAAGTGAATCTTATGCATCGGTTAATTAAAAACCGATGCATAAAGTGAATCTTATGCATCGGTTAATTAAAAACCGATGCATAAAGTGAATCTTATGCATCGGTTAATTAAAAACCGATGCATAAAGTGAATCTTATGCATCGGTTTTTCATAAAATCGATGCATAATATAAAACCGATGCATAAACTAATTTTTGAACCGATGCATAAGGCCTGTTCTGTAGTAGTGGGGGGAGCAAAAGCCGCCGGTCACCATGGAGGGGGAAGGGAAAGCCACCGGTGGCCGGTCACCATGGAGGGGAGGCTTCCTCCCTTGGCCACCTCCAAGCAAGGCCGCCGGTCACCTTGGTCCAAAGGATGAGTTTTGTGATTTTTGTGCAGTCTTTTCACAAAACTATCAGTCCAATTTCGCTCCGGTCTGACTTTGGTTGTTCCTCGGTTTGATTTATTTTGAGTAATTCAATGTCAGGATCTTGAGATTTCTTCATTCAGCGTCTGATCTTGACCTTGGAATGACTCGTAACATCTTTTCAGCGTAAAATCCTCTCCTTAGCGTGTTTTCTCTCTAGAGTCCAAAATACCCTATAGAAATATATCGGGACTAACAAGCAGAAGTTAAATAGACAAACAGTCTAATTTGGTGGGTTTTACTGTGTTTTTGATTCGTATAATTATGGTCCATCAGTATTCCACACCGGAATATCAACGGTGAAGAAGCAGTCTGTTCAGGGTGCTGTTCAGACTGTTCTTGAAGAACTACCAAGCACACATACATGTCTTCGAGAGAAGGCGACTGGGCTTCTGGGAGGTCCAAGACTAGGTCGAGAGGGAAGTCTCGTCCTACCCATAGGGGATCGAGGTGAGCTACGGCGAACCGAGATTGAAACTTCAAGAGACGGAGTGTTAGAGGCTAAGCTATTACAAACAAGGCGTTATGTAAGTGTAAGTCCACGAATAGCTCTAAACTCGTAATAAGATTTGTGTCCCTTTTAGGGTGTGGGAAGCCCCCCAGAGTAGGTGACACAGCACGTCGTTGAGTGTTAAGCAAGATAAATTTATAATTCCGCTACTCGCGACTTCACTATTGGGTTGGTAAAGCGGTAAGTAGGGGTCGAACCCAAGGGAATTAGAGGATAGAGATGTTCTTCAAGGAAATGTACAGGAAGGGAGTGTGATTTGGGGTTGAATGTGGTTTTAGTGCTGAAAAGTAAGTGGGTTGGTTGTGGTTTTAGTGCTGAAAAGTAATACTGGTAAGTAAAGTGCTAGAAAGTAAGTGCGGAAAGTAATTGCTGAAAGTAAATTGCAGAAAGTAATTGCTTGAAGGACAAGACTTACGGAAAGTAAATGCTTGAAGGACAAGACTTGCGAAAAGTAATTGCTTGAAGGACAAGACTTGCAGAAAGTAAATGCTTGAAGGACAAGACTTGCGAAAAGTAATTGCTTGAAGGACAAGACTTGCGGAAAGTAAATGCTTGAAGGACAAGACTTGCAGAAAGTAAATGCTTGAAGGACAAGACTTGCGAAAAGTAAGCAGTTGATATGTGACTGAAAGTAAAGTTACGGAAAGTAAATGACTGGAAAGTAAGCAGTTGATAGTAAGACTGAAAGTAAGTGACAGGTGATGTTTGAATCAAAGGAAAGATTCGGTCTCAGGGGCCTTGTATCATAGTCCGTTTATCATCGACCTCTAATGATCATACTAGGTGTTCAAAAGTGTATCAAGGCTATTCCTAGCACATGACTTGCCACGCCATCTAGTCTTTTGCAAGACAAAGAACTCTTGTTCTAGTATGTGCATCCATTTGATCATCATTCCTGATAAACCAAATGGTGTTTAAAAGAGGTTGACTTCCACAGATAAGCTGTGCTCTTCTGAGCCTCCACTTATCCACGGAAGATCACGAACCCATGGCAGAGCTTTTCTCTTCCGAGCATCCACTCAACCAATGGAGTTTTGACCTAATATATGGCACCTAGAACAAGTTGAACACAAAGAGGCACTAAGAGAAGGGTCTAAAACATTTTATGATACAAGTACACTCCTTCAACCGAATGAAGGGTTTAGCTACGAATATCCATAGGGGTGGATATCATAGCTAAGTACTTGGAAAAGTAAAGGTTTTGAAAGACAGGAAAAGTAAATATTTTGAAAGTAAAGACAAGGAAAGTAAAGTTGCAGTTTTGAAAGACAGGAAAGTAAAGGTTTTGAAAGTAAATACTGAAGAACAAACTTGAACTCAAGAACAAACTGGAAACTTTTGATTCAAAGCAAAGTGTTTACAAGGATTGTAGTGAGATTTTCTACCAAAGTTACAAGTGATCAAAGGACTTATAACATAAACTAAAAACTTGTAACTTTGGCACCAAAATGGGACAATGATTCAAGGGAGAGAAGTGTTCTATTTATAGGCAAAGGGGAGGAAGGAGATGTGGAGGAGAAGAGACCACATGTCAAATGGGGAGGGGAGGAGTCCATAGCCGCCAGCCATGAGGTGGCAAGGCCATGAGCCGCCGCCCATGTGGCACTCCAAGAGCCAAAGCCGCCGGCCTTAGGTGGAGGGGAGGAGTGGTGAGTGGGTTGAGATCTTTTCTCCTCAAAAGCCATCAGTTGATATGTAACTCCGGTTGTCCCTTGGTTGCACTTTAGTTGCCCTTTGGTTTGCTTCTTTGGGTGAGGAACTTAAACTTGTATTTCACTTGAGTTCTTGATCTTTGTTGAAACAAGTCCTTGGGACTTAGTTGTGGCTTGATCGGAGTACTGCCGGAGCATGGCCAGTTCTGACTTGTAATCCACTTTCAGCGTTAAGAACTCCATTTTAGCTCGTTTCAGCATTGCTCCTTGAAATAGCCTGTAGAACAAAAGTGAAACTAACAAGTAAAAGTTGTACAAATAAAGCATCTAATTTGGTGGGTTTAACTATCTTAATGAATCATATAAATATGGTCCATCAGTAGGCAAGGCCGAACTAGGTATCATATCGTGTGTGCTCCTATTTGTTCTGTTTACGGTTCTGTCTGCTAAGGTGTTCCGGTCTCTGTTTGAACATAACCTGAAACTGTCCAACAAGTATTTGAGACGCAGTTCGAACACCATCTGGAACTCGTCTTGACTAAGACAAGTAGATTTCACTCTTTCCTAGCGACTCATGGCTCGTAGCGAGTGGGCGCTCCATCATTGGGTCGTTCTGTTTAGGCCTTGCCTCCATTCTACCTTCTAACTCTTCCCTATAGGTCACACGGCCTTCAGAAGCAATTACCTGCATGGAACACGAAGGAACATTAGTTAAGGAACTCTCAGCCGCGAGGACCGGGTCTAGCCCGGGTGTTATGAGCGCGCTCGGCCTGCGCGGTCCGAGTGATTCCGGGTTGGTGGACTCAACCGCAGGCTCTTCCTTGCTGCTTTTCGCCTTCGTGTCAACCAGTTCGAGCATCTTGTTTACCCAATATGCAGACTCCTTAAGTGTTGCGTCCACGTCCACTACTTCCATCATGCTGACGTTCCCTCTTGGATTGGGAACTTTTTGGGACGGTAGCCTCCCCGGATCTCTTTTCAGCTCGGACACATCCTGGGCCAAGTTGGACATCTGCTTGGATAGGTCGGCAATGGCTCCATCGGTCTTGGCCTGGAATTGATGCACTGAGGTGGCCAAGTCATTCACTATGTCCTCCAAGGATTTGCTCGATCCTTGCTGGTTCAGGCCGGCCTGGTTGCGAACCTGTCTCTGCTGGTACTAGCCTGGCCCGTTCTGTCCTCCTTTTTGTTGACTGTATGGTGGCCGGTAGTACTGCTGGGCTTGCTGAGGTGCGGCCGGTTGTACTGGCTCCCTCTGGGCGTGGGTGTGCTGATTGTCGTTTCTCCAGTTCTGCCTATTAGTCCCTTGCCCGTTCGCGGCTAATCCATACAGTCAGACTGGCCCGGCTCGGTTGCCATAGCTCTGGTAATCACCCCCTGCATTGACTTCACCCTGGTCATCCTCTACTATAGTCGGGCACTCGTCTGTTTTGTGGTTTGTAGCACCACAGAACTCGCATGGCTTTGCTTGGACCGGTTGCCTCCTGATTTGCATCATCTCTTTTAGCTGTTTGAGCTCTTCGGCCATTGAACTAGATGGGGGCTCGACCTTTGAGACGTTCCTGGTCCGGCTGAATTCTTCCTCTTTGTTGGACTCGTCCTAGAACCTTGCATTCTCGGCCACTTCCATAATCTTTCTTCGCACACCGGCTGGGGATAGTCTCATGAGAGTTCCCCCAGCCGAGGCGTCTAGCAACTTCTTATCCAGCCTCCTCAGTCCCTCGAGCATGTACTCTACGATCAGCTTCTCGGGGAGTCCGAGGTTGCAGCAGCTCTGTTCTAAGGCCAGGAACTTCTCCATGTACTCGTACATTGTCTCGTTTGGTCCTTGCCTGAGATCTTGCAACTGCATGTGGACCTGCATAGCTCTGCCCGCTGGGTAGTACTTGTTGAGGAACCTCTTCTGCATCTGGTTCCATGTCTGAATGCTACCTGAGGCAAAGACAAGAACCAATCGTTAGCAGCATCTATGAGTGAAAAGTAAAAGGCTTCTAGTTTGAAGTCCTCGACTTCGACTCCGTATGGCCTAAGGTTCTGGCATATGCCATGATAGCGCTGCAGATGAGTAGCGGCTGATTCCCCCTGGCGTCCCGAGAACTTGGGCAGGCGGTGGATGACTGCCGAGTTGATGACTATGCCCTCAATCTCTGGGACTTCGTAGATGCACCATGGTTGATTCCTGAAATTTGGCGCGGACAGCTCTCCCATGGTGGGCTCGTGGTCATCGTACTCGTCGTCATAGTCATCCTCGATGAGTGGCTGTGGCGGTAGTCATCTCGGCCGTGGAGGTGGCACTTGCTATTGTTGGAGCGCCTGTTGTTGGACCGGTTGTCTCGGGCCTACTCCGTTCTGTGCCCCGGGTGATCCTTGATTCTGTCGGGCGGCCTCCCAGTTGGCTCGGTTCCGAGCCCGAACTAGCTGCTCCGGGTCGTCGTAGACTGGAGGCGGTGCCCCGTTGTGTTGACCGAGCGGGTTCTCTTCATCGTGGACTTCGTTGTCGTCAAACTGGTTACATGCGTGTGCCATGGCAATCGAAAGCAAAGGAGAAACCCTAAGTTGAAAATTTCTAAAAACGGAAAATTTCTAAAAGCACTAAAAATTCAAAATAAAATAGTAAACGATCTCTGATGGCCAAAAAACACCCTATGTCACGGCATAGCGGTGATTTCTGACCGCCTCGTTGTTCCGCTCTGAAACAAGGTGTTATGGGCTGAAATTGGTCACCTGGAACTCCAATCCTGCTATTTCGCTGCAAAAACGAAGAATAGCTAAACAAAAGCAAAAACAAAAAATAGAAAGAACAACTTCACCGTATTGCATCTCCCCGGCAACGGCGCCAAAATTTGACAGATGTCGTCAGTCAAGTCAAATTTGAATTTATATTTTCCTTACTCTTGGCTAGTATAGCGGCAAGCAAGGGTCGAACCCAAGAGAGCTAGAGCGGTTACTTGTTGTTCTGTAAAAAGAAAGGCAGTTGGGTCGGGTTCGGCGTTCACAAGTTAATCTTGCATATATGGTTATACTTCATTGCTTTTTCGTGCTGATTCTTGTATTCGCCCGGCTGGTTTGCTAGAGGATCTAACCCTACATGTAGGAGATCTTGTTGTTTCCGCAGATTTCTATGTCTTGCAGATGGGAGATGCTAAAAACGATGATCCTCCGGCACTTATCTTGGGACGGCCATTCCTCTTCACCACCAAGACCAAGATTGACATGGGCACAGGCTTGTTGTCGCTTGCATTCGGTGGCAAGACATACGATTTCCACATCTATGGGGATGATGACTGTCCATGCGCAAGGAAACCACCGGACATAGGGCACACACCATATCTCGGCGCCCTACCTCTGAGCCTACCAGAAGAGACCGAGCATGCGACTGGGCCAGTAGCTATGAGCAAGATATCCTCGCCATCTCGGGAGGATGTTAAGGCGAACCCGCCTGATCAATGGAGAGCAGACACGAGCACATCATTAAACGGTGATCTTGCGTCCTGCCTATAAATGCAAAACAACACTAACAAGTAACTTGTGAACGCCAAACCCGACCCAATTGCCTTTATTTTTACAGAACAACAAGTAACCGCTCTAGCTCTCTATGGTTCGACCCTTGCTTGCCGCTACACTAGCCAAGAGTAAGGAAATTATAAATTTAAATTTGCAGGTACCGACGACGCTTGTCAAATTTTGGCGCCGTTGCCGGGGAGCTACGCACGGTGAAGTTGTTCTTTCTGTTTTCTATTTTTGCTTTTGTTTAGCTATTCTTCGTTTTTGCAGCGAAATAGCAGGATTCGAGTTTCAGGTGACCGATTTCAGCCTATAATACCTTGTTCTGAGCGAAACGACGAGGCGGTCAGAAATCACTGCTTAGTTGTGACATAAGGTGTTTTTTGGCCATCCGAGATCGTTTACTATTTTATTTTGAATTTTTAGTGCTTTTAGAAATTTTTTATTTTTAGAAATTTTCAAATTAGGGTTTCTTCTTTGCTTTCTATTGCCATGGCTCACGTAGGTAACCAGTTTGACGACAACGAAGTCCACGATGAAGAGAACCCACTCAGTCAACACAACGGGGCACCGCCTCAAGTCAACGACGACCCGGAGCAGCTAGTCGAGGCTCCGAACCGAGCCAACAGGGAGGTCGCTCGACAGAACCAAGGAGAACCCGGGGCACAGAATGGAGTAGGCCCGAGGCCACCAGTTCAGCAACAACCGCTCCAACAATAGCAAGTGCCACCTCCACAGCCGAGCGACCACCGCCTCGGAGATGACCACCGCCACAGCCACTCATCGAGGATGACTATGACGACGAGTACGATGATCACGAGCCCACTATGGGAGAGCTTTCCGCACCAAATTTCAGGAATCAACCATGGTGCATCTACGAAGGCCCAGAGCTTGAGGGCATAGTCATCAACTCGGTAGTCGTCCACCACCTGCCCAAGTTCTCGGGACGCCAGGGGGAATCGGCCGCTACTCATCTGCAGTGCTATCATGGCATATGCCAGAACCTCAGGCCATACAGAGTCGAAGTTGAGGACTTCAAACTAAAAGCCTTTTACTTTTCACTCATAGATGCTGCTAACGATTAGTTCTTGTCTTTGCCCTCAGGTAGCATTCAGACATGGCATCAGACGCAGAAGAGGTTCCTAACCAAGTACTACCCGGCGGGCAGAGCTATGCAGGTCCACAGGCAGTTGCAAGATCTCAAGCAAGGACCGAACGAGACGATGTACGAGTACGTGGAGAAGTTCCCGGCCTTAGAACAGAGCTGCTGCAACCTCGGACTCCCCGAGAAGCTGATCGTAGAGTACATGCTCCAGGGACTGAGGAGGCTGGACAGGAAGTTGCTAGACGCCTCGGCTGGGGGAACTCTCATGAGACTATCCCCAGCCGGTGTGCGAAGAAAGATTATGGAAGTGGCCGAGAACGCAAGTTTCCATGACGAGTCTAACAAAGCGGAAGAATTCAGCCGGACCAGGAACGTCTCAAAGGTCGAGCCCCCATCTAGTTCAATGGCCGAAGAGCTTCAACAGCTCAAAACGATGACGCAACAGGTCATCAGGAGGCAACCGGTCCAAGCAAAGTCATGCGAGTTCTGTGGTTGATGGACCGTATTTATACGATTCATCGAAGCAGTTAAACCCACCAAATTAGATGCTTTGTCTTAAGAACTTTCACTTGTTGGTGTCGTTTTACTTTTCAGGCATTTTGAAGGTCTTAAGTGGAAACAAGCCTAAGAGAGGAGTTTTTGAGCCAAAAATGGATTACAAGTCAAAACGGACCAAGAGAGCTGGGCTGCGCCAAGGATCCTAGGCCGCGTCTGAGGACCCCTGTCGGGCTGGCCGAAGAGTGCCGAGAACGCTCAGGCGCATGAGCCGAGAATACCGGGCCAGCCGAAGAATGCTGGGCTGCACCTGAGAGCATGTGCTGAGTACCGAGCGCCTGTGCCGAGTGCCGAGATCCACAGCTGGGCCATGCCCGAGAACCTGCGCCGCGAGTGCCTGCGCCCAAGCCCGGTTGACCAAAGGCCGGAGGAGCTTCATATCAGGCCACGGCCGTGCTCTGACCAAATTCCGACTTAACAACCTTCATGAACCCAGCTTGGAATCACTTAAACATGCTAGATCCATCATCGTTTGGACAAGAACGCATTGCCAAGGCACCGAGCCCGGTCAAGGCCAATCAAGGGGATTTTCGGCTATTTTGGGATTCTGACCATTCTCCGGCCAGAATCCGGCCTAACATCCTTGATGAAACCAATTTCTAGTGATCTTGTCATTCAGAATCAGTGGTCCACAACTCAAGCACCTCCGACCAAGATTCCGGCCAAATTCCGGTGAGCTCCGATCAGCCTCCGGCGATGCTCCGACCAATCTCATATCCCTGCAACCATGCTCCGGCCAGTTATAACCTCGCTCCGGCCACATTCCGGCGAAGTCCAACCAAAACTGAACTATTACTTTTCCGGTTGGTCATTTCTCTTCCGGTTGGCCATTCTAGTCAAGGCCGGTTGCCCCTTGGCTCAACCAAGTTCAAGTGTCCAAGTGGTTGCCCCTTGGCTCAACCAAGTCCAAGTGGATTGCCCCTTGGCTCACCCATGCCCTAGCCGCCCATGTGCCTTGCCCTTTGGGCACAAACTAAGCTCAAACCGGTGGACTTGAGGAGTAACCAAGGGCAAGTCGGTTGGCTCCATCCATGCCAACCGTAAACCGCCACTTTTGCCTATAAATAGAGGGGCTTGGCCCTTGAAGACACATCACTCATCACTTGTACTTGTGGGTACTTGGTTACTTATCTCACTAGTTTAGATCTTTGTTACATTTGTACTCACAAGTCTTGTAACACACACACACACAATTGGGAATCAAAAGCTCCAACTTCTCTCTTGTTCTTGAGTACTCTTGTTTGTTCTTGAGTACTCTTGTTTGTTCTTGAGTACTCTTGTTTGTTCTTGAGTACTCTTGTTTGTTCTTGAGTTACTCTTGTTTGTTCTTGAGTTACTTTTCCAAAACCTTACTTTCCTTGTCTTTGATTTCGAAACCATTTACTTTTCTTGCACTAGCTATGGTATCCACTTCCATGGATACTTGTAGCTAAACCCTTCATTCGGTTGAAGGGGTGTGCTTGTATCATGAAAACGTTTTAGACCCTTTTCTTAGTGCTACTATTGTGGTCAAGCTTGTTCTATGTGCCATACATTCGGGTAGAACATACACGGTTGAGTGGATGCTTGAAATGGCAAAGCTTTTCCGTGGGGTTCGTGAACATACACGATTAAGTGAATGCTTGAAATGGCGAAGCTTTTCCGTGGAGTTCAACCTCTCTTTAAGTCGCTTGGTTGATCGGAAATGAAAGATCAAGTGGCTGCACTTAGGCTAATATACCTTGAAATGGGGTATTAGTCTAGCAGAACAAGTGATCTATGTCTTGAAATAGACTAGACGGTGTGGCAAGTGCTTGAAATGGCCTTGTTACATCTTTGAATACTTAGTATGATCATTAGCGGTCAATGATGAACGAAGTTGTGATACAAGGCCTCTAAACCAAATCTTTCTCTTTGATCAAAACACCAACTCTTCATTCTACTTTCTGTCTTATTTTCAACTGCTTAATTTCAGTACCCTTTACATTCAGTACTTTACATTTCGCAACTAACTTTACATTCAGTCACTAACTTTACTTTCAGTACCTAACTTCTACTTTCAGCACATTTATTTTCAGTTCTTTTATTTTTAGTCTTTATTTTCCGCACTTACTTTCCGCACCTTTACTTTCAGTTCCTTTATTACATCAATTTTCAGCATCAATCAAACATATATTTTGGCACATATTGTGCTTGAAACACAGCGTGCGACAAACCAAAACGTATGTTGTACAGTTGATATTGAACTCGGTTGTTTCCACAACTTACTTTTCAGTACTAAAACCACAACCAACCCCAACTGTCTTACTTAATTTTCCATTTTCGAAAGAACAACTCTATCCACTAATTCTCTTGGGTTCGACCCCTACTTACCGCTTTACTAATCTAATAGTAAGGTCACGAGTAGTGGACTTATAAATTGTAATTTGCAGTGTCACGGCGACTGGCACCTGTCAAATTTTGGCACCGTCGCCGGGGAATTAGCAATCGGATTAGTTGTTCTTTTTTCTTTCCCTTTCGTTTATTTTTCATTGCACTATCCACTATGTATGCATGGATGATTCGGTATCTCCCCCAGTTTGGAGGTGCGATCGGCGAGGACCCTGTAATATATTGCCAACATTTTCACGCCATCTACAGACACATGAAACCTGAAAATGAAACGTTTGAAGGGTTTAAACTGGAATGCTTTAAACTTTCTTTAACTGACTTCGCTGTAATTTGGTATTACTCATCAATTGCTAGTTGTGTAGGCTATTATGAGGATCTTCGTGCCCAATTCCTAAAAGAATTCTCCCCGCCATCCTTACGACATGACACCCACGAGAAGATCATCTGCCTTCAACAATCCCGGGACGAGACACTGGACGAGTATTATACATACTTCGATACCGTTGTTTCACACTGCCCACACCATGGATTCACGAACGTAATTCTTCTTCAAAAATTTCTTTGTGGGATGAGGCCAGTTGAGCGGTCAAGGATTAATGACGCAGTGGGAGGATCGGCCATGCACTTAACCATGACTGAAATGTGGGATCTCATAGATGACTTGGCCGAAGCCACAAAACGAAGGCCAAGGCTCCAAGCTGATAAAAGAGCGCAGATGGTAGAAGCTAATCTAGAGAGGAGTGGGAAAGACATTGCAGAGGCCATGATGGACGAGTCGGAAACAGGAAGCACAGAGGAGGAGCCTACATGGGAGATCACTTCCGAGCCATCAGAAGACCTAGACCAACCGGCACTAGAACCGAAAGTTCTCAGACCTTTCGACCAAGAGGCGCTCAGAGCACCAGAGGCAGGCCAGGTCCTAACTGACAAACCGTCCGAAACATACCCTGCTTTCACCTCCGAAGCAGCCGAAGAAATCAACCGAGACCAGGTCCTCACGGACTGGCTGGCCAAGACAGAACCGGTCCTTATAATGAAAGCTTCCCAACTTTTCCCCTTGATCAATATGCGAATCACAGAAAACGATGTGATCAATGGAGAGCCTGAAAGAAGGATGGAGGAAGGGCCTAAGCAGAACGACTCCTTGATGGAGCATTCATTCGCCACAGCTAGACAAGGCAGCCCTGAAAACAAGAGAGCCCGACTCAAAGGACCAGCAAATATGGTCAAAAGATCCTCACCTTCTCGAAGGAATGTGAAGGTGAATCCACCCGATCAATGGAGTCCTGTCCCGAGCTCATCATTCCACAAGAAATTGGGGAGGGTCAAGGCGAGAATCAAGGTAGGCACGGCGGAGAAGTTTGACCTGAGCCGCCCGTGGGATCCAAACTTGTGATCCCCAATCGTCGAGCCAACGACGTTAAACAAAGGCACTGGCTAGGAGGTAACCCGGCACACTTTTAGTTTTATGCGTCTTTTACATTTTTTAGTACATATTTACTTATGTCATTTAGATTTTTCCTTGAGTCGTTCTCACCCATCTTTTGCGTAGAAAGGAATGACTACTTGTGTAGGAATCGGTTTTGGGAGCAAGATTAGGCCAGCCGGGTGCGTCCGAGAAATACCAGGCCTGCACCCATGGAGTACCGGGCTGCGCCGAGAAGACCAGATCCCTGCGTCCTGAAAGTGTCGGGCCGCGCCTAGCAATTACCGGGCCTGCGCCCGAGAGTTTAAGGCCCCAGCTGAACTCCCTCGATCATCCAGCTCCGAGCCATGTCGTTTGCTCACATATCCACGACATGTGACGACACCGTAAAGGGAGTTCAGTTCTTCCCTTTTCCTTAATGTCATTTCCTTTCTTGTGAATATTTGCTTGCATGTGTGTTTTTGAACTAAGTCGTCCCGTGAGGAATGGCTTTGTTCAAAAGTGTGGGGTGAGAATAGTCGTTGTATATAAGTCAGTTTGTTTTCCTTTTCCCTTAATATTAACTTTTTGAAAATATGAACTTGAGAATGTGAAATAGATAGATCTAAATGCATGCATTTACCTTACGAAATCTCAACTGTGTAAAAACTTGAGAATGTAACTTTCTGTTTGTCCCTTTGTGCTAAGATATATAGGGGATGTAGAGTTGACATAAATGCCTTAGAGAGGCTTGACAAGCGCTTAAGGAACCGTATCTCACTATGTGGTTATACAAGTCAGTGGAGGCTAGCTCTTTGGGTTACTTCGGTTCAAGAGTCATCTCCGCCGTGCAGCGTTTATGCAAGAGGTGGGACGGGAATCAGACTGTCCTATCTCCAGTCCAAGTAGCCGAGAAAATAGATGAGAGACCCTCATCTTGACCCGCGCGAAAATGGCGAGGATGAGAAAGAGTGGGGAGGCATTTCCATATGCTCTCGGGCGATGATTGGACTCCCAAAGGTGAAGAATATGGACAAGCAATTCACAAAGGAGCAAAGCTCGAAGAAGCAAATCAAAGGCCGGAGGCCATCTTGTGAAGGTTTTAACTGAAACAAAAGTGAAGAAACTCCAATTCAGTATCAAAGGGCGAAGGCCAAATCACTCCAAAAGCTGTCCCTTCAAGAAAATCAAAAAGCTCAAACCGTTAGCCCGAATAAATCATGTGCTAGAGAAAGCGGCAAAGATAACCATATAGTGCGAGTTCGGGTCCGAGAGCGCAGATCAAGAGCCTAAAAAGGGATATCTCCCGAATCATCCGAATTAAGTTGCATCTCGGCTTGAAGGTACAAGTATCAAGTTTCTTCTATGTTTTTGCACGGTTTAGTTTGGTAGCAAGTAAGCAATGCATGTTTAGAAAAAATCTAGTTTAACATTCTATCATTCTTTCCTTGAACTTTTAATATTATAGTGTTCCTCTTTTTGCCTAGCCTTGTTCGGGACGAACAAGTGTAAGTGTGGGGTGATTTGATAGAACGTATTTATATGATTCATCGAAGCAGTTAAACCCACCAAATTAGACGCTTTGTCTTAAGAACTTTCACTTGTTGGTGTCGTTTTACTTTTCAGGCATTTTGAAGGTCTTAAGTGGAAACAAGCTTAAGAGAGGAGTTTTTTAGCCAAAAATGGATTACAAGTCAAAATGGACCAAGAGAGCCCCAGCCGGGACCGGACTTCACAACCGGGCTGCGCCGAGGATCCCAGGCCGCGTCCTAGGACCCCAGTCGGGCTGGTCGAAGAGTGCCGAGAATGCTCAGGCGAATGAGCCGAGAATGCCGAGCCAGCCGAGGAATGTCGGGCTGCGCCCGAGAGCATGTGCCGAGTGCCAAGATCCACAGTCGGGCCACGCCCGAGAACCTGCGCCGCGAGTGCCTGCGCCCGAGCCCGGTTGACCAAAGGCCGGAGGAGCTTCATATCAGGCCACGACCGTGCTCCGACCGGATTCTGACTTAACAACCTTCATGAACCCAGCTTGGAATCACTCAAACATGCTAGATCCATCGGCGTTTGGACAAGAACGCATTGCCAAGGCACCGAGCCCAGTCAAGGCCAATCAAGGGGATTTTCGGCTATTTTGGGATTCTGGCCATTCTCCGGCCAGAATCCGGCCTAACATCCTTGATGAAACCAATTTCTAGTGATCTTGTCGTTCAGAATCAGTGGTCCACAACTCAAGCACCTCCGACCAAGATTCCGGCCAAATTCCGGCGAGCTCCGATCAGCCTCCGGCGATGCTCTGAGCAAGCTCATATCCCTGCAACCATGCTCCGGCCAGTTAGAACCTTGCTCCAGCCACATTCCGGCGAAGTCCAACCAAAACTGAACTATTACTTTTCCGGTTGGTCATTTCTCTTCCGGTTGGCCATTCTAGTCAAGGCCGCTTGCCCCTTGGCTCAACCAAGTTCAAGTGTCCAAGTGGTTGCCCCTTGGCTCAACCAAGTCCAAGTGGATTGCCCCTTGGCTCACCCATGCCCTAGCCGCCCATGTGCTTTGCCCTTTGGGCACAAACTAAGCTCAAACCGGTGGACTTGAGGAGCAACAAAGGGTAAGTCGGTTGGCTCCATCCATGCCAACCATAAACCGCCACTTTTGCCTATAAATAGAGGGGCTTGGCCCTTGAAAACACATCACTCATCACTTGTACTTGTGGGTACTTGGTTACTTATCTCACTAGTTTAGATCTTTGTTACATTTGTACTCACAAGTCTTGTAACACACACACACACACAATTGGGAATCAAAAGCTCCAACTACTCTCTTGTTCTTGAGTACTCTTGTTTGTTCTTGAGTACTCTTGTTTGTTCTTGAGTACTCTTGTTTGTTCTTGAGTTACTCTTGTTTGTTCTTGAGTTACTTTTCCAAAACCTTACTTTCCTTGTCTTTGATTTCGAAACCATTTACTTTTCTTGCACTAGCTATGGTATCCACTTCCATGGATACTTGTAGCTAAACCCTTCATTCGGTTGAAGGGGTGTGCTTGTATCATGAAAATGTTTTAGACCCTTTTCTTAGTGCTACTATTGTGTTCAAGCTTGTTCTATGTGCCATACATTCGGGTAGAACATACACGGTTGAGTGGATGCTTGAAATGGCAAAGCTTTTCCGTGGGGTTCGTGAACATACACGGTTAAGTGGATGCTTGAAATGGCAAAGCTTTTCCGTGGAGTTCAACCTCTCTTTAAGTCGCTTGGTTGATCGGAAATGAAAGATAAAATGGCTGCACTTAGGCTAATATACCTTGAAATGGGGTATTAGTCTAGCTAGAACAAGTGATCTATGTCTTGAAATGGACTAGACGGTGTGGCAAGTGCTTGAAATGGCCTTGTTACATCTTTGAATACTTAGAATGATCATTAGCGGTCAATGATGAACGAAGTTGTGATACAAGGCCCCTAAACCGAATCTTTCTCTTTGATCAAAACACTAACTCTTCATTCAACTTTCTGTCTTATTTTCAACTGCTTAATTTCAGTACCCTTTACATTCAGTACTTTACATTCCGCAACTAACTTTACATTCAGTCACTAACTTTACTTTCAGTACCTAACTTCTACTTTCAGCACATTTATTTTCAGTTCTTTTATTTTCAGTCTTTATTTTTAGTCTTTATTTTCCGCACTTACTTTCCGCACCTTTACTTTCAGTTCCTTTATTACAGCAGTTTTCAGCATCAATCAAACATATATTTTGGCACGTATTGTGCTTGAAACACAGCGTGCGACAAACTAAAACGTATGTTGTACGGTTGATATTGAACTCGGTTGTTTCCACAACTTACTTTTCAGTACTAAAACCACAACCAACCCCAACTGTCTTACTTACTTTTCCATTTTCGAAAGAACAACTCTATCCACTAATTGTCTTGGGTTCGACCCCTACTTATCGCTTTACTAATCTAATAGTAAGGTCACGAGTAGTGGACTTATAAATTGTAATTTGCAGTGTCACGACGACTGGCACCTGTCAGTGGTGCTACAAACCACAAAACAGACAAGTGCCCGACTATAGTAGAGGACGACCAGGGCGAAGTCAATGCATTGGGCGATTACCAGAGCTATGGCAACCGAGCCGGGCCAGTCCGACAGTATGGATCAGCCGCGAACGGGCAAGGGGCTAATGGGCAGAACTGGAGAAACGACAATCAGCACACCCACGCCCAGAGGGAGCCAGCACAACCGGCCGCACCTCAGCAAGCCCAGCAGTACTACCGGCCGCCATACCGACAACAGCAAGGAGGACAGAATGGGCCAGGCCAGTACCAGCAGAGACAGGACCGCAACCAGGCCGGCCTGAACCAGCAAGGATTGAGCAAATCCTTGGAGGACATAGTGAAGGACCTGGCCACCTCAGTGCATCAATTCCAGGCCAAGACCGATGGAGCCATTGCCGACCTATCCAAGCAGATGTCCAACTTGGCCCAGGACGTGTCCGAGCTAAAAAGAGATTCGGGGAGGCAGCCGTCCCAAATAGTGCCCAATCCAAGAGGGAACGTCCGCATGATGGAAGTAGTGGACGTGGACGCAGCACTTAAAAAGTATGCATATTGGGTAAACAAGATGCTCGAACCGGTTGATGCGGAGGCGAAAAGTAGCAAGGAAGAGCCTGCGGTTGAGTCCACCAACCCGGAACCACTCGGACCAAGCAGGCCGGGCACGCTCATAACACCCGGGCCAAACCCAGTCCTCGCGGCCAAAAGTTCCTTAACTAATGTTCCTTCGTGTTTCATGCAGGTAATTGCTTCTGAAGGTTGTGTGACTCATAGGGAAGAGCTAGAAGGCATAATGGAGGCAAGGCCTAAACAGAACGACCCAATGATTGAGTGCCCACTCGCTACGAGCCATGAGTCGCCAGGAAAGAGTAAGGACCCAGGTGCCTTCATGGTCACTTGTGGTATCGGTGAGACTCAGATACATCACTGTTTGATTGATCTAGGTGTTGCTGTGAATGCTATGCCTTATTCATTATATTGCTCGTTGAAACTTGGCCCATTGAAACCGCCTAGGTTGTTGATAGAGTTAGGGGATAAATCTTGTATTCGCCCGGTTGGTTTGCTAGAGGATCTAACCCTACATGTAGGAGATCTTGTTGTTCCCGCAGATTTCTATGTCTTGCAGATGGGAGATGCTAGAAATGATGATCCTCCAGCACTTATCTTGGGACGGCCATTCCTCTTCACCACCAAGACCAAGATTGACATGGGCACAGGCTTGTTGTCGCTTGCATTTGGTGGCAAGACATCAGATTTCCACATCTATGGGGATGATGACTGTTCATGCGCAAGGAAACCACCGAACATAGTGCACACACCATATCTCGGCGCCCTACCTCCGAGCCTACCAGAAGAGACCGTGCATGCGACTGGGCCAGTAGCTATGAGCAAGATATCATCGCCATCTCGGGAGGATGTGAAGGCGAACCCGCCTGATCAATGGAGAGCAGACACGAGCACATCATTACAGGGTGATCTTGGGCAGATTGAAGGAGCAGCTGAGGCAAAATTTGACCTCACACACCCATGGGATCCTAACTTGTGATCCCTAAAGAGGTAACATCGAGCCAACGACGTAAAACAAAGGCGCTCGCAGGGAGGCAGCCCGGCATTTCTTTTCATTTTTCAGTTTATTTTCTTAATTTGTTTTTTGTTTATTTGAGTCTTGAGTTATATCCATCACATTGTACTTGGGAAAGGGAGTGATTTTCATGCAGGGAACAGATGCGCCTTATGCGTTTGCATGCATTTTACCATGTGTTTGCATGGTCTCCTGCAGGCTGGGAAATTCGATCAAGTGTGAGCGCGCAGAGCCATTCGTGCGAACGCACGAGATTTCATGCGATGGGTCTGGATTGTGCGACCGCATGAGGAGAACTGTGCGAACACATAAGGCTGCGAAGGCTAGTGAGGCAACGAAGTACATGCATGCGAGCGCATGTTTAAACCATGCGAGAGCGTGGCCTTGAGAAATTTGCGCTCCGACTCGGCCGCAGCATCACTCAGCCAGGTCCCGGCGCACCAAAGCCAGGCCTCGGCCAGACCATACCGGGCCTCGGTAGCAACAGACCGGTCCGGACCATGACATTGCCATATCCAGGCCACGACCACCCGAGGGGAGTATTGTTCCAACTTTTTTTCTCTTCTTTTCCATACTATTTGCATGCATTGTGTGTCTAGAATCTAAGTCGTGCCGTGAGGACACGGCTTAATTCAAAAGTGTGGGGTGGGAGAGTCAGTCGTTGTGTCAGCATGTGTGTCAGCATGTTTACTTTCCTGCACCTGCATAGAGTCAGCACGTTTCCCTCAAATTTTGAAATTTTTTGTACAAATTTCTCTCTATCTTCCTAGAATTGCAGTATTGAATTTTGATGATGTGAAATAGATAGAGACGATTACATGTCTCTTGTGAAAATTGAATTGTACAATGACATGTGAACTTAACCCATTATGTGCCTTTGTAAGTTGAGATAAACAGGGATGTGGAGTTGATAGAAACGTCCTAGAGAGACTTGACAGAACATTCAAAGGACCGGATATTGAGTTGAATGGTTATATGGATTTCGTGGAGGCTAGCACTTCGAGACGACATGGTTAAGAGTCTGCTCCGCCACTGCAGTCCTTATGTGGTCAGGTGGGACGGGAAAACAACACACCGTCCAATCTCTAGTCCGAGTAGCCGGGAAAATAGACAAGCGACCCTCGGCTTGACTCGCGTTAAAAGGACGAGGATGAGTGAGAGCAGGGAGGTATTTCCATATGCTTGCGGGCGATGATTGGACCTTCGTCAAAGAAGAGGAATCACGGACGAGCAGTTCACAATCAGTAGCAAAAAGAGAAAAATCAGTCAATTGTGAAGTTTTACACGCAACAAAAGTGAAGTACACCATTGTTACATCAAAAGCCAAGTCACTACAAAAGCTGTCCCAAAAGAACTCAAGCACCTTGAAGCTCGAATCAATCACGTGCAAGAAAAAGCAATGAAGTATAACCATATAGCAAGAGTTCGGGACCAAGAGTGCAGTTCATGGGTCTAAAAAGGACTATCTCCCAGACATCCGAATTGATTTGCATCTCGGCCCAAAGGTAACACGTATCAATTACTTCCATGTTTGAGCACAAGACTTTTAGTAACGAGATATGCATGGAAAAGTGAAGTCTAGATTAGCGAGTCATATTCATGTAGCAATATCTAGGATGTCGAAGTAATTGTGATGTTTCAATTTATTTTCCTCTTATGACCTAGTCCTTGTTCGGGACGAACAAGTTTAAGTGTGGGGTGGTTTGATGAGCCATATTTATACAACTCATCGCGTCATCAAATCCCACCAATTCCAACACTTTATCATGCAAACAGTTACTTCTTAGTGTTGTTTTGCATTTCAGGTGTTTTGGAAGCTCTAAGAGGAATGGCACATTAAAGATGGCATTTTGTGCAGAAAAATATCACAAGGCATTTCGGGCCACTCTGGCCCGAGCAGGACCAGGCCACGCCCGAGCAGTCTGAGGCCCCAGCTGAGCAGTCTGGCACCAAAATCAAGTTGATCGGGCAAACGAGCTGATCTAACAATTCCGACTTGAGCAAGTGGATCAAGATAGCAGATAAGTCGGACGATGTCACTAAACCAAGGAGAACTCCCGAGCAGATTGGCAGTTGGCCCAATTTCAAAGGCCCGCGCACGCTGATAGGCACTGAAACCAAGTCGCTCGACCAGACGGACGAATCTGGCAAATCCGGCTCGACCAAGTTGTTCGAAATACCCAATAACTAGGATGATCTCACTTCTTAGACAAAATTCCAGAGTGGAACCAGCTCATGCCCGAGAAATGCCTAGTTCCGTCTAAGGCCACCCGAGCCTGCGCCCAGCCCAGCAATTCTTGACTCATCCCAGGCCAAGTTGGTACGTTGGCGTGGCGGTTCTGGAAGCTTCTAGAAGACTTACCAGCCAAGTAAACTTACTAGCTAAGCTAAAACCGTTTATGGACCGACTTCAACTTGGAAATTTCGAGGCCCTTGTCTACTCTATAAATACAACCTCATATCAAGGGTTTCAATCATCCAAACACACAGAATCCGAGCTCCTCTCCTCAGTTCGGACCTATCCTCCTCTGCGGTTCTTCATCATTTCGGCCCGGTTTCTCCCTTCGTTTGGCAATAGAGAAGAAATCTCTCCTTTATTATTATTGTATTTTGTTTCGATGACCATGTCTAGCTAAACCTTTTATTCGGTTTAGGGTTCATATATTGTGACAATTGTTTGAGACTTCGTTCTTAATGTTATTCTATGTTTTACTAGTTCTCGTGCTTATTCCATAAATTATTGCTAGACTAGATGGATGCTTTGTCACAAAGCTTAGCTGATTATTATCTCTTATCGTTAATATTTGCCTGATACTTTGTCGTTTGGGTAGATAGCACATCTAGGTTAAATAACACCTTTGTCGGGTTGTTTAATTTAGGAGAGAATTAGAAGCCTTTCACCTTTGTCGGGTTAGGTTGTGGCATATCACCTTTGTCGAGATATTTGGGGAGTCACTTTTGTCGGGACGACCACACTTAGAAACATTGAATTAGATTGTTAGTAGTCGATGATAACAAGTCAAAATAGGAACCCGAAGCCGAATATCCTCTCTGATTGAATCACCCCTGGTTTTATTTCCTTTAATTGCACTGTTTCCAAATCTCTCACAAACCCAATTGCCTTTCTTTTTACAGAACAACAAGTAACCGCTCTAGCTCTCTAGGGTTCGACCCTTGCTTTCCGCTACACTAGCTAAGAGTAAGGAAATTATAAATTTAAATTTGTAGGTACCGACAACGAATGTCACTGGCCTTGCTCAGGGCCTCGTCTGTTGATTTTTCTTACCATTCTGCCAAAGTTCTGCGCCATCATTGCCAGTTGTTCAGTAGTGCAACTGAACTCAAACTTGTCTTCAGACGTTTCAACTTTCAGAGCAATTCCTTTCCCATCTCTGGGTTGGACATCTTGCTGTTGATTCATCTCGTAGATCCTGAGTGAACCCATGAGGTCGTCCAGCTTCAGTTTGGAGATGCCATGCATCTCTTTAATCGCAGTAACTTTCATGGCAAACCTCGGAGGAAGCGATCTCAACACTTTGCTGACCATTCTTTCTCCATCAATGGGTTTTTCCAGTGTAGCAGCCTCGTTGGACAGGTCTAGAACTCTTGCGTTAAACTCTGGAATGGTTTCATCGTCCTTCATCTTTATGTCCTCGAACTTTGTTGTTACTATCTGCATTCGAGAGTTTCAGACCTTGTTTGTACCTTCATAATCTATCCTGAGAATATCCCATGCCTCCTTAGCAACTTCACAATTAGTAATCAGTTTGAACACGTTCTCGTCCACTCCAGAGAAGATTGCATTGATGGCCTTTGAATTTCCAACAGCTGCCTTTTCATCTGCGTCAGTCCACAGGGCTTCTGGTTTCGGTACTGCTGCTCCTTCAGGGTTGGCCATCATGGGTTGTGTCCATCCAACCAATACCGCTTTCCAAGCCTTTTTTCGATAGATTTCAAAAAAGCTTTCATCTTGGACTTCCAGTAGCCATAGTTTGGCCCTTCAAGCAATGGTGGACGATTGGTGCTCTGTCCTTCCTTCAAACTCATCTTAAACAGTATCTATATCACACTCTGTATGTCGAGTGCCTGCTTTGATACCAATTGAATTATTATTGACTGTTTAAGGATAGCACCGAGGTAATGTTCAACTAGTGGTTCGAACACTGCTCGGACAGTAACTCAGATAGGATGCGTAGACGACACACGGTATAATTCCAAGTTTGGCAATAGCCTACTCTGGGGGGGCTTCCCACGCCCTAAAGGGATGCAAATCTTTATTGAAAGTATAGAGCTACAAAGAGGCTTACAATCTCCCGAAAGTAACCGCCTAGCCTCTAACACATTTGCGTCTGGATTTGTGATCTCGGCTCCCCCTCGATCCCCTAAGTTCGAGACTCCCTCCTGAACTAGCTCAAACCTCTCCTGAAGCTCGAACACTTTCTCTCAAAAGCATATGTTGATCACCTTGAGTGTGCAGTGGGTAGTTCACCAAGAACAGTCTGATCAGCACACTGAACAGACTGCTTTAGCGCCGTTGATTTTCCAATGGGGAAAACTCAGACGGTCATCGCTCTTCTTCTCTCCAATCTCACGTATGCACTCCTGTGTATCTCTCTCAGAAAAGCGATACTGATATGGACGCCCTAGCATTCTATTTATATGCACTGGTGGTTCCCAAATCAGTCCTAAATAATTTGTCAAATATTTAGGAAATATTCCTAAATATTTGTTAGATATCTTTAATCCAATCTTTAGGAAGATCTTGAGATTTCTTCCATTCCAAGTCAGGTTAAATCTTCATAACCGAATCCTAACCGATCAGCAATATTCTTTAGAATATCTGATCTTCTATTTCTTCGCTGGCCGACTTCAACCAAACATCTCTTTGATCTTTGGAAGCTTTCTGAATAGGAAACATCCTTGCGTCTGTTCCACGCTGTACTTCTGTTCCAATCTTCGGTTGAACTCCTGCTTGAACTCTCTAAAGGCGTTTTACCAAAACCATGTCATTCATGGGAACATCAGTAACGAAATTGTAAATGTGTCGGTCAAAAAAAGAGTAATTCTTGCTTGGAGCTAGAGTAAAGATCAAGTGTAAACTATATTTTTGGTGCAAACTATAAACTTCGTCAAAAGTGGATTATAATTCACCGCCGAAAAATCAAAAGTACAACATAGTTCGTCAAAGGTAATTTATAATTCGTCCCCGAAAAAGTATCCACATTGCGAAATTTAATTACATCCGTCCAAATAACTAAATCAAAAATTATCATTGGTTTGTATTGTTTACAAAAATATGCAGCTTGCACCCAATATTGGTCCATGAGAGTCCAATCCTTAGTTCGACCTATGAGAGCTCACGGTAGATCTAGATTTTCAATCAAACCAAATGATTTCCCCTTTTGCCCAAATGTCTCTCTTATCATATTTATCTTGATTCGTCAAGTAAAACATTTTAAAAAAAATTTGATAGATTTATTAGATACAAAATTAATAAATTTAATATATAATTAAAAGGTCAAGGCTCCATCATATATAGGATGTATGGATGGATGGGGAGCATGTAAGTCAATGAATAGTATTAATGCACCATGTGACGATCCAATCGAAAATGCAGCAATTTTAAAAGTTTCATTTGCAACTCTCAATGCTAGCTTCCGTGGTACCCTATGGTCCTTTATTATGTGGGTTGTACTTCCCACATGCATGTTTTTGTTTACACACCTGGCCTGGCCACCAAAAATGATGAACTACTACTAGTCTAGCTATAGCTATCTCCTTAATTTAAACTTCATTCCGATTTCATATTCCTAAATAATCTTGACCTTTTTGACGCTCATTTCGCTATATATATTTTTTTTATGAGAATAGTTGTACAGAAGTCGGACATTGACGACTCAATGACTCGATTCAGTACATATAGTCAGGTTAACGCATAGGCCTAAAATGGCCAACCCATCCTCGTCAAAAACACCCTCAAAGCCACTAACATCCCTTGGCCAGAGCCGGGGGGAAAAAGAGCAACTAGGACAACTAATGCGACTATAACTCAGTCCGCAAGCGGCTGAGAACGATCAACTCACTCAGTTCGAAAATCGACTGAAAATAGTCACTTATTCGACTTACTCCTACCCCTAAACTACTATTCCTGCCTACAGGAAGTGCAACTTAAACAAACACAACAACATCTAAACCTAAATGACCCTAATCTAAACCAAACTAACATCACCGCCGGCACCGCCAATCCATTCGGGCCTTCTGAACCAAAACACACCATCTCACCACCCGTCCAGTGCGAAAACCGCCCACGCCTAACCATCCCTCGCCGTCCGTCCAGCCCAGAAACATCAAAGCGCCACTCCAAACCGTCACAAGCCAACGGCTGAGCGAACCCCTGCAGCACCGACTACAGACATATATATATAGGTAAACAAGAAAATCCAAAAGTATACAGCCGCCTACCGACAACCCCGACCACCCAACAATCCCTCGCGACCACCACCCATCCGAACCAACCGCTCGAAACGCCACCGGCCACAGCTAGCTAAATCGCTAGCGTCACCACCGGAGAACGAGGAGATGATGAGATGAAGAGGAGAGGAGGCCACGGAGGCGAAGAGGAGCCGGGGGTCAGCAGCGGCCGTGGACTAGTCTTCGACGCTTCTGGCTTCTTCCGCAAGCTTTGAGTTTTCCGAGAGAGAATTTTTTTAGGGAGGAGAGAAGATTGTACATTTCGCTATATATATTAAAGTGAGGTGAACTTCCCAATTATTGGCTGGTTATCGCATTCGATCCGGGAACACAACAATGTTGGGTTTGGGGTGACTGTCACCACTAAGTTTTTTCAAAAAAAATTTTATATGACATAAACAATTTATAATTTATATAAGACCTTAATTTAATTTAAGTTTAGTAATCTAGTCTCAACAAAATGTATTTTTGTTGGTGTACAAATATCTCTTATTCAAAATCTTTCAGTTCTCAATCTACTACCGAATGCTAATTTTTAAGAAGGAATATAGTGAATAGTGCACTAGGCAACAAGATAGAAGATAATTTCTTATCAGAAATATAGGTTGTCAATACTGACGAAGAAATAGTTGAAACTTTAGCACCGATATCCAACAAAAGATGGATTTAATTATATAAAATAAGACGTCCTTTATTTTAATGTTATGTTTTCGTTCGCCACCCCTATTTCAATTCTTGAGTCCGTCCCTGATTGGATCAGTGCTATCATGATTCATGAGTCATAAGAGTTGGCATGTGCTTATCCTGATGGATTATGGGTGATTTGAAATTTTGAATAACATTTCATTTGACATAATTGATATTTTTACCTTTGGTTTGAATTATCAAAAAAATAAGTAAGGGATGTTCTTTTGCACTTATATTTTCAGTTTTTAAGTTTAAAAAAGTTTAATTAAGTTCAGTACAGTTAAATTGAATTCAATGCAGCTAAATTAAGTTGTGTACAACTAGATTAAGTTGTGTACAGTTAAATTAAGTTCAGTACTGTTAAATTATATTAAATAAAACTGAATTAAGTTAGATTTAATTTTTTCAGGCTAATTAAGTTTTTAGTTTCCAGTTTCATATCAGTTTGAATTGAACCCTATTATTCAAAACCTTTATTTAATTTTTAATTAAATAATTTTTTGAAAACATTTAAGGTACATACGCTTTGTCAAGTTCGTGTCCACACCTCTTCAGAAACTATTGCATCCGTTTTAAGGGTCTGTTTTGTTGAGCTTAAATTCCATATTTTTAAGTTTAGTAAAGTTAAATAAAGTTAAATTAAATTCAATACAGTTAAATTAAGTTCAGTATAGTTAAATAAAGTTCAGTGTAGTTAAATAAAATTCAATTAAATAAAGTTAAATAAAAAAATTCAGTTTTCAATTTAGTAGTTTAATTTGATCTCAACAAAAATCTACTACAAACGATGCATTATGCATCGGTTCACAAAATAGCATTATGCATCGGTTAGCATTTATGCAACGGTTTTTAGAAACACCGATGCACAATGTTATCTTTATGCATCGGTTTCAAATAACCGTTGCATAATGTTATTCTTATGCATCGGTTCATGAAAACCCGTTGCATAATGGGTATCTTATGCATCGATTCATGAAAAACCGATGCATAAGATAAATCTTTACGCATCGGTTTCGTCTGAACCGATGCAAAAGATCAATTAAAAATTAGGTTTTCCCTCGCTTCGATTTCCGTCTCTGACTGAATCGCTTGCTCCTCCGTCTCTCGAATTCGATTTCGCTCCGCTTGACATCTTTGCCCTGACGAAACTGACGCCGCTTGACATCTTTTCTCTAACAACTCCGACGCCGCTTGAATTCGATTTCGCTCCGCTTTGTTAGACTACGACGACGCCGCTCGATTCGCTCCGAATTCGGTCGACATCTTTGCTCGCCAGTCACTGTTTAGGTATTAATCTCTATTTAGGATTTGTGTTGCGTTCATTGTTTCATATTTTGGTGTTTAAAGATGAAGCAGATGGCAGTGGACTATCCCATTGTTATGTTGGGAATTGTTTTGGCATATGATGGACTTAGAGCATGTTTCTTTGCATATCAGGGAATTGCATAGCAGGGACTGTGCCATTGTTAATTGATGTTGAAGCATGTTTCTTTGCTTATATGTCTAATAACATGTAATACGCATTTATAGTAATATGGTGTTGCATCCGTTTGTTCTTAATTTCTAACTTGTATTTGTTAACTACTTGTAGTCATTTTTAGTCGATTTGCAAGAGAAAGCTTCTCCTCCAACTTGAATTTGTTAGGTGAACACTTAACATTTGCGATCTACATCATCTTCCCTTTGGTGGTTCTTCGCTTCTTCAATTCCTGGTATTTGATGGTTATCAATCTTTCTAATTTTCATATGAACATGGAGATTTGAATTTATTTTTCTTTGTTTACTAATTTGTTCTTGTTGTTTACAGCTCTAGTTCTTTGGCTTGATTCATCGACAGAAGAGAAGGATATAACCCTGATGCAAAAGAGTTGGTGGAGACGTAAGTTTAGAAATTACTATTATCTTATAACTTGTATTGAAAGTCACTAATTACATTATGGTGTTTGTTTTAAGGGATTAAATCGATACTACCAAGGATGTGTACCAAGGAGTACACATAAAGTAGAGTGGAAGATAGTTATGGTATTCACAAATTAGACATTTTTATTAAATTTTTTCATTTATAAAGTATGTCAACTGAGATTCTTGTTCGTGCAGTGTCCAAGACAACCATCTGGCCATTTATGTGGTTATTATGTCCTTCGATATATTCGGGACATTATAGCATTTGTACGGGCTAATAATGGTGCAGAGGTTGAAGACCTTCACCAAGTGAGCTTTTTAGAGATATATATACATATGTTATTCATTTAACTGTTTAATCAATAAAAATATGTGTATTTATAATTTTTTGTTCATTTAATCGTTTTCACTCTTTAATTGTTGATTTGTTCTCTTGTTTTTATAGTGTTTTCTTAATGGAGTAGAGTCATACGAACACGAAAAGATTCTTGAAGTGCGGGATGAAATCTCCAGCTACCTACGTGAGTATCTGACCAATCATTTCGCGGTATAGGACAATAACTTAGACACGGTTGTTATGTAATATTTTGTGGTATATTGTCAATTGTACCAAAGACAAATATATGTATGAATGATTGTAATGCAGAATCAGTGAAATGATGTTTTGAATGTAAGCTGCATTGTATTTAAAAATTGGAACAGCAGGGTATATTTTTTATGTTTAATTTCAGGTGGATTTGAGCTTTTGTAAAGCTAAATCTGCAAGTTTTTTTGAATGATTATGCATCGGTTTTTGAATAAATCGTTGCATAATATCTGGCATTAAGCATCGGTTTTCCCTGAACCGATGCATAATGTTCAGATCTTATGCAACGGTTTTTCGAAGAAACCGTTGCATAATATGCAGACAATATGCAACGGTTTTCCCCGAACCTTGCATAATGTTCAGACATTATGCAATGGTTTTTAATGAACCGATGCATATTGTACAGACATTATGCAACGGTTGATTATGCATCGGATTGGGAACCGATGCATAATGTAAAAAAAACCGACGCATAATGCATCGTTGACCAACTTTCTTTTCTTAAGTTCAGTAAAATTAAATTAAGTTAAATTAAGTTTAGTACAGTTAAATTAAATCAAGTAAAGTTGAATTAAATTCTATAAAGTTAAACAAATTTCAGTTTAATTTTTTTCAGCTCAAAAGAACAACGCCTAAATAATGAAAGTATTAAGTTTGTTGCGCTTTATATGAATCAAAGGCACATGTGGAAATAAACATATAAATAAAATACAATATTTTACATAGAAACTTACAAATTATGAAATTCAAGTGTAGTACAATTGGAAACAGTTACATATCTAGGGGGTGACGGGTTATGACGGATTGGTCTTGTACCTAATCCGACCTGAAACACACACAAAAAGAATTAAATGATCAGTTATTCGCTTGGTTCACTAGTACAGAAAATGTGAAGATTGGGGTCTCAAGTTTTCGAAAAAAGAGGAAGTCTCATTTGATCGCTCCTCCGCGAATAAAAATTATTAGCAACTGGATACTTTATATCACACAAAACAACACATATATAAACCGAAGAAGTTTGAAAAAGATAAAAACAATACATATATCTATTTTTCAATTAAATTAAGTTCAATAAAGTTAAATTAAACTCGTTACAGTTAAATTAAGTTCAGTACGATATAATTGATTTAAATTAAGTTCAGTACAATTAAATTAAATTAAATTTCAGTAAATTTAAGCTCAAAAGAACAGCTCCTAGATACTATTTTCTATTGAATTATTGAGCAGCTAAAATATCAACTAAGGTTGTGTTCATTTTAGCTGGGAAAAAATGTAAAATAAAAGTTGTTTAACTTTAATGAAATTACTTAACTTTACTGAATTAATTTTAATTTAACTTTATTTAACTTTACTGAACTTAAAAGAGAAAGTAAAAGTTTTGAGAAGGTGTTGAATTTATATTGAGATCGAATTGAACTTTAAATTAAAATTGAAATTGAATTTTTTTTTATTTAATTGTACAATTTATTTAACTGTATTGAACTTAATTTAATTGTACTTAATATCTATTTTAACTTTACAAAACTTAAAAACACAAATTTTAAACTCAAGAGAACAGACCCTAAAGATCGACAATTGAATTACAACATAAAATCATGGATTCGTATCCGGTGCTGCGCGGCTAAATGCTGCCAGCCCCGGAACGATGTTGTTTTGCGTTCATAAGAAAAATCATTAAACGGGTCACGTGACCTCTTGTAGATCGTCCTCTTTGTTTCACAATTTCTGACCTGGTGGGGGTCTGAGGTAAACACATCCAAACACAAAACTCGCAGCTTCTGCCTCTTTATATTGGAACAAGAACCGCTCACTTCCAATTCTCATCAACACATCTTTCAATCTGAACACTAATAATAAAAGCTCAAATTCAAATTGCGGCTATCTACACAGCTCTCTTTCAAAACCAAGGCGACTATCTACACAGCTGTTCGATTCCGATTCACAAAAGCACATCTTTCAACCAACACATCAACTGAGAGGCGCCAGTTTACACCGAGTGAACATCCGTATCTGGAAATCGATTCGATAGAGCTAACAATAAAAGCTCAATTTGCACGGCGGACATGTCCGCTTCGATTTGTTTTATATTCGGATGCGTAGGCGTGCAAACAAGGCGACAGTATCCCCAATCTGCAGCTGTTGATGGTGACAGACAAAACGAGCATTTTTTCGTATCGGAATTCAAAATTCTGACTGAAGAAGTAAAAGTCTCGGATTGAATAACGTCATGCCGATTGTGGACGGGACGGCCAGATAGATGCGCCATGGATGAGGAACTGTGAGACAGGATGATCTAGAAGAGAGTCACGTGACACGTTTGTTGATTTTTTTTATAAACACAAAACGACGTCGTTCCGGGGCTGGCAGCAAATAGCTGCGCAGCACCGGATACGAATCCATAAAATCATACAGTGAACCGACCAATGAATGGACCGTACCGTTCTGGAACGGGAGTATCATGTGCACACAAAGTTGGCAGCTTGACTCACAAAAGTATCATCCATTCTCCAAAATCCTAATTAAATTCATGTTCAACTTTATTTGTAGCAAAGCGAAAGGGGCTTTGGTCAAGTGATTTGATTCTTGACGAATTGTCAAGAGGTCAAGGATTCGACTTTTCGAGTAGCATATTTCTCCTCACTTTTGTGTAGGAGTGGTATTGGTACCTCGCGGAGATGTTTTCATCCCGCCTCGATGCGGACATGTATTCCTCCCTCGCGGAGGTGTTGTCCGTCCCTTATGGACGTGTTGTCGGCGCATGACGTGTTATTCCTCCCTCGCGGAGGGTGTAGTTGTGTGGTAATTGAAATGTATGAATTGAATTGTATGAGATGTAAAAACCAACTATAAAAAAAACTTTTTTTGTCGCAAGAAAAAACCTCTAGTGTGTCGCAAAAAAAAACCTCTGGTGTTTCAAATTTGACCGTCTCATATTTCAACGTACACCCTTAATTCTCGAACCTAAATGAGCATATACATCAAGCTTTACTTGAGCATTTTAAATTTATCTATCCCTCGTAAAAATAGTGTGAAATCAGATGCTATCGCATAGTTATTGTTGTACAAAGCGGTCAAAATTAGATCTTATTAAATCTTTAGAGATTGTCAAAGATAACGATAGGATATGTTATTATCCTTTATTTTGTTTTAGACATATTTTTAGTAACATTCGAAGAAAAAGATTAGGTACAAAGTTAATTTTTTAATAAAAAAAATAAATAAATCATAGTCCTTGATCTTGTGATTTGAATTATTGAGATTAAATCCTAATTTTTGGTGCATTTTCTCGATGACGAATTTTATGGAAAAGTGACGAACTATGTCGTCTTTTTCGTTTTTCGGCAACGAACTATAGATCGATTTTGACGAAATTCGTCGTTTGTACCAAAAATCAACTGTGTACCTCATCTTAACCCACATTCGCTATATAGAAAAAGGATACAATGCAAAAGGCATATTTTTTTTAAATAATACAAACTAATGACAATCTTTGATTTAGGCATTTGGACTGATGCGATTAAATTTCGTATTAAATCTCCTTTATTGTGAATTTCTCGGCTATGAATTATAAAATATTCTTGACGAACTATGTCGTACTTCTGGTTTCTCGGCGACGAATTATAATCGAGTTTTGACGAATTTTATATTTTGCACCAAAAATATATTTTGTACCTGATCTTTTCTCTCGCTATACATGTTTATTGGGAAGCACTCGGTTGAAAATCTCCTTATAATTTGAGAACTTCATATTCAAAATTTGACCATTGATCAAGATGCATTTTCGAATGTGCATTTGACACGTGTCTTACGAGTAAAATTAAACTTATTTGATTTGACTTTTTATGCTAGTTTGAATTGCAAGTGAGAAGCACGGATATAAACATTATTATATGACTTAATAGTGTACTTTAAAAAAAATGCAGATTGCATTGTCTGAGTTGTCAAAATATAAAGGACTTCTCATTATACGGTACATCATGTGCATGTTCTTTTTTTTAATCAGAGGGTGACGCGTGATGGCATTAGGCATTAGCTATGCATATGTTATTTATAAAAGCTAAGTAAAAGCTTCAACGCATAATTATAGTAAGGACAGGTTGACATTGCGAGTTCAACAAGCGACAAGATCCGGAATGAATCTCTTATATATTCGTAACAGTTGGACACATTTTTATCCAGATAAATTATATAATTATCAAGCTTCCCATTCACCAATACAAAAAGCTTAATAATAATATTAATAAAGACGTGGAACTATTCATTACCAAGGCTTTTTTTAATTAGGTTTTATAAGTTATACTCCTATTTAACGATAATGATTAGGGGATTTTGTTGGTAACAAGATGATGATATGGTTGCTGTAAATTATTCCATCTGTCTTTAAATCCTAGTACTAAAACAACGTGGACAGAGATAATGTCGCCACGTGGATTGTGTGTACGAAAATTGGCCCTCGTACTGTGTACTCTAGGATTGCATAAATCTGCTTGATAATGAACAAATGAAGAAGTACATTCTGGCATGGTGAGACTGTGACGGTCGCCTGACATCTTCATTATTTTAAATATGTATAGTTTGTAGGATAAATAATTTTTCATGCGGAAAAAGTGGTGAGATGTTGATGTCTTACTATCATGTGAGTATAATATATATATATATATATATATATATATATATATATATATATATATATATATAAGTTTGAAAATAAAGTATTTGGCTCCATGACACATTATTTTCGATGGTATTTTTATTTTCTCAACAATTTTTACAATTCAAATGGAATATTAATTACTAGTTTTGAAGAGCTTTTTAATAGTCGATCCCTTATCAGATAAGAAAGAAAAAGGAGAAATTACATAAATATTGTGTATAAAGTATAAATTAGTGTTAATTTGAGATTTGTGATTTAGTGGCAAAGCTTTTAGTACGAGTCAAAAGTTTTTTTTTTGGGATTTGCCACATACCGTTAATCGTATTAACAATTTGTTTTGAAATCAAATTTGATAACGATGTGGCTCCTACGTGTGAATTCTAAATAGACATTTTTTCTCGGTACAAACCGCTAATGGTATCAGCAGTCTACCCATTAGCGGTTTGTGTAAAATTTTAAAAAATGTCGATGTAGCTCCTATGTGTAACTCACACGTTAGCATCAATTCACGGTAAACCGTTAACACGACTAGCGTTTCGTGGTAAATCTCAAATAAACTTTCACCCGATGACATTTTTCTAATAACTTTGCCATTAAAGTGGCAAATCTCAAATTGATTCTATAAACTACCATCATTTTATAAATTTTAGTTTAAATTATTCAAAATTTTCAAATGATAGTCAATTATAAGTTCTATTCAGTCAGTTCAATACATTTGAGTTGAGTTCACTTTTTAGTTAAGCTTAATTTTTAGTTAATTCAGCTCAAAAGAACATCATCTCATTGTATAAAGTTTAATTGCAATTTAGTCCAAAATCTTAACACTGATTACTAAGAATTTGTGAAATGATGCTGGTTTATATCATCTTTTGTATTTTGTTTTTTTACATGAAAATAATATGAAAAATTGACAAGTTTGGATGGATAATTTTATTTTAAAAAAATCAATGAAAAAATTGTGACACTATTAACAAATATGACTCTAGTTGTTTTTTGTTTTTTCGATATAACATGTGACTTGCTTGTTGGAGCCGTTGATTAATGGGTAGCTTTCACCAAATGTGGCATTTGATTTAAGAGAACTCGTTCTTTGTTCTGATCTCTGTGTTAAGTCAAACAGTTAAGTGTATATATGTGGGGTGATAGTTGAGTTGGTAATCTTTTGGCTTTGTAACCAAGATGTTGTGAGTTCAATCCCACAAATGTACCATTCTCACCTATATTAGTGGAATTTCCATGTCCCATTCAAGTGTGGATTTGTCCTTCCTCCCTTCCGCAAGAGGTGCTGGAGATATATGGCTTTGCTTTCGCCACGCGTGCTAGAGATGGCTTCTACCGTGAGAATGTCAAATGTTAGAAGATATGCTTTGAAGTGGATGAGTGAGACGCCGCATGACTTGTGTTTCAGTAGACATAAATGTACCAGATGATATGCTTAGATTGAGAGATAAAAATGATATTATACATGTAAAAATCCATCATAAAAAAGGCAAACGATTAAGTGGGTCCAAGTTTCATGTTCTGCGTTCGAATGCACCAAAAGGTTTTTCACCGTGGAATTTTTGCCTTTTCAAATGAAAATATTTGTTTTTTTTACTCAGATATCATAGATACTTTACCAATTTTTTTGTTTCGATCAAAGAAAATGTAGCGAAAAGAAAACCGGAAAGTAAATTGGAAAATCATTTCCCTTTAGCATCAAAAAGTTTAGATTGAATCTTTTTTTTTTGAAACAAGTTTATATTGAATCATTGAAGCTTTTGGTTTGTTAGCATTTTCATTTTTCCATGATAAATCAAACATGAAATTATATTTTCTTTCAAATTTTTTATATCTTGAAATCTTTTTTCATGAATCAAATAGCAACTAATAGTTATAGTTAAATTTTCGTCTGATAATATAATTAATGATAATTGTACGCAACACGAAAATAAAGACCTAAATATATATTTAGAACCCATTATCAAGATAATAATATAATGTATTGGGTTATGGAGCCTGATAAATAAAAGTCCAGTCGTTTCTGCGATTCAACAGGCCACCTCGATTTTCGAGCACAATAGCGTTAGTATTTTCATTAGGATTTTTGGTCCTCGCCTAGTCATGTCCGAGTACTGTAATCGCATCTCATAAATATAGTGATAAATTCCTAGATTGATAATGCCCCCATACGTAGTCAGAATTTATGATGAACATAGTAAATAATTCTCATGTTCTTGTATTGTTATCTTTCATTACTGCTTTTGATCCTAAACATATATTATCATGGAAAATTCATTCAGTGCTCATTTGTACTATCTGTTACTTCATGTGTGGAATGGAGTTTGGCAAAACGGCTTTAGAGTATTAAAGTAAGAAGTCAATGAGATGTTCAAAGAAAGTTGGAACTCAGGAGCTGCGCAGTACTGAATACAGGAAGTTTCCTAACCAAATATCAAAGTATCCAAAGATGCTGAAGTTGGTTAACAAGAAGATCGGAGAGATACATTCTGAAGAATATATTCTAATATTGAGAAATATTATCAAGAAGCTGAAATTATCAAGAGAAGATACACACTGATTATCAAAAAAGAAGATATAGCATCTAGAGAATATTTAGAAATATTTGATAGAGTATCTTAACCGAATAAGGGAGTATCGGAGGACTATAAATAAAAGGTCAGTATTTACCTTCATTAGTATTCTGCTATGGTGTTCCAACTATTGTCAGGACACCTGGTAGACATTATATTGAACAGACAACAATATTTCACTATCAATTTCACCTTTATATGTTTGTGAGAGATGGATAAGAGTCATACACTATCCATCGTACGTTGTGATGTAAACGAGCCATTTATTATATATATATATATACTAACTAGCAAAATTCACACACAAATATAGTTCCAAGTTCTCTTTCAGTACTCTTTCTATAGACGAAAGTTACGAAAGTAGGGGTTTTCTCTCCATTCTCTCTACTCCACCCCATCTTATCTTCTTTTTCTTCGCCATTCTTCATCACACCGTGACCATATTTGTTGTTCTTCTTCTTCGGGTAGGCGTCGGTCAGATCTGGTGATGAGAGTAAGAGCTGGGTTTGTGGTTGTGCGGCCCAAGGCCATCCTTGCTGTGGGAGTCTTGCTTGATGTTGGGGGAAGGCACGAGTGGTCGGATTTGAAGGTGTTGGATATAAAAGGAGCAAAGGAGGAACCGGTGATTGGGTATGGCAGCGGTTGCTGGTGGGTGGAGTGTGTAGGAGGATTTTGGTGCGACAGACGGGGAGAGGGGAGTTTCTTTGTGCTTAATTTTGTGCTTTTCCTTCTCTTTAAGTGTTTTTCACTTAAGAGGGCTTTCTTCCCAGCCGATTAATTCGGACTGGGTCTGTGATATTTTCAACAGTTTTCTTCGTCGGGTCAGACCGACCTTCTGTGTGTTTGTGGATATTTTCTATCGTATTTTCATTGTCGGGTCAGACCAGACTTTGGGCAGGCGGGTGTTGCACAGTTGCTGTCAAGTGTTTTTTTGCTTTTCTTATGTGGTAAGTGCCAAGGTGGTGGGCCCACATTAGGCGTGAGGCCAAGTGCAATAGCAGATTACTTTCAATTCACGTTGATCTTTTATTGTCTGTTGTAGTCCCAGCTGAATGTTATTTCTCAATTTTAAGTCCTCTGTATCGCCTATGCATCTGCTTCCGACAGCTTACCAAAAAAAAGGTTATGAAAGTGATGCACCTTTTCTTACGTGTTACTCTCACTTTTGTTAAAACAATAATAGTATGAAAAGGGACCATGCTTTTTTTTTGATTAAAACTGTGAATTACAAAGACAACGGCGAACCGAGGACTTAAATCTGGGACAAGTTAACTAGCTGGGAACAGAACAGACAAGAAAATTAAACATGAATAGACAGGAGTCCGCCGCTCCACTTCGCCTCTAGCTTGAGCACATCGTCGCTTCATTCACAGCTGGGAGAGGCAGGACCACTTGAAAAACGTCAATGCATTGTCCGCCGGCGATCCAGTCTCCAATTATTTGGCCACACAGGGCACAATAACTCAAGCGAAAGCAGAAAATTACAATAAATAAAATAAAACTCTAAAAACTCAGATCCACAGCCCCCTCCAACCCACCCATCCACCTCCCCCAACCCATCTCCGGTGCCTCATCCCATACTCACCTCCATCTCCACCACCACAAAAAACCAGATCTGAATCAAACAGCTTGCATGTTGCTGAAATTGGGTCAGATCGGTTGTGAAGCATGAAGCAAGGAGGGGAGAGGGAGGAGGTCAGATTTGAGGAAGGGAGGCAGGGACGAAGCCAGGATTTCAAACTTACCAGGGCTGGAAGTTAGTGGACGTACAAAATTTTTTTTTTGAGGTTTGGAACCCAGTGGGAGGCTCATCCTCACGCCTTTTTTTATTACACCTGACAAAGCACATTACAAGTACATCTAGCTAAATTTGACCCTTCGAGGACCACTCATTTCAAACTCAGTAATTACATCATCATTACTAATACAATCAATAAAAGTCCTCTCAATATAAACAACCATGAGATCATCAAGAAATTCATCGCTCAACTTATTCCGAAGATCGTTTTTTATGATCTTCATCGATGAAAATGCTCTCTCCGTTGTGGCCGTAGATACCGGAAGAGTTAATATAAGACAAATTAGTGGATATATCATAGGAAAATATACTGACTTTCCTGACTCAACCAGCAGTCGACATAAATCTGATATAGAAGTCATCTTTGTAAACCTCGAATCCTGCTCACAACCATCTACAAAGAATCCACACTCCATCTTCAAATTGTCCATGTCACATGATGTAAAATCACAAGGATAAAACTTTGAAGCAAGTTTACACACATCTTCAGCTTTGAATGCTTGAAAATCATGGCGTGGATCAAATGACGCACCAAGACCGAGAAGCTCCATAGAAGTCTCTGGAAATCTTTTCTCAAGCTCCATCAACTGAAGGTCTATCACAGCGTAAAGTATATTGACCCGAAAATAATGTTCATTCGTTATATTCCTTTCATTATCTCTCGCGCCTTTCTTGTACGGAGCAGACATATCCGGCATACTAATACCATGCTCTAAACAAAATGTTTCAATCTTCATAATCAAACTATCCCAACCACCATCTCTCATGGTTTGAAGTTTTGCTTTTGTCATCGAGAGGAATTGGATGGCATTCAAAATATCTATTTCTTTCTCAAGTGTACCAACAGCCAATAAGTCCAGAATTTCCTCTTCCCTATAGCTTTTTAACATTGAATGTCTTTTTGCAGAAGAATCTACAAAGTTGACAATCATCGTCAAAGTAGAAAAAAATTGCCATACATCGGGAACTTCTTTTGCTACATAATTCAAGGTCAGCTGCAACCGGTGAGCAAAGCAATGCACATAATATGCATATGGACAGTCTTTTAGAAATAAAGCTTGCAACCCGTTAAATTGACCACTCATATTACTTGCACCATCATAGACTTGACCACGCATATTTTCTTCGTTGAGGTTATATTGAGCAAGAATCCTTGATATCTCATCTTTTAAAGTTTGAGAACGTGTGTCAACAACACTCACCAATTTGAAAAATCGTTCTTTAACCAACCCCTTACAATCTACAAAACGTAGAATGATTGCCATCTTCTCTTTATTTGCCACATCAAGAGCTTCATCAACAAGAATACAAAATTTGGACTCTCCAACCTCCTCTCGAATTTTTGCTCTAACTTTATTGGCAAGAATATTTACCATTTGCTTTTGAATAGTTGAAGATGTATACTTGGCATTTTTTGGAGCATTGTTTAGGACTTTGTGGTGGTCCAAACTAATTCGTTTCGCAAATTTCAATACAGCATCAAAGTTGCCACGATTAAGAGAATCCACTGATTCATCATTACCTCTAAAAGGACACCCTTGTTCTGCCAAAAACTTCACAGCCTCTATAGTGGTAATAAGGCGTAGTCGATTATCTACTACTTCTTTTGAGGACATTGTATTTATTACTCTCTCGATATGCCGTGACGGATTCCTTAAATTTTCCCACTTCTGCATTGAGGAATTATGAATAGAATTAATCCCCCCCATATGAGCTAGAATGCCGGACTTCTTATCCTTCACATTTCTCCAATTAGAAAACCCGTCACTAGTAAACGATGAGCCTTTGGATGAGTCGGTCTCAAATAAAAAACAAGCAAAACAGAATGCTTTATCCTTCTCAATAGAATACTCAAGCCACTGCCACTGTTCAAACCATGAGCTATTAAATTTTCGATACTGACCTCCATCCCAAGTACTTGGATAAGCCTTTAAATGAGGTTGATTTGCCCCTAACACCACATAAGCTCTCCGAATATTATCTTGTTCATTTAAAGGATACTTCCATATTGCTTGTCGTTTTGCCGGATCCCTTTCAAGTGAATTAATATTGAAGGCCGCTTCATCCATAATTTTTTCATTTTGCCCGTCTTCAAGTGAAATCGGTGTAGGAGAGATTAATTTTTCATTTACGGTTTCTTCAGAAATATTTCGAGTTCTCACGTCACTTCCACTTCCACTTCCACTTCCACTTCCAACATCATGATACGTACTTTCACTACCGCTCGGAGAAACATTACTTCGAAAATACGAAAATATACTCTTCAAACGTTTAGGCTTTCTATTATCCATCAATACACCTACAATAATACAATACATGGGTAAATAATGTTATAAAATACAATATATACTTGACAATTCAGCTGCAATTCACCAAGAATTCAGCTGCAATTCACAAAGAACCTAGATGCAATTCACCAATAATTCAGCTGCAATTCAGCCGGGAACAAAGCAAATCAAATGTGATTAAACGATTCAAACTGACCAACAGCAACAGGCAACAATCACAACTTCACAAATCAAAATTCACAAATCAGTGGAATCAAAAGCAATTGATTTGTTACAAATGGGTCGAATTCTCTAAACGATAATGAATCAAATACCATACACATTTTATGGATTCTGGAAAGCATATAAACTAATAAGCTACTTATGAAGAACATTGGCATTTCGTCAAACAGTTTATCCACGCTAAAATTGGCATTACATCAAACAGATTACCTACGCTACAGAATACAAGCAGCAAATAAATAGACACACAGTGAATTTCACTTCACCTTCACGTCTAAGCTCCGCTCCTCCAACAGTCAACAACAACTTCCAATTTCGATTTCTTAGCTCAAAGGTATCCGCCGAGTCAGCAGCAGCCAGCAGGTCGCACTTCACGTCTTCGGAGTTCGGAGTCGCGATCGCACCGTCGCAGGCAGCAGCTCGCAGTCGCTTTCGCAGCGCAGGTCGCAGGTTGTTCGAACGTTAGGTCGGACTGAATCGCAAATCGCAATAGCAATTGTAAAAAAAAAATATTTGGGCTGAAACTTACCCGGGCTGCAGCCCGATAAGCCAACAAGCTGGCTTCGTCCCTGAAGGGAGGAGGAGGAGGAGGAGGAGAAAGGGGCTGAGGAGGAAGAAGAAGGGGTTTGTGGGTTGTGGGTTTTTGGGTTGTTTGAGGGAGGAGAGAAGGAGGAGTGTTTTTTTGATAAGCAATGGCGTGATTTTTTTTTGATAGAGAGCAATGGTGAAAAAGTCAATATTTTCAACATTTATATTACCAAGGGAAAACGACATTACCTTATGCGACCAAAGTATATTAGCATACAAAACAACTTCTTTGATCATATTTTCATATTATTACCTTGTAACCCAAGCTTCCACAGTTCCACAAGACCTGGACGTAAACAGTTCAGATTTTATTTATTTATTTATGGATACATTATAAGGCAATATATTTGGTAATATTAATTAGTTTTGGATCAATACCTTAAACACAAGTGAATTATTCTGAAATTGTTTTTTGGATGAAAGTGAATTATTATGAAATAATTCAATACTAAATGGCATTACAAATGTAATTAAACCTATCATCCGTCTAATTTATTTAGGATTAGGTGACTATTCAAACATCTATTTTTATAAAATTTTGATAAATAAAAAGGAAACATACAAGTTGAGGTCGCTTCTTTCCAAATCACGGATAAAACTATCAAAATGTCTAGACGTTGAACACGGTAGTTACATCGTAATTTAATTGCTCACACATTCATGTGCACTCTATTAAAAATGACCCGATGGTATCATTCTAAACTATAAATATAATAAATCGATATTTCTTCCTCAAATTCCGTGAACCTTTTTATTAAGTCATAATTGTAGAGCTCACGTGATTTTTTTATATGAAGGGTACAATGATTCGTAACAATGCATATCACGATAACCTTTATCAATCTAGTACATACATATTGATCTCCGTCACTTTTACCATGGATTCACGCACATCTATCCCTGAAATATTGGTACATTCTTCGACATTTGAAGCACAGGCATCAACAGGCACGGGGAAGAGGGAAATGAAAAGGAAGAAGAAAATCTCACAAAATTGGTGACCCTATGACTCGAACTTGGATATAAGGAAGCATATCTGACTACTTAATCAACATGTCACCACCGCCTTGTTAGCTAGAGTTCACATGATTGAATAAGTAATTTACGGTGCATGCCGTCCAAAAATCCATCACTTTCTTTTTCATTTTATTTTTAATTTAAAATTTTGATAATTTGAATAAAAAAAGCGATAGTTCACCATCAATTGTACATTTTTCGCTAATAAAAAAGTTAAAAATTATTCGTTGGACAGATTACGAAAAATAAATACTCTGGTAAAACAAAAGAGCTCCATAATGACAGTTCACAGTATTTTAGCAAAAAAAATAATGACAGTTCACAGTAGCGTGGTGGAGAAGGAAGACCTCTTCAAAACAGTCAACTCATTCCACGTGTTACTCTCTCCTTCAACCTCACCCCACTATTTATACAAATCAAAATCCCTCCTACTTTTCGAAACTCAACTCTCCCTGCCAGAAAATATCAAAATATCCAAAACCCGCGCTCGATCGTACCTCTCCGCATTCCGAACCAATCGTCGCACTCCGATCGCCATTTCAAGTTCTCGCTGATCATTGCAGCACAACCGCCCGATTATCACACTTCGGTGAAAGGAAACAACGAGCCTCGTGTCAATCGTCATGTAAGTGAATTACATTTTTTCAAACTGTTTCGAGCTTTTTCAGCTCCAACTCTTTGATGGTAGATTGAGGTCGAAACTTTTTCGACTTTAGTATGTGATATGATGCGATGCTGAAGTTTGATTTTGGCTGGCGTATGCTTATGTCGGTTGGGGTTGTGACGCGTATTTTAAGTTTGGGGTTCTGGGAAATGTGCTGTGTAAAATGATTATGACTTGTTGTTTACTCTGTTGTAACTGGTGTTGGTGTTTGGAATGTTGATTATTTTAGTTGTTAGTGTTGGAATTAGCACTACTGATATAACAGGCGGATATCAATGAAGTTACTACGAATTAAACAGATATGCAATAATAATTCACTGACAGATAAACATAAACCGTATGATAGTGAATTGAAATAAAGCAAACCGAAGGATGGATCGAGTCACGTTGGACGCTGTCCTTAAAGCAAGATTGCCGCCCTACTGTGCTTTGGGACTCTCTGGCAGTATGCTTCCCAGGATAAAACGATCCTCGGCAACAGACTTAAGCACTAAGCTTTGCCGATCGAACCTTTCTGTGTCTTTGGCTATCAACACCGACTGACTGACCGATACGAATGAGGAGGAGAGCTTTTGCGTTATTCTGCGTGTTTCTAAGTGAGAAACTTGCCCAGCAAGTCTGACCGACTTCGGTTTTGAAAAGATATCGTCAAAGATAATATTCAGTTTCCGAAAATAACTCAAGTTGATAAGGATACAGTTTCCAAAAGATAAACTCGGACTGTTCCGATAATTATGGAAACTGTTTCCAAAAAGAAAGACTAAATCAGATCTGTTTTGATTTTATACTCAAAATTTGAAATTGAATTTTGCAAAATGGAACCGCGCAACCCGCTAAGAAATCGAGCACCATTCGTGTCCGCACAAGACAGGCCAAATCCGACGTCGTCGAGCTGATGATTTGCACCCCCTGGGCGGGCGCATAGGAGTTTTTGTGTGGTCTTTTGTTTGAATCTCACTATTCAAATCACTAGAATCATTAAAAGCTTCGAGCTTAGCCTCGTGCGGGAGTCACTGTTTGATCTGGGAATTGGACTGGGGTGTTACCCCCACAGTGACCTCATAGTCTTGGCAGTTAGGTGGTCCCTTTGAATCAAGTTCTTGGGATCTCCAGTCATCATGGTAGGGTTTTCTGTTACCTCAACTTTAGTTCCAAAAGGACTTAAGCCTATGTTTTGATATCAGCAATCAAAAGGCTTCAGTCTCATTCCCTGTGTCGTCTTCTCTACTTGGTCCCTGTTTAACCCTTTGGTTAACGGATCCGCTATGTTTTCTTTGGACCTCACGTAGTCAATGCTTATGACTCCGGATGAGAGAAGTTGTCTAATGGTGTTGTTTCTACGACGTATGTGTCTAGACTTACCATTATACATGACATTCTGTGCCCTACCAATGGTTGATTGATTATCACAATATAAACATATTGGTGGCACATGGTTTTTCCATTCAAGAATATCCTCTACAAAGTTTCTTAACCACTCTACTTCTTCGCCACATTTATCTAATGCCACGAACTCAGCTTCCATCGTGGACCGGGTTATTAGTGTTTGTTTAGAGGATTTCCACAAGACGGCTGCACCCCCGAGAGAGAATACATATCCACTGGTGGCCTTTGAGTCTTGTATATCAGATATCCAGCTTCTGTTAGTGTATCCTTCAACAATTTCAGGATATCTGGTATAATAAAGACCATAATTGTGAGTTGCTCGTAAATACTTAAGTATTCTCACGATAGCATTCCAGTGTGTCGTTCCTGGATTACTTGTATATCTTGCAAGTCTACTCACAGTATAGGCAATATCGGGTCTAGTACAATTCATTAAGTACATTAGACTACCTATCACTTTTGAGTACTCTACTTGGGTCTCTCCTTTGTTTTTAGACAGGTGTTGAGTCATTTCTATAGGAGTCCAACATACTCCTTGACTGTCCTTTCCAAACTTGTCCAAGATTTTATCAATATAATGTGATTGACTTAAAACAAATCCATCTGCCGTTCTTGTAATTTTAATCCCTAAAATTACATCAGCTCGTCCCATGTCTTTCATATCAAACTTTGAGTTTAATAAGACCTTAGTGCGCTTGATCAATTTTTCATTGCTTCCTACAATGAGTATGTCATCGACATATAAACACAAAATCACATATCCGTGTTCAGTGTTCTTGATGTAAATACATTTGTCACACTCGTTAATTTTGAATCCGTTTGACAACATTACTTTGTCAAATTTCTCATGCCATTGTTTTGGCGCTTGTTTCAGACCATAGAGAGACTTCACAAGTTTACAAACTTTTCTCTCTTGTCCTGCCACTCTACAACCCTCAGGTTGTTCCATATATATTTCTTCCTTAAGGTCTCCATTTAAGAAAGTAGTCTTTACATCCATTTGATAAATTTCTAAATTGTGCAATGCTGCAATGGAAATTATCATTCTAATGGAGGCGATCCTTGTCACAGGGGAGAATGTATCGAAGTAGTCTAGACCTTCCTTTTGTCTATACCCTTTGATCACAAGTCTCGCTTTGTACTTTTCAATAGTACCGTCTACTTTCAGTTTCTTAGTAAAAATCCACTTAGAGTCAAGTGGTTTACATCCATGAGGAATATCACCCATGTATGATTTTGCATAATGGAGTCTAGTTCACTTTTTATGGCTTCTTTCCATAAAGGACCTTCAACCGACCTTCAGGTCAAATCCGACGTCGTCGAGCTGATGATTTGCACCCCCCCTGGGCGGGGGCGTAGGAGTTTTTGTGTGGTCTTTGTTTATTAGCTTACCTTGTAAGAATCTATGATTATATATAAACACATAATCTTCGACACAATGTTCCAATGTTTGAAACTTGGGATATAAGGTTTGAAACTTATGAAACCAATCCACCCATCCATTCCTACCATCATCACTTAAACATGGATTTTGGTCATACTTTGAGCATCAATTACTCATTCGATTTGATTCCGATTTTGGCAATTCCACCTTTGATTCCATACCTCTCATTGCAAGGTATTTTAATCCGTTTTTATCAACTTATTTTGATGTGTTCTCCACACTCAAATTGAGTCTCAAAATGAGGCACACCTCCATTTTCTTCACACATTCCAAACACATATTTCAACAGTTAGTACTCGTTTGATTTGGATTCACATAGGTTTAGGTAGGTTAGGATTTGCTGTTTATATTGAAATCTGGAGCATGTATGGGGAATGCTGCCTGAGTGAATGAGCTGTATTTGGTTTCTTTGAATTGATTATGTTATAAGTCTAAGCTGGAATTCAACTTAGAGGTGTGGTAACCTAGGTTAGATGTCAAGGTGCTTTTGTTTGATCTAGGATGTGGTAAAGAAGTGGCAAAAAATGGGATAGTTTTTTGTGCAAATTGTCTATCAATGTAAGCACAGGATTTTGAGGAGGATCTCCACTTACAGTATTTTATTGGTAACTTTCCATTGCTTAGTTGTCAATGGGTTTTATTGTAGAGTCATTCATATATTTAAGTGCAGTGTGCTATGAATCATGTTTTTTTTTGATAACTATGAATCATGTTATTTATTGGCATTGAGTTCTTGCGCTGTTTTGCCAGTTCATACATTTGCTTTGCTGGTCCTCGTTTTTGTGTTCATATTGTCTGCTTGCCTTGCTAGTTTGTCATATATTAATGTGCATGTGTTTGGTTCTTTCAGTTGCGGTTGTGGCTTGTTGAATGGAGGATACTTGTTGGCGTCCATTTGGGAAATGTGATGTTTTAGAGACTGGGTGTGCCACTGTCATTGCAAAATCAATTAGTTCCGCAGATGCAGGAGGGATGACGAGTACAGTGTCCTGGAACTTCGATGTTCTTGATGTTGAGTCTACTATAAAGAAATCAGGAACATCTATGAAAATGCTGCTTGAACGATCTATCAGCCTTAAAAGAAAGGAGTTGGAGACATCAGAGTTATCTACGCTTCCTACTCTGAACAACGACAACATTTCATTTAATAGATCAGTTATCCATAATTGGGAAGCAGCAGATAAGGACTCACCTAGATCAATTAGCTTTGATGATCTGAACCCAAAGTACTCACTCATGATTCATGGTAGTTCTGAGCATGAGGCCGCAGTGAAGCTACAGAAAGTCTACAAGGGCTTCAGAACTAGAAGAAAGCTAGCTGATTGTGCTGTTCTTGTAGAGCACAGCTGGTATGTGTTTCTACTAAAACAATGAATACTTTTGCTTTGCATGCACACCATCCCTCATGTACTTAAGCATGATGGTTCTGAATCTGCAGGTGGAAGTTATTAGATTTCGTTGAACTTAAGAGGAGTTCAGTATCATTCTTTGATGTTGAGAAACATGAGACTGCCATTTCAAGGTGGTCTAGAGCACGAACCAGAGCAGCAAAGGTATTTGCAGACTGATTATGCTATTGTTATTTTCTTTCTGTCATCTAGCGTATTCTTATCCGTAGACAGTGACTTGATAAATCGAGATGTTTGATGGTCAGGTTGGAAAGGGCTTATCAAAGAACAGTAAAGCTCAAAAACTTGCTTTACAGCACTGGCTCGAAGCTGTGAGTTAATTTTGTTCAGGAGTTATCCAAGTTCAGTACATTTTTGCGTTGCTTCGTTGTTCATTCAGCGTTTGATAATTATTATGCAACAGATTGAACCACGCCATCGTTATGGACACAATCTCCACTTCTATTATGAAAAATGGCTCCAAAGTCAGAGCAGAGAACCCTTCTTCTATTGGTAAGAGAATGATAATGCTAATTTATCGTTTTCTTTCAGTTCATTTTAGCTTACTATTATGGTCTTTTCTGAACTTAATTTACTCGTTGCGCAGGCTTGATTTAGGAGAAGGAAAAGAGCTGAATCTTGTTGAAAAATGCTCCAGATCAAAGTTACAGAATCAGTGCATCAAATACCTGGGTCCGGTATGCTCCATTCTAATTTGTCTATTTGTTATCTTTTCCTCTGGCCTTTTTTCTTAAATGTGGGTTCTTTTTTCTCAACTAGATGGAAAGGAAGGCTTATGAAATTGAGTTGGAAAATGGGAAGTTCTATAAGAAGCAAACTTCGGAAATCTTGGACACCACTGGGGGACCTAAAGGTGCCAAATGGATATTTGTTCTCAGCACATCCAGGACCTTGTATGTAGGTAGGAAACAAAAAGGCACTTTCCAACACTCTAGCTTCTTAGCAGGAGGAGCCACGTTGGCTGCTGGGCAACTGGTTGTTGAAAATGGCATTCTAAGGGTACAGTTTCAGTTTTCACAAACGTCAAAATTCATACAAGTCTATGTTGTTCTTGTTACTGACACTAACAAAGCTTCAATTTTGTTGACAGGCAGTATGGCCTCACAGTGGTCATTATAGGCCAACAGAAGAAAATTTCAAGGACTTCATTTCATTTGTAACGGAAAATAATGTGGATCTTACAAATGTGCAGGTGAGAAATTGATTGGCCTGTAGTGATGATTATTCGTACATGTATTATGTTACCTGAGAGATAGTGTATTTAACAGACACTGCTATGATCTTTCAGATGACTCCAGTGGAAGAGGAACAGAGATCCTATCATAGACAAAACAGTAACTTGGAAATGAGAATCAACTCGTCCGAAGAAGAGCTTACTCAAAAGGCTACTTTTTCGGATGTGAACCAGACAAATGCGAAACACTTAGCCAAAGTGAAAATCAATTTGGTCGGTGAAGAAGCAAATTATGCTGCATTGGAATTTCAGAAGTCTAGAAAACAAAATATTTTAGGAAGAAAATTAACGTATCTTGAGATTCCAACAAGGGATGAGTTCTTAGAGAGATTACAGAGTGAAGATCAAGTTGCTGCATCAAGTAAAAACGGTTTTTCATTACCTCTGTTGGATGGGTATGAATCACCAGAAGAAGAAGAACATGATCACGAAGCCTCAAAGCTCATTTCATTTGATGATGCCGATGAGAAAGGTTCTCAAATGGAAGCTATCCATGAAAAAGTCGTAGAAAAAGTAAATTCACGCATGGACTCGTATCAGCTGGGCAAACATTTGTCTTGCACATGGACAAGCGGAGTTGGACCAAGAATAGGTTGCGTAAGGGGCTATCCGTCAGAACTTCAGAACCACGCACTTGAGAAGGTGAATTTGTCCCCAAGAAGCACCCCCATCAGTAGAAAAAAATTCAAACTTCAATCCTCGGTACAGATTTGCAGGTACTATCACCCCGACACCTTTCACCAGTACACAAAGCCACACTACCTCGTCTCCTCCCGCCATGATGCTTTTCTCGCTACGAAGTTTACCTCATAATTCTACACTGTCCTCACCATTGTGGAAAGCTAATTCACTTGGGATAACCAGCTTCTCCTGAGGTCACCTAAAATCTCATCTTTTCTGTTCATTCACTCAGGATAGGAAATCACTCAGTTTTCCCAGGAAATAGATAGTAGAAATTCTTTATCATTCTTTTTTTTCTGTTCTTTCAATTTAAGTTCAGTTCATAGTTTATTACCACACACACAAAGATGCCCAAAACCCTTATTATCTTGTTGGTTCTAATTTGGGACCTCATAATGCAGAAGATGAGTTTATTGATAGACACTTTTTGTTTGCTTCCATCTCATTTTGTTTGCATTAATTTTTTTGAGGAAGATCATTTTGTATCCACTCATTCACAATGCATGCGGACCAGTGAACACGTCTATCTTCATAAGCTCATTTACACTTTGCAACACCCTTTAGCTCATTCACATCAAATCTGCTTCTGGAACAAAACCCTAATTTGAAGCATGGAAGCCCTCATCAGAGCTTCCTACTTCACAACAACCAAACTACCTTCACCATTTTCCGACAAACCCATCTCCAAAATCCTATTGAATCCAACACCCACTTCCTCTTTTCAATCAATCAACTCCATTTCACCTTCAAAACCCAAACGTTTCTGCATCAGCAGCACCACAAATGCCCCAATATTCGAGTCATTTGAGCAAGAGACTGAGGATGATGAAAAATTTGATTGGTACGCTCAGTGGTATCCAATTATGCCTGTTTGTGATTTAGATAAAAGGGTCCCTCATGCCAAGAAGGTATTGGGGATTGATATAGTTGTGTGGTGGGATAGAAATGAGAATACATGGAAAGTGTTTGATGATACTTGCCCTCATAGATTGGCTCCTTTGTCTGAAGGAAGGATTGATCAGTGGGGTAGGTTGCAGTGTGTTTACCATGGTTGGTGTTTTAATGGCTCTGGTGATTGCAAGTTCATTCCTCAAGCTCCCCCGGATGGTCCTCCTGTAAGAACTTTCTAAACTAACAAACTTATTATTAAAATAGCTTGCTATAATATTCTCGAATATGCTATGACTGTTTGACAGGCTTCACTTACACTCTACATATAGTCCAATTTTACTGGTGCTGTGTATCCATTTTTGGCTTGCTATATCGCGAAATGCATACTTAGCGTTCTGTATATATATTTTTTTCTCATGGGATAACTAGTTGAGTGTCTCAAAATGCCGAGTTTTTCCTCTGAAATTCATAGGGTCCGGCACTGTTTTTGTATGCAATGCCTGATGCCTGTAAGTCTTAACTGCAAGAAATGAGCGAAGGTTGAAGTGGAATAAAAAAAGAAATGAATGCAATAAATCTAGAGGAATAGATTACATATATCCCTTTCTTTGTTTCACTCTGATCATGAAATCCCATTAGACTGGGAAAATTGTTTTACTTCCGATATATGAAATCCCAATTCGAATGAAAATTTTGATTTAGTTTAGAACTTCATAACATAGAAGGAGATAACTGATAAGTCCCGGGTGACTTGCTAGCTTTACTTTAAAACCAACCTTTTCTTTGGAGAAGTTATACTGAAAATGAACTTGTAAAAGCACTCGGGATCACTCAGTTTGGCTGCTACTGTATTTTTCAGTAGTCAAAATTTTGTTCAGCTAATCTTCTTTCTCTGAAGCAATGAACTTCCTGTTGCAGATTTACACGAATAAAAAAGCTTGTGTTGCAGTGTACCCAAGTACAGTTCAGCACGACATTGTTTGGTTTTGGCCAAACTCCGATCCTCGTTTTCAAGATATACTTTCAAAGAAAAAGCCCCCATACATCCCCGAGCTGGAAGACCCATCATATACTAAGCTAATATCTAACAGAGATATACCTTACGGGTAAGTTAAAATTCTCTAGTACATGTCGCATTTAGCATGTCTATTGAGGGTTACTGTAATCTGATTGACTGTGGCCGTCAGGTATGAAGTTCTGGTCGAGAATCTCATGGACCCTGCCCATGTACCATACGCACATTACGGAATAATGCCGATGCCAAAAAGTGCCATAAATAGATAAGTACTCATGACTCAAGATGACATTAAGCAGTTCAACTTTTTTTGATTGCTTAAGTGACTGACAAAACATCATTTTATCACAAATAAGCTCGACAGAGAAGGTGGGAGGCCGCTGAACATAGAAATAGAGAGGCTAGATATTGATGGATTCACATCGAAGCAGCAGTTTGGTGCGAGCAAGTTCGTTCCGCCATGTATTTATCATGCATATCCAATGAAGCCTTCTGCGCAAACCAATGGATCGGTGCCTACATCTGCGGACAAAAAGGTTCTTTTAGTCCTTACACTCTTTAATATCGAATAACAGTTTGTTTTTGTAGTCCTTTGACTTTACTGTTTTTGTAGGAGTTCTCGCCTGTTCCGGTACCAAAGCTAGCACACTTGATTTTCATTTGCATTCCTGTCAGTCCAGGCCGTAGTAGGTTGATATGGACCTTTCCCAGAAACTTTGGTATATGGATTGATAAAGTTGTACCACGGTGGATGTTTCATATTGGGCAGAACCTAATTTTAGATTCGGACTTGTATCTACTTCACGTTGAGGTAATTTAAAGTCCAAGATTTAGCGATTAACCGAGAAAATGTTTCTCGTTTAACTCCAGCATTTTAAAATCTGGTTGCAGGAGCATAAGATCATGGAAGCCGGCGCCTCCAACTGGCAAAAGGCTTGTTTTGTTCCCACAAAATCTGATGCCAATGTGATTGCATTCAGAAAATGGCTGAGGAAATATGCTGGAGGCCAAATCCACTGGGGATCCAAATTCGGTGAATCAGCTCTTCCCCCAACTCCTCCTAGAGAACAGCTTCTTGACAGGCTAGTCCTTACAACTTCTGCACAATCACATATTGAATTTTGCTAGGAGTATAGCCCCATATTTATAGTTCCTGCAGCCTGTCCTTCATTACGGGTGCCCTTACGCCTCTATCACACGCCCCACATCTTACATACTCGTCCCAGATTGCACCATGAACTCTAATACCGTATTGAATTTGGCTAGCTCATATAGGACTTGGCCATTTTGGCTAAAAAACTCAAACTTGTGAGTCATGGTTCTATAGAACCATATAAGCTAACACTTATCTCCTCTACCAAGCGATCTGATACATTTCTTCAATTGTTCATTACTCAACATCACACACAATTCTTGTTAAGCATTTTATAAGACTTAAAGTCTTTGATCAACTTTTTTTTTTCGTTTTTCGTTTTGATTTATTTCAGGTACAGGTCCCATGTAGTGAACTGTAGCAGCTGTAGTTCCGCTCACAAAGCCCTCAACGTACTGGAAATAGCCTTGCAAATTGCAGCTGTGGCTCTGATAGGATTCGTTGCTGCAGCAAAGCATAATGCCATGACAACACTCACCAGGGCTGCCCTGGTCTCAGCGGCCATTCTTTGCTTTGTGGCCTCCAAGTGGCTGTCTCACTTCATCTACAAAATCTTCCACTACCATGACTACAACCACGCTCTTCGTTAGAGCCTCAGAGCTCAACAGGTTCCCTGTGAAACAATACAGAAGAAGACTATGTGAATAATTTTCAAATTGGATCACCAAAATATATTCTCAAAAAAAAAATTTATAAAAAAATGTTTATCATATGTATGTATACTTCATATAAATTTAGTGTTAACTGTGATTTGTACGCATATATACAGCTGGCGCACAATTTAATTTCAAATTGAATTTTTGATATTTCAATGGCTTCTCCTTTTTTTATTGTGAGTTTACATCCAACATACCAAGGAATACAGGGAAATTTTCCAAAATACTTAAAATTGAACATTGGATTCCAATTGTACTCAATCTCCAAATATTTACTCACTTTTTCTAAGACGCCGCTCTCAACGGCGTCTTGTATTTAGCCTGCCCTTAAGATCAACGGCTTAACTCATGTGACTCTTTTGTGTACAAGCAGGGCCGTTCCTGTGATTTTCGGGGCCCTTGGGCAAAATCAAAATGTGGGCCAGTATTTAAATAAAAATACACATAGTTAAATATAAATTTTAAATTTAAACTTCATGATCTTAGATGAACTGAAGCGAAAAGTAATGATTTGGTCATATCAATGAACATTTAGCTAAATCACTAAACAATAAAACTGGAAATTGGAAAAGACCATATTACCCTTGACATTTGTCATGATTTGATCCGTGTACACAAAAGAGCTACGCGACTTAGGCCGCTGTTCTTAAGAGCGGTTAAATACTAAGACGATGTTGCCAAAGGCGTCTTAAAAACGTGAGTAAATTAGGAAAGCAATCTGCAGATTGATTACAATTGGAACCCAATATTCAATTTTAAGCATTTTGAAAAATTTTCCGGAATACATGGCATATCAAGTAACAGAAAAGTAAAATTTTACTCAATTGATAATCATGTAATTTTGCCAGCTATAGCAAAGTCAAGTTTGTTGGAAAACATTGCCAAAGAATACAAAAGTAGGATATTGGAACAGTAAGAGTGGAGTTCGGGTACAAACTACATTAAAATATAAAAATTATAAATCTCCTCAAAAGTTGACATGACACATTTGTTGAAATTTCGTAATCAAACATGGAGGGGAATTATAGTCTTTTGTTATTTTCGTAAGTAATTAATTTTAATTCAATTAATTCAAAGCATAATGTTCAGAGTTATGTGATAATATTCAGACTTAACATAATGTTCAAGACTTAACATAATGTTCAAGACTTAAGCATAATGTTCAGCCATAAGGTCTAATCTGCCGTTAACGCCGTTATTTTTAGGACGTTTATACTCCCGCATCTTTTATATATTTTTAAATAAGTCTATTTTAATTATTTTATTTATAAAAAGTGCCCAAATTAATGATTGGCCGTGAGTGCCACGTGTCGAATTCGTAGCTGGTTTACAGTTTATATATTTAAATGTGGTTTATATTTGATCCAACTCCTTTTTCTATACATTGTGATTCACAAGCCGCCATAGCTGTTGCGAAGAACATCGCGTATAATGGCAAGAAGAGACACATTCATGTTAGAAATGAGTCTCTAAGACAGTTTATTGTGAATGGTGTGATTTCTCTGGATTATGTGAGAACAGAGAAGAACCTGACGGATCCTTTTACTAAAAGGTTAGACAGGAGGAAGATACTTGAGTCATCAAGAGGTAGGGGTTTGAGAGATGCTAAACCCGTGCGGTGAGCCATCCCGGAAGGGGTGATGAGTATGAGCTTAAAGCTTTTGATGTATCTAGCCTTATAGACCGAGGTCACTTGTCATGAGATGCTCTTGTAGATACGGTGATTTCTTTGATTAACCTCATAGACCAAAACCATTCGAGTCAATGGTGTCATGAGAAGATCTATTATAACTAGCCTCATAGACATAGGCCACTCGAGTTAGTGGTGTCGTGAGATGACCGGTGAGTTATATAGATGGAAGGTTGCACTTAAATATTCTTAATGTTCGCGGAACGCCTACGGTGAATATGAAGGGATAGCCTCTGATAAGTAAAATTGTTGACTAATATTCCTCTACTTTTATTAGATGATTTGATTCATTCTTTGACATTTTCATTGCCATTTAATCCTCTTACTAGCCTTGTAGGTGTAAATTGCATTCCACCTCGGTGAGAGCCTCAAAGATCAAGATTTGGCAAAAAGTTGAAGTTTCAGAGCAAAATATGGAGTTTCGGGCAACACATGACATACCAAACTTTCCTGCTTATTTTGAATGTCCAGGTTGCATACGGTGTCCGAATGGGTTGATTTATAGCTTGATGGAAAGCTTACTCAAAGGGCTACAACTCTCCAGTTTACGCCAAGACCTAATTCGGACGTTACAACTGTGAAAACGCCGCCAGAAGCTCGCTGCCTCTCCAAGCTCGCCCAAGCCCTGCGCTTATGCCAATCTGCCATGCCGAGCTCGCCCGAGCTCCACGGAGATCGCCCGGGTCACTCAACTTCATCACCTCGGATCAATCAAGCTCGCCCGAGCCTCACCTCAAAGCCTGAATTTTTGATCTTTGGATATAAATAGAAGAGAAGCATGAAGGGTTTCAAGGAGAAAAAAAGAGGGGTTTCTAGCGAGAAAAAGAGACCAAGACTTCAAAGGGAGGATCATCCATTGAAGATTGAAGATACCAAGGGTGGAAGAAGGTCATCTACACTAGATTGGTTCATTCTTTCCTTGTATTTTCATCTTTTGTGTAGTCAATACGACTTGTGTTTGTCTATGAACATGATTGTGAGTAGTCCTTTGTATTCTAGGGTCCTATAAACCTTATATGTGTAAAGACTCTTGATCTATTATGAATGAATGCTAGAATAATACAAGATTTCACCACTAGCACGTTTCAAGATAATTCGGTTGAGAACACACAAGATTTCACCACTCCATCAACGCCTTGGCTCTCCGACGAGGAATTCTTCAATGATGACGACTCATGCATAGAAGAAATATCTTTTTCGAATGAAGAAGACCTCCTCCCTCCCGCTACATGTGAGCTTAAATGTGAGCCCGATTTTCTTATTGGTGATGGTTTAGAGGAAGAGCATATTGAGCCACAAGAATTCCAAAAAGTATGAAGACTTTATTGAGGTATACATGAACATGAGTAGAGAGCAACCTCGCACACAAGAAGACACGAGTCTAAAGAGGGAGTTTGAGGAATGGGCACCCAAGGAGATTATTGAAAAATTGAAGGAAGGTGTTCCCATCAAACTAGAGGCTAGCATTCAAGATCATTTCTTTGTCACAAAGCCTCGGGACAAGTTTTGGCGCTTCCTACCATATTTTGCGAGATTATTCAAAAGGAGCTCCAATGACCCCTTAATTCTAAAGGGTTCACAATTGATGAAGGGGTCAAACTTGCAATTGAAAGTCCATCGTAGGCTTGATGGACGAGAATTTAAATGGGATTTGAAGGTGGATTGACATCTCAAATGTCTAAAGCCCCGTGAGAAGGGATCCTAGCAAAGGACTTCTCAACGAGTGATTCTATGGGGCGCTTTGCTCGTCTTGCCAAGACGTTAAACGAGGCACTCACGGGAGATACCCGGTTTGTAAGTTGTCTATTCATGTTCTTAATGCTTAATTATTTGGCATAATCATTGCATGACTTGAGTGTGGCTTGGATTTCAAGTGTGGAGTTAGTACCACTCACTCCAATCCCAATTTACATCGCCTAAACCACTCCACCTCTCTTGATTTTTCTGTGAATGGTGATGTCGCCCCTTAGTGTTCATGTGCTTTATATGACTTTATTGTATTGGAACTACATTGTTGCTATGACTTAGACACCTTGTGCATTAAGGAAGATGTAGTTTACTTTCCTTGTTTGAACTCTCTTAAACATATATGCCATGATGTTATTTTGTGACCTTGTGATACCATATTGCTCATACTTGAGTTTGTTATTATCTCTATATCTATCACTTGTTACGTTTAACCTCTCATGTTCTCTTGTCATCAAGGAAAGTATTTGCATCATGTATGATCAAGCTTAGCACCTTGGCGTCTCTATTATTCAAGGGGCACATATACAAACGAGGGGAGTTCCTATGCGCCGTTATCTTATTCTCTTTATTGTTTGCGTTTAGGGACCAAGCTAGCTCTTAAGTGTGCAGTGGGTAGTCGCATAGTTCACTCATATCATGTCATGCCTATCATTTTTGAATGGACACTTGCATTCATGTACTTTATCCCAATTTTATGAGTGTTTTTACTATTGAAGCCTTGTGACCATTATTTCTTAACTTGTGTAAGTCACATCTAGCTTACATCTCACTTTTACTTGATCTAGAGTCTAGAACCAAGGTAGTCCTAATGAATGCATATGCTCGTGAATCAATATTTCATTGCTATCTTTTTCCTATCTAGCAATTTAAGCATTTTTTGCGCATACTTGAAATGAGTTTTTAGCAAGCACACTTTAAAACCTTCATGAAAACTTAAACCTCTTGATTGCTTTTAGGTGACTTTAGTTTCCTTGGTTAGTGCCTTGCTCGTGGTTGTTTCTCGCACATTACATATTCAAATTGGGCACATTGTGAAGTTTTAAGTGTGAAGTCAAAAGAGGGCACAAAATAGGCCCCAATAAAACAAAATGACACGGTCAAAGAGGGCAAAGCCCCGACTAAAAACTCTCTCGAAGTACAAGAGAAGTTTTACTTCAAAAATATACAAATGCCGGGGGTTAGGAAGAAAAGTTCCCCCTCAAAAGCACTTGGGAATGAGTTCCTTTTCGCAAACCCATGGACTAGCCCTAGCTAGCATAGGTAAGCGATTGACACTCTTTGTGTAAACTAACAACTTTACTTCTATTGTATTGCTTTGGAAATGAGTAGATCATTGGATTAGACATTTGATAGCTCTAGCATTGATGATCTTGAATGCACGACCTCATGGGCACTTAAATGGTTCAAAAGTTCTTATGACGATAATGTGACGGTAGTCCTACCTTGGGGTAAGGGATTTGTTTTGAGAAATCCTCACCTCGATTGAGCACTCTTGAATTCATTCTCATGGGATAGGTGCATGTGGGATTTGTGAGTATTCCCGTTTCTAAAAACTCTCACGAGACTATAACTCGTCCACTAGGATAGCCTAGGGGTTTAAAGGCTTAGTGGATATGCTAAATGCCTAAATGCACTCGTAACACCTACGAAAAGGAGTTAGGTTGTAAATATGTGTTAGGAATACAAGTTTGAGATTTTAATAAATGGATGTTGAGAGCAAATGGGTGACAAACATAATGACTTAGCTTTTCGCCATTTGTTTCACTTTGGCTTGATCTTATTGTTTGCTCGGGATGATCAAACTCTAAGTGTGGAGTGTTTTGATAAGTCAAATACTTGGCTAATTTTCCTATACTTTTCCTAGTAGTTTTGATTCGTTTCCAAGTAATTTTTGATGCCAATTAACACACTTCTTGGTCTATTAGGTCCCAAAATGCATTTCGTCTCACTCAGAGCCTCAAAGATCAAATGGAGTAATAGTTGGGTGAATTAGAGCCAAAATGAAGAAAATAGAGTTGAAAAATATTTGGAGATGAATAGTGATGTCTAGGGCAAAACTGGGCAGACGGACCTTTGCGGCTTATTTTGCATGCTCAGATCGCATACGGTGTCCGAATGGGTTGATCTATAGCTTGATGGAAAGCTTACTCAAAGGACTACAACTCTCCAGTTTACGCAAGGACCAAATTTGGACATTAAGACAGCGAAAAAGCCGCCAGCAGATCGCTACCTCTCCAAGCTAGCCCGAGCCCTGCGCGCTTATGCCAATCTGCCATGCCGAGCTCGCCCGAGCCTCACTTTAAAGCCTGAATTTTTTAATCTTTCGCTATAAAGAGAAGAGAAGCAAGAAGGATCAAAAGTAGGGGGTTTTTTGAGAGAAAATCAAGGGTTTCTAGAGAGACAAAGACCAAGGCTTCAAAGGGAGGATCATCCATTGAAGATTGAAGATACCAACGATTGAAGAAGATCATCTACACTAGATTTGTTTATTCATTCCTTGTATTTTCATCTTTTATGTATTCAATACAATTTGTGTTTGTCTATGAACATGATTTGTGAGTAGTCCTTTTTATTCTAAGGTCCTATGGACCTCATGTGTGTTAATACTCCTTATCTATTATGAATAAATGCTAGAATAACATGTTTTGGGTGATTGTGGTTTACTTTGATTGAATTCTCAAACTATGCACTCTAGGTGTTTAAGAAAATATCTAAGTGTATGGTTTTGGCATATGACTTGAGTTAAACACTCTAGGTGTTTGAGAAAATGCCTAGATGATTAATTTCTATGGTTCTTTGGTCAAGTAGCCGAGAGGTGGATGCCAAAGTATATAGATATCGAGTCATTAAGGAATCATAGGCTAAGTAACCGAGAGGTGGATGCCAAAGGTTCTCGAAAGCAAGTAAATCACCCTTGTTAGGTGGTGTTCACTAGTGTGACCCATCCTAGCATTAAGATAGGCTAGGACTTCACCTCCTCATAAGGATCGATTAGGCAATGAGAGTTGAAAATCGAGAGATATGAGTAGGACGTGAGTCAAAAATATCGAGAGATTGAGACTCGTGTGTATAAGGTATATCTTCCTCAAGCCGGAGATGGAGCCGAGAGGTGGAATCCGACTTGATAGATATACGGGCTTTAATCTAATCATCTAAGACACGTATCTTGCATGAAATTGAACTCTTGGAGTCTAAAAACACATATGAGTGAAGTAGTTCCCTAGAGTACACCTTTAGCCTTGGTAGTGACATTTTCTCTAGATTCCTTAGATTCGTTATATTGTTTATATAGTTTAACTCCACCAACCAATCCTTTCGCAATTAGAATATACTTATCAGAACAAAATCGAATAGTGCTCATAAGTTTAGACTTGCTCCTTGGACGACCCGGTACTTACCGGTTTATAAATTGTTTTTGACCAAATATCTGCTTTTAATCACATCGATTGAAGTGCAAATATTACAACGTTCAGTGCACCCTCATATGAACTTAAATGGTTTGAAAACTCTTTCAAAGTATAGTGATTGTGGTGCTAGTTTGGGATGTGAAGTTTGTTTTGAGAAATCCTTTCCTTAGTAATTAGACACTCTTGCTTTCACTCTTACGGGATAAGTGCATTTGGGATTGTGAGTATTCCCTTCTTTGAAAACTCTCACGAGACTATAACTCGTCCACTAGGGTAGCCTAGGGGTTTAAAGGCTTAGTGCATATGCTAAATGCACTCGTACCACCTACGAAAAGGAGTTAGGTTGTAAATATGTGTTAGAATAGTTAGGAATAAAAGTTCGAGACTTCAATAAATGGATGTTGAGAGCAAATGGGCAACAAACATAATGATTTAGCTTTTCGCCTTTTGTTTCTCTTTGGCTTGATCTTATTGTTTGCTCGGGACGATCAAAATCTAAGTGTGGAGTGTTTTGATAAGTCAAATTCTTGACTAATATTCCTCTACTTTTATTAGATGATTTGATTCGTTCTTCGACATGTTCATTGCCATTTAATCCTCTTCTTGGCCTTGTAGGTGCAAAATTGCATTCCACCTCGGTGAGAGCCTGAAAGATCAAGTTTCGGAGCAAAATATGGAGTTTTGGGCAAAACATGACATATCGACCTTTCCGGCTTATTTTGCATGTCCAGGTCGCATACAGAGTCCGAATGGGTTGATTTATAGTTTGATGGAAAGCTTACTAAAAGGGCCACAACTCTCTAGTTTACGCCAAGACCTAATTCGGATGTTAAGACTACAAAAAAACCGCCAGAAGCTTGTTGCCTCTCCAAGCTCGCCCGAGCCCTGCGCTTATACCAATCTGCCATGCCGAGCTCGCCCATGTCACTCAGCTTCATCACCTCGGATCAAACGAGCTCGCCCGAGCCTCACCTCAAAGCCTGAATTTTTGATCATTGGATATAAATAGAAGAGAAGCATGAAGGGTTTCAAGGAGGAAAAAAGAGAGGGGTTTCTAGAGAGAAAAAGACCAAGGCTTCAAAGGAAAGATCATTCATTGAAGATTGAAGATACCAAGGGTGGAAGAAGATCATCTACACTATATTGGTTCATTCTTTCCTTGTATTTTCATCTTTTGTGTACTCAATACGATTTGTGTTTGTCTATGAACATGATTTGTGAGTAGTCCTTTGTATTCTAGGGTCCTATGGACATCATATGTGTGAAGACTCCTTATCTATTCTGAATGAATGCTAGACTAACATGTTTTGGATGATTGTGGTTTACTTTGATTGAATGCTCAAACTATGCACTCTAGGTGTTTGAGAAAATGTCTAAGTGTATGGTTTTGGTATATGCCTTGAGTTAAGCACTCTAGGTGTTTGAGAAAATGCCTAGATGATTAATTTCTATGGTTCTTTGGTCAAGTAACTGAGAGGTGGACGCCAAAGTATCTAGATAGCGAGTCATTAAGGAATCCTAGGCTAAGTTACGGAGAGGTGGACGCCTGACAGGGACCTTGTCGTGAGGTCAAATCAAATTTACAATTTATAAGTTCCACTACTATTGGCTCACTATGGATTAGTAGAGCGGCAAGTAGGGGTCGAAACCAGAGGAGTTGTAATGGTTACTTGTTGCTCTATGAAAACAGTAAAGGGAAGTAAGAACAGTTGGGGGTTTGGAACAAGTGAAAAAAGTAAGTGCAAAAAGTAAATGAGCAAGGGTAAACAAAAAGGAGTATTCGGTCTAGGGATCTATTGTCACACATTCATCATAGACATCTAATGATCAATTCCACATTTCGTAGAGTGTGGTTGTCCCGACAAAGGTGACAACCCAAGGTACCCTGGCAAAGGTGGTACTCCACGACCTAGAACCACCAAGGTAGTTGTGTGGTGTCAAAGACAACCCAAAGCATTTAAGCTCCACAACCTCACTTGGCAAGGCGTTCGGCCTCCTACTCTAGTCCTTTGTTTGATCGAACAACCCGGCAAGGGTGTTGCTCAACCTATGTGTACTATCCACCATTGCGGCAAGGCATCCGGTAGATGTTACAATAGGGATCATTTGCGTGGCTAAGCTTTGTGGCAAAACTTCCACTTAGCCTTGCATTTGATCCGTGGGATTAAGCCCAAGGACTAGTGAAATGTAAAATAGCATTAAGGACATGGATCTCAAAATGTGTTGACAATACTATAATGGCTTGTTCATCATTGACCTCTAATGATCTAACTTTGTGTTCACTAGTAGAACACAAAATAGCATTAAGTAAAGGGTCTCAAAACCTTGCCACAATGTAAGGATCCCTAAACCGAATATGGGATTTAGCTACTCATATCCATGGAAGGGATACAATAGCAATACATGGAAAGTAAATACATGAAAATAAGTACAAGAAAGTAAATACAAGAAAGTAAAGATAAGAAAAGTAAAGGATTGCTTTCTATTGAAAATGAAGGAGTAGAGAGAGAAGCCCCCAATGAGGCACACAAATGGGGCACACGATGGGTCTCCAATCTCAATGAATGACACTATTTTCCTAGACCAAGAGGTTCTATTTATAGAAAAATGAGCTAGGGTTTCTCTTGTTTTGGGCACCAAGTTTGGAGTGGAAGTAGCCAAAATGGATTTGCATGAGCAAATGATGAGATGCTTCTAGAATCATCAAGGCACTCTTGCTCTGGAAGTAGTCAAAATGGATTGGCATGAGCCAAATGATGAGATGCTTCTAGAATCATCAAGATTTTGCAAGTGGGCTAGTTTTGGCTTGGAACTCAAGTGTTGCCCAATAATGCCTTGTGGTGATTTTGGCACAAAATGCCCTTTTTAAGCCCGATTCTTCTTTAGACTCGAAAAGGCCCTGAAATACAAAACGACATTAACAAGCAAGTGTTCTCATGATTAAGTGTTGTATTTGGTGGGTTTTGTTGACTCGATGAGTCGTATAAATATGACTCATCAAACCACCCCACACTTGAACTTGTTCATCCCGAACAAGGCCTTATGTCACAAGAGGAAAATAAGTAAAACACCACAATGCCTTCGGCACCCTAGATATGTGATGGACCATATTTATATGATTCATTAAGACAGTTAAACCCACCAAATTAGACTCTTTGTCTATTTAACTTTTGCTTGTTAGTTCCATTTTTGTTCTACAGGCTATTTCGAGGTCTAGAGATGATACGAGCTAAAAAGGAGTTTTAAAGCTGAAATGGATTACGAGTCAGGACACGACCAGATTCCGACTGTACAACTTTCATGATCTTAACCTGGAATCACTCAAACAAGTCCAACCGAAGGGCAACTAAAGTCAGACTGGAGCTGAAAGGACCCGATGGCTTTTGGGGAAAAGATCACAAAGCTCTCACCCACTCCCCTCCACCTCACATGGCCGGCGGCTTCAAGGAGGAGAGGACATGTGGCCGGCGGCTATGGGGAAGAAACACCTCACCCCGATGGCTTTTGAGCTCTCCACCCTCCTCTTGCCAAGTGTCTCCTCCTCCTCCACATCTTCTCCTCTTCATTGCCTATAAATAGAGCATCCCTTCATCCTTTGTAAATCATCCCACAATCCTCATTCCACACCTCACACCATAAGCTCTAGCTTCTCTCTAGATTTTGGGCACCATCCATGTAAACACACTACTTTGATATTGAAGTTTGATCTTGAGTACTCTTGTCGGTTCTTGAAGTACTCAAGCTTTTCCTTACTGTTCTTGAGTTTACTCCTGTTGGTTCTTGAGTATTCTCCCTCTTACTTTCCTTGTCTTTACTTTTGAAAACTTTACTTTACTGTCTTTCAAAAACCTTTACTTTTCCAAGTACTTAGCTATGATATCCACCTCTATGGATATTCGTAGCTAATCCCTTCATTTGGTTGAAGGGGTGTACTTGTATCATAAAATGTTTTAGACCCTTCTCTTAGTGCCTCTTTGTGTTCAGAACTTGTTCTATGTGCCATATATTCGGTTAGAACACATATGGTTGAGTGGATGCTTGAAATGGCAAAACTCTTCCATGGGGTTCGTGAACATACACGGTTAAGTGGATGCTTGAAATGGCAAAGCTTAATCGTGGAGTTCAACCTTTCTTAAACACCACTTGGTTGATCGGAAATGATTGATCAGGTGGATGCACATAGGCTAGTATACCTTAAAATGGGGTGCTAGTCTAAATAGAACAAGTGCTCTATGCCTTGAAATGGGCTAGACAGTGTGGCAAGTCAAGTGCTTGAAATGGCCTTGATACACTTTTGAACACTTAGTATGATCATTAGAGGTCAATGATAAACGAAAATATGATACAAGGCCCTCGAAACTGAATCTTTCCTTTAATCAAGACATCACCTGTTACTTTACTTTCAGTACCATTATCAACTGCTTACTTTCAGCACTTTAATTTCCGCACTTTAATTTTACTACAGACTAGTTCAACATCAATCCATCACAACTTTGGTGCGCAACACACATGAGACACAGCGCGCGACAATCCAAAAGTGTGTTTGTGGTTGATATTGAACTGAACTGTTCCAGCACTTTATTTTCAGTTATTTACCTTTCAGTACTAAAATCACAACCAACCCCAACTGTCTTATTTTTCACTTTCAAAAGAACAACTATCAACTAATTCCCTTGGGTTCGACCCCTACTTACCGCTTTACTACCCAATAGTAGAGTACGAGTAGCGGACTTATAAATTTATTTTTGTACAGAGACATTGCACCTTAACGACAATGCAGTGCGCTCCGTCAATATGCATATGAGTTGCTAGTCTAGATTTCACCTTTCCATGCATAACTCAATTGCTACTAAAAGTATCATGCATCAAACATGGAAGTAACTTGATACATGTACCTTTGAGCCTAGATGCAAACCAATTGGATGAGTGGGAGATAGTCCTTTTTAGACCCATGATCTACACTCTTGGTTCCAAACTCTTACTATATGGTTGTATTTCATTGCTTCTTCTATCACGTGATTTGTTCGAGCTTCAAGGGTTGAATCCTTTTGTTGCTTTGCTTGGACAACTTTTGTAGTGAATTTTGGCCTTTGGCCTTTGATATGGCGGTGATGAACTTCACTTTTTGTTTCGGGTATAACTTTCACACTTGGGCTGATCTTTCTTTGAGCTTTGCTCCTTGTTGTGAAATGCTTGTCCTTCTCTTTTGGGAGGTCCAATCATAGCCCGCAAGCATATGGAAATACCTCCCCGCTCTTTCTCATCCTTGTCGTTTCGGCGCGGGTCAAGTTGAGGGTCGCTCACCTCTTTTCCCGGCTACTCGGACTAGAGATAGGACGGTTTGATTCCCGTCCCGCTGATGGACCATAATTATACGAATCAAAAACACAGTTAAACCCACTAAATTAGACTGTTTGTCTATTTAACTTTTGCTTGTTAGTTCCGATATTTATCTATAGGGCATTTTAGAGACTAGAGAGAATACACGCTAAGGAGGAGTTCTTACGCAGAAAAGATGTTACGAGTCATTCCGAGGTCAAGATCAGACGCCGACTGAAGAAATCTCAAGATCCTGACATGGAATCACTCAAAACAAATCAAACCGAAGAGCAACCGAAGTCAGTCCGGAGCTGAAATACACCGATAATTTTGTGAAAACTTCACAAAACTCACACTCACTCACATACATCCCCCCTAGCCGGCGGCTCCCCCCTCACACCTCCTCTCCTCCACTCCCCTTCCTCCACATGGGGGGGGGGGGGGGCGGCGGCTATGGCTTCTCCTCCAAGTGGGACCGGCGGCTTTGAGCTCCATCCATGGATGCTTGCCATGTGTGTTGATCTTCACCACACCTTTTCCTCCTCCTTGTCTATAAATACATGCCTCTTCTCATTTGTAAATCATCCACATCCACATTCACAATCACTTATCTCTCTAAAGGTTTTGGTACTTTGTAAGCTTGGTTTGAAATCTATAATATTCTTGTTGGTTCTTGAATATTGTAGATCGTTCTTGAGTACTCTTGTCGGTTTTTGAGTACTCAAGCTTTACTTTATTATTCTTGAGTACTCTTGTCGGTTCTTGAAGTACTCACCCCTTTCCCTTACTGTCTTTACTTTCGAAAACTTTACTTTACTGTCTTTCAATAACCTTTTCAAGTACTTAGTTATGATGTCCTCTTCCATGGATATTCGTAGCTAAACTCTTTATTCGGTTAAAGGAGTGTACTTGTCTCATAAAATGTTTTAGACCCTGCACTTAGTGCCTCTATGTGTTCAAAACTTGTTCTATGTGCCATATAACAGGTTAGAACTTCCAAGGTTGAGTGGAAGCTTTAACGGGCAAAGCTCTTCCGTGGGGTTCGTGAACATACTCGGGTAAGTTGATGCTTTAGCGGGCAAAGCTTATCTGAGGAGTCCGACCTATTTCAAAAACCATTTGGTTGATCGTAACTGAAGATCAAATGGATGCACATAAGGCTAAGATACTTCGAAAGGAGGAATTAGTCTAAAATAGAACAAGTGTTTTAAACGATGTTGCAAGTCTTGTGCTAGAAATAGCCTCAATTCATCTTTGAACACGTAGTATGATCATTAGCGGTCAATGATAAACAACTATGATACAAGGCCCCTGAAACCGAATCTTTTCTTGACTTAAAACACCACCAGCACTTTACTTTCTTAGTATAAACTGCACTATCAACTGCTGACGTTCCCCAAGACTTGCCGATCACGCAACAACCACTGTAAGTCTTCCTGTTTATTTTCAGTATTTACTTTTATGTCATTTACTTTTCCACACCAAAAACCAAAACCAACCAACCAATCACTTAGTTGTTAGCATTAAAACCTCAATCAACCTAAAAACACGCTCTCTCGCTGTACAATCGCCTCAAAGAATAGCTTATCCCCTAATTCCCTTGGGTTCGACCCCTACTTACCACTTGCTACCCAGTACTTAAGTCGCGAGTAGCGGACTTATAAATTTATTTGCACATTTTGCTCTGACGACAAGCAATCTGTCAAATTGGCGCCGTTGCCGGGGAATTAGTTAATTAATTGGATAAAGTTCTTTGAATCGATACTCGCTTCAAAACAACCATGTCTCGCGAAGGAAGCCATCATGACTACCAGGATGACGAAGAAATAAACATGTACGATCGGAATGATGAGGTGCCACTTCCATTTGTCGATGATCCGGAACAAATCATCCGACACAGAAGAACTCGTGATAGGGAGGCCGCCCGACGAAACCAAGGACCACTAGAGGACCGAAATGCAGCTGGTCCAGTGCAACCCCCTATACATCGCCCACACCCTCAACCTCGACAAATGCCTAGGCAAGAACCTGTCTTTGACGACTACTATGGGAATAACAACTACCGCGCACCTACGATGGGAGAGCTGAATGCCCCAGATTTCGAAACGCAACCATGGTGCATCTACGAGGGCCCTGAACTGGAATACATTACCATCAACGCATCAGTGGCCCATAGCTTGCCCAAGTTCTCAGGAGCTCATGGAGAATCAGCAACAACTCATCTCCAACGCTTACACGGCATTTGCCAAAATCTAAAACCCAATCGAGTGAGTGTAGACGACTTCAAGTTAAAAGCGTTCTACTTTTCCCTCATTGACGCGGCGAACGACTGGTTCCTTTCATTACCTTCCGGTAGCATCAGAACATGGGCTCAGATGCAGAAGAAGTTCTTAGACAAATACTACCCAGCAGGAAGAGCAATGCAAGTAAGGAGGCAACTACAAGACATCAAGCAGGGGCCCAACGAAACCATGTACGACTACCTGGAGAAATTCAACTACCTGGAAAGAAGCTGCTGTACCCTTGGACTGCCCGAGAAACTCATCATCGAATACCTCATTGATGGATTAAGACCCTTAGACAAAATGCTTCTGGATGCCTCAGCTGGAGGATCCATGATGAATCTATCACTGAGTGGCATAAGAAATCTCATCACCAACGTTGCTGAAAATGCCCGGTTCAGAGAAGAGACAACTCGGCAGGAAGAATTTTCCCGAACAAAGAATGTGGCAAAAGCTGAAACATCAATGAGCTCTATGCCAGAAGAGATGAAACAATTAAAGGAGATGATGATTCAGATCCTGCGAAGACAACCAGTTCAAGTAAAGCCTTGCGAATTTTGTGGTTCTACAGACCACAAGACTGACGCATGCCCAACATTAATAGCAGAAGAACCAGGAGAAGTAAATGCAATGGGAGGATACCAAGGACACAACAACAACAGCAATGACAGAGCCGGACAAAACAGACCGTATGGTAAAACAACCAACCCGAGCTGGCGTAACAACAGCTATCCCCAGAAGGAAACACAACCAGCTGTCCCTCAACTAGCTCAGTCATTCTACCAACCCCCCCACCGGCAGTATAACCAGAACGCTCCATCAAAAAGCCAATACCAGCAAAGAGGATCGAATCAATACCACCCCAGCTCAAATAATCAGCAAGGACCAAGCAAGTCGCTTGAAAACGCAATGAAGGAAATCGCAGGAAGCGTAAATCTGGGTAATTTGTTTAACCAATTTCAGGCAAAAATGGACGGGGCAATCTCAGATTTGACCAAGCAAATGGCCCACCTCGCCACCTCAATATCCGCACTCGTTAATGAGCCTGGCCGACTACCTTCCCAAACCGTACAAAACCCAAAGACGAATGTTAGTATGATGAAGAAGTCAAACATGAAGGTAGCACTAGAAAAAACATTACGATCCACAACTAACAGACCTACGGCCAAACAATTCATCCGTAGGTACCGACCTGATTGGAATCAAGAGGAAGATCGGTCCAATGATGGCAAAACATGGGTTACGCATGCTGACAATGGACGTTATGCATTCACCGTCACCATGACACCACCGCCAATTACCCACGTCAAAATACCAGCATCTGGCTGGGATGACAATTACGATTTAGATGATCTCAATTGGGATTTCCCAACCGACATGTATGCATCAGAACAAAACATTTACCTAGAAGATCAGGAGTTGAAAGGGACCAATCATACAAATCCAGAGCCAAAGGATGAACAGAATGTCCCAATAATGGAAGAACCCTTCACTCCAAAACATGAGTCACAAAGGGATAAGGACCCGGGGGCTTTCACAGTCACCTGTGGGATTGGTGAAGCCCAAATTCATAAATGTTTAATCGATCTTGGGGCTGCCGTCAATGCCATGCCTTACTCCTTATATTTCTTATTGGGCTTGGCCCATTGAAACCACCGAGGTCAAATATCGAGTTAGGCGACAAATCATGCATCAAACCAGTTGGAGTACTCAAAGATCTAATACTCGATGTAGGAGATCTCGTAGTTGCTGCGGACTTTTATGTAATAGAAACAAAAGAGACCAGCGAAGACGAACCTCCGACGCTTATATTGGGACGACCTTTTCTCTACGCCACCAAAGCATGGATCGACATGGGCAAAGGCTTGTTATCACTTACATTTGGCGGCAAAAGTTCAGAGTTCTACATCGATGATTATGATGGCTGCCCAGGGACGTGGAAACCGCCAGACATTGTGCCTATCTCAAATCTCAGTACACTGATTTCCAACCTACCAAGAGAAACCGAGAAGAACTCAGGAAAAATCAAGGCAAAAATCAACACAGGAACAGTGGCGAAATATGACCTAAGCCACCCATGGGATCCAAACCAGTGATCCAGGAATGAGGTACTATCGAGCCAACGACGTTAAACAAGTGAACTGGTCGGGAGGTAACCCGACACCTATCTTACTTTCTGTCGTTTATTTTTCTGTCATTTAGTTTTTTGCGTAAGTCGCTCTCACCCACTTGGTGCATAGAAGAAATGACTATTCAGGAATCGGACTTGGGTGCAACATTAAGCCAGCCAAGCCTACGCCAAGAGTTCAAGGCCCCAGCCGAACTCCCTCGATTATCCAGCCTCATGCCATGTCGTTCATTCGACACAATAAAGGGAGTTCTGTTCTTCCCTTTTCCTTGATGTCATTTCCTTCTCGTACAATATCTGGTTGCATGGCTTTTGAACTAAGTTGTGCTGAAAGGCACGCCTTCGTTCAAAAGTGTGGGGTGAGAACCACCTTTGTAAATAAATAACATGTTTTTTCTTTTTCCTTTTCCCTTAATATTATCTTTTTGAAAATATGAACTTGAGAATGAGAAAAAGATAGATCATAATTCATGCAATAACCTTGTGAAAATTCAACTGTTTAAAAACTTAGAATGTAACTTCTCATTTGTCCCTTTGTTCTGAGATAAACTAGGGATGTGGAGTTGACATAAACTGCCCTAGAGAGGCTTGGCAAGCACTCGAAGGATCGAATCAAACTATATGGTTTTCAAAGTCAGTGGAGGCTGCACTTCGGGTTTCAGTGAAGATTGAAGTCATCTCCACCATGCAGTGTTTATGCAAAAAGAAAAACGGCGAGGACGGGAATCAGACCGACCTATCTCTAGTCAAAGTAGCCGAGGAAATAGATGAGCGACCCTCATCTTGACCCGCGCGAAACGGCAAGGATGAGAGGAGCGGGGAGGTATTTCCATATGCTCGCGGGCGACGATTGGACCTCCCAAAAAGGCTTGAGAAAATGGACTAGCAAGTCACAAAGAAGCAAAAAGCTCAAAGAAGCAAATCAAGAGGCCAAAGGCCCAAAATTGTGAAGGTTTTAACCGAATAAAAAGTGAAGTACTCAAAGAGTCAAATCAAAGGCCAAAGGCCGATTCACTACAAAAGCTGTCCCTCGCCAAAAGAAAATCAAAGACCAAACCATTGAAACCCGAACCAAATCACGTGCTAGAGAAAGCTACAAGAAAACCATATAGTGCGAGACGGTCCCAAGAATGCAGTCCAGGAGCCTAAAAAGGGCTATCTCCCGAAACATCCAGAATAATTTGCATCTCAACACGAAGGTACAAGTATCAAGTTTCTTCTATTTATTTACACAGTTCAATTTGGTAATAAGTAAGTAATGCATGAATTAGGATAAATCGAGTCCCACAATCTAACTTTCATATTTTAAAAGCTTACTTAGTGTGCCGCCCTTTAATAGCATTGTTCGGGACGAACAACTAAAAGTGTGGGGTGATCTGATGGACCATAATTATACGAATCAAAAACACAGTAAAACCCACCAAATTAGACTGTTTGTCTATTTAACTTCTTCTTGTTAGTCCCGATATATTTCTACAGGGTATTTTGGACTCTAGAGAGAAAACATGCTAAGGAGAGGATTTTACGCTGAAAAGATGTTACGAGTCATTCCAAGGTCAAGATCAGACGCTGAATGAAGAAATCTCAAGATCCTGACATTGAATTACTCAAAATAAATCAAACCGAGGAACAACCAAAGTCAGACCGGAGCGAAATTGGACTGATAGTTTTGTGAAAAGACTGCACAAAAATCACAAAACTCATCCTTTGGACCAAGGTGACCGTCGGCCTTGCTTGGAGGTGGCCAAGGGAGGAAGCCTCCCCTCCATGGTGACCGGCCACCGGTGGCTTTCCCTTCCCCCACCAAGGTGACTGGCGGCTTTTGCTCCCCCCATGTGGCGGCTCCTCCTTCTTCCTCCTTCTCCTCCCTTGGATCAAAAACCACATGCCATCATCTCCTCCATCCATTCCTCCCTTCTCCTCCCTATAAATGGAGCTCATCCCCTCCTCATTTCAAACATCCACAAATTGTAAATCACTTCTCTCTCTAAAACATTTGGTTACTTTGTAAGTTTGGTTTCAATCTATAATATTCCTGTTGGTTCTTGAATATTATAGTTCGTTCTTGAGTACTCTTGTCGGTTCTTGAGTACTCAAGCTTTACTTTATTATTCTTGAGTACTCTTGTCGGTTCTTGAAGTACTCACCCCCTTCCCTTACTGTCTTTACAAAAACCTTTTCAAGTACTTAGTTATGATGTCCTTTTCCATGGATATTCGTAGCTAAACTCTTTATTCGGTTAAAGGGGTGTACTTGTATTGTAAAATGTTTTAGACCCTGCACTTAATGCCGTTTTGTGTTCAAAACTTGTTCTATGTGCCATATATAGTCAGAATTTCCAAGGTTGAGTGGAAGCTGTAACAAGCAAAGCTCTTCCGTGGGGATTCGTGAACATACTCGGGTAAGTGGAAGCTGTAACAAGCAAAACTTATCTGAGGAGTTCGACTTATCTAAAACACCACTCGGTCGATCGTAACTGAAAGATCAGGTGGATGCACACAAGGCTAAGATACTTCGAAAGGAGGAATTAGTCTAAAGTAGAACAAGTGTTTTAAACGATGTTGCAAGTCTTGCGCTTAGAAATGGCCTCGATTCATCTTTGAACACTTAGTATGATCATTAGCGGTCGATGATAAACAACTATGATACAAGGCCCCTGAAACCGAATGTTTTCTTTAGATTACAAAACCCCCCTGTATTTACTTTTAATATTAGTATAACTGCAATCATCAACCGCTCATCTTCCGGAGGACTCGCCAATCACGCATCACCCACTGTAAGTCTTCTTCCTTTAAATTCCAGTATTTATTTTATGTCATTTACTTTTCCGCATAAAAAACCAAAAAACAACCAAAAAAATCACTTAGTTAATTAGCGCTAAAACTCAATCAACCTAAAAACACACTCCCCGCCAGTATAGTTCTCAAAGAACAACGTATCCCCCTAATTCCCTTGGGTTCGACCCCTACTTACCACTTACTACCCAGTAGTGAAGTCGCGAGTAGCAGAAAATATAAATTTATTTGCACAGAGAACATTGCACCTTAACGACAGTGCAGTGGGCTCCGTCACTAACTAACGGAGCCCACCACACTGTCGTTAAGGTGCGGTGTTCTCTGTGCAAAAGCAAATTTATATTCCGCTACTCGTGACCTTACTACTGGGTAGCAAGTGGTAAGTAGGGGTCGAACCCAAGGAAATTAGGGGGATAGTCATTCTTTGAGGGAATCGTACAGCGAGGGAGCGTGTTTTAGGTTGATTGAGATTTTAGTGCGGAAAAGTAAGTGACTGGTTGGTTGGTTTTGGTTTTAGTGCGGAAAAGTAAATGACAGAAAATGTAAATACTGAAAATAAAAGTAGAAGACTTACAGCGGGTGATGCGTGATTGGCAAGTCCTCCGGAAGGTGAGTAGTTGATAGAGCAGTTTATACTAAGAAAGTAAGTGCAAGGGGTTTTTTAAATCTAAAGAAAGATTCGGTTTCAGGGGCCTTGTATCATAATCCGTTTATCATTGACCGTTAATGACCATACTAAGTGTTCAAAAGTGAATCGAGGCTATTCCTAGCACAAGACTTGCCACACCGTCTAGTCTTTTGCAAGACATAGTACTCTTGTCTAATATGTGCATCCATTTGACCATCATTCCTGATAAATCAAATGGTTTTTGGAAGAGGTTGATCTCCACAAATAAGCTGTGCTCTTCCGAGCCTCCACTTATCCACGGAGGTCGCGAGTTCATGATAGAGCTTTGCTCTTCCAAGCATCCACTCTACCAATGAAGTTCTGACCTAATATAAGGCACTTAGAACAAGTTGAACACAAAGAGGCATTAAGAAAAGGGTCTAAAACATTTTATGACACAAATACACCCCTTCAACCGAATGAAGGGTTTAGCTACGATTATTCATGGAAGAGGATATCATAGTTAAGTATTTGAAAAGTAAAGGTTTTGTAAGACAGGAAAAGTAAAGGTTTTGAAAGTAAAGACAAGGAAAGTAAAGTTTTTGAAAGTAAAGACAAGGAAAGTAAAATTGCAGTTTTGAAAGACAGGAAAGTAAAAGCTTTGAAAGTAAAAGACAGTAAAGGAAAGGGGTGAGTACTTCAAGAACCGACAAGAGTACTCGAGAATAAATAAAAGCTTGAGTACTCAAGACCGAACTATAATACTCAAGAACCAACAGGAGTATTATATATTAAAAACCAAACTTACAAATGCCAAACTTTCTAGAGAGATAAGTGAAATGTTGATTTGAGGATTGTTGGATGTTACGAATGAGGAGGGGATGAGCTCCTTTTATAGCCAAATGAAGATGGAATGGATGGATGAGATGATTTGCATCCAAGGGTGGAGGAGGAGGAGATGAAGATGTGGAGGAGGAGAGCTCCACATGGCAAGCTCTTATGGAGCTACATTAGCCGCCGGTTGCAAGTGAGAAAGGGAGGAGGGGAGGTGACTTTGGTCACCTCCTCCTATAGCCACCGGTCATCCAAGGGGGAGAAGGGGAGGAAGCCACCCATGAGTCATCCTTTGCACCCTTAGCTGCCGGTCACTTGAAGAAATGAGTGAGTTTTGTGAGTTTGTGCAGTCTTCACAAAACTATCAGTCCAATTCTGCTCCGGTCTGATTTTGGTTGCTCTTCGGTTGGATTTGATTTGAGTAATTCAATGTCAGGATCTTGAGATTTCTTCGTTCAGCATCTGATCTTGACCTTGGAATGACTCGTAATATCTTTTCAGCGTAAAATCCTCTCCTTAGCGTGTTTTCTCTCTAGAGTCCAAAATACCCTGTAGAAATATATCGGAACTAACAAGCAAAAGTTAAATAGACAAAAGGTCTAATTTAGTGGGTTTAACTGTATTTATGATTCGTATAATTATGGTCCATCAGATCACCCCACACTTTTAGTTGTTCGTCCCGAACAATGCTATTAAAGGGCGGCACATTAAGTTTGGTTTTAAAATATGAAAGTTAGACTGTGGGACTCGATTTATCCTAATTCATGCATTGCTTACTTATTACCAAATTGAACTGTGTAAATAAATAGAAGAAACTTGATACTTGTACCTTCGTGCTGAGATGCAAATTATTCTGGATGTTTCGGGAGATAGCCCTTTTTAGGCTCCTGGACTGCATTCTCGGGATCGTCTCGTACTATATGGTTTCCTAGTAGCTTTCTCTAGCACGTGATTCGGTTCGGGTTTCACTGAGTTGAGCCTTTTGATTTCTTTTTTGGCGAGTGACTGCTTTTGTAGTGAATCGGCCTTTGGTCTTTGATTTGACTCTTTGAGTGCTTCACTTTTTGTTCGGTTAAAACCTTCACAATTTTGGGCCTTTGGCCTCTTGATTTGCTTCTTCGAGCTTTTTGCCTTTTTGTGGCTTGCTAGTCCATTTTCTCAAGCCTTTTTGGGAGGTCCAATCATCGCCCGCAAGCCTATGGAAATACCTCCCCGCTCCTCTCATCCTTGCAGTTTCGCGCAGGTCAAGATGAGGGTCGCATATCTATTTTCTCAGCTACTTTGACTAGAGATAGGACGGTCTGATTCCCGTCCTCGCCTTTTTTTTCTTTTTTGCATAAACACTGCATGGCGGAGATGACTTCAATCTTCACTGAAACCCGAAGTGCAGCCTCCACTGACTTCGAAAACCATATAGTTAGATTCGATCCTTCGATTGCTTGCCAAGCCTCTTTAGGGCAGTTTATGTCAACTCCACATCCCTAGTTTATCTCAGCACAAAGGGACAAATGAGAAGTTACGTTCTAAGTTTTTAGATAGTTGAATTTTCACAAGGTAAATGCATGAATTTTAGATCTATCTTTTTCACATTCTCAAGTTCATATTTTCAAAAAGATAATATTAAAAAAGGAAAAGAAAAACATGTTATGTACACAGGTGGTTCTCACCCCACACTTTTGAACATAGGCGTGCCTTTCAGCAAGACTTAGTTCAAAAGCCATGCAAGCAGATATTATATGAGAAGGAAATGACATTAAGGAAAAGGGAAGAACAGAACTCCCTTTAAAGTGTCGAGTGAACAACATGGCATGAGGCTGGATAATCGAGGGAGTTCGGCTGGGGCCTTGAACTCTCAGCACAGGCCCGGCTGGCTTAATGTTGCACCCAAGTCCGATTCCTGAATAGTCATTTCTTCTATGCACCAAGTGGGTGAGAGCGACTTATTGGAAAAACTAAATGACAGAAAATAAAAGTACTGAAAGTAAGATAGGTGTCAGGTTACCTCCCGACCAGTGCACTTGTTTAACGTCGTTAGCTCGACGATACCTCATTCTTGGATTATAAGGTGGGATCCCATGGGTGCTTGAGGTCGAACTTCTTCTCGGTAGCTTTTTTGATTTGCCCAAAGAACACATATGGTAGCGGGCTCAGTTCTGCTCTCCCTTGATCCGGAGGCTTCTTTTTCACATATCCCCGAGAAAGCGAGGACTCCTTGACCATAGCTGCTGGTCCATCAAGTCGAGCTCTCTTGCTTCTCCTTCCGGGTTTCCATTCTTTGGGCCCATGTCTTTGCCGTTTCTTCATGTATAGCCGGTTGGCACCAGGAGTACTCAAGACCGAACTATAATACTCAAGAACCAACAGGAGTATTATATATTAAAAACCAAACTTACAAATGCCAAATCTTCTAGAGAGATAAGTGAAATGTTGATTTGAGGATTGTTGGATGTTACAAATGAGGAGGGGATGAGCTCCTTTTATAGCCAAATGAAGATGGAATGGATGGATGAGATGATTTGCATCCAAGGGTGGAGGAGGAGGAGATGAAGATGTGGAGGAGGAGAGCTCCACATGGCAAGCTCTTATGGAGCTCCATTAGCCGCCGGTTGCAAGTGAGAAAGGGAGGAGGGGAGGTGACTTTGGTCACCTCCTCCCATAGCCACCGGTCATCCAAGGGGGAGAAGGGGAGGAAGCCACCCATGAGTCATCCTTTGCACCCTTAGCCGCCGGTCACTTGAAGAAATGAGTGAGTTTTGTGAGTTTGTGCAGTCTTCACAAAACTATCAGTCCAATTCTGCTCCGGTCTGACTTTGGTTGCTCTTTGGTTGGATTTGATTTGAGTAATTCAATGTCAGGATCTTGAGATTTCTTCATTCAGCATCTGATCTTGACCTTGGAATGACTCGTAATATCTTTTCAGCGTAAAATCCTCTCCTTAGCGTGTTTTCTCTCTTGAGTCCAAAATACCCTATAGAAATATATCGGAACTAACAAGCAAAAGTTAAATAGACAAAAGGTCTAATTTAGTGGGTTTAACTGTGTTTATGATTCGTATAATTATGGTCCATCACTAACCCATCCCACACTTTTGAACAAAGTCGTGTCCTCACGGCACAACTCAAGTTCAAAGCACAAATGCCTGCAAAGGTAGGAAACAATAGAGGGGAAGGTCGAACAATACTCCCCTTATGGTGTCGTTGTGGCCCTTGGGATGGGCTTAGTAGAGTTTGGTTGATGCCCGGTATCCTCACACAATGACCTTTATAATTCATACCGGGCCCACTAAAATTCGTACCCGGCTAAGTATAATTCGTACCAGGCCCGATCCCTTCCCTTCATGAACAAAAACTTGTTTCCTTCCCAAGTGCAATGGGGTGAGTATGACTATGCAAATAAAGACTAAAAATGAAGAAGGTAAAGACATGCCGGGCTGCCTCCCGGCGAGCACCTTTGTTTAACGTCGTTGGCTCGACAGTACCTCACTTAGAGATCACAAGTTAGGATCCCATGGGCGTGTGAGGTCAAACTTCTTCCTAACTGCTCTTCCCTTGATCCGCCCCAAGTCCCCGTGGAATGATGTGCCCGAGTCTGGTCTCCACTGGTCGGGCGGGCTTGCCTTCATACCCTCACAAGTTGGCAAGGAAGTCTTAACCATAGCTGCTGCCCCAGTCGCGCACACGGTCTCTCTTGGTAGGTCAGGGACTAGGGCACTGAGATCCGAGGTGTTCACGATGTCCGGTGGTTTCTTTGTGCCCGGACGGCCATCATTATCATAGATGTAGAAGTCTGAAGTCTTGCCGCCGAATGAAAGTGTCAATAAACCCACGCCCATGTCGATCCTAGCCTTGGTGGCGTAGAGGAATGGCCGTCCCAATATAAGTGTAGGAGGCTCATCGTCTCTAGCATTGCCCATCTGTAAGACATAAAAATCTGCAGGAATAGCAAGGTCTCCTACTCGGAGTGTTAGATCCTCAAGCAATCCAACCGGATGAATACATGACTTGTCCCCCAACTCAATCAACAATTTAGGCGGGTTCAATGAACCAAGCCCCAACGAGTGGTATAAGGAGTAGGGCATGGCGTTAATGGCAGCACCAAGATCGATCAAGCAATGGGGAATTTGGGCCTCACATATACCGCAGGTGACTGTGAAAGCCCCTGGGTCTTTACCCTTTCCCGGCGGTGACTTATGGCTTGCAGTGAGGAAACACTCTATCATCGGTCCGTTCTGCTTGGGCAACTCCTCCAATCTATCTAGCTTGTCATCATTAATCATAATCACCTCCATCATGCTAACATTTCCCTTCGGATTTTGGACGGTTTGCGAAGGAAGCCGACTGGACTCTTTTTTGAGCTCGGATACTGTGGTAGCAAGTTGGGACAACTGTTTGTTGATTTCGGCTATTGCTCCCCTTGTTTCAGCCTGGTTTTGCTGAATTACGGCATTCATCTGCACATTGCTAGCGGCCAACTCTTTCATCATACTCTCTAATGATCGGTTCGGTCCTACCGGGCCCGGTTGAGTATGGCTTGGTCACGGCCGGTTTTGGCTTGGTCCCGGTCCATTTTGCTGATATTGACGTTGAGGCGGCCTATAGAACTGTTGGGTAGCTTGGGGAGTGGCTTGTTGAGCGTGATGAGTCGAGTCCCTAGGAGGAGGCCCGTCGTTTCTCCAAGTGTTCCCGGACGGTCCTTGTCCATAAGGCCGACTAGGCCCGGCCCGGGTAGGGTATGCTTGGTAGTCCCCAACCGCATTTACTTCTTCATGGTCCTCTTCTAGCAATGTTGGGCAAGAATCTGTCCTATGGTCCACAGCTCCACAAAACTCACACAGCTTGACCTTAGCCGGTTCCCTTCTCATCAAGTGCATCATCATCTCTTTCATTTTCTTCACTTCCTCGGTCAAACGGTTCGAAGGGGTCTCGGCCTTAGCCACACTCTTTGTCCGGATTAACTCCTCTTGTCGACTATTCTCTTCTTCGAACCGGGCATTCTCGGCCACCTTCGAAATTAGCTCTCTTATTTCCCTCAATGTCAAGCTTCACATTGATTCTCCAGCCGAGGCATTCAAGAGAATTTTATCCAATGGTTTAAACCCATCCATCAAGTACTCCAAAAGTAGCTTCTCGGTAAGCACTAGATTGCAACAACTTCTTTCTAGCCGGTTGAACTTCTCCAAGTAATCATACATTGATTCATTCGGCCCTTGCCTCAACTCTTGCAACTGTTTCCTCACTTGTGTAGCACGGCCAGCAGGATAGTATTTGTCCAAAATTTTTGCTTGCATTTGTGCCCAAGACCAAATACTTTCGGAAGGTAAGGCAAGGAACCAATCATTAGCCGCATCCATTAGAGAGAAGTAAAAGGCCTTCAATTTGAAGTCCTCTACGTCTACTCCATGGGGTTTTAAGTTTTGACAAGTGCCATGAAAACGTTTGAGATGAGAGGTCGTGGACTCTCCTTGAGTACCCGAGAACTTGGGCAAATTGTGCACGACACCCGTGATAACCAATATATCCTCTAGTTCCGGGCTCTCATAGATACACCAAGTTTGGTTTCTAAAGTTAGGAGCCGAGAGTTCACCCATGGTGGGCTCTTGAAAGACATCATCATCAAAGTTTTCCTCCCGGGCATGTTGTGCTCTCGGGGCATATTGATGAGGATGGGGCCTAGGCGGAGGCCTAACCGACTGCCTCAGACCGTTTCGGGCTTGGTCCTTAGGCTGCCCTTGGTTACGCTCGGCCGCATGCCTACGCCTCATCTCTCGGAACCGATCCTCGGGGTTCTCATAGAATAGAGGTACCCCATCGCCTTGGCCCATATCATTGTTCACCACATCCTCATCAAAATTACTACCATGATGAGACATGGTTCACAAGGGTCAAGCACAAGGATCAAAGAAAGGAAAAACAAAAATAAGAACAACTTTCACCGATTGAACTAACTCCCCGGCAACGGCGCCAAAATTTGATAAGTGACCTTGTCGTGAGGCCAAATCAAATTTACAATTTATAAGTTCCACTACTATTGTCTCACTATGGATTAGTAGAGCGGCAAGTAGGGGTCGAACCCAGAGGAGTTGTAATGGTTACTTGTTGCTCTATGAAAACAGTAAAGGGAAGTAAGAACAGTTGGGGGTTTGAAACAAGTGAAAAAAGTAAGTGCAAAAAGTAAATGAGCAAGGGTAAACAAAAAGGAGTATTCGGTCTAGGGATCTATTGTCACACATTCATCATAGACATCTAATGATCAATTCCACATTTTGTACAGTGTGGTTGTCCCGACAAAGGTGACAACCCAAGGTACCCCGGCAAAGGTGGTACTCCACGGCCTAGAACCACCAAGGTAGTTGTGTGGTGTCAAAGACAACCCAAAGCATTTAAGCTCCACAACCTCACTTGGCAAGGCGTTCGGCCTCCTACTCTAGTCCTTTGTTAGATCGAACAACCCGGCAAGGGTGTTGATCAACATATGTGTACTATCCACCATTGCGGCAAGGCATCCGGTAGATGTTACAATAGGGATCATTTGCGTGGCTAAGCTTTGTGGCAAAACTTCCACTTAGCCTTGCATTTGATCCGTGGGATTAAGCCCAAGGACTAGTGAAATGTAAAATAGCATTAAGGACATGGATCTCAAAATGTGTTGACAATACTATTGTGGCTTGTTCATCATTGACCTCTAATGATCTAACTTTGTGTTCACTAGTAGAACACAAAATATCATTAAGTAAAGGGTCTCAAAACCTTGCCACAATGTAAGGATCCCTAAACCGAATATGGGATTTAGCTACTCATATCCATGGAAGGGATACAATAGCAATACATGGAAAGTAAATACATGAAAGTAAGTACAAGAAAGTAAATACAAGAAAGTAAATACAAGAAAGTAAAGACAAGAAAAGTAAAGGATTGCTTTCTATTGAAAATGAAGGAGTAGAGAGAGAAGCCCCCAATGAGGCACACAAATGGGGCCCACGATGGGACTCCAATCTCAATGAATGACACTATTTTCCTAGACCAAGAGGTTCTATTTATAGAAAAATGAGCTAGGGTTTCTCTTGTCTTGGGCACCAAGTTTGGAGTGGAAGTAGCCAAAATGGATTGGCATGAGCCAATGATGAGATGCTTCTAGAATCATCAAGGCACTCTTGCTCTGGAAGTAGTCAAAATGGATTGACATGAGCCAAATGATGAGATGCTTCTAAAATCATCAAGATTTTGCAAGTGGGCTAGTTTTGGCCCAAGTGTGGCCCAATAATGCCTTGTGGTGATTTTGGCACAAAATGCCGTTTTTAAGCCCGATTCTTCTTTAGACTCCAAAAGGCCCTGAAATACAAAACGACATTAACAAGCAAGTGTTCTCATGATTAAGTGTTGTATTTGGTGGGTTTTGTTGACTCGATGAGTCGTATAAATACGACTCATCAACGCCTAAGGTTCTTAAAAGCAAGTAAATCACCCTTTTTAGGTGGTGTTCACTAGCGTGACCCATCCTAGGATTGAGATAGGCTAGAACTTCACCTCCTCATAAGGATTGATTATGCAATGAGAGTTAATAATCGAGAGATATGAGTAGGACGCGAGTCAAGAACATCGAGAGATTGAGACTCGTGTGTATAAGGTATATTTTTTCAAGTCGGAGAAGTAACCGAGAGGTGGAATTTAACTTGATAGATATACGAGCTTTAATCTAATCATCTAGGACAAGTATCTTGCATGGAATTGAACTCTTGGAGTCTAAAAACACATATGAGTGAAGTAGTTCCCTAGAGTACACCTTTAGCCTTGGTAGTGCCATTTTCTCTAGATTCCTTAGATTGTTTATATACATTAGCTTTAGTAACCACATCAACCCAACCTCTCGCAACTAGAATATACAAATTGGAACAAAATCGAATAGTGCTCATAAGTTTAGACTTGCTCCTTGGACGGCCCGGTACTTACCTGTTTATAAATTGTTTTTGGCTAATATTTACATTCTCAATCACATCGATTGAAGTGTGCAAATATTATAACGTCAAAATGGCCAATAAGGTGGTGATTGAGTTAATAGAACACTTGCCTTGCAATAATAATGTCAAGGGTTCAAACCCCCACCATTGGATTTTCCTTTCTACAATTGGAGGCATGCTAGACATCTTTAAGGTCCTTTCATAGAGGTGTGTCAAGTCGTGGGTTTTGAAAGTTAAAGGTACCAAGATGGACTGCGCTTCATCGAGTGATTCAAGTTCAAATTCGGGTGGTGTCCTTTGCGTGGTTGTGTTTCAAATGCTCTAGAATTATATATGTACCCGATATGAATGAGATATATTTCTTAATATGTCTGATGTAAACCCACCATAAAAAAAAGTATCCAAAAGTATTCAGTTGTATTTGAATATTGGGAATCAACGAAATACTATTTTTTTTCGTAAAAAAATAGGGAAAATGATAAAAAGGGGGCATGAACTACCATCTGCTGTCACAATCAAAGGGCATATTAAGATTAAATGACAAAAATGGGTCATGAACTACCACTTATTGTCAAATTACAGTCCGAACTATCCAATATGACAATCAACGATCAAATTCAAAATTTTAAGAGAAAATTACAAAAAACTACCTAGACTACCACCCCATTTCAAATCACGGCCTGGACTATTTTAATTTTCAATTTAGTTATTTTGGACCAAATTGCATACAATAAACTAACCCTGTTAATTAACACCGTTTATAGTTAAATTTTCTAAAAAATAATAATTGGAAAACTCAAAACTTGGTCTGCTCTTCGACTACAACGTATGACCTTGAGACTCCTACAACAGTATATAGGGATGCGCATCCGGTCCGGTCCGACCCGGACCGGAATATTTTTGAAAATTGGACTGTAGACCGACCCGATCCGAATATATCTGGTCCGATCTGGACCGACGGACCGGAATTTTTTGAAAAGTCGGACCGAAACTCGAACCAGACTGGAGATATTCGGATCGGATCGGACCGTTGGACTGGACCGAATTTAAGTTTCAATTCTGATAAAAAAACAAAACCTACCCTAATTCATTATAATTGTTCTATAGTTTCATGACTTGTATCATAAACTGAATACAACAGGAACAAGGACAAAAGTGATACAAGAACTTTGATTTTGTAATGAAAAATGAGAATTGTAAAGTGGCATATAAAACATGCTGCTTTTTTCAGCTCCAGGCTCAGCTGAGTGCATTTTTTTCATTGCTTAGCTATCACTCCTTCGCTTCTCTACTGCCTCTCCCCTTTGTTTAGTATTTGAAGTTCTTTCGTCAACCTATAACACAGAATCTGAATTTAAAAAACTATGAATGCATATCATCCAAATAAAATTTGCTTATAGAATCCACTCACAGTCACCACAGCCATCAAAACAACAGCGCCTAAATAAACGCAAACGCTACAAATTTGATTCTGATGGAATTCAAAACAAAACATCGAAACAAAACATCGAAAGAAAGTCAGCTCACTAAAACCATTAAACCAAGCAAGCAAAGACACATGATTTCTACTCTACAAAACCCTAATTTTTGAGTCTGTTTTTCATTCATATACTACAAACAAAGCCAACCAAATAAAAGTCATCAAGGCAGTAACAGTCGGAGCAACATGGACAAATGAATTTAAGAAAAGAAAGATGACTCTGATTAAAGACTTAAATACCTGATACATGAGTTTTGGATTGGAAGCAGACAAATGACGAAGTCGATGCGACACGGATGGCGAACTGATTGAGCGACTGAGCGTGAGGACTGAGGTTGACGAAGAGTGCAGACGAAGATGAGGCGAAGTGATTGCCGATTAGAAATTGTCAAGGATAGCGAAGTAGGGTTGGCCGGTTGGGATTCGTAATCGCGTTTGTGGATTCTAACTTCTGAGTTTTCGATTTGTGAGTCGCGTTCACGTCAGTTAGGGTTAGGAATTAGAATAGAATTAGGAAAAATAAAAAAAAGAATTTAATACTTTACGGTCCGGACCGGACTGTAAAATTACGGTCTGGACTGGGACCGACCCGTAACCCGTATCTTACAAAATATGCGACCCGTGGAATGCCCCGATACCGGTTCGGTCCTGGACCGACCCATAAAATCCGATCCAGGTGTAATTTGTGCACCCCTAGCAGTATACTGGAACATAATAAGTCCTGATCTAATAGCAAGACTGCTGAGGGACAAGTGGTGCCGAAACCTGAAGAGCGTTGGACTAAGACTGACGACAAGACTGCTGTCGGAAACTCAATAGCAATGCACGCTATATTTTCAGCCGTGGACGAGAATGTATTCAAGCTGATTGCTAACTGTGAGGTCGCCAAGGATGCATGGGAGATTCTCAGAACAACTCATGAAGCGACAGAGAAAGTGAGGAACTCACGGATGCAGATGCTCACTACAAAATTCGAGGATCTGAAAATGAAGGAGGAAGAGACAATTGCTGAGTTCAACACTAGAGTCCTAGAGCTCTCTAATGAAGCTGCAGCATTGGGAAAACCTATCGAGGAAGAGAGACTGGCTGGCAAAGTCCTGAGATCCTTACCCCAAAGATTTGCTATGAAGGTGACTGCCATTGAGGAAATGCAAGACATAACCCAGGTGAAGCTTGACGAGCTCATGGGGTCGCTAAAGGCATATGAAATGTGTTGCACTGAAGGCTGATGTAACTGAAGAGTGGAACAACGTCGAGAACGTGTCTAAACAGCTCGCCATAATAGCCAAAAACCTTAAAAGGCTTGTGAAAATGCTGAATATATGAGAACCCACTCAGGAACAGCAATCCACGTCTAACTTGCAGAGTCAAAGAGGAGAAAACTCTCAGAAGAGAAACAGGCCTGGAGAGAACAAAAACGTGTTCAAGGGTGATAAAGGCAAAGTAATATAGTGTCGAGAATGCAGAGGCTATGGTCACATTCAAGCTGAATGCGCTAACACATTGACAAAGAAGAAGGCTTGTACTGTTAGCCGGAGCAACAATGACTCGGAGGAGGATGACTCGAACGACTTCGTTGCATTCACAAGTGCTACCACCTTGTTCTGAGACGATGCAAGAATAGTTTGTTGACCACTCCAACATCAGTGATGATAAAAAAATCACCGATGAATGCATGATAACAAATTATACGGCTCTATATGAGAAGTGCGAGAAAGTGATGGATCTGAACATCAGACTTAGCTTCAACGTGACAAGACTGAAGGATACGAAAGAAAAGCTAAGGGAAAGAGCTGATTTCCTGTTCAAAGAAAAGGCAGAACTCCTTGTAGTTGTCTCATCGTTAAGGATGCAGATGGAGAAAGATAGAGACACGCAAGATAGAGACATGGAAGAAATGAAGAAAAGACATGCTGCCATGAGCCGAAGAGAGATATGTCTTCTAGAAGAAGTCAAGTCCTTGAAATTACAAATTGAGATGGAGGAGGACGATCACGCGGCAGTACTTGACGAGCTGAATCAGTTCAAGAAATTAGTGAAGATGCTAAACTCTGGATCAAAAGACCTAGATATGATTCTGAAGTCCCAGAGAATGAGTGGAGGACGTAGAGGCATTGGCTACGCTGATGGGTGCAGTTCAGGAAAGATTAAGTTTGTCACAGCTGAACAGCCGGTGAACAAAGAGATGAACAGGTTCCCTCTGACCAACATGATGAGTTCCAACGGAGAATGGAGAAGAGACTTAAGAACCTGTTGGTACTGTGACAAGAAGGGGCACATCAAGCCAAGGTGTCACGAGTTCATGGATGTGCGCAGAAAGTCACAGCAGGGAACTACTCCAAGGATTACACAAGAATGGAGAGTGAAGCAAAAAGAGGAAGTGTGCCTCGAGGTATCCAGCTCAACCAGTAACATGAAGAACGGTCGTCGACACGTCGATAGTGGATGCACTGCTCACATGGCAGAAGAGAGTGAAGTGATCGATTCTGGGACATTGAAGGTTCCGGGTCTACCCGAGCTCAAGAGGGCGACTCTTACTGATGGATTGAAGGTGAAAGATATAAGCTTCAGACACATAAAGATCACACATGATTCTCATCAAGTGCTCAACGAGAATGGAAAATTGCTGATGAAGGGAACCGGTTATTTGTTGACCCGTGGTCGAACAGTTGCTAAGACACAAAGTCCGAAAGACTCAAATTATGTGACACTGACCCTGGCTATGTTCGAGGGAAAGTAGACAAGATTCCAAATGCCGAGGAGAACAAGCTGGTATATGCGAACTCTCCTTGCCTATTTTGTGGAAAAAAGGGGGAGAACGATCTCTGCAGTCTAGATGGGATAGTTTTGCCAAAAATTCCAATGGGGAGATTGTTGTTCCTATGTGGCATGGGTTTTGGCAAAACGACTTTAGAGTGTTCAAGCTAGAAGTTAAGGAGCTGTGTTCAACCGAAGCTTGGAACTCGCGTACAGCGCAGAACAGAAGCTGGAAGTTTTCTAATCTGGGAATTTCCTAATATCGAAGATATGCAGATTGGAGTTAGTTAAAGATTCAAATTGATTGAAGATCAGATTGGCTGGCGAGATATTCGAGCTATATTATCCGGAAACAAAAATTATCAAGAAGATATTCAAGAGACTCTCAAAGATAAAAGATTTGGAAGCTTGGAAAGATTTAGGAAAGATTTCCTAAATATTCAAGATTGAATATCTTAATCGATTAGGAAAAATCCGGATACTATATATATGGGGCTAGGGTTTTCTGATCAGCATTGTTTTTGGAGAAGTTATACACGCCTATATTCTACAGAGGAGGAGGAGGAACGATCGGCCGGAAAACTTTTCTCACCGGAAAGTCGACGGTGCTGAGTCTATTTATTCAGTGTGCTGATCAAAACAGACTGTAGAACACATACCGCTGCACAAACCAAACAAAGATCACGCGTTCGGGAGAAGGCGTTAGTCTTCGGGAGGAGGCTCTAAACTTCGAGAGAGGTTGAAGACTAGGTCGGGAGGGAGTCTCGTCCTACCCATAGGGGATCGAGGGGGAGCCGAGATTGCAAATCCAGACGAAAAAGTGTTAGAGGCTAGGCGATTACTTTCGGGAGATAGTAAGCATAAGACCATCTGTAGCTCTAAACTTTTCAATAAAGATTTGCTACCCTTTAGGGTGTGGGAAGCCCCCCAGAGTAGGCTGTTGCCGAACAGGGTATCACATTGTGCGTGCATACATTGTTATGTTTTTGGATACTGTTTGCCGAGGTGTTCTAGTCGCTGGTAGAACACAACTTTGATCTGGTCTTGAACAGACAACAGAATTTCAACATCGTTTTAATCAAAATATTTTTGCGCAATAACATTATTTGACTGCGCAGCATCGAATACAAATCCGACATCACATTACATTTATTCATCCCCAATTCATGGCGCAGCTGTTACAAGTACGATTTGAATGACAAGCCAAGAGCCAACAGGGTGGTGGCCTGTTGGCTAAGGAGTTTGACAGGATTCTTTACACCTCGGGTTTGAGTCCTGGATCCACCAATTTTCTCACTATTTTGTGAGATTTTCTTCTTCATTTTCCTCTTCATTGTCCCGCCTCCCGCGCAGATGTGGATAGAATGACAAGCCAAGAAGCAGCCTAACAAGAAGGAGTGTGAGGAAATCATGCAAACATGAAGAAATCACCCCGAGGCTTAACAAATTCAATGATCTTTTTTATATATTAATGCTAGGCACGATTGTAACTGTGAGAATTGAAGGGCATGTGAGGCCTAAAAATAGGATGTTATTACCAAATACCTTGATATTATGCAAAGAAGTCAAGGGTTCGACTCCTTTTGAGTGTTATAATTTTCTCCACTTTTATTGTGGAGTGTTCTTCACCTCGCGGAGGTGTTGTTTGTCCCGCCTCTGCGTGGACGTATTGTTCTTCCTTTGGTGCCGTACGTGACCCGTACTTGGATCAGTGATGGACATGGCAGTTGAGTTTCTAATACTAACTCTAAACTCTGCTGTCATTGAGTGAAATTCTGTAGTGAACTTACTCTTAAGAAATATTTGATCTGGGGCAACTCGTGCGGCCTCAGCATCCCAAGCAACCTGCGGGAGATGCCTATGTGCTCCATTATCTCTTCCCCCACTCTGAAAAGCGAGCTCAGGCGTGCTTGCAGTCCCATCTTCCAATCCTACTTGGATGGCATTGTCCTTTCCCATGCTGAGGATAGGCTTATTTGGACGGGGTCCTCTTCTGGCCTCTTCTCTGTCAAAGAGTTCCTGAAGTCCTTTTGCACGCAGCTCCCTATGCTGAAATGGCCCAAAGCTGTTTGGAACTCCTGGCTGCCTCCCAAAGTGGCCATTTTCATCTGGCGCCTTATTTTTCGGGCTGTCCCCACTTATGACCGTATCTGTCGGCTGGGCATCTCGATGGTGTCCATGTGCTCGTGCTGCAAATCCTCCATCGAGACCAGTCATCACTTGTTCTTTCAAGGGCAGTGGGGCAAAAACCTTAGGGAGTTTATCAAGTCTAAGTTCGGGGGCCCTCCCATCCAGTCGGTTAAAGGTCTTGTTGTCCGGCTCCGAAGGTCCTCCCGGAAGGACCCTAAGAACTGGCTTCCCCTTGGTGCTTATTGCTGCGGTTTATGGGACATTTGGCTCAATCACAACTATGTTAGGCATGAGGGCTCCGTTATCCCTCTGCACGTGACCATGCAGAAGTGGATCCATCACCTCATCCGTGCTTCTAACCCGGGTCGCTGCCTTGACCTGTCTCAGCCTCGTCGTTGGAAGCCCGGTTGGACTGGTGTGACTCTGAACCTCGCCATCGCAGTATATGAAACTCATGTTCATGGTGGTGCGATCCTTAGACTCAACACCGGAGCCTTTCTTAAAGCCTTCGCCTCCAGTTTCCCTCGCTCCTCCAACATCCGGGAAATCATCCTCCTTTGTCGGGATGCCGCCCGGGCGCTGGGGGTCAACCGATGGTCCATCTATCATCTTCAGAGCTCCCACTCGCAGACTGATATTTTGGACCCGGGGCAGGAAGAGTCCCGGCCTTGGGATTTGACCTACCCGTATCGCCAGATCCTTGCCAACGTCAATGGGTTGACTAGCATCCGTATTCCTCCTAGTCTCAACAACCCTGCTATTGCCTTAGCCTTTAGTGACTTCCATGCATGGCATTGCCCTTCAGAGGAACGCTCTTCCCCGCACTGTCCGCCTGGGCCTCATTGGGGATCTCCTCCCTACCCTCCCAGGCCTTCAGCCCCTTTTCCCTTCCGGCTCCTCTCGAGATGATTGCCCGGCCCCGTCTAGCTCCCGTCTGGCTTCCCATTCCTAAGGCCTTTCTAGCCTCTTTTTGTCTGTAGCCGGCCCTTGCCGGTCCCCTGTTTTTTTTCTTGTCCTTGATAGTCTGTTCGGTGTTTTTAAGGAGCTAGGTTTTATAACTAGTTCCTGGCACTTGAGGACTCCTCTTGTAAGCCCCGGATCAGGCTTTTTGATCCTCCCCTCTCCTTAATAAAGCTGCTGGCAACGCCAGTTTTTTTTTATAAAAAAAGAAATATTTGAATGGGAGCAAGATTCCAAAATTGCTTTCCCAACAATTCTGCTGACATATAATTACAAAGACAAGTTACGTAGCTGGCAGGAAAATTGCTTCCCCAACAATTTTGCTGACATAATTACAAAGACAAGTTACAGAGTCTAAGGATATATTGAGTTGAAAAGCATTTGATCAAGTAGCATTTAATCGATTCTCTAACGAGTTCGTGCCTTTACCGGTTGTCAACTAAGGCATCAACTCGTCACCTTACAGGCCATTTTTTAATTACCATAACTAAAATTTTGTAGCTCACCCAAAACAAAATACGATGATATAAATCGAAGCAAAATGATCATGTACCTGATCATTATCAATTGGAAAAACAGTTGAATGAAATAATCCTGATTTAATTGCACTTAACACTATATCATTTTGACCCATATGCAACAGGCCATGACACGCTGTTGCAAAACACACGTAACATAAGACACTTAGTGCTACATATATGAAATCTGCGTCCTAATATTCGTTGCGTAAGAAACAACAGTGCAACACATAGTTGAGCGCGGCATCCGAAACGACGTTGCGTAAGTTTCTTACGCAACGAATCCAAAAATAACATTTCAGTGTGTGTTGCATAAGTACCAAATGCAGCATAATATAAAGTGACATGCGGCCATGCGTTGCTTAAGATGGGTTATGTAACTCCGTCAACAACAACGAGTGCACTTGTGTTGCGTTAGATTACTTATGCAACATGTGTTATGTAAAAAATGTTTGTTTTGCTTACGTAGCGCATTTATTTTGAAAACACTAATTTTATGAACCTCATACACATTTAGTCTTGGTATCAAAGGAAAATACTTAACCGTATTCTTTGGAACCTTGGTTTTACTTCGTATCTTGCCTCACCACACACGGGGCATCTAAGAAGATCCTTGTGCTTTTTGTTGTACAATATGCATCAATGCTCGCAAGCATGTATAGTCTCATAACTCAACCCCATATTCTTTGAAACTATTTTCACATCTTTGTAAGAACCCGGGCACATGTTATCAGGAGGAGGAATAGCATTAGTGATCTATATTAATTTATTGAAACTCTTGTCAGACGTTCGACTCTCAACTTTGCATTTCGTTGCCTTAAAAATATTTTGAGGAGCGGTTTCGTCATAACTAATGTATAAAGGAGTCACAGTTTCGCTTACAAGATTGGTATACCTTTCATAAGCCATCCTACTCCCTAAATCACCCCTCTGTGTTCATATTTATAAGATCCTCGAAAGGGAAATGCATCTTGAAGAATCTCTATAGTGGGGTTTGGTTGATGATGTATCACGCCACTGCTTGTTTCTCCATACCTATGTGCAAGCCATTCTTATCTCAACATGTATGCTGAAGGTTCATTACTCTTTTCACCTGTGATTTGCATGTATAGTAATCATACTGTTATTTAACCAAATGGAAAACATTTTGAAATTCTATCCCCTGTTCAAGCTTGTGTTCAAGGTACAGTTGCAACAGACCTTGCACTCCTTTCACAACAGTTTCAGCTGTCAAGGAAGATACCTTGAGGCACACTCAGTTAACTGAATGTGGACTCTACAAGTAAGTGTTCCGACTGAGGTTTAAACAGTTTATCAAGCAGTAACAAAAAGTAAAGGAAAATGGGAGCACGCACGATATGTTACCCAGTTCGGCCTCACCTACTCTGGGGGGTTTCCCACACCCTAAAAGGGACACAAATTGTATTACGAGATTAGAACTACAAGTGGTCTTACTCTTACACAACCCCGTGTTTGTAATCGCCTAGCCTCTAACTCTCCGTCTCTCGGATTTGCAATCTCGGTTCACCGCAGCTCCCCTCGATCCCCTGTGGGTAGGACGAGACTTCCCTCTCGGCCTAGTCTTGGACCTCTCGGAAGTCCAGTCGCCTTTTTCAAAGGCGTAGCTTGATTACTGTGTGTGTGCGCTTTGTTGTTCCTCAAGCACAGCCTGAACACCACACCTGAACAGACTATTGCTTTGCCGCTGATATTCCGATGTGGAATGGACGGCCGTCGCTTCTCCCCTAATCTCACGATCTCTCGTGTTTTTCTTTTCACTCAGGAAGCGACAATCAAACTGGACGCCCTAGCCTTCTTTTTATAGGCTTTGGTGAAGTCCAGATCCAATCTGAATATCCTGTCAAATATTTCGGAGATACTCCTAAATATTTACAGAATATTCAATCCGTATCCAATCATTGAAGATGACTTCCATGTCAAGACATCCAATATTCTCTCAGTCAATCCGTGCTTATCTGATCTTTGGTGATGACTTGACGATTGGCTCCAATCAAATAATATCGAATCTCGTCGATATCTTCTGGATATCCAGATCTTCATTCGATTCTTCATGAGATATCTTCTACGGTAAGTTAGTCAGGCAATCTTCAATTCTGGTGAGGAGATATTCGAATGACATCTCGAATGTCTATTTCTTCACTGACCGACTTCGAAAAGATCCTCTATCATCAGAACCTTCTGGAATCAAATCATGCGTCTGCTGCACGCTGTACTCCTGTCCCAGTCCGTGGTTGAACTCTTCTTGAACTCTAACTTGAACTGTTTGAAGCCGTTTTGCCAAAGCCATGCCATTCATGGGAACATCAATCTCCCCCTTGGCATTTTGGCAAAACCAAATATAGGCTATAGACATTACCTCAAAATACTTCCCATTTTTGCCACAAACTGGCAAGGGGTCCAATCGACCAACCTGGTCTCTTCGGTACCTGGAATCTTGTTAACTCCCCCTCAAACATAGCCTGAGATAGTGACACATACTGTGAGTCTGACAGACCATGGTGTCTCAGCAACTGTTTGACCTCCAGTGTGATCTCTACCTCCTTCAGTAGCTATCCGTGTTCAGCTCGAGACAACTTCTCACCAGTAGCTCCTCTTATGGAAGAATCAGATGCGTCCATCCTCTTCAGCCCGAGGTCCTTCAGATCATTCTTATATCGATCCTGGAACAGCTTGTGTTTAACTACCAACTTCAACGAAGCACTTGACGGTCTGTCCTGGTTAGTCTCCAAACCTGGATGCTGGTTGATGATCAGCTCATAGATAAGCGATGGGTAGATTATCTGGTGCAGAGACTTTATAGATATGGCGAGTTCTATAATCTAGTAGAACATAATTCTTCCCAAGTCAATGAGCAGCTGTCCCAGCTCCTTGCTGACCGTGATTCTATCAGATGAAGACTTCCAGTAGTTATACCGCTCGCAGTCTTGTCATAGTTCTCCTCTTTCACCACCTTGTAAGAGTCATCCATTGCAAAGAACACATTGATGATCTCAGGATCAACCTTGACCTTCTTTCCTCTTACAAAGATTATGCCACGGTCTTTATCACAGCAATCCCAAACTATCTTGGTAGAATTGCAATAGCTTCTCGTACCAACTGTTCATCAAACGATTTGCATCTTTGGACGGTCCAAATCAGATCAGTAACCTTCAAGAGCTGGATAACATCTTTCCTTTGTACTTCTTCTTATCAAGCAGCCCCTCAGGGGTGATCTTCCTATTCTGCACTGCCTTTCACTTGGCTGCTGCGTATGTACTGGCAAACCACCCTCCATGCTTAGTCATTCCAGTTGGTAGACTAGGCGGAACAGATCCTGTAGCACTCCTCCTCCTTATCTTAGATGCACTTGCTCCCCCTGCATTTGTTCTCTTATCATCCCTCTTGGTAGTTACTCTAGTCGAGCATACTTGGATGATCACTTTCATCTTCGGTTTCTTCTTTTCAGACTTCTTGAGCTCAGCCAATGAAACTGAGTCCCCATCATCCTCTTGTGTGTTTTCATCCTCATGCTCTTCCGGAACAGTCTTCAGCAAAGCGTCCTTAACAAATCAGTCACAACTCCTTTTTGACTAACAATCCCTTTCTTCTGCTTTCTTGTCTTCTTTAGCATGGAGCGAGTGGCATCTATCTTTGTATTCAACAACTTCTGCTTATCAGAACCACAATCTTATCCCTACTGGCTTCACCTTCTTCTGCAGCATCGGCCACAAAATCTATAGCAGGTTTCACACCCTTCGGTTTCCTATTAACCACTTTGTCACCCTTATGACTCACTGAATTGTTACGAATCACCCGTACTTCCTCCCTTCTGTTCCCGCTCCCTGATGATAAGTGGTCAACCCAACTGTTGAGCTGGTGTTCTGCCTGTGACTGACCACTATCTGGAACACTTAGTTCTTGATAACACACAGATCCAGGGAGGATCTGAGTGTCTCAAACTGAGCGGCATCAAGAGGTTTGGTGAAGATGTCCGCTAATTGCTTGTCTGTTGTAACATGCGTAAGAGTCACCACCTTCTGTTCAACCAGCTCTCATTTGCTTCATCCACAGCAGTTGAGTGCAGCTGCTTCCTGCTGCGATATATTCCGCTTCAGCCGTAGACAGTGAGATGCTATTTTGCTTTTTGCTGAACCATGAAACCAAGTTATTTCCTAAGAAGAAGCATCCTCCAGATGTGCTCTTTTGATCTTCAGTGTTTCCTACCCAGTCAGCATCGCAGTAGCCAACCAGATGTGGGTTGGTATCCTTGGTATACCAGATTCCAAAGTCAACTGTCCCGCATACATATTTTATGATTCTTTTGACTTGTAAGAGATGACTTTCCTTTGGATTCGCCTGGTATCTTACACAAACACCAACGACATATGCTATATCTGGTCTACTGGTTGTCAAGTACAGAAGGCTTCCAATCATACTCCTGTACAACATCTGATCAACCTTTGTTCCAGCCTCGTCGTTGGTTATCTTTACATGCGTAGCAGGCGGAGTTCGTTTGTGACTTGCCTTCTCAAGATCAAATCTCTTTATCAGATTCTTGGCATACTTGCTTTGTGAGATGAAGATGCCATCGTCCTTCTGAGTCACCTGGAGTCCTAGAAAGTAGTTCATCTCCCCAACAATGCTCATCTTGAACTCCTTTTGCATCTGTTCTACAAACTGATCCACCAGTATTTGGGTATTAGACCCAAACACAATATCGTCAACATAGATTTGTGCGATAATAAAGTCAGACCTCGTGTGCTTAATGAACAGGGTCTTGTCCACTCCCCCTCGCACATATCCATGGTCGACGAGGAACACAGTGAGGCGCTCATACCAAGCTCTGGGTGCTTGTTTGAGGCCATACATGGCTTTCTTTAGGTGGTACACAGATGCTGGGTGATGCGGATCCTCAAATCCTTTCGGCTGGGCAACGTAGACTTCCTTATTCAGAAATCCATTTAGGAAGGCACTTTTGACATCCATCTGGAACAGACGAAATTTCAAGTGGCATGCCAGTGCAAGCAGTAAGCGAATGTCTTCAAGACGTGCGACCGGAGCAAAGGTTTCCTCAAAGTTGATCCCTTCTATCTGAGTGTATCCTTGTGCAACAAGGCGAGCTTTGTTTCGTGTGATGTTCCCTGATGCGTCGGACTTGTTTTTGAAAATCCATTTTGTGCCAATGACGTTAACCCCATCAGGTCTTGGAACCAGATCCCATACATCATTTCGAGCAAATTCTTCCAGTTCCTCCTACATGGCGAGGACCCAATACTCATCAAGTAATGCTTCCTTTATGTTTTTCGGCTCAATTGAGGAGAGGAAGCACGAACATGCAGCCACTTCTCTAGAATTGCTCAGTTTTCTGCGAGTTTGAATTCTGTCACTTGGTGATGCAATGACCTTAGAGATTGGGTGATCACTGGCAATTCGTCGAGATGGTTGTAGCGTAGTGACATTCTCCTGAGTGTTGACAGTATCGGCTTTGTCAGACGAGGAATTTTCAGGGAGGTTGTCAGAGGTGTCTTCAGTCGGTTCTTGCTCAGTCTGCTGGGATGTTGGTTATGTTGCAGGTACTGTGCTGGAACTGTCATCAGTGTCGTCTGAGACAGCCTGTACAAATACTTCATCCTTGATTTTGACATTTATAGATTCCATGACTGATTCTGTGCGCTTGTTGAACACCCGGTTTGCTCGACTGTTTGAGGAATACCCTAGAAAGAACCCTTCATCACTTTTTGGATCCAGCTTCTGTCGATACTCCCAGTCATTCAGAACTAGCAATCACTCCAAAAAATGTGGAAGTATTTGACAGTGGGCTTCTTACCTTTCCAAAGTTCATAACACGTCTTCTCTGTTCCAGTGCGTATAGTAACTCGATTTATGATGTGACATGCAGTATTCATGGCTTCGGACCAGAACTTCAGAGGAATCTTCTTGGCATGGATCATCACCCGGGCCATCTCTTGAATGGTACGATTTTTCCGTTCCACCACTCCATTCCGCTGAGGGGTGATTGCTGATGCGAACTGATGAGCAATCCCGTGTTTCGCACAATAGGTTCCCATAGTAACATTCTTGAATTCTGTGCCATTGTCACTCCTGATGGACACCAGTTTTTCCCCTTTGTCTTCCCTTTCTCGTTGGATCAAGGTAGCAAGTTCTATGAACTGTTGCGCAGCTTCAGTCTTGTCCCGAAGGAACCTTGTCCAAGTGAATCTGGTGAAGTCGTCAACACAGACTAGAACATACTTCTTTCCACCATAGCTCTCAGTTTGCATTGGTCCCATTAAGTCCATATGGATCAGTTCTAGTGGTCTGATGGTGTTGATTTGAGCGATCTTAGAGTGTGATACTTTGGTCTGTTTCCCGATCTGGCATTCTCCACACATCACATCCTGGCTTCCTTTGATATTTGGTATTCCTCGGATGAGTCCAGATGAGCAGAGTTTCTTTAATGTCTTGAGGTTTAGATGACCTAAACGTTTGTGCCAGAGGGACATCTTATCGGCTTGGCTAGACAAGCAGGCTGGTGAAGCAACTGTTCCAGTGGAGCCGATGAGGTAACAGTTGTTAGCTGCTCTGCTTCCTTTCATCAAAGTGCCTCCGTCTTTATCAATAACTTGGCATGAGTTGTGGGTGAATTCGACATGATGTCCGCTATCGCAAAGTTGACTTATGTTGAGTAGGTTCACTTTTAGTCCTTCAACTAGGAGAGTGTCTTTGAGACAGGCAGATCCGGAACCTTCAATGTCCCACAGCCGATCACCTGTCCTTTTCCTCCATCTCCGAAAGTGACAAACTGCTTTTTAAAAACAGGTCGAATCTGTGTAAGGTATTTGGAGTCACCTGTCATATGGGCGGAGCATTCGCTATCAAAGTACCAGCGATCCTTCTCCATGTGACTTGAGGAGCTGAATGCAACCATGCAAACATCTTTGCTTCTGTAAGTCTCCGTGCCTATCCTCCAATCATGGACCATGGTCGAGGGTAAGTGTCCTTGCTTTGCTGTCATCTTGAACAGTTCTAGGATCCCACTCAGTGTGTCGAGTGTTTGCTCTGATACCATTTGAAATTCTATCCCCTGTTCAAGCTTGTGTTCAAGGTACAGTTGCAACAGACCTTGCACTCCTTTCACAATAGTTTCAGCAGTCAAGGAAGATACCTTGAGGCACACTCAGTTAACTGAATGCGGACTCTACAAGTAAGTGTTCCGACTGAGGTTTAAACAGTTTATCAAGCAGTAACGAAAAGTAAAGGAAAACGGGAGCACGCACGATATGTTACCCAGTTCGGCCTCGCCTACTCTGGGGTGTTTCCCACACCCTAAAAGAGACACAAATCGTATTACGAGATTAGAGCTACAAGTGGTCTTACTCTTACACAACCCCGTGTTTGTAATCGCTTAGCCTCTAACTCTCCGTCTCTCGGATTTGAAATCTCGGTTCACCGCAGTCCCCCTCGATCCTCTGTGGGTAGGACGAGACTTCCCTCTCGGCCTAGTCTTGGACCTCTCGGAAGTCCAGTCGCCTTCTTTCAAAAGCGTAGCTTGATTACTGTGTGTGTGCGCTTTGTTGTTCCTCAAGCACAGCCTGAACATCACACCTGAACAGACTGTTGCTTTGCCGCTGATATTTCGATGTGGAATGGACGACCGTCACTTCTCCCCCAATCTCATGATCTCTCGTGTTTTTCTATTCACTCAGGAAGAGACAATCAAACTGGACTCCCTAGCCTTCTTTTTATAGGCTTTGGTGAAGTCCAGATCCAATCTGAATATCCTGTCAAATATTTCGGAGATACTCCTAAATATTTGCAGAATATTCAATCCGTATCCAATCTTCGAAGATGACTTCCATGTCAAGACATCCGATATTCTCTCAGCCAATCCGTGCTTATCTGATCTTTGGTGATGACTTGACGAATGGCTCCAATCAAATAATATCGAATCTCGTCGATATCTTCTGGATATCCAGATCTTCATTCGATTCTTCATGAGATATCTTCTACGGTAAGTTAGTCAGGCAATCTTCAATTCTGGTGAGGAGATATTCGAATGACATCTTGAATGTCTATTTCTTCACTGACCGACTTCGAAAAGATCCTCTATCATCAGAACCTTCCGGAATCAAATCATGCGTCTACTGCACGCTACTCCTGTCCCAGTCCGTGGTTGAACTCTTCTTGAACTCTAGCTTGAACTGTCTGAAGCCGTTTTGCCAAAGCCATGCCATTCATGGGAACATCACATTTCATTCGATGTAATTCTCCATTTGCACAACAAACACTTTCTAGAAGGACATACATGTGTATTTTTTCAATTTTTCTTCACAAATTCAATAATCCCTTAAATGTAACGAGTATCACCCCTTTCCAACCACAACCAACTTCTATCCATTGTGAACTTCACCTTTATAATTGCAACACAAAAGAATCAACAAAATAATTCAACCAGTATAAGTCATGATATATATAACAAATTATAAACATACAAATACACAAACAATATACACACATGAACTATTTAAGAGCAATGTGTGGAGAGCTATATATCAACACATTCACCACGAAATTCGAATGTAATGTAACACACAAGAAACCAACAAAGGGATACATATAACACTCAAGTTTTTGAAGGAACTCGAAGTCATGTGCTAGTGAAAATAACTAAGAAAGGTCTTAATTGGCATGTTCCTCATGTCGGAGCTGCTGGATTTCGTGTTCGGCCGTGGGGGAGAGAAGGATAGCAGCAGGGGAGGAGAAAGGTGGATGCAGATCTTATCTTTTTCCATTATATGCTGCTTCCTTATGCGATAACCTTTCAGTATACTAGTCGCGTAAGTAACAGGTTGGTGTACCGATCACCTTCAATGCAACCATAAGCTGGTCAATCATAAACTGATCAACACTTTTTAAATTTCTTAAGTTTTTGTCATTTTCAATATTTACTTGTGCGACTAACTTTGAGGCGCCAATAGAGCGTTGTCGTATAAGTGACCTTATGGGACAGACTTCGGGTTTGTTACGTAAGCACCAGCTGCATAAGGTAACTAATACGACAAACTTCAGTGTGTGACATAAGGTGTAGTCACATAAGGGTACTTTTGTCACAAACTTTGGTATGTTACATAAGTACTAGTCGCATAAGGGTCCTTGAGTGACGTATTTGTGATTCTCAGTCACGAAAGGATACTTGTGCGACAAGTTCTTAAGCGACTGACTCTAACTCAGTCACCCAAGATGTAATATGGTGTAGTGTAGTATACTATTATTTTAGATCAAATCTGCCAATAAATGCATTGTTTCTGCTATTATTTAAATAAAGCTAAATATCAGGTGATGAGTAGTGAGTTAAATATTATCATCATGGATTATATGGTGTTCACTCGTTCATAATTCCGATTACCAGGCCTAGCACCCATAAGTAGGGTTATAGTCCCCGATTTGGCATGAGCTTATCTCAATCCCCCCTCACTCTCAAATAGGTATTTTGGAAAATGTGTATTATTTGGTGAAGAAAATGATGGTGAATACCATTAACGACCTAAGTTTGAAGATGTCACACACCTCAAGGCAATGAGCTATTTTAGGTCATAAAGGGTGCGCACTTAAAGACTAATATTGTTGGGGTTTTCCATGGTACATTGGACACACCAATGGATTGCCTAGAGACCTTAATATATTCTTTGAAATATTAACATAATTATTATATGTAATTTTTCAAGGGATGTGGGAATAACCAAGGGATGCCCTTGATAGAAAATAACATAAGGGATAATCTTAATCACCATGACCTTTAGTTTCTTCGAGGTGTCAAAGCTCTCCTATAAAAGGAGTAGTTTTCTAGCTCATTTGCGCGGTAAAAAGAAAAACCAATATACACAATTCCAAAGTTCCTATATGCCGGCATAATTTCTACTTTCTTACACTTTCCTTTGCGTATGTAAGTGGTGGTAGTGAAAGACAAAGTCAGTCCGTCAGGGTTGAAACTTTTGGTGCAAAGTTTCAACCAATGAGTTGTTGTATCCTGGGAAGCAGTTGCTCACGATTCTAGCATCCAGTGGGAGAGCAATAATGCTTCAAGGAAAGCGTCCAACGCGCCTCAACTACACCCTACAGTTTGATTGTTTTGATTCATTATTTATCAATTGTTTGACATGTTGTTAAGCTCATTTATATTATGTCGGGGAATTTTAGGGTTATAAGCATAAACCTATTTGGGTAATCTACCCAAATGATATAAGGAGATTCGGGATAAATTTCAGCATAATTGGGTGTTGAAGTCAGATTTGATCGCGGACCATGCACATTTTATCATGCGTCCGCAGTCGCTAAAATGTACATGGTCCGCGGTAGTAAACTGCCCTATGTCCGCGGTTACATGGGACAACTTTCTCTGAGAGGAGCGCGCGTGACGTGCACTTAAACACATCCAAACGCGGTCGCTAATGTACATGACCCGCGGAGCTAAAATGAACTACGTCCGCGCGGCATATGGAAATAGAGTCACGACTGTTTGGCCGAGATAAAACCTTTCTTCACGCCCGATCAATTCCTCATTTTGAACGCTGTAGATTTTCACACGCAACTGAATGTGATAGAATCTCTTTGGTGAAAAAATATTCTTAAAGACCGGTAAGACCGGGTCGAACCCAAAGGAGCAAGCCAAGCACATGCACTATATGAGATTGTGTTTCCGTTCGGCTATTCTAAATAAAAAATGTATAAAGTGTGTGTACCTAAATCCTAAATGGCAAGTAATTAGAGATAGGATAGATAAAAGGATTTTCGAGGGGTTACTGCCCTCCTTGGCATTTCCCATTGATCACATACACAATATTCAGGCATTTCATGGTAGTCAAATAGTTTTGAACCTAGTTTAGACTAAGGTAGACCAACTTCCGTGTGAATCTATTCTTAGCCAAACCTTCTTAACTCAAACCTCACTCAATCGAGATTGTTGGTTCATTCTATAGCATTTATCATCCTTGAAACACCTCCCAAGGTGATAAATGCAATAAACATAAGCACTAGTTCACTTCAATCCCGTAGAAATGATCATATTCACTACATCCAAACATTTCCTAAGGTCCATCGATTCTTAGGTCGAGTTTTAAGATCAATATGTTACTTAGGCATTTCATCAAACACTTAGTGGCATGTCATATATGGGACTAAGTGCATAGTGGATATGAATTTAACACCATTCGATGGGATTAATTGATGATTCGCTTAATGACCAACTCCAATGAATCAAACATTCAATCCTAGTCAAGCATCCATATCCTAAGGTTCACTTTAATGATTAAGATATAGATCATTTTCTCCATCCTAGAACTATTCCCTAGCTCTCTCAAGTCATAGGTTCAAGTTTTAGTCTAAGTTGTCACTTAGGCACTTTAACAAACACCTAGAGTGCATAACATTTCATAACACAAGAGAAAATGAAATCAACAATCAATCATATGAATATCAATGTATATCTGTGATCAAAGAGTACTAAGGAGGGTTGTAGCACCCTCAAAACACAAGAACTACTCGCACATCATCATGTTACATGTTTTCAATACAAATCAACAAGGGGGAGAAAAGATGAGTAGAGAAAACCCAAGTGGTAGATAGTGAGCAAGCTCTAGAATTCTTCCTTGGTCTTCTACCTTCTCCCCAAGCAAACCTTTGATGATGGTGAGTCTTCCTTGGCCCTTTTCTCACACTTTCTCTCTAAAAACCACCACCCTTTGTTCAAAACCCTCACTTTCTATTTATAGACTCGGCTGAAAAACCCTAATGTAACAGGTCCAACCAGTCGGCTGGCCTGACGCCCGATATCCAGCTTGTGGCCCTTGGTCTTCATATGCTCTGTGTAGGCATCCTGCCGACCGGCTAAAAATTTTCTTCGACGAGCATTCTGACAATTGTTCTCCCGCCGACAGGTTGGACTCTCAGCCGACCGACTCAAGGTGGGAGGTTGCTGAGCACTCTGAAGTGTATCACCAGCCGATCGACTCGAGGTGGCCTGTTGCTCTTATTGATGTTCCCTTAAGTGGCATATATTTGGCAAAACGTAGCTTAGACAGTTCGAGCAGGTGTTCAGGGGGAGTTTGAACATATCCTAGTACTCATACACAGCGTGGATAAGACGCAAGGATATTTCCCGGAAGATATTGGACTACGAAGATCTCGTCAAATTGAAGGCGGCCAGCAACTTATTCGAGCAATAGATATTCGAATGAATATTTACATTAAGGCGGCAAAGCTTACTTGGGCAAGAAGACTTCGGATAATCTTCCAACCGATTCAAAAGATATACATCAAATATCTAGGAATATTTCCTAAATATTTGATGGGATTATCTTGTGCGAATTAGAGTTTCGTCCAAGCATATAAATACAATGCTAGGACACCCTTATTCGTCATCGCTTCAAAGATAAACTACACACGAGCATATCCTGTTGATTGGAGAAGAAGAAAGCGACGGCCGGTTGTGTTTTCTCATTGGAAATACATCGGTGCAAGTGCAGTCTGCTCAAGTGCTACACAGACTGCCTGAAGCGTATCAACTGACGCACACAACAAAGGTAAACAAGCTTTTGAGAGAAAGCATCCGAGCTTCTGGAGAAGGTCGAGAATGTTCGGACAGAAGGGCTGAACGAAGGGGATCGAGGGGAATTGCGGTGAACCTTGGTTGCAAATCTGAGAGACGGAGTATTGAGGTTAGGCCATTACAAGGTGTAAGTGTAAGTCCCTGTGTAAACCCTATACTCGTAATAAAGATTTGCTGTCCCTTTTTAGGTTGTGGGAAACCCCCCAGAGTAGGCGGAGCCGAACTGGGTTATCAGTCTATGAGTTCTACTGCTTTCGTCTATTTGCTGAACTGTTGTGATACGAGTTCAAACTCTGTCTTGAACTGTTAGCTGAACTGTTGTGCAAAAGAGTTCAAGGTCTGTCGCAACTGTACCCTGGACACAAGCTTGAACAGGGGATATAATTTCAATTGGTATCAGAGCAAACACTCGACACACTGAGTGGGATCCTGAACTGTTCAAGATGACTCTGAAGGAAGGACAAAGCATCACCAGACCCCCACTACTCGAAGGATCGAACTATGCCACCTGGAAGCCTGATGGACCATAATTGTATGAATCATAAACACAGTTAAACCCACCAAATTAGACTCTTTGTCTATTTAACTATTGCTTGTTAGTTCTGATATTTATCTACAGGGTATTTTGGAGTCTAGAGAGAATACAGGCTAAGGAGGAGTTTTTACGCTGAAAATATATTACGAGTCATTCCAAGGTCACGACCAGATGCCAACTAAAGAAATCTCATGATCCTGACTTAGAATCACTCAAACATGCTTAATCCATCGACATTTGGACAAGAACGCAATGCAAAGGCACCGAGCCCGGTAAAGGCCAAACAAGGGCAATTTCAGCCGATTTGGGATTTCGACCATGTTCCAAGCAGAATTTGGCTTAGGTTCCTTCTTGAGATCATCTTAGAATGACATTTTCATTCAGAATACACTCTCCAAAATCCAATAAGCTCCGGTCAAATTTCGGTCAAACCGATGGCTTTTTGGAGACAAATATCTCATTCCACTCAAACTCTCCCCTCCACCTCATAGCCGCCGGCGGCTTTCCTCCTCCCCCATGTGGCTTCATCTCCTCGCTCCTCCATCCATCTTGTGACAAGTGTTGCCATCTCCTCCATCCTCCATGCCTATAAATAGAACCCTCCTTCTCCATTGTAAATCATCCCATTATGCCACAATACACAAGTTAGCGAGAGAAGCTCTCACTTCTCTCTAGAGTTTGGGCACAATCATGTAATCTTACTTTGGAATCAAAGCTTGATCCTTGGCGCTTCTAACGGTTTTTGTAAGTCTTCGCTTATTTACTTTACTGTCTTTTAAGTACTTTACTTTTCAACGCACTTAGCTATGATGTCCTATGCCATGAATAGTCGTAGCTAGACCTTTTATTCGGTTGAAGGGGTGTAGTTATATCATAAACTGTTCTAGACTCTATGCTTAATGCTACTTAGTGTTTCAAAACTTGTTCTATGTGCCATATATTAGGCCAGAACTTCCGAGGTTGAGTGGATGCTTGAAATGGCAAAACTCTTCCGTGGGGGTTCGTGAACATACTCGGGTAAGTGGATGCTTGAAATGGCAAAGCTTATCTGAGGAGTTCGACCTCTTTTAAACACCATTGGTTTTGATCGGAAATGACGGATCAATGGATGCACATAGGCTAGTATACCTTGAAATGGGGTGCTAGTCTAAATAGAACAAGTGCTCTACGACCTTGAAATGGGCTAGACAGTGTGTGCAAATCGAGCGCTTGAAATGGCCTTGATACACTTTTGAACACTTAGTAGGATCATTAAGGGTCAATGATGAACGATGATATGATATGAAACCCCTAAACCGAATCCTTTCCTTACAGTCTATTATCAACTATTGTAATTTACTTTCAGTTCTCAAAGCACACTTAAACCCAACCCCAATCGCATTTAATTTCTGCATAAGCTTCATTAAAGAACAACTAATCCACACTGACTCTCTTGGGTTCAACCCCTACTTACCACTTGCTACCCAGTAGTAATGTCGCGAGTAGCGGACTTATAAATTTATTCTTGACGTTTGCACACGACGACTGTGCATCCATCAAAATTGGCGCCGTTGCCGGGGAGTTGTGAATCGGAATAGTTGTTCTATTTTGTTTTTTGTTTTACCATGCAATTCACTAAGTCTTACTACTACGGAATGGAGCCTTGGAACAATGAGGAGTTTTCCCCACCACCCTTCGAACTTGAAATCCGCGAGAAGATCAACAACATAGAGCAATCCCGGGACAAAACTTTGGACGAGTACTTGGCGTACTTTGACTCCATTGTGACGAGCTGCCCGCACCATGGATTCACCAACCACGATCTTCTTCAAAGGTTTCTCAATGGGATGATACCACAAGAGTGGAATTGGCTAAATGATGCAGCGGGAGGCTCGGTGAACAACTTAGACATGGATGATCTTTGGAACTTAATAGATGATTTGGCCGCAAGGTCAAGACAAAGAAAAGATTAGGCCATGCGGCGCGAAGAACTGGACAACACGATGCACCAAATCAGGGCCAAAACTGAGTTATGGGCAGCAGAAAACGAGGTGGCAGCTAGCACCCAGCAATTGGCCGCAGACATACAGCAATTGAGTGCCTCGATGCACCAATTCACGGCCGAAACTGAATCATGGGCAATAAAAAGGACGGCAGAACCCGAGGAGCCGGAAGAGAATGAGGACCAACAGATGACCGAAGAAGAACCAGCCAAGACATACCCGGACCTCAATGACGAGTTGCCCATATCAGACCCATACCTCAGTATGATTGCCTCCGGAGACCATATGAATAACGAGGATGAGGACCCATGGTTGCCTGAAGAAGAGCTCCATTCAGATTATCCCTGGGAGTTAGAAGAAGAACTGCCCAAATGAGGCCCGGTCCTTATCACCAATCCATCCGAGGAAATCACAGTCCTAACTGCCGAGCCAACAGAAGTCCCGAACCTCACTGCCGAAGCGGCCGAAGAAATCAAGCCAGGCCCGGTCCTTGCGCTCGGAGTACCCAAGAAAGTCCCGGACCTCATTGCCGAACTGTCCGAGAAAGACCTGGTCCTCACTGTCGGAGCACCTGAAACAGAACCAGTCCTCATGGTCGAAGTGCCCCAACTTAACCCTTCGTGTTTTATGCCGATCATAGCCACCAAAGATCATATAATCAATGATGATGAGGTGCACGGGGAGTTAGAGGAGGAGCATAAGCCAAAAAAGCCGACAAAGGAACTCTCACTCGTCATAAGCCAAGGGAAACCGCCTGAAAACTAACTCGTTCCAAGACAACCATCCATCACTGCCATAATGAAGAGGATTGGCAGAGGCGCATGCTTAATGTCGCCTACATTTAATGGCACAAAACAAAACTTCCAAACTCGCAAAGGTGCCAACTATTCAAACATGAAGAAGCGGCAAAGACATGGGCCGAAAGAATGGAAACCCGGAAAGAGTAACAAGCAAGCACGACTCATTGGACCAGCAGCTATGGTCAAAGAGGCCTCACCCTCTCGGAGCAAAAGGGCAGCCGAGAAGAAATTCGATCTCAAGCACCCATGGGATCCCTACTTATGATCCAGGAATGAGGTATCGTCGAGCCAATGACGTTAAACAAAGGCACTGGTCGGAAGGTAACCCGACACCTATCTTACTTTCAGTCATTTAATTTCGGTCATTTAGTTTTTTCATTCTCACCTTTCCTGTATATATTTGCTTGCATGACTTTTGAACTAATCCGTGCTATGAGGCACGCCTTCGTTCAAAAGTGTGGGGTGAGAACCGCCTTTGTACATAACATGTTTTTTCTTTTTCCTTTTTCCTTAATTTTATCTTTTTGAAAATATGAACTCGAGAATGTGAAAAAGATAGATCATAATTCATGCAATAACCTTGTGAAAATTTAACTGTTTAAAAACTTAGAATGTAACTTCTCATTTGTCCCTTTGTGCTGAGATAAACAGGGGATGTGGAGTTGATAGAAAATGCCCTAGAGAGGCTTGGCAAGCAATCAAAGGACTGAATTTCGCTATATGGTTTTCGAAGTCAGTGGAGGCTGCACTTCGGGTTTTAGTGAAGATTGAAGTCATCTCCGCCATGCAGTGTTTATGCAAAAAGAAAAAAGGGGGGACGGGAATCAAACCGTCCTATCTCTAGTCAGAGTAGCCGGGAAAATAAATGAGCGACACTAATTTTTGACCCGCGCGAAACGGCAAGGATGAGAGAGAGCGGGGAGGTATTTCCATATGCTTGCGGGCGACGATTGGACCTCCCAAAAAAGGCTTGAGAAAATGGACTAGCAAGCCACAAAAAGGCAAAAGCTCAGAGAAGCAAATCAAGAGGCCAAAGGCCCAAAGTTATGAAGGTTTTAACCGAACAAAAAGTGAAGTACTCAAAGAGTCAAATCAAAGGCCAAATGCCGATTCACTACAAAAGCTGTCCCTCGCCAAAAGAAAATCAAAGACCCAACCATTGAAACCCGAACCGAATCACGTGCTAGAGAAAGCTACAAGAAAACCATATAGTGCGAGACGGTCCCGAGAATGCATTCCAGGAGCCTAAAAAGGGCTATCTCCCGAAACATCCAAAATGATTTGCATCTCAGCACAAAGGTACAAGTATTAAGTTTCTTCTATTTATTTACACGGTTTAATTTGGTAATAAGTAGTAATGCATGAATTAGGATAAATCTAGTCTCACAGTCTCACTTTCATATTTTAAAAGTTTACTTAGATAGTGGGCCGCCCTTTAATAGCATTGTTCGGGACGAACAACTAAAAGTGGGGGGTGATCTGATGGACCATAATTGTACGAATCATAAACACAGTTAAACCCACCAAATTAGACTCTTTGTCTATTTAACTTTTGCTTGTTAGTTCCGATATTTATCTACAGGGTATTTTGGAGTCTAGAGAGAATACAGGCTAAGGAGGAGTTTTTACGCTGAAAATATATTACGAGTCATTCCAAGGTCACGACCAGATGCCAACTGAAGAAATCTCATGATCCTGACTTGGAATCACTCAAACATGCTTAATCCATCGGCATTTGGACAAGAACGCAATGCAAAGGCACCGAGCCCGGTAAAGGCCAAACAAGGGCAATTTCAGCCGATTTGGGATTTCGACCATGTTCCAAGCAGAATTTGGCTTAGGTTCCTTCTTGAGATCATCTTAGAATGACATTTTCATTCAGAATACACTCTCCAAAATCCAATAAGCTCCGGTCAAATTTCGGTCAAACCGATGGCTTTTTGGAGACAAATATCTCATTCCACTAAACTCTCCCCTCCACCTCATAGCCGCCGGCGGCTTTCCTCCTCCCCCATGTGGCTTCATCTCCTTGCTCCTCCATCCATCTTGTGACAAGTGTTGCCATCTCCTCCATCCTCCATGCCTATAAATAGAACCCTCCTTCTCCATTGTAAATCATCCCATTATGCCACAATACACAAGTTAGTGAGAGAAGCTCTCACTTCTCTCTAGAGTTTGGGCACAATAATGTAATCTTACTTTGGAATCAAAGCTTGATCCTTGGCGCTTCTAACGATTTTTGTAAGTCTTCGCTTATTTACTTTCCTGTCTTTTAAGTACTTTACTTTTCAACGCACTTAGCTATGATGTCCTATGCCATGAATAGTCGTAGCTAAACCTTTTATTCAGTTGAAGGGGTGTAGTTATATCATAAACTGTTCTAGACTCTATGCTTAATGCTACTTAGTGTTTCAAAACTTGTTCTATGTGCCATATATTAGGCCAGAACTTCCAAGGTTGAGTGGATGCTTGAAATGGCAAAACTCTTCCGTGGGGGTTCGTGAACATACTCGGGTAAGTGGATGCTTGAAATGGCAAAGCTTATCTGAGGAGTTCGACCTCTTTTAAACACCATTGGTTTTGATCGGAAATGACGGATCAATGGATGCACATAGGCTAGTATACCTTGAAATGGGGTGCTAGTCTAAATAGAACAAGTGCTCTACGACCTTGAAATGGGCTAGACAGTGTGTGCAAATCGAGCGCTTGAAATGGCCTTGATACACTTTTGAACACTTAGTAGGATCATTAAGGGTCAATGATGAACGATGATATGATATGAAACCCCTAAACCGAATCCTTTCCTTACAGTCTATTATCAACTATTGTAATTTACTTTCAGTTCTCAAAGCACACTTAAACCCAACCCCAATCGCATTTAATTTCTGCATAAGCTTCATTAAAGAACAACTAATCCACACTGACTCTCTTGGGTTCGACCCCTACTTACCACTTGCTACCCAGTAGTAAAGTCGCGAGTAGCGGACTTATAAATTTATTCTTGACGTTTACACACGACGACTGTGCATCCATCAAAGCCCATGATGAAATCCTTCCTGAAATCTCTAGATGAAAAGGCATGGAAGGCTATTCTGAAAAGGTGGACGGAACCCATGATGAACAACCTCACTGGAGAACCGATCGCAAAACCAGAACCACTGTGGACAGAAGAGGAGGACAAAGCGTCTATGGGAAACTCAAAGGCTATGAACGCAATTTTCTCGGTAGTAGATGAAAACGTCATGAAGCTAATCATCAACTGTGAAGTGGCCAAGGAAGCATGGGATATCCTCCAAACAGCCTTTGAAGGTAAAGACAAAGTTCGCAACTCTCGCATGCAAGCTGTCACAACCAGGTTCGAAGAGATGAAGATGAAAGAGAGTGAAACCATCACTGAGTACAACACCAGAGTTCTGGAACTGTCCAACGAGGCGTCTGCTCTCGGAAAACCCATTGATGAAGAAAGATTGGCCAGTAAAGTCCTGAGATCACTCCCTCCTAGGTTTGCCATGAAGGTCACGGCCATAGAGGAAATGCACGACATTGCCAAACTGAAACTGGACGAGCTGATGGGTTCTCTCAGAACCTACGAGATCAATCATGATTTCCAACCTGGGGAAGTGAAGGGAATCGCCCTCAAGGCAGACATGTCTGAAGACAAACAGGATGGTGGCTGCACTACTGAACAACTGGCCATGATGGCTCAGAATTTTGGCAGAATGGTGCGGGAAATCAACAGACGTGGACCAGAACAGGGACAACCTTCATCAAATAGCTTCCGAAACTGGAAACCTGACAGGTCAAGATCTAGAGACCTGAGACAAGACTCCTCTGACAAAGGAAAGGAAGAAATTCAGTGCCATGAATGCAAGGGGTTTGCACACATTGCCTCCCAATGTGCAAATACACTCATGAAGAAGAAGGCAATGGTTGCTAGCTTCAGCGACAGTGAGTCAGACGAAGAAAAAGGTGAGACCACAAATTTTGTGGCCTTTGTCACTACTCTGGGTGAGTGCAGCGACACAAGTGAAACAGTTCCATCACAGTTGGAACTCCCAAGTGAAGATCTCTCAGACAGTGACAATGAAGAACTCACGCAGGATTCTCTGGCTCAGACATATAAAGATCTATATGAGAAGTGGCTACTTCTGATCAAGATCAACAAGAAGCTAAATGACACAGTTGCCAGCGTCACTATGGAAAAAGAAAAGATCTGGCAGGAGGTCGAGATACTGCTTACACTAAAGGTAGAACTGGAAGGTACAATTGTCTCCCTGAATTCTCAACTGGATGAGATGAACCAGGAAAGATTGGGTCTTCTTGCTCAGAGAACAGAACTCTTGGGGACTGTCTCCTCACTGACAGTCGAAATAGAGAAGGACCGAGACACTCATCCTGCAGGCATGACGGGACTAAGGAAAACCATCACAGATCTGAAGCGTAAAGAGGTGTTCCAACTGAGGAGAGTAGAACTGCTGGAACTCCAGCTAGAATCTGAAAAGATGGATCACTCAGACACTAAGAAGGAGCTCAATCACCTCAAACAGTCGGTAAGGATGCTAAACTCTGGCACTAACGACTTAAATGATATTCTCAGATCTCAGAGGTTGGAATCTGGACATCGAGGCCTGGGGTTTAGAAAAGAAGGTACCTCCAAAGGCAGCTCGAGTGTTAAAGCAAGATCAGTGTCTGAACACCTGCCAGAACAGAAGGTGAGACAGCACCCCAGACAGAAAATAGACTTGTCCCAAGATCAGTCCAAAGGAAAGAATCGAGCTGATCACAAGGAGACGCATGGAACACTCGGTGGTGGAAAGACCCGCAGATCAACCGTCCATAACCGTGACTACTCACCAGTGACGCAAATGATAGATCGACGCACTTGCTGGTACTGCAATCAGATAGGAAACATCAAGATGAAGTGTCGCATGTTTCTTGCGGAACGACGTGCTTTCCAACAACGGACCACACCACGACAGAAACAAGTTTGGGTTCAAAAGGCAGACAAAACCGTTTGCATGGTGGCCTGCTACTCCTCAAGCTACATAGCGCAAGACTATTGGCTCTTCGACAGTGGATGTTCCGCCCACATGACTAGGTAACTCTCAATATCTTACCCATATTAGACCTGTTGAGCAGATGTGGTTTGTCACCTTCGGGGATGGTGGCAAGGGTCAGGTGATCGGTTGTGGGACATTGATGGTTCCGTATCTCCCTGCACTCAAGAACACCCTCCTTGTCAAAGGACTGACTAGGAATCTTATTAGCATCAGTCAACTGTGCGACGATGGACACTATGTGTCATTCTCTAGCTACTCATGTCTTGTACTAGACCAGAATGGTGATACTCCGATGAAAGGAAAAAGGGATGCCAACAACTGCTACACTATTAGGATGGGTCTGACGGAATCAATGAACTACGAGAGCCATGGCCAGCACCCTACTTGTGCAAACAATCAACATAGTTTTCTGCGAGGGGGAGTGGATAAGACCTTGCACACAAGATCTGATTGGAGATGCGCACAAATCCATGTTGCCGGGTGTCCCAGGAAACTGTTGAATCAGAAGGTGTCACAGTTACGGAAGGAGTTCGTACACTGCCCACAGAAATGTGCCTGGAGCCATACAAGAAAATATGAAAGCTCACAGAAGATGATAACTCTGAGGCAGCATACCTTTGTCAACCCCTATGGCAGGTCACGGAGTGGAACACCCAGATCCCCAGGGGGTCTATGTGGTGTCAACCACTAAAAGCATCCGACGGTGGTCAGTCATAGTCGAATCTCCAGCTGAACAGTTGGACTGACCACCTAATAAAGAGAGCTGGAACAGAAGGTACATCGCGTGAAAACTAATTTTTTTTTGAATATTCTCGAAGATTTTTCCTGCCGTTATTTGAATCAAGGGTTGTCCAATTTGGGAAGTTGAAAAGGCCGGAGGATACTTTTGAAACACAAAAACAGTTGAGTGAGTTCAATTGTCTTCTCTCTCTCGTCCCCAAAACCCTAAAGAACGGCAACTTCTCTCTCAATCGTTTCCCCCTCCGCAACGATGGTAAGCACCAAAAAGTCAGCAAAATCCGGCGTCAAATCCGCTGAGAAGAACAAAGAGAGCATGCAGTCTTCAAAAACTCTAGCGGCAAAATCCAAAAATCCAAAATCGAAAGCTCCGACAGTGAAAAAGGCGTCGCCTTTACAATCCGCTACCGAATCTTTGGCCCAAGAGAAGAAGTCTTCCGCTGAAATCCCTCAGTCAACCACGGTGGACTCGACTGTCACATTAGATGCCGGTTCATCTCAAAAAGTTTGTCCCCAATCTGAGGTATTTCCAACTGTTCCTTCAGTTTCTGTAAATATTATTGAAAAGATTGTGGACGTTGAGAAGGTTGTTAAGTCAGTTGACGGTGATAAAGCCAGTAGGGCTGTAATTGGTGATAATGGTGGAAAGGATGTTAGTGGTGTTAGGGCTGTTGGTGTTGAATCCAGCAGGGCGGTGCTTGGTGGTGATGATAGAAATCGTGAGAGTGGTAAGGCTGTGGCGGTTGACGAAGCCGGCAGTGCGGTTATTAAAAAGAAGTCTGTCAAGAGTGTGGAAGAAGAGGAACCCAGCAAGGGGGCTGGAGGCTCAGGAACGTGGAGGGAAAAGATCTTTGCCACAGGATACATTCCTCTGAAGGCTGGTCGCAGGAAGACGATTAAGCGGGCTAGTGACTCCCCCAGGAAATACCTAGCCCAGATCTATGCCACTCGAGGTAGAAAGATTGCAATGTCAGATGAAGAAACAGAGAAGTTTATTAAGTCCTCGGGGAGGAGGAACTTGGTGATTAGTGATGCTGATCCGTCTGAGAACCAAGGAGCAATTACTGAAGAAGGTTCTGGTTTGCATGCCGAGGCTATGGCAGAAGAGATTAATCCATCAGGGAAGACTGATGCATTGAAAGAATCAGACCCAGCAGAAAAGGATAAGGAGTTGGAGAAGTTGTTCAAAGACATTGATGATGTCATGGAAGACCTGGAAAAGGAGAAGGATCGGGAAGTGGCAAGTCCAGAGGATGCCCATCATGATCAGGCTGTTGGGGCAAAAGATTCTGATGCAGAAAAAGCTACAAGTGTTCCACCTATGGAACCAAGTGTTCAGTCTGGTGTTGAGACTGGAAGAGCTGCAGAGAAAGCTGCAAGTGGTTCAACTGTGGAACCCTCTGTTCAGACCAGAGCTCAAATAGCACCAGCTCCAGAGGAAGGTGTGCGTAACCTGGCTGTTGAAGCAGAAGAGTCTGCTACTGAAAAAATCACAAGTGTTCCAACCGTGAAACAAAGTGTTCAGACTGAAGTTGATACTGGAGTAGTTCCAGAGACAGTAATGAGTGAAGAGACAATAGCACTTCAAGATGATCGTCGTAGGGATCATTTGGAGGAAGATGGTCCATCCATTCGTAAGGATGCCTCTATGTCAGCAGCAAAAGGTGTTACCCTTTCAGAAGATGACCAAGACAGTGTTCCCCTTGTCAATCTCAAGAGGACAACGAAGGGGAAGGAAAAGAAAAAGGTAGCCTTTGCTACGACTACAAAGGAACCAGCTCAGAAGGTTGCTGAAGTCAGCAGTGGTGCAGGGGGAGCTGGCTCTTCCAAGAAAAGGAAGCGCGTTGCTGCAGTTCCCATCTCTGAATATGCTGGGAGATGTGAAGTCCTAGCCCCTGAATCTGAGGCTGTCCCAGTGGGTAAGGTCAAGAAAGGAGTGTGGTTCGTGACTAAAGAAGCTGCGTTGAAATGGGATTGTGTGCTGAAAAGGAAAATTATACCTGAGAGACTGCTGGATGCGTCCAGTTACAAATGGAAGGAAGTGGTTGAGGTGCTTAAAGAGTCGGATCTATTCTGGACGTTGGACAGATGCAAGCCGTTCAACGAACAGCTGGTGCGTGAGGCCATGGCAAACTTGCCTCCAAAGTTTGGGGTCATTGGAGAGGCAGAGTATGGGGTCTTCTATGTTAGAGGAAAAAGGATCAAGATTGATCCAGAGCTGATCAATGTATACTTCTCCATGGACGACCCAGCTGTTGATGAAGAAGAATCCAGCTTTGAGAAGATAGTGAGCACCGTCACTGCAGGCTCTGTCCAGTGGAGGCCTGAGTCAGTTGTGCATACAGCGGATCTGTCTACATTCTATTCAATGCTGTTTTTTATAGATGTGTTCAACTGGAGGCCGTCTGCTCATCGCTCCATTGTCAACAAGGACATGGCCCAACTGATTTATCAGATAGGGAACAAGCTGAAGTTCAACCTGGGCAGAATAATGTTCACACAGATTGCTGAACATGCTACATCGATGAGAACTCTGCACCAGATCTGCTTCCCATCTTTGAATTATGAGCTGATCATCCATCAAGCTCCAGATTTGAAGGCCTCGCCTGACCATCTCACAAAGGCACCCAGCAAGTTCATTGTCGACCACAAGTTGTTCAAAGGACATCATGTGAACGATCTCAAGAAGGAGAATCAGAAAGGAAAGGGTGCTGCGGAGTCAAGTCGAGGGGGGGGCCAGGATGGGCCGGGATGAGAGGAGTCAGCTGCTCAGGGACCTGAATATAATCATCGAAGTGGACAAGGAGCAACGCAGGCAGATCAACAAGCTTGCTCGTGCCCTCAGCTTCCCGAGTGACGATGAGTCCGAGACTACAGCTTCTGAGGATGATTCAATTGAAGAGACATCTGTATGAAGGCTAAACAACTCCCAGACGTCCTTATCCATTACATACTTCCTGGGTGCACGAGCTAAGGTGGGAAATGGGAGGGGCGCACTGTCGCTAGAATTCCCGATCGCTGGGACCGCGTTAGATCCATTTTGCTCGGGTGCAGGCGCTGAATCCGTGTCGCGCGCTTCGGTTGCGTCGGGCGCGCCCGGTACCCGATCCTCGGTTGCGTCCGGACCTATCGCGCCGAACGCCTCGCGTTCCTCTTGCTCTTCTTCGGGCACTGACGGGTGCTCCTCCTCGTCTACTTCTGCTGGGTCCTCGACCACTCTTCCCGAGCTCCTTAGCGTCGCGGCGCTCACATTTCCCTTAGGATTTTGTACAGTTTGCGAGGGAAGTCTGCCTGGTTCGCTTGCTAGCTTGGTGACTGTGGTATCGAGCCGGGTGATTGTCGTGCTCAGCCGGGCCACCTGCTTGCCCAGGTCCCGTACTTCTCTGTCGGTCTTGGCCTGATGCTGGACCAGTTCCTTCATCAAAGCTTCGAGCGACCTGCCCGACTCTTGGTTGCTTGGACCAGCCTTGTTGTAGTTCGGGCGGTTGTGGTAGTGGCTTGGGCCGCCTTGCTGGTACTGGACGGGCCCGTTCTGCTGATATTGACGCTGGGGTACCCGATAGATGCCTGGATTCGCCTGTGGCGCGCCTTGCTGCGCGTGATGCGTCTGATGTGCCGGCTCTCGTGGTGCGTCGTTTCTCCAGTTCCGCTCGGCAGGAGCTTGCCCATATGGTCGATTCGGCCCTACTCGGTTATTATTGTAATTGCTCTGCCCGCCTACCGCATTGACCTCTTCCTGGTCCTCCTCGAACAAGGTCGGACATGCGTCCGTCTTATGGTCCGCCGAGCCACAGAACTCGCAAGGCTTTACCACGACCGGATATCTCCTTATCAACTGAGCCATCATTTCCTTGATCTGTTTAATCTCTTCCCCCATTGGATTTACCGGGGCCTCGGCCTTAGCCACACTCTTAGATCGAGAGAACTCCTCGTTCCTCGTGGTCTCCTCACGAAACCTAGCATTTTCAGCCACCTTGTTGATCAGATCTTTTATGCCTCTCAATGGCAAACTCATCATGGTGCCTCCAGCCGAGGCGTCCAAAAGCATCTTATCGAGCGGACGAAATCCATCTAAAAGGTACTCGAGTATTAGCTTTTCAGGTAACCCGAGGTTGCAACAACTCTGCTCAAGCCTATTGAATTTTTCTAAGTAGTCGTACATGGATTCGTTCAGCCCTTGCTTGATTTCCTGGAGCTGTTTCCTCACTTGCATGGCTCGACCAGCCGGATAGTATTTGTTCAAGAATTTGGCTTGCATTTGAGCCCAGGTCTGAATGCTTCCGGATGGCAGGGCCAAGAACCAGTCATTCGCCGCGTCGACCAGCGAGAAGTAGAATGCCTTGAGCTTGAAGTCCTCAATTTCCACTCCATGGGGTCGTAGATTTTGGCAACTGCCATGAAAACACTGGAGATGCAAGGTCGCTGACTCGCCTGGTGTGCCCGAGAACTTCGGCAGATGGTGCACGATGGACATGTTGATCGCAATGTTATCGAGTTCGGGTCCTTCGTAAATACACCACGGCTGGTTGCGAAAGTTCGGAGCCGACAGCTCGCCCATCGTTGGCTCGCGATACGCGTCTTCTTCGAAGTATTCTTCGCGCGCGGGTGCGGGATGCGGGGCGCGTTGCGCGGGCGCTGGAGGCTGACGCGGGGCTCGCCTTGGAGGGTTGTGCTGGTCCGCGCCGATGCGAATCTCGGGCGCGACTCTTCGACGTGCTGCTTCTCGCGTGGCCCGGTTATGCTCGCGAATGAGTTGTTCCGGGTTATCAAGGTATGGAAGCGGGTCCTCCTGAATTTCTTCGAACGGATTGACTTGGTCATCATCCCCATTGTCGTCCACTCGGCTCCCCGCATGCGACATGGTGCGGTGTAAAGGGTGTGCGAGCGACTAGATGGAACAAGGAAGAAAAGAACTAAGAACAACTTCACCAATGCCTAATCTCCCCGGCAACGGCGCCAAATTTGACAAGGCGTCGTTAGGACCTTGCAAATTAATATTTATAAACTCCTCGCTATTGGCCTACTAAGGGTTAGTATGGCGGCAAGTAAGGGTCGAACCCAAGAGAGACCAATCAGTTACTTGTTGTTCTTTGGAAAGGGAAAAGAAAATGAGTAAAAACGATTGGGTGTTTTGTAGGGTTGAAGGGTTTGAACTGAACTGGTTACTTAATGAGCGAAACATCCAACCTAGGGATTCTTTTATTGTGGTTTAGTTATCATTGGTCCCAACCCCAGTTTTCCACCTATAATCGCTCGGATCATCGCATCACATGGAATGTGCATTTGGAGAGAGTCTAGCTCCCCTTGAGGCGTGAACCCCTTGGATATCGTTGCAAAAATAGGCGAAGAACTGGCTCAACACTCCCTTGCGTCTATGAGTGGGATTACCCCCATTTCGAGCGGTAATCTAAGGCAAGACTATTTCAAGCGCTTGCGCCACCCATCCATGTCCATTTCAAGACCATGGAGTCCTAGTTCTAGCAAGTCCAATACTCCGTTTCAAGACGTATTGTACTTGGTGCTACGGTTGATCTCACGTTTCAGATACAACCAACGGTTTTAATGAAGGACTAGGCAACTCTACCAGACCTTGCCATTTCAAGTATTAGCTTGGTTTCGTTGCCTTCGTCTGGATCGAGTTACTCGACCAAGTTTGCCATTTCAAGCCTCCCTTGGTCTCGTACTCCAATCGATAATAGCACTAGAACTAGCAGACGCAAGGATGCATTGAGGATGGAACCTCAAACTTCCCCACAATACTCAAATCCCTAGATCGGATTGAGGGGTTTAGCTACTAGCACTCATTGGAGAGAATGCAATAGCCATATGAACGAATATTAAAGCAAAAGTAGAAAGTGCGAGGAAAAATGTAAAAGCGCCCAGAAAAATGTGCTGGTGCCTCGAACTCGACTTAGCGGCCAGGCTAGTACCGAAGCGTTCGGTAAAAATCCCGGACGGCGCTATCGAAGGTCGGACGGATGTGCGAGAAAAAATAGTAAAGACGAGCCGAGAAAAGTAAGGACGATCGTGCGAGAAAGTAAGGAACTCCGACCAACTGGCATTCAAGTCTAAGCACAAGTACAAATGAGAGTTTCTTGAGTGAGAAACCCTAGATTTTCGGACGCTTATTCCCAAGACCAAGTGGTCATATTTATAGGGTAAGTACAAGGGAATGTTCTTGGCTTGATGCCCAAGTCAGAGTGGCACAAGGGGCTTGGCAATTGCAATAGGGCCACCGACTTTCTTCCTTGGCCTTGGTGGTCTTGGCCTTAGCGAAATGGAGCTTGGCCAAAGCACACGGCCGATGACGTCAGCCCTCGAAGGACGAGCCGAGAAATGCGAGCGATTCTGACCTTGACTTGACCTTGGCCTTGACCCTTGACCTTGACCTTGACCTTTGAAGAACTTGACTTTTGGTCCCTAGGCCTTGAGTTGCCGGGATGACACGAGGCTTCTCGGGCGCTAGGCTCGGCGTGACATGGGACGCGACACGGCTTTTCGGCACAGGCATCGGGCACTCGGGCGCAGGCGCTGGTGCTCTCGGCAGGGACTCGGCGTTCGACCTTGGAAGCTCGGGCGCGCGCTCGGATGGCCCGGTAGCACCCGTCCTCAGTTCCTCGGACACGCCCGGCCTTGCGCCTGGTTTTCTCGGCAAGTCTTACGGGCACGACATGGGTCCTTTCGGTCGACCCCGGCCTGCTAGGTGCATTTTTGCGTAGGTCACCCTTTTTAGGCCCGATTCCTCTCAAGTCCTCATATTTACCTGAAATGCAAAATAGCATTAACAAGCAACTGTTCGCATGGCTTATCATCCAATATGGTGGGATTAGTTGGCTTAATGAGTTGCATAAATGCGCCTCATCAGCTGCCTCCCGGCGAGCGCCTTTGTTTAACGTCGTTGGCTCGACGGTACCTCATTAGGGATCATAAGTTTGGATCCCATGGTCGTGTGAAGTCAAATTTCTTCCCAACTGCTCTCTTGATCTTTCCAAGGTTTTCATATGGCAGTGGGCTCGGTTCTCCCTTCAACCGGTCTGGTGGCCTTGTCTTTACATCTTTTTGAGGAGGAGGAGATGGCCTTTTGAGCATGGCCACTGATCCATCAAGTCGTGCCCTCTTATTCTTCCATCTCGGCTTCCATTCGAACATCCCATGCCTCGATCGCTTCTTTATGTATGAGTGGATGGCATTCTTGCATGTTTCGAAGATCATAATTTTGCCATCACTCACAAGCGACATCAAGCTTGTCCACATGTTTGATTTCACCTCTAACTCGCCTTGAACATCACCTTTGATTACATGAGTTTCGGTGGTTGTGATCTCCGTAGACAATGAGGGGACAAGTTGGGACTCTTCGGCTAGGAGGATAGGGCATGCCTCAGATGGCTCATCAATGAGGATAGGGTCTTCTTCGGACAGCCCGGAAGTGAGGAAGAGGACGGTCTCGGGCTCGGGTACTAAGACTGATCCGGGTGCCTTAGGCGCAAGAGAGGGTCTGTCCGAGGAAACTGGACCTGCTGGAGGGTCTGATCCGGGCGCCGGGCTCAAGTCTATTGGAATGGATACGGACGCCTGCTGGAAGACCGGGCTAGGCGCAGAAACTGGCATCGAGCCTGAGGCTTTGGGCGTCTGGGACGCGTCCAGGACTGATCCGAGAGCCTGAGACGCGTCTGGTGGAACTAGTCCGTCCGAGGACGTGAAATCGAGTCCGTCCGACAGCGCTGGATCAAGTCTGTCCGAGAGCCCGGTCTGGTCTTCTTCAATCATCAAGGGGTCCTCATCCATTGTGCATCTTCCTTCTCGGTCCCTTCTCATCTCGGACAATATCTTTGATATCTCGGCAAAAGTTCCCTCGGTTTTGGCATGGTCTTGGTACATTGTTTCGACCGGCTCCATCATAAAGTCCTCAAGCGCCTTGTGCTGCTCTTGCCTTAGCCTCGAGTCCTCGATCAAATCATATATTAAGTGCCAAATAGCACTCATGGTTAACTTATAGACCGAGCCTCCTGCTGCCTCATTTAGCCTATCCCACTCATGTGGCATCATTCCACCGAGAAATCTTTGAAGAAGATCGTAGTTAGTGAATCCATGGTGCGGGCAGCTTGTCACAAGGGAATCAAAGTACCGTAAGTACTCATCCAATGTTTCATCCCGGGATCGCACAATGTAGTTGATCTTTTCGCGGATTTCTTGTTGGAAGGATTGTGGGGAACATTCCTCATCGTACCAAGGCTCTCTATTGTAATAAGAGGCCATGGTGAACCAAGAGAATCAAAACAAGAACAAAGAGGGAACAAACAAAAGAACAACTTCACCAACGCACAACTCCCCGGCAACGGCGCCAAAATTTGATGAGCACAATGTCGTAGTGTGCAAATCAACTTTAAATTTATAGTCCACCAACTTGTACTTTACTATAGAATAGTAGAGTGGCAAGTAGGGGTCGAACCCAAGGGAGTTGTAATGGCTACTTTGTTGTTCTTGTAAACAAAAGGTAAGGAAAGTAATGACCGTTTGGGGGGGGGGTTTGGAAACAAGTTAATACTAGTGCATAAAGTAAATGGACGAAATGTAATCAAGCAATGGGTATTCGGTCTAGGGATCCATTGTCACACATTCATCATGGATATCAAATGATCTATTTCACATTTCGTAGAGTGTGGTTGTCCCGGCAAGGGTGACAACCTAAAGTCTTCCGGCAAAGGTAATACACCACGGTCTTAACCGAACTAGGTAGTAGTGTGGTGCCGTAGGCAACCCAAAGCATTTAAGCTCCACTACCTCACTATGCACGGTTTAGACCTTCTAATCCAGTCCTTAGTAGATTGAACAATCCGGCAAAGGTAATGTTCCATCTATGTGTACTATCCATTCTTGCCGCAAAGCATCAAAGGGATATTACAATAGGGGTCATTAGCTTGACTAAGCTTTGTGGCAAGACATCCACTTAGCCAAGCCTTTGATCCGTGGCATGAAGCACAAGGACTAGTGAAATGTAAAATAGCATTAAGGACATGAATCTCAAAATGTGTTGACAATACTATTGTGGCTTATTTATCATTAACCTCTAAAGATCATACTTTGTGTCATGAGTGTGGTTCACTCCATTCCAAGAGATCACCCAAAGTAAGGCCTTTCCAAGCTCTTACACCACCAGAACACAAAGAAGCATTAGGAATAAGGTCTCCAAACCGTGCCACAAAGTAGAATGATCCCCAAACCGAAAATGGAGTTTTAGCCACTCATATCCATGGGAAGGATATGAGAGCTATGGATGGAATGGAAGTACATGAAAGTAAAGACAGTAAAGTAAGTGCAAGAATGTAGATTACAAGAAAGTAAATTGCATAAAAGTAAAGAAGGAGTAGAGAGATGTTGAACTTTCCAATTCCAAAGCTAAATGACAAGAGTAACAACTATGATTTTTAGTGAGATTTTCGAATGTCTATTACATGGGCCAAGGTGCTGCTTATATAGAGATTTGAGGAAGGTTCTAGGTTTTTGAATTGGCTTGGGCTTCAAGTTTGAGTGGCATAAGTGATTTGGCACAAGCAAGACCAAAACCGCCCTAACTCTTTGGCCTTAGGTCCCTTGGCAGCAACGTCTTCTGCTCTGGCACAAGCACACAGAGGGTGACGTCATCACCTTGGGGGACGAGCCGAGGAAGTCAAGGGAAGGTTGACCATTGACCCTTGACCTTGACCTTGTGTTTTGACCCTTTGGAAAGACCATTTTTGGATTTTGAGTTCTAGGTCTCGGGGCTCCGGTTCTGAATAGTTGAGATGATTCTAAGCAAGTTCCAAGAAGGAAGTTTTGCCAGAAAATGCCCGGAGCTAGGTCAAAAGTCATTTTCAAGTTGCGGGGCGCTGGCCGGGCGCGGCCTGGTCCTTCTAGGGCGCGGCCGGGTCCTTCTAGGGCACTCTCGGCCAAAACCGGGACGCGGGCATATTTCCTCGGGCCAAAGTTTCCTAAAGGGTGCCAATTGATGTAAGGACTCCATATCACTTGAAGAATTGGGCGTCATTTGACTTTGGCCCGGCGAAGTCCTTAGATTACTTGAAACTCGGACGCAGGCCTCGGGCACTCGGCGCAGGCCTCAGGCACTCGGCGCAGGCCTCGGGCACTCGGCGCAGGCCTCGGGCACTCGGCGCAGGCCTCGGGCACTCGGCGCAGGCCTCGGGGGCAGGCCTCGGGCGCAGGCCTCGGGCGCAGGCCTCGGGCGCTCGGGCGCAGGTGCATGCCCTGGTGTTCTCGGCAGGGACCCGGGCACTCGGACAAGGACCCGAGCACTCGGACAGGCGCTCGGAGAGAGACCCGGGCACTCGGACAGGCACTCGGACAGGGACCCGGGCACTCGGACAGGCGCTCGGGCAGGGACCCGGGGTCTCTGCAGGGACCCGGGCATTCGGACAGGGACCCGGGCACTCGGACAGGCGCTCGGGCAGGGACCTGGGCACTCGGACAAGGACCCGGGCACTCGGACAGGCGCTCGGGCAGGGACCCGGCTGAGGTCCTTAGGTCCCAACTTGGGTCCTTTGGCCCCAGATGAGGTCCTTAAGTCCCATTTTGCCTCCAAATCACCTTGTGATGCTTTTGTGGCCTAAAATGCCATTGTTAAGCTCATTTCCTTTTTAGACTCCTAAAGGCCCTGAAATCCAAAACGACATTAACAAGTAAATGTTCTCATGATCAAATGTCGTAAATGGTGGGATTTAATGACTTAATGAGTCGTATAAATACGTCTCACCACTCCTCTAGTGCCGCCTCCACGTCCATTTCTGCCCTTGTACTGATGTCTCTTTCTGGGTTTGATGCGGGAAGGCTTGCAATGGGCGTGATGCCGGGATCGTTCTGCACTGAGTCCACTTCCATCGTTGGTGCTTCATCATCAGTTTGGTACATCGGCCCTTGTTTTGTGCTTTCTGCCAAATCGTCTATGAGGCGCCAGGTTTGAGACATGGTTAACTTCATGATTGAGCCTCCCGCTGCATTGTTAAGTCTTTTCCACTCAAGGGGCGTCATTCCAGAAAGAAACCTTTGAATAAGATTGTAGGGTGTGAATCCATGGTGCGGGCAGCGCGTCACAATGGAGTCAAAGTACGCCAAGTACTCGTCCAAAGTTTCGTCCCGGGATTGCTCAAGGTTGAGAATCTTCTCGCGGGTTTCAGGTCGGAGAGATGGCGGGCAAAACTCCTCTAGGAATTTGGTTTGTAGATCCCCATATTCGCCTTCATAAGTTGCACATGAGTAATACCAATCTATTGCCGAGTCAGTTAAAGAAAATTGGAAGCATTTCAGCTTAAATTCCTCTAACGTCTCATTCTCAGGTTTCATGTGGCGGCAGATGTGGTGAAAATGTTGGCAATGAAGCACAGGGTCCTCTTCAATGGTACCTCCGAATTGGGGGAGACAGTCAAGCATTTTAAACATAAGGTTCCTGCCTCCATCATTCCAAGGCTCTATGTTGTAGTATGAAGACATGGCAAATTATGTACAATAGAAAAAAGAACAACTATCCATTTGCTAACTCCCCGGCAACGGCGCCAATTTTGACAGATGCACAGTCGTCGTGTGCAAAAGTCAAGAATAAATTTATAAGTCCGCTACTCGCGACTTCAGTACTGGGTAGCAAGTGGTAAGTAGGGGTCGAACCTAAGGGAATTAGGGGGATAGTTGTTCTTTGAGGAATGTACTAAAAGGGAGCGTGATTTTTGGTGGATTGAGGTTTTAGCGATGAAAAGTCAGTGGTTGGTTGTTGATTTTAGTTTTAGTACAGAAAAGTAAGTGGGTTGGTCGTGATTTTAGTGCAGAAAGTAAAGTACTGAAAGTAAAAGGAGAACACTTACAGCAAGTGGGATGCTTGAAGGATAAGTCTTACGGAGAGTAAGCGGTTGATATTGCAGTTGATATTGAGACTGAAAGTAAAGTGCAGGTGATGTTTTAAGTTAAGGAAAGTATTCGGTTTTAGGGGCCTTGTATCATAGTCTGTTTATCATTGACCTCTAATGATCACACTATGTATTCAAAAGTGTATCAAGGCCATTCCAAGCACTTGATTTGCCACACTGTCTAGTCCATTCCAAGACATAGAGCACTTGTTCTATTTAGACTAATACCCCATTCCAAGGTATATTAGCCTTATGTGCATCCATTTGATCAATCATTCCCGATCAACCAAATGGTGTTTTAAAGAGGTCAAACTCCTCATATAAGTTTTGCCATTCCAAGCATCCACTTATCCGAGTATGTTTACAAACCCCACGGAAGAGTTTTGCCATTCCAAGCATCCACTCAACCTTGGAAGTTCTAACCTAATATGTGGCACATAGAACAAGTTTTGAACACATGGAGGCATTAAGAGTAGGGCCTAAAACATTTTATGACACAAGTACACCCCTTCAACCGAATGAAGGGTTTAGCTACGAATATCCATGGAACAGGACATCATAGCTAAATACTTGAAGGTTTTCGAAAGACAGTAAAGTAAAAGGAGAATACTCAAGAACCAACAGGAGTAAACTCAAGAACTACTAGAATACTCAAGAACCAACAGGAGTATTATAGATTTAAAACAAGTGTTTACAAGAGTAGTGCCCAAAATCTAGAGAGATAAGTGACTTGTGCTTCTTGCACACAAAAATGGGATGATTTACAAATGAGAATGGCTTGGTATTTATAGGCATGGGGGAGTGAGAGATGTGGAGGAGAGGCCAACACTTGGCAAGAAATGGGAGGAGGAGCTCAAAGCCATCGGGTGATGTCATCACCTCCCAAAGCCGCCGGCCCATGTGGAGGAAGGGGAGAGGAGGAGGCTTAGTCGCCGCCCATGTGGCATGAGGGGAGAGGATGAGTGAGTTTGAGATCTTTTCCCCAAAAGCCATCGGTCCTTTCAGCTCCGGTCTCATTCTGGTTGCCCTTTGGTTGGACTTGTTTTGAGTGATTCCACGTCAGGTTCTTGAAAGTCAGAATTTGGTCGTGACCTGGAATGACTCGTAATTCATTTTCAGCTTTAAAACTCCTCCTTAGCCTGTATTCTCTATAGACTTCAAAATACCCTATAGATAAATATCGGAACTAACAAGCAAAAGTTAAATAGACAAAGAGAGTCTAATTTGGTGGGTTTAACTGTGTTTATGATTCATACAATTATGGTCCATCAGATCACCCCAGACTTTTAGTTGTTCGTCCCGAACAATGCTTTTTAAGGGCGGAACACAATCTAAGTAAATTATGAAAGTGAGACTGTGGGACTTGATTTATCTTAATTCATGCATTACTTACTTATTACCAAACTAAACCGTGTAAATACTTATAAGAAACTTGATACTTGTACCTTCGCGCCGAGATGCAAATTAATTTGGATGTTTCGGGAGATAGCCCTTTTCAGGCTCCTGGAGTGCATTCTCGGGATCGACTCGTACTATATGGTTTCCTTGTAGCTTTCTCTAGCACGTGATTCGGTTCAGGTTTCACTGAGTTGAGCATTTTGATTTCTTTTTGGCGAGGGACAGCTTCTGTAGTGAATCGGCCTTTGGCTTTTGGCCTTTGATATTGAGTTGGAGTTTCTTCACTTTTGTTCAGTTAAAACCTTCACAATTTTGGCCTTTGGCCTTTGATTAGCTTCTTTGAGCTTTTGCTTCTTTGTGACTTGCTAGTCCATTTTCTCAACCTTTCTTTGGGAGGTCCAATCGTCGCCCGCAAGCATATGGAAATACCTCCCCGCTCTTTCTCATCCTCGCCGTTTCACACGGGTCAAAATGAGGGTCGCTCATTTGTTTTCTCGGCTACTCTGACTAGAGATAGGACGGTTTGATTCCCGTCCCGCCTCTTTGCATAAACGCTGCATGGCGAAGATGACTCTGACTCAACTGAAACCCGAAGTGCAGCCTCCACTGACTTCGAAAACCATATAGTTAGATTCGATCCTTCGAGTGCCTGCCAAGCCTCTCTAGGGCATTTTCTATCAACTCCACATCCCCTGTATATCTCAGCACAAAGGGACAAATGAGAAGTTATATCCTAAGTTTTTAAACAGTTGAATTTTCATAAGGTAAATGCATGAATTATGATCTATCTTTTTCACATTCTCAAGTTCATATTTTCAAAAAGATAATATTAAGGGAAAAGGAAAAGGAAAAGCATGTTAATTAACTATGTACAAAGGCGGTTCTCACCCCACACTTTTGAACGAAGGCGTGCCTTTCAGCAAGACTTAGTTCAAAAGTTTATGCAAGAAAATATATACAGGAAAGGTGAGAATGTTTTAAGGCAAAAAACTAAATGACTGAAACTAAATGACTGAAAGTAAGATAGATGTCGGGTTACCTCCCGACCAGTGCATTTGTTTAACGTCGTTAGCTCGACAATACCTCACTCCTGGATCATAAGTAGGGATCCCATGGGTGCTTGAGGTCGAACTTCTTCTCGGTAGCTCTTTTGATTTGCCCAAAGAACACATATGGCAGCGGGCTCAGTTCTGCTCTCCCTTGATCCGGAGGCTTCTTTTTCACATATTCCCGAGAAGGCGAGGACTCCTTGACCATAGCTGCTGGTCCATCAAGTCGAGCTCTCTTGCTTCTCCTTCCGGGTTTCCATTCCTTTGGCCCATGTCTTGGCCGTTTCATCATGTTTGAATGGGTGGCACCTTTGCAATTCTGGAAGTTTAGTATTGTGCTATTGAACACGAGCGACCTTGAGCTTGTTCCCATGCCAAGCCTTTTCTTTGTGGCAGAGATGATTGGCCATCCTAGAACGAGTGAGTTTTCAGCCGGCTTTTCTTGGCTCATGACGAGTGAGTGCTCCATCTTTGGCTCTTCTGGCTCATGTTTTGCCTCCAACTCCCCTTGCACCTCATCATCATTGAATAAATGATCTTCGGTGGCTATGATCGGCATAAAACACGAAGGGTTAAGTTGGGGCACTTCGACCATGAGGACTGGATCTGTTTCAAATGCTCCGACAGTGAGGACCAGGTCTTTCTCGGATAGTTCGGCAATGAGGTCCGGGACTTCCTCGGGTTCTTCGAGCGCAAGGACCGGGCCTGGCTTGATTTCTTTGGCCGCTTCGGCAGTGAGGTTCGGGACTTCTGTTGGCTTGGCAGTTAGGACTGTGATTTCCTTGGATGGATTGGTGATAAGGACCAGGCCTGATTTGGGCAGTTCTTCTTCTAACTCCCAGGGATAATCTGAATGGAGCTCTTCTTCAGGCAACCATGGGTCCTCATCCTCGTCATTCATATGGTCTCCGGGGGCAATCATACTGAGGTCCGGGTCTATTTTGGGCAGTTCGGCACTGAGGTCTGGGTATGTCTCGGGCAACTCTTCAGTTAGGACCGAAATTGATTTGGGCGGTTTGGCAATGCGGTCCCAGATCAGTTGTGTAGCCGCCCAGAATTCCTCATTTTCGGCCTCGTCTTGGTGTATCAGGGCACTCATTTGCTGGATGCTAGCTGCCAATTCTTCCTCCTTGTCCTGGAGTGGCTCGGGAGTGAGATCCCACGTAGGCTCCTCTAGTGCCGCCTCCACGTCCATTACTGCCCTTGTACTGATGTCTCTTTCAGGGTTTGCTGCGGGAAGGCTTGCAATGGGCGTGATGCCGGGATCGTTCTGCACTGAGTCCACTTCCATTGTTGGTGCTTCATCATCAGTTTGGTACATCAGCCCTTGTTTTGTGCTTTCTGCCAAATCGTCTATGAGGCGCCAGGTTTGAGACATGGTTAACTTCATGATTGAGCCTCCCGCTGCATTGTTAAGTCTTTTCCACTCAAGGGGAGTCATTCCATGGTGCGGGCAGCGCGTCACAAGGGAGTCAAAGTACGCCAAGTACTCGTCCAAAGTTTCGTCCCGGGATTGCTCAAGGTTGAGAATCTTCTCGCGGGTTTCAGGTCGGAGAGATGGCGGGCAAAACTCCTCTAAGAATTTGGTTTGTAGATCCCCATATTCGCCTTCATAAGTTGCACATGAGTAATACCAATCTATTGCCGAGTCAGTTAAAGAAAATTGGAAGCATTTCAGCTTAAATTCCTCTAACGTCTCATTCTCAGGTTTCATGTGGCGGCAGATGTGGTGAAAATGTTGGCAATAAGGCACAGGGTCCTCTTCAATGGTACCTCCGAATTGGGGGAGACAGTCAAGCATTTTAAACATAAGGTTCCTGCCTCCATCATTCCAAGGCTCTATGTCGTAGTATGAAGACATGGCGAATTATGTACAATAGAAAAAAGAACAACTATCCATTTGCTAACTCCCCGGCAACGGCGCCAATTTTGACAGATGCACAGTCGTCGTGTGCAAAAGTCAAGAATAAATTTATAAGTCCGCTACTCGCGACTTCAGTACTGGGTAGCAAGTGGTAAGTAGGGGTCGAACCTAAGGGAATTAGGGGGATAGTTGTTCTTTGAGGAATGTACTAAAAGGGAGCGTGATTTTTGGTGGATTGAGGTTTTAGCGATGAAAAGTCAGTGGTTGGTTGTTGATTTTAGTTTTAGTACAGAAAAGTAAGTGGGTTGGTCGTGATTTTAGTGCAGAAAGTAAAGTACTGAAAGTAAAAGGAGAACACTTACAGCAAGTGGGATGCTTGAAGGATAAGTCTTACGGAGAGTAAGCGGTTGATATTGCAGTTGATATTGAGACTGAAAGTAAAGTGCAGGTGATGTTTTAAGTTAAGGAAAGTATTCGGTTTTAGGGGCCTTGTATCATAGTCTGTTTATCATTGACCTCTAATGATCATACTATGTATTCAAAAGTGTATCAAGGCCATTCCAAGCACTTGATTTGCCACACTGTCTAGTCCATTCCAAGACATAGAGCACTTGTTCTATTTAGACTAATACCCCATTCCAAGGTATATTAGCCTTATGTGCATCCATTTGATCAATCATTCCCGATCAACCAAATGGTGTTTTAAAGAGGTCAAACTCCTCAGATAAGTTTTGCCATTCCAAGCATCCACTTATCCGAGTATGTTTACAAACCCCACGGAAGAGTTTTGCCATTCCAAGCATCCACTCAACCTTGGAAGTTCTAACCTAATATGTGGCACATAGAACAAGTTTTGAACACATGGAGGCATTAAGAGTAGGGCCTAAAACATTTTATGACACAAGTACACCCCTTCAACCGAATGAAGGGTTTAGCTACAAATATCCATGGAACAGGACATCATAGCTAAATACTTGAAGGTTTTTGAAAGACAGTAAAGTAAAAGGAGAATACTCAAGAACCAACAGGAGTAAACTCAAGAACTACTAGAATACTCAAGAACCAACAGGAGTATTATAGATTTAAAACAAGTGTTTACAAGAGTAGTGCCCAAAATCTAGAGAGATAAGTGACTTGTGCTTCTTGCACACAAAAATGGGATGATTTACAAATGAGAATGGCTTGGTATTTATAGGCATGGGGGAGTGAGAGATGTGGAGGAGAGGCCAACACTTGGCAAGAAATGGGAGGAGGAGCTCAAAGCCATCGGGTGATGTCATCACCTCCCAAAGCCGCCGGCCCATGTGGAGGAAGGGGAGAGGAGGAGGCTTAGACGCTGCCCATGTGGCATGAGGGGAGAGGATGAGTGAGTTTGAGATCTTTTCCCCAAAAGCCATCGGTCCTTTCAGCTCCTGTCTGATTCTGGTTGCCCTTCGGTTGGACTTGTTTTGAGTGATTCCACGTCAGGTTCTTGAAAGTCAGAATTTGGTCGTGACCTGGAATGACTCGTAATTCATTTTCAGCTTTAAAACTCCTCCTTAGCCTGTATTCTCTCTAGACTTCAAAATACCCTGTAGATAAATATCGGAACTAACAAGCAAAAGTTAAATAGACAAAGAGTCTAATTTGGTGGGTTTAACTGTGTTTATGATTCATACAATTATGGTCCATCAACGAGTCGTATAAATACGACTTATCAAACCACTCCACACTTAAACTTGTTCGTCCCGAACAAGAACTAAGTCATAGAAGGAAAACAAATATAACACCACAATTTCCTCGACGTCCTGGATAATACTACATGAATATGAGTTGCTAGTCTAGACTCGCTTTTGTACGCATAACTCAATCGCTACTTAAATCATCATGCTCAACGTGGAATAAACTTGATACATGTTACCTTTGAGCTGAAATTCAAACCAATTCGGATGAATGGGAGATAGTCCTCTTTACACCCATGATCTGCATTTGCTATTCCGAACTCTAGCTATATGGTTATACTTCATTATTTTTTCTTGCACGTGATTCATTCGAGCTTCAAGGTTTTTGAGTTGTTCTTTTTCTTTTGTTGGACAGCTTTTGTAGTGACTTTCTTTGGCCTTTGGCTCTTGATGTATGAATGATGTACTTCACTTTTTGTTGTATAAAACTTCACAATTTGGCTGGTTTTTTCTTGAGCTTTGCTCCTTTGTTGTGAATAGCTTGTCCCCTTCCTCTTTTCTTTTGAAGGAGGTCTAATCATCCCCCGCAAGCATATGGAAATACCTCCCCGCTCTTTCGCATCCTTGACTTTTTTGACGCGAGTCAAGATGGGGGCCCTCCACCTATTTTCCTGGTTACATCGGACTAGAGATAGGACGGTCTGTTTTCCCATCCCGCCTACCTACATAAACGCTGCAGTGGCGGAGCACACTCTAAACCATATCGTCTCGAAGTGCTAGCCTCTACGAAATCCACATAACCATATAACTCGAAACTCGGTCCTTGGAATGCTTCGTCAAGTCTCTCTAGGACATTTCTATCAACTCCACATCCCTGTTTATCTCAACTGAAAAGAACACGTAGTAGGTTAAATTCACATGTAAAAGCACAATTCAAATTTCACGAGAAAAACTCATCTAATCAGCATTGTCTGTTTTTCATCATCAAAATTCAATACTGCATATCCAGGAAATAGAGAGAAATTCATACTTTCAAAAAAAAAAATTTATTAAAGGAAACGTGCTGACACGGTACATATGCAAGAAAAATAAACGTGCTGACACAACAGACTGACAGACTCTCTCCCACCCCATACTTTGAACCAAGGCGTGTCCTCACGGTACGACTTAAGTTCAAGTACACAGACAATGCAAGACTCACAAACATAGGGAAAAAGTAAATAGAGAATAAAGGTGAACATGCACTCCTCTTGTATCGTCGCGTGATAGTAAGAATTCTGGTCAAACGAGTCGGTCAACACTGGTCAATAGTCAACCATGCCCAGTGTAGACTTTATCGGCGCTTAATGTCATCTTTCGGCGCGGCACTAATGTTACCTGTGGGCGCGGTGCTAATGTCTATGCTCAGCGCGATACGCATTGAGTTGCACCTGTTTCCTGCTTGAAAAACATCTCTTTTCCTAAAAAACAATGAAAAAACATGACTCAAGACTCAAACACACATAAACGACATAAAAAAAATAGAAAACACAAAAATTTTGCCAGGCTGCCTCCCTGCGAGCGCCTTTGTTTTACGTCGTTGGCTCGACGATACCTCATTATGGATCACAAGTTAGGATCCCATGGGCGTGTGAGGTCAAACTTCTCTACTCCTTTGTGCTGCTTATAACCCTCATCGAGTAGTGCTCTCATGTCTGTCCATCCTGGTTTCCATCCACATGTGTCATGTCTCGGTAGGTCGAATGAAACTACTGTAGAGACATGCTTGCAAGACCTAGCTTGTTTTTTCTCCTTATGATGCTTGCAACTCACGAATGTGTTTTTGAAGATAGTTTGTAGTTGGTGATCCAATTTCTAGTCCTGCACAATGGGATACTAGCAGCCACATTGTAAAGTGAACCAAACGCCTTTTCTTGTAATTTTTTAGGTTCACCATCCTGCAAGTACAACACAAGAGGCATATGAGTCATATGTAATTCCATATTAAATTCAGCGCTTACCTCAGAATTTTTAGTAATCAAGTCTGTGCAACGGTAAGGAGTGGAGTTTCCTTCGCTAGAACATATTTCCTCCTCGTATGTGGGTGGCACTATTCGGCTGAATTTATCCTCATCTTCTTCCTCTTCCGGCTCTTTATGATCATCTTGGATAATGTTATCCTGCACAAGAAGTGGAAGAGGTGTATCAAAACTTTGTATAATTTGAGGTGGTTCAGAGATTACCACAGACATGATTATTTCTTCCTCCGTGTGCAACTCTCTGGTAGTGGTGGAATTATCCTCTTCATCCGAAGCTTGAGTCTCTGTCGCGAGTACGGTTGTGATGGAGGTGTTGCATGTGATGTCGGGCACGGTCTGCACTGAATCAGCTTCCGCTGTCTGTGACTTATTATTTGTTTTGTGCATCTGACCCCATCTTGATCTCTGTGACATATCATCTATCAGGTCCCATATATCATAAATGTGTAAATTCATTACTGAACCTCCTACTGCATCATCAAGCATAGAACGCTCGAGGGGAATCATCCCATTAAGAAAGCTCTCAAGAAGAAATAAATCTGTTAATCCATGGTGCGGACAGCTTCCCTCAAAGTCATCGAAGCGTAAATAGTACTCATATAATGTTTGGCCCTGGAATTGCTCAATGGTAGAATTTTCTCACGAATTTCAAATCGATAGGATGGCGGAGAAAACTTCTTTAGAAATCGAGCTCGTAGATCCGACCAAGTACTTTCACAATCTGCAGACGATGAGTAATACCAAGATCTTACGGAGTCAGTTAAAGAAAATAAAAATATTTTTAACTTAAATCTCTCCAATGACTCTTCTCTAGGCTTTATGCGGCAACACACGGAGTGGAATGTTTTTACATGTGTCACGGGGTCTTCTCCAATGGCACCTCCAATTTTGGGGAGACGCCGAATCATCCAACACTGAACCTCGCTGCCATAATCCTCCTCATCGTCTTCTTCATCATCACAAGGTGCTCCACTGTAATAAGAAGACTTAGTGAATCACAAACCAAAAACAAAAACAAAAAAAGAAACAACTTCACCGAAGCGCAGCTCCCCGGCAACGTCGCCAAAATTTGACGCACGTCCTCTGACGCGTCAAATTTAATATTTATAATCTCGTACGAACAACTAGCTAGTGGCAAGCAGGGTCGAACCCAAGGGAACTGGTTGTTGAAGCTGTCTCTGTAAACAAATAAGAAAAAGGGGGGTTTTGTGAGCAAGTATTGTAAGAGCACAAGAGAAAAGAATAACGAAGATTTCAATCAGAGGAAGCATTCAGCTTAGGGTTTCTATTGTGACACATGTATCATTGACTGCTAATAATCAATACTCAAGTGTCTAAGTGTGGTTACTCCGGGAAAGGTTATAACCTAAAGTATTCCGGGAAAGGTGTTATCGAATCCACAATCTATTTCTCCTAAATTCAATAGTCCGGGAAAGGTGTTATCGAATCTAGCTAGGTGTCACTACCTGTCTTTACGAGTAAGTATCAAACAAGTACTAACAATAAGGGCTGAATTGTTCGGCTAAGCTTTACCATGACAAGTATCCACTGAGCTTCACAATTCAATCCTTGAAATTAAGCACAAGAACTACAGTAACGATAAATTGCATTAAGAATAAAGTCTCAAAAACGTTGTCACAATGTACGAAGCCCGAAACAGAAATAGAAATTTAGCTACTCATCGTCATGGAAATAAACACCAATATTTTTGATGAAAAGGAAGTAGAAAATCTCTGTATCGCCGAAAGCTTCGAGTTTTTCGTCTTCTCCAGAGATGTCTCAGTCTTTGTAGAATTATGAGATGAGATGATGGAAACCCTAACCCAAACCTTGTATTTATAGCAAAACTAGGTTTCTAAATCTATTTTTTGGTTGAATTATCAAATTGGGTTTCCAAATCTGTTTTTGGGCTTCAATTATCAATTTTCAGACTGCTGACGTCATCAAAACGCGTTGCTGGCATCATCGCCACACCTCGTGTAGATGTTACGGCCGCTCCTCTCCTTGACGTTATCGGTACTGACCGCGTCTTGCCTTGACGTTGTCGGTACTGCTAATGTCTTCTGTTGGTGTATCTCGACTTCGGCTATTGATTTGACCATTTAAATGACCTCGGATGCTCTTGGTGTGAACTATAGAGTTGTAGAAAATTGAGTCAGCTACGCAACGGCATGTGATTCGTATTTTTCTGATCAGTGGTCCATTCTTAGCACTCCGTTGAAGCTCCAAAGTTCTAATCTGCCATTGTGATGTTTTAGGCTTGAAATGCGCGTTTCCTCCTAGAGCTTCCAAAACACCTGAAATGAAAAACAACACTAAGAAGTAACTGCTCGCATAATAAAGTGTCGAAATAAATGGGATTAGTTGATTTGACGAGTCTTATAAATACGACTCATCAGATATTCAGATGCAAGTTGGATTTCTAATGAGGAAGATCATTACTCTACAAGTGGATTGGTATTTCTACTTGGGGGAGGTGCCATTTCATGGGCATCTAAGAAACAAAATTGTATACAAGTTCAACAATAGAATCTGAGTTTGTTGCTCTAGCCGCAGTTTCGAAAGAAGCGGAATGGCTAAAGAATATGATATATGAAATTCCGTTGTGGGAAAGACCGATATCACCAATATAGATACATTGTGATAGCGCTGCAACATTGACTAAGGAATATAGCCATGTATACAATGGGAAGTCTAGACACTTACATGTTAAATATAGTGCAGTAAGAGAGCTCATTATGCACGAGGTGATATCAATGGATTTTGTTAAGTCTCAACAAAATCTAGCCGATCACTTGATAAAGGGATTGGCTAGAGACTTAGTCTCCAAGTCTGTAAAAGGGGATGAGACTAAACCCCATATAAAATTTTTTAGTCATGGGACACCCAATTCACATCCAACTAGTGTAGGAGCTGAATTCAATGTGGAAAGCCCATTCCTAGAAAGTTGATGAACACAAATAATCATCCTCGAGGGTGTGTTCATTACCTACAAGTGCTAAGGTTGAAGAGAAACTCTTCTTGATAGATTTTTTGAAAAAGTGCAATTTGTAGGAGCACAATCGGGCACTGACCCACTAAAGAATCTACCTATATAAACGTGAACCTGCTGGTCGCTTCATAAGATTTCGGGTTTGATCTCAATACGTTTATGAATGAATAGAGACTCAAGGACTATTAAGAGTCAAGTTAGTTTAACGGTTTGTGAAGTAACTCATGTGTGTTACCGTCAAGTACCCAAATGGATTGTTTGGTTCAGTCGTTACGACACCATGATTTTCGGGTATATTGTCTGCATGACTACTATGTAGAAATTCAATCGTCTCGACATTTCCGTTTATGCGTGTTTTTCTTAAAAACAAAGGTGCTTTGTGGAACAAAGGGAAACCCCAAAATTGGGGAGGATTGTAGGGGAATTTTAAGGTTTATAAGCATAAGCCTATTTGGATAATCTACCCAAAAGATATAAGGAGATTCAAGATAAATTTCAGCATAATTTTTTGCTGATGTCAGTATTGATCGCGGACCATGCACATTTTATCATGCGTCCGCGGTCGCTAAAATAAATGTACATGATCTGCGGTGGTAAAATGCACTACGTCCGCGGTTGCATGGCACAAATTTCTCCGAGAGGAGCGCGGGTGATGAACACTTTAACACATCCAAACGCGGTCGCTAATATGTACATGACCCGCGGAGCTAAAATTAATTACGTTCGTGCGACATCTAGAAATAGAGTCGCGACTGTTTAGCCGAGACACAACCTTTCTTCATGCCCGATCAATTCCCTATTTATATGTTACGATTTTGCTCTTAGCAGACACTTTGAAGAACTCTGAAATCATCAGAAAACCTAACAATCCATCTTTGATGCTCAAATCCACATCAAACCCTAAGCATGTTGTTTTTCTACAGCTTGGAAAAACAATGTAATTCAATTGATTATCCCACTTCTAGTTTCCTGTAACCCGAGGCAAATCATACAGGGGTGGACATATTGATTTCGGAAAGTGAATTTACGTGATCCAATTTCATATCCAAGCGACCTATTTACTACTACTGAAATTTACGGCTTATCGGAAGATTCACCAGTGAAGAAAGAAGCTGCCATCTTTACCTTGTTGTTTCTACCGCTATCAAACTACGAGACGAAGACAAACCAGCAACTACATATTATGTACACAATTTATCTATAATCATTATTCCCACCGCGATTATTGTGACTAACTTCTAACAATCTTAAAGCATTATTGAGATGGTTTTAGACAGATGATAAGACAATCTATCATGATCAAATCGGAACAGTTTGGAAAAGAAGGAATAGGGCTGCAAAAGAAAATGGCAGCAAGCATGAAGAACCTTGCTGACAAGGATTTGTATAGCTGAACCTTGGATTTATATGAATCCTTGTCAGCAAGCTTGAATTCACTAACCTATTTCACTGAGTATATTGTTCTGATTTCAACTCACAGAAAACAAGTTAAAGAAGGAGAATCTTTGATGGGTCTGAAGTTCGAAACCGCCAGAGGCATGGAAAGTGTTGGAATGATTGAAAAAGCAGTGTCTACTTCTACCAACACAGAGTCACAAATTCTGCTATGGCCTCAAAACATGTTCGGCAACCAGCTTATTTTAGGGGTCACAGGCCCTAAATGATAGCAAATATTTATTAAAAGTTTGGAGCTACAAATTGACTTACTCGTACACAACTCCCTTTTGTAATATTCTAGCCTCTAATACTCTTCTCCTTGATTTGCAATCTAGGCTCCCCCGAGATCCCCTGCCGATGACTTTCTCCCGAAGACTGATGCAATCTCCCGAATGCAGTGCAGTAACAAGTGGCGTGTGCAGCGGTGCATCATCATAGTTCAACATAGGAGGAGTCCTCGTCGGCATCATCTTCAGGCTCATCCGCATCATCATCACTAGGATATCTCAAAGCACAAACCAAGATGTTGATGCTCTTCTTCTGCTCTTGGATGGTCTCTAGCATATTCTTTAGTTCGCTCAGAATCCTCTCCCTTTCACCAACAGACATTCTTGAGGCTGTTCCAGTTCTTCGAACGGATGACTCTAGAACTTCCTCTTCATTCCCGGAGCCTTGTGGTCATTCACATGTCTCCCCTTGAACAACTTCATCCACTCGGATCAGACATCTCCACATCCTCATCTACCGGCTGTTCAATGACCTTTTGAATACTGGGTTCACCAATATTTTTCTCAGACGATTTACCCACCTCAGGGCTCTTCTTTGACTCATCAGGCGCTTCATTGTCCATATCCTGAGCAATCTCATCAATGTCCTCATATATCTCTTTGAGTTCTTAATCTTCTTTAGCGGGGTCTGATTCATCAGAATCACCATCATTGCTCTGAGCTTATCTTGAGCAACACCTTCCTTTAGAGAGGGAGTTGATCCTGTTTTACTTTTGTCAGCTTCAGCAGCAGGGGGTAGCACTTGTTCTGACTCATGCTCAAGACTTCTCATATCCTTCATCTAACTGTACTCTGCGTTTGCCAGCACTTGGAACATACCTATCACTTTCAGAGTCAGACATAATCACCATTCTTCCTTTGATCGCACAATTTTTTGTAGCAAATTGCTTCGATAAACCGCCCTTATGAACCACAACCTTTCTACGCAGTCCTCTTTTCTTCAGCACAAACCCAGTAGCATGAAGCTTTTTTTTCACTAAGTTGGGTCCTCTTTTTACTTTATCACTAGCGCCAACTTCTTTCCCAACTTCGACCTCTTTCATACCATCATCAACTACTGTCGTGTCTCATTAACAGCTTTTGGAGCTACTATAGTTTCTGCTCCCTTTGAATCTCCAACAACTACTTCCTTACCCTTATTATCAACCATCGGTACTTCACCCGTCTCCTTCACACCCTTACTCAATTTCTTATTCACATCACTAGGAACATAATTATGACATTGAGTACTAGTGTTTACCTCTTTGAGCAAATGTTCAGACATCAACTGATTTTCCTTCGAGATTTTGTTTCTCACTTCAATAGTTGTTGATTTTGGGTTCGGATCGGAAATCTTTACTGGCCTTCCTTCGGTTTTGCCGACTCAACTACAGTAGCTTTCTTGGTCGTCTTAGGGTTTGTAGTTCCTGATTTTGCCATAACTTTCTTCAAGGTCGTCATGTTGGGGCTGGAGCAGTTGCAGGTGCTGATTTCTTTGTTGTACGAGTGTTCACCATTGTTCTTGAATCGAATTTTTGAAAATTCGTCGAACTAGGGTTTTGGATATTTGGAGAGAGCGAGTAACTGTCGAAGATTTGACTTGCAAATATTTTGACTTCTGAACTTCCAAAAACTGCCTTGCAATCTCCTAGGGACACTTCACTCAGAATATTTGGTCAAATCAGCCTTCTTTTTTGATATCTCCAACAACTCACAACATAATTCCCTTGTGCAAAAATAACTTGAATTTAAATTTAATCTTAAACACGTACCATCTGTTCCAGCTCTTTCCCTCCTTAGGTCAGCCCAACTGATTTTCTGGAGAGCTGCTTCTGGCTGACCTCTACTTGGAACACTAAGTTGTCAATAACACATAGACCTAGAGAGAATCTAAGTGTTTCGAATTGGACGATATCCAATGGTTTGGTGAAGATATCACCTAGCTGCTTGTTAGTCGTTACATGCTTTAGTGTGATGACTTTCTTCTCCACTAGCTCTCTGATGAAGTGATGTATGATGTCAATATGCTTCGTCCTGGAGTGTTGCACTGGATTCTTCGATATGTTGATGGCTCTCATATTATTGCAGTACAATGTTATCCCATCTTGTTCCACTCCATATCCAGATAGCATCTGATTACAGCTACTACCAGTAACAATATACTCTACTTCAGTTGTAGATAGTGATTTACTATTCTGCTTCTTACTGAACCAGAAAACCAAATTGTTGCCTAAGAAAGCATCCTCAAGATGTACTCTTCCAGTCTTCAGCGTTTCCTGCCCAGTCAGCGTGACAATATCCTACCAAGAATGAGCTTATATCTTTGGTGTACCAGATGCCGTAATCACCTGTTCCACAGACATATTTGACGATTCTCTTCACTTGTAACAGATGGCTCTCCTTTGATTTGCTTGATATTACGTGCACACTCCTACTGTAATGGCAATATCTGGTATGCTGGGTGTCAAATACAGTAGAGTGCTTCTCATACTCCTATACAGAGTCTGATCCACACTCACCCCATCTTCATCCTTAGTGATCTTTATACAAGTTACAGCACGAGTCCTTTTGTGACTCGCCTTCTCTAGATCAAATTTATTGATCAGATTCCTTGCATATTTACTCTAAGAAATAAAGATGACATCGTCCTTCTACTTTACTTGGAGTCCAAGGAAGTAATTCATCTCACCCACCATGCTCATCTTGAATTCTTTTTGCATCTGTTCTACAAACTGGTTGACTATATTCTGTGTACCAGATCCGAACACAATGTCGTCAACATAAAGTTACACAATAATGCAATATGACCTGGTATGTTTGACGAATAGGGTCTTATTTACTCCCCTTCAAACATAGCCATGGACAACAAGGAACACAATGAGTCGCTCATACCATGCTCTGGGCGCCTGCTTTAGTCCGTACAAGGCCTTCTTCAAGCTTTAAATCCCTTTGGTTGAGCCACATACACCTCCTCGTTCAAAACAACCGTTCAAGAATGGGCTCTTGACATCCATCTAGAACAATTTGAACTTCAGGTGACACACCATAGCAAGGAACAGTCTGATGGCTTCCAGTCACGCAATAGGTGCAAAGGGCTCATCAAAGTCGATGCCATTTATCTGTGTGTGCCCTTGTGCAACAAATCAAGCTTTATTTCTAATGATGTTGCTATTCTCATCAAATTTGTTCTTGAAAATCCACTTTGTTCCGATAATATTCACTCCTTCGGGTCGCGCAACGAGATCGCACCATCACTCCTTGTGAATTTTGCCAGCTCTTCTTGCAAAGCCATCACCAATACTCATCAATGATAGTTTCTCTGGTATTCTTTGGCTCTACCGTGGATAGGAAACATGAACAGGCTGCCAAATGTCGATAGTTTATCTCCTTCCCACGGGTCTTCATCCCTTCAGTTGGTTCTCCAACAACTTCGGTGATGGGATGATTCTTTGCAACTCTCCAAGAAGGTTGTATAACCTATGCTGGAGCATGCATCACTTCTTGAGTGGTCTTGGTTCTGTCTGAAGATGTGTCTGAACTATCCCCATCGTGAGCTTGTGCTCCCCGTGGACGTTCACCTTCCTTAGTCTGAGGTGATAGATTGGAAGTTTCGGATGATGTTCCACTGCTCCCTTCATCATCTCCTGATGCTCGACATTCAGTAACTTTATCCTTCACTTTCACATTGATTGATTCCATCACAGTGCCAGTGCATTTGTTAAGCACTCGATACACACGACTATTAGTGGAATAGCCAAGGAATATCCCTTCATCGCTCTTCAGATCGAGTTTCTGTTTGTACTCCCGATCATTTAGAATGTAGCACTCGCTCCCAAAGATGTGAAAGTATTACACAGTTGCCTTCTTTCCTTTCCAGAACTCATAATAGGTCTTATTTGTACCTGTTCGAACAGTCACCCTGTTGATGATGTGACATACAGTGTTCATTGCTTAAGACGACAACTTGAGCGAAACCGTCTTTGCATGCAGCATTACTTGAGAAATCTCTTGGATTGTGCGATTCTTGTGCTGCACTACTCTATTTTGCTGTGGGGTGATTGGTGATGCGAACTGGTGAGCTACTTCGTGTTCAACACAGTAGTTAGTGAAGGTAGTGTTCTCAAACTCTCTCTTATGTGGTCGCTTCTTATGGCCACCAGTCGCTCTCCTCTCTCTTCTCTTTCCCTCTGAAGCAGAGTAGCCAGTTCAATGAAAAATTAAGTGGCTTCGGACTTGTCTCACATATATCTGGTTCGTGTGAACTTAGTGAAGTCATCCACACACACCATGACATATTTTTTCCCTCCATAGCTCTCTACCTGCATTGGTCCCATCAAGTCCATATGTATCAACTCCAGTGGTCTGCTGGTATGGATCTGATTCATCCTCTGATGAGTGGTCTTCTTTTGTTTTCCAATCTGGCATTCTCCACAAACTACGTCTAGATTACCTTTCACCTTGGGCAAGCCTTGTATAAGACCCTCTATAGAGACTTTCTTTAGTGTCTTAAGGTTTAAGTGCCCCAAGTGTCTATGCAATAGCCCTATCTCATTTGTGTGACTGACTAGACATACTGTCTCAACCACTGTTCAAACATTTCCCAGAAGATTGCTGTTGTTTGATGATCTGGTTCCCTCCATTAAAGAGGTACCATTCTTGTATAGAATTCGACAGGAGTTCCATGTGAACCTCACATGATGCCCACCGTCACACAGCTGGCTGATGCTTATCAAGTTCACCTTCAAACCAACCACAAGGAGAACTTCCTTGAGTTCAGGTAGACCCAGAACCTTCAATGTCCCACAGCCGGTCACCTGACCCTTTCCTCCATCTCCGAAAGTAACAAATTAACGCTTTTTCATAGGTTTAATATGAACAAGATGATTACAGTTACATGTCATGTGTGCGGAGCACCCACTGTCAAAGTACGAACGTCCTTTTCTCATGTAGCTGGTCAAGCTGAAAGCCACGAAGCACACTTTCTTTTTTGGTTGTTCTCTCCAAACTTGTTGCATCCGTGGAGTGATTCTCTGTTCCATCGACATGTGCTCAACTTGGAACACCCTGCACCTTGATTTGATGTGCCGCTTCTAGTAGCAGTACCAGCAAGTTCTTGTGTCTCTCCTCAACTCTCCATTTGATCTTTCCTGGTTTGGTACATGGTGCTTCATGGTTACTATGTTCACTCGTTGGTAGCTCCGTTGTTCAGCATTCACAAAGTTTGTTTTGTCCGAGCTGATTCCCTCCGTAAAATCCAGACCTCTGTGACGTTAGTTGAAACCCAAAGTTGGGTTTTGGTTCATAAATGAACTAATTGGTCTGATCCAGTTCGGTTTGATCAGGTATTATCTTATTAATTTGAATGAATTAGTTTAGTGATATTATGAATAATTCAGATCGGAGTGAATCTGGTCCAAGGTAAGTTGGTACCACTTAATTCAGGTTCGTTCATTATGTTATTCAATTAAATTGATATTGTTTAAATTTTGTCTGATTCGAAACTAAATTATTGAATTTCTTAATGATGTTTCATTGATTCAGTTAAATTCCAATGCAATTTAAATTGGTTCAATTTGGTTCAATCTGCATGTTCGAATGAGCTTGGAACTGGTTTAACATGGATATTGGTTCAATCAGACATGGAGAACCTGAATATCAATCCGGCGTGAGATTATGGTGGCTCCCAGTGTGAGGGCAGCACCTGCAGTAATAAGGTGTTGTATCACCTTGATGATGGCTATTGCCAGGAATATACCCGTGGGTATAGTTCCAACTGTTTGTGTGGCGCGAGTGCCTATCATAGTGCTTGATGAATTTGGACTGTATAACCAATTGTCATTTGAAAAGTACAAATTGGTAATTTGCGCCGAAGCAAATGTGGTAAAATTCTTTCATAGTATTGAAAGAAATGAGGAACCCCTTGAATTAATCCATATTCCCTATATGATTTGGAATTTATGTTAATATGGGGTGTTAACAACTACTTTGTGATTTTGATTATTGATAGTACAAAGTATTGTTATGTGTATTTGCTGAAATGTAAAAATTAGGCAACTGAGTAGTTGGCCGAGTATAAATATGAAGTTGAGAATTGACTGTGCAAATGAATACGTTGAACCGTCCAGTGCCTTGTGTGCACAATGCGATATTATTCACGAAGTAACTCCACTGAGTCAAATGGTGTAGCCGAATGAAATAATATCATCTCGAAAGAAAATCATTCTCAAGGAGATATTAAATTCGATGTTGATAACCTTCGTGCTACCCCAAGGAATGTGGGGGAGAAAATCCTTTTATTAAATTATCTTTTGAATAAGATGTCTCGCAAGATGGATCATAAGTCTCCTTATGAATTACTTAAGGGAAGGGCAACTTCCTATAAATACTTGCGAGTGTGGGGGTTCCTTGCAAAGGTTATGACACCTGGTCCTAAGAAAATGAGAATAAGACTGAAGACCATTGACTGTACATGTGCGCAACGATAGAAATGTGTATAGATTCCTTGTGTATGAATCGGAAGATTCAAATATACACAAAAGTCCTATAAAGGAATCAAAGAATGCATCATTCCTTGAAATGTGTTTCCTTATAAGATTAAGGAAGATCTATTAGGTTCTTAATAGTTACAGGAGGATATTAAAGAAATACCTCAAGATCATGAATATAATAAAGAACCTGAACATGAGACAGTCTCGAAAGAAGCGAGACATGGCAAGCGAGGCATGATAGAGAAACCATATGGATATGATTTCCTATCCTACATGCTTGAGACTGAATCATCTATAAAGAGGTTATGAGTTCAACTGAGAATTCTTGATGGAAAAGCGATAACAAGTGAGACAAAACCATACTTGAGGGTTGGTTGACCTTCCTCTAGGAGGTAAACTGCTTAACTTCAAGTGGCTCTTCAGATGGAAGATGAATTTGGATGGATTTTTTGACAAGTAGAAGGCTTACTTATGATCAAAGGGTATAGACAAAAAGAAAGTCTAAACCATCTGATACGTATTCTCTACTGACGAGAATAATGTTCATAAGTATGGTAGTTACCATCATTGCTTTGCGCAATCTGAAAATACATCAGATGGATGTGAAGACCATCTCCCTCAATGGAGAACCTGAGTGAGAGATTTATGTGGAACAACCCGAGTGGTGTGTTGTGCCCTGATAAGAGATGCAAGTTTGTAAATTTGTAAAATATATGTGGGTTGAAGCAAGCGCGCAAAGTCATTTGAAATTTTTGACAACTTATAATGTCAAATGTCGTCAAGATCAACGAGTGTGACAATTGTGTACACATTAAGAACAATGAGCAAGGATACGTGATTGACAAGTTGAGTTTTTGACTTATTAATAGTCGATTTTCACTATAGCTTTGGGTCGTTTCCAACGTTATTTTGATTTGATTTGACCTCTATCTCTATGTTTCAGGTAGAAAACGAGTCTCCCTCAAAGTCAAAGCCTAAATACGAACACTTGGGGAAAAAAATGAAGATTTAGAGCAAAAAGTGGGCAAAAAAGACCCCCTAGCCGACTGGTTCAAAAATCACCCTGAACCAACCGGTCGGCTGGATGAAAGGGCTGGACTTGAGAGCCATTGCCCACTTTGAGTCGGTCGGTTGGTCTCACAAGCCGACCGACTGGCTGAAGGACTTAAGGATGCTCACAACCGCTCACTTTGAGTCGGTCGGCTGAGCATCCAACCGGTCGGCTGGTTAAGAGTTTTCTAAATGCTTGCCTCGCACAAAATGAACCGGTCGGCTGAACTTCTCAATCGGGCGGCTGAAGACAGGGGATTCCAAGCAATGCCACCACTCACTTTGAGTCGGTCGGTTTGCCAATCCAACCGGTCGGCTGGACAATCACAATAGAAGCTGTCTGGATTTTTATCCACCAGTCGATCAGCTAGATTTCGGGCATCAAGCCAGCCAACCGGCTGGACCTGCTACTTCAAGATTTTTTACCTGAGGCTATAAATAGAAGAAGGAAGGTTTGACATAGGGTGCTGAGTTCTTGGAGGAAAATTTCTAAAAAAAGAGGCTCAATCAAGGTCATCAACAAGGACTCAGCCAAGGAGGAGAAGAGAAGATCAAAAGGGGATTCTAGGACTAACCATCCTACTTCCTCTACACCTTTTCCATTCTCTTTGTTATTTTCTATAAACCCTACTCACACCATGTTGTCTTACATGATGTGTGAGTAGTCACCTTGCGTTTGAAGGTTTTACAACCCTCCTTGGTACTCTATGGTCATGTATACACATTTGTTTCTATAATCTATGGTGTTTGATGTTCCCTTAAGTGGCATGTATTTGGCAAAACATAGCTTAGACAGTTCGAGCAGGTGTTCAGGGGGAGTTCGAACATATCCTGGTACTCATACACAGCGTGGAACAGACGCAAGGATATTTCCCGGAAGAATATTGGACAGCGAAGATTTCGTCAAGTTGAAGTCGGCCAGCGACTTAATCGAGCATGAGATATTCGAATGAATATCTACATTAAAGGCGACAAAGCTCTCTTGGGCAAGAAGACGACTTCGTATATTCTTCCAACCGATTCAAAAGATATACATCAAATATCTAGGAATATTTCATAAATATTTGATGAGATTATCTTGTGCGAATTAGGGTTTCGTCCAAGCATATAAATACAATGCTAGGGCGCCCTTATTCACCATCGCTTTCAAAGATCAAATACACACGAGCATACCTTGCTGATTGGAGAAGAGGAAAGCGACGGCCGATTGTGTTTTCTCATTGAAAATACATCGGTGCAAGTGTAGTCTGTTCAAGTGCAACACAGACTACCTGAAGCGTATCAACTGCCGCACACAACAAAGGTGAACAAGCTTTCGAGAGAAAGCATCCGAGCTTCTGGAGAAGGTCTAGAACGTTCGGACTACAGGTTCTGAACGAAGGGGATAGAGGGGAATTGCGGTGAACCTTGGTTGCAAATCTGAGAGACGGAGTATTGAGGTTAGGCTATTACAAGGTGTAAGTGTAAGTCCCTGTGGAAACCCTATACTCGTAATAAAGATTTGCTGTCCCTTTTTCAGTTGTGGGAAACCCCCCAGAGTAGGCGGAGCCGAACTGTGTTATCAGTCTGTGAGTTCTACTGCTTTTGTCTGTTTGCTGAACTGTTGTGACTAGAGTTCAAGATCTGTCGCAACTGAACCTTGAACTGTTGTGCAAAGAGTTCATGGTCTGTGGCAACAGTACCCTGGACACAAGCTTGAACAGGGGACATAATTTCAGTGTTAAATTCATGTTCACTAAACTCTTCATATATTACATGTAACTAAGTGTTTGATGAAATGCCTAAGTATTGATGGACCTTAGTAAAGGTTTGAATGTAGTGAATATGATCATTTCTACGGAATTGAAGTGAACTAGTACATTATGCCTATTGCATTTACTACCTTGGGAGATGTTCCAAGGATGATAAAGGCAATAGAGAGAGCCAACAATCGCGATGGAGTGAGGTTCTAGTTAAGATGGTTTGGCTAAGAATGGATTCACACGAAAGTTGGTCTACCTTAGTCTAAACTAGGTTCAAAACTATTTGACACCTTGATATGCATAATTCTTGTATACGTGATCAATGGGAAATGCCAAGGAGGGGTGTAACCCCTCGAAACTCTCCTCTAATCGAAGTTTAAACCCTTGAACTCTTGCATTGCTAGCATTTAATTTAAACTCATCTTATATTTGATTTGTAGAAGTAACCAAGTTATTAATGCAACATTGTCCTAGCAAATAATCTCATTTTCTCCTTTGGGTTCAACTCGGTCTTACCAGTCATTACAAATTGGTGTTTGACTAGCTTACTACACCTTGGATCTCATCGATTTAAGAGTAGAAAAACTAGCAACGTCGGTGATTCCGTGTCTTTATGTTGATGATATTCTCATTGTGGAAAGCAATGAGGACATGATAAAGTCCACAAAGGCCTTATGAACTTTAAGTTCACTATGAAGGATTTGGGATTGACCAGCGCAATTTTGGGGTGTCCAAATTGTAAGAACGGCAGATGAACTTGTCACAAGTCAGTCACACTAAGTTGACAAGATATTATAAAATTTGGGTAAGACGATTATGTGTGTCCAGAACCCATGTTGAGCTTAGTCAACACTTGTCTAAGAACTAAGGTGAAAGCATCTCCCGAGTGGAATATGTGAGTGTGTTAGGCAGTCTGATGTACTTGATGAGTTGTATCGGACTGGAAACTGCCTACACTATAAGTAGACTTGTAAGGTATACGAGTAATCCAAAATGCGTATTTGATAGAGTACTGAGGTATCTACTAATTACTCGTAATTGTAGTCTACAAGATACCGGATATCCTGAGATCATTGAGGATTTCACTGACGCGAGTTGGGTATCTGATAAACATGATTCCAAATCCACAAGTGGCCATGTGTTCACTTTGGGAGTTGCGGCTGTGTCTTGGAAATCCTCCAAACATATAGTTATCACGAGATCCATTATGGAGGCAGAGTTCGTCGCATTAGGTATGAGTGGCGAAGAAGCTGAGTGGTTAAGGAATTTCATGGAGGATATTCCGTGATGGACAAATTCTGTTCCGGCAATATGTTTACATTGTGATAACCAATCATTGGTTAGTATGGCACAGTGTGTTATGTATAATGGTAGTTTCAACAAATACGTCGACCACTTAATACCATTAGAAAACTTCTCTTCACAAGAGTCATCACTATTGACTATGTGTGGTCCAAAGAGAACAATGCGGATCCGCTAACCAAAGGGTTAAGCGGGGACCAAGTAGAGAAGTTGTTAAGACGAATGGGAGTGAAGCCTTTGGGTTAGTAAACTCAAAACATAGGCTTAAGCCCTTGGATGATAAAGTTAAGGCGATGGAAACTCTATCATGATGACTGGAGATCCCAAGAACTTCGTTTAAAGGGACAATTAAATCGCTAAGAGTGGTCACTGTGGGCGTGAACTCCCTACCCAGGGAATGCAAACTCCTCATCCCATTCCTTACTAAGCAGTCACTCCCACACGAGGTCGAGCTCAAGGCTCTTAATGATTCTTGAAGTAATCGAATGTTTGTATTCTGACAAGTAATGCGGGATTACTTGATTAACACATAACGAATTATGTGATGTAGAGAATCACCTATGTGAGAATGAAGTGTTTCCGCTTCTAAGGAGAATAAATAGGGCTTAATTCTCTGAAAAATTCTCACAAAAACAGGCAGGGGTTTAACGGCCGAAATGAACCCAACCATGAGAACTGAAATTGTGTCAAGAATATATCTGAGGGAGATATGTGTTTCATTTACACAATACGACTAACAGTTTAAGGACATCACGTCTACTTAATAGTCAGTAAACAAGGAATATCTTTTCGAGGGAAGGTTCAATGGGTATGCCTACCTATCCAATGCAAATATAACCCGTAGAAACTATCACCACATTGAGTCGAGTTTATTTTGATTTCACTACTCGACTTTCTTTATGTGGGGGATTGTTGGAAAATGTGTATTATTTGGGGAAGAAAATGATGGTGAATACCATTGATGACCTAGATTTGAGGGTGTCACACACCTCAAGGCAATGAGCTATCTTTAGTCTTAAAGGGTGCACACTGAGAATATCCAAGGGATACCCTTGGTAGAAGAGAACATAAGGGATAGTCTTAATGACTATGGCCTTTAGTTTCTTCGAGGTGTCAAAGCTCTCCTATAAAAGGAGTAGCTTTCTAGCTCATTTGCGCGGTAAAAAGAAAAACCAATATACACAATTCCAAAGTTCCTCCATGAAGTTCTTATATGCGGACATATTTTTTACTTTCTTACACTTTCCTTCGCGTGTGTAAGTGGTGGTAGTGAAAGACAAAGTCAGTTCGTTAGGATTGAAACTTTTGGTGCAAAATTTCAATCATTGAGTTGTTGTATCCTGAGAAGCAGTTGCTCGCGATTTCAACACCCAGTGGGAGAGCAATAATGCTTTAAGGAAAGCGTCCAACGCGCCTCAACTACACCCTACAGTTTCATTGTTTCGATTGATTATTTATCAATTGTTTGATATGTTGTTAAGCTCATTTATATTATGCACACAATTTGTCTATAATCAGTATTCCCAATGCGATTATTGTGACTAACTTCTAACAAGGTATTGATAAGAATCTCAATTATGTTCATTACCAGCATTTGCACCGCGGGCAAATTTGACGTCCTGGGCAGACTTGGAGACGTCCAATTACCTGTGCAGCGTAGCGTGCGGTTGGAGGAATTGCTAGGTGCGTCCGTCTCGACATGCTGTTCGGGGATGCGAAAGAGGACGTTCTGCACGTCGAATTTTTAGGGTTTATTTTGGTAAAATAAAAGGAAAAATAAGGTTCAGCGTTTGGCCAATAAGTTTTTCGCCCAACAGCTAAAAAAACGGCCCAATCGTTTTTTACACATTTATTTTGAATTTCATAATAGCCCACCAGCTATAAAACAAAACGGGCATATAAAACTAGCAGCATGGCTATAAATTTTTTTTAAAAAACTGAAAATGTATATTTTGAAAAAAAGTATACATAATTCTATCCAAAAAAATTTTATACATAAATATACGTCTTATTTCTCTTCCAAATCACTTCAATTTTACCCTAACATATATTTTCAATCACTTAAGCAAAAATGTCTAGCAATTGTCTACTTCAGATGTGCAATTGTGCATATTTTATTGAAGTCTAAAAAGTATTGATCAATCATTCATACAATATGAAAAAAAAATATATAAAAATATTTTTTATTGTGAATAGTAATATGATGTCCTCTCGTAGAATGTCATGAGTGTATAGAATGCAGAAAAATGCTATTATTATTTACTAAATTCATGGACGGACCCATGTAGGGGGCATATTGGGCTTAAGCCCAATATGTTTTGGCTGAAATTTTTTTATTTTAAAATTTGAAGTGTAATTTCAGAAAATTATATACAAACTTCCTAATATGCGCAAGTAATTTCTGGAATTTTTTTTTTTGCCAAACTACATTTCTAGTCCTGCGTCCGTCACTGACTAAATAGTAACAAAAAGTTCTCTTTGAGAATGTCCTCATAGGTGCGGATGCCATAAAGTACCTCTTTCTAACAACTTGAGTTGAGTTTAGGATCATGGCCGTTTTATTTTACTAACTCATATATCTAACGATTTAGAGCTTAGCTCAAAGTAGGAGTTAATGCTTTAAGAAAAAAATAATTCTAAACATTTATAACTTGAATTCCTAGTCGTCCATTAATAGATAAGGTAGACATTACTCAATTTGGATACTAACTGCAAAATCTTACCCTTCATCTGCTCATGCAGGAAACCTCAGAAGCAAACGGAACAGGATTATGCGTGCGAACACTTGTTCTCGAAATCAAATAAACAACAGATCTTCTGAAAGTTCTCAACCTCAATGGTCTAGTTACACAAAACAATTTCATCCCAGAACAAGTCACAAATTCACCATAAAAAAGTCGATTGGCGAAGAACGAACTTTATGCTCTAAGGTCAGTGACCTTGACACAAACATCATCTTTTTTATCAATACTGCACCAAGTATTCTGACTGCCAAAAAATCACACAAAATCGGACATCCAAATTTCAAGAGTCAGTACCCTTTTTGTAATGCTATATTAGCTTCTGGATTCTTTTGGACCAGGCGCTAGACGGCTTTGAAAATGTTTGATTGCGGACAATGCGCTTCTTCATCATCTTTAGTCAAATGAATTTGAATGAAGCAACAGCCTGAGAATAGAACGTATGGTGTCAGACTTTCCAGTCCGCAATAAATTTTTCTTGACAAGGAGTCAGCAATAAATGTTGATGAGTGGTCAATAGCATCATCTCCTTTCTTGCGCAAGGAGACAGTAGCTAAGTATTAAATTATCAAATTTTGAGCTAAAAGTGAAGGTGGGTGCTCCACAACCAACCTTCTGAATTTCAGAGCCAAACTTTTCTGACTCTTCTTCTACAAACTGCGGCACATTGTTTGAGATTAAATATAAGAAGGATGGGGGTTATCTACGTTAGAAGTTACGATAGATCTGCCAGTAATATTAATCACCTGCCCAGTGACGGTATATAGTCTGTTGTACCATCCATTGGAGGCCATGCCGATTGCTGAGTAAATATGCTTCGTACTCTCCCCTGGATTCATCAGTGAATACTCGATGTAATAAAATCCTGCTCGATGCTAAATCATGATCAGTTTCAAATTTTAACTACTGAATGTATAGTTTCACTGGAATTAATGGGCTGGACGGCATCCACAATGTGCAGTAAAAACAACGGATTACCTTTTGAAGATTTGCAATCAACTAGTTTAGCAGTAACACCTGGTGGCCTTTGCCAGCTTCTGTCCAAACCACTAACCTGTTGAGTAACAACATGACGCAATGAGCACAAAAAAGAAACAAACAGCATGTGATTCCGACAAGAAGAGAAAAAAAACTTTGAGATGAATGTTTATGAAACACACCAGTGTCTCAGCAAATTCATCAACCTTGCCAAAAGATTCCAGTCTAGTAAAATCAGCACCAAGGCCCGTGATAACAACGCTGACTGAAACAGCATACAAAACAGCTCACATTCATGAACAGACTACTGAATCAGTGGATGCTTTTACATACCGTTAGACGTGGAGGTTTCTTCGGGGTAGAAAGCAGTAATGGACTTGAATCCATTTGGTTCTCCTGCACCGACTTGCCAATCTGCATAACTTCAATAATGAATCCTACCCAAGAATTTACCAGATACTTGCCATCAGCTATACTATACTATCAATGGTTTTCAATTTCCAAAGTCTTTCACTTTCAATTTACACGAGACATCAATGTCTCATTACCATTGGGAATTGAAATCTTGAACTTGTTGACATTGTCCGTGTAAACCTTGAGATCCTCAGCCGCCACTACATATACAAATACAAAGTATTTAATTTAAAACTCTAAACAGAAAATGCAACAATTTTTATCGAAATTGCTACATTTAAAGTTTGGACTTTTCAAAATAGGGTAAACGAGTTTGACATATCTCATTTGTTCTATTTTTAATAAAACTGGTTCCTCAGGAACCGGTATGTTGGATTTTCGCAAAATAACAGATCGCCGGGATCCGATTAGTTACGGAAACGAACATACAGGTTCCCGGAGAACCGCTATATCAGAAATCCCAAATTTGAAGCATTCGGACATCCCGAATCACAGCATCACACGGCTAAATTCACAACATCCGATCCATCCGGAATCGCAGCATCCCAAATCTGATCCCGGCCAACCCGAATTTCGGCCATTCGAATAGGGTTTGGGAGATGAATTTGAGAAGTCGAAGATGGGAATTTAAGATTTCTGAAATAGTGGTTCCCTGAGAACTGGTATGTTAGTTTTCGTAACTACCCGTTTCCATTTTGTGAAAATCCAACATATAGGTGGCAAACGAGCTATATCAAACTCGTTTGCCCTATTTTTGAAAATCCAAACTCAAAACGGGGCAATTTAGATAAAAACTCAAAAATGCATCAGAAACACACTAAATTTGATATGACTTGAAGCTTACCAGCCACAGCTTCAGAAAAAAGCAAAGCTGGAAACGACAATGAGGTCAGTAAATAGTGAAGCATGACGTCTCTTCTCAAGTGCATACCCCATTTCCCTTGAAAACTAAAACACCGCACAAAATATGAATAACAGGGAACCCCACAAGAAGTAATTAGCTCAAGCAGAAAGATGGGCAACCTCGATGGGGAGTCGTGGCCTGTGCAGCACCGGATGAATTGCTTGCTCCGGTTTAGATTTCCTGGGTAGTAAATATGAATTTTGATGAGATGCAATCTGAGGTTTGAGAATGGACGAGAAGAAGGATGCAACCTTTGTGGAGTGATGAATGCGTGGAGCAGCGGGAATGAGTGGAAATGAGCAAGTGCAGAGACGAAACGGACGCCATTCTTTAATTATCTCTCACTGGTTTTAATCACGGAATGAGGAGAGGGGAATGAATTACTTTCCTCCTAGAAACGAAAATAAGGTCAATTAATTTTTTTTTTTCATAAAAGGACCAACTAACAACACAAGCGACAAAACAAGAAACAAGACAATTACAAGACACCAGCAATACAAAGAGGAATAGCACTAAAACAGTTCCACTTCCAAAGCTGAGAACACGCCTTGTAAGCCAAATAGTCCGCAACCTGATTCCCTTCTCTAGGAGTGAAAATGACAGTCCAACCTGGATTGGAATGCATGAGCCTAAGAGCAGGGTGAAGCCAAGATAGGCACCACTCACCCATTCCCTTCCCGGTAGAGACCGCCATACACACGTCCAGAGAGTCCACCTCAAACGTGACCTTCTTCGCTTCAAATCTGGCTGCCAGCTCCAAGCTCCGCAATAATGCCCGCCCTTCAACTTCTCCTGCACAGAAGCAACCAACCTCTTGATCTGCCCAACTCCAAAGGACTGCACCAGAATGGTCTCTAGCAACAACCCCAATGCCTGCCCTCCTTGTCAATACATCCCACGATCCATCCGAATTGATCTTAATGCAGCCTACTTCAGGGGGGACCAACTACCGTCAATGATAGCATTCTCCAGCGGCCTTGGACAGAATTGAACAGCTGGAAGTTTAAGCAGGATCCTCCCAACCAAGCCTGCCAATCCGGCACCCCAGCTATCCTGACCATGCCACACTCTATTCCTGTTCTTCCAGCACACCCAAGCTGCCACCATCAAAACCCTGAAATGTTCCTCTGAACAGCTAGCACCACAGTTCCAAACCCAATCTGCAGGGTCACCACTCGATCTAGCATAACTGGCAGGCTCTAAACCAAGCTCCCTATAAACCACATGCGCCCACCAGCAATCCCTCACCACATGTATAGTTGTTTCATTCCTGCAACCACAGAGTTAACATCGGCAGTCTAGAGATATGCCCCTCCTCCTTAAATTCATTGCATCAGGCAGACTATTGTGGTATAGCCGCCAGCCAAAAACTTTGATTTTATTCGAAATTTTACTAGCCCAAAACTTCTTCCAAAACTTATGAATTTTACTGCCATCTGACTGCTCACCCATCACTAATCCTCCATCACATCTGCTCGCCTTAATCACCTCATATGCTGATTTAACTGAAAACACCCCATCATCAGAATGCCTCCACCTACACGTGACTCCATCCTCTTTCCACCAGATACCTCCAAGAAATGTATGAATGTTTCTCATAATTCCCCTCCGTATGTGGGAAGGACTGGCACCCAGCTTGGCATGTAAAATATTTCGGCCTTTGTAATACTTCGCAGACAGCACTTGGGACATTAATAACTGCGGATATTTCACTATTCTCCAAGCTATTTTCATCAGGATGGCCTCATTAAAAACACTCAAGTCTTTGAATCCTAGACCTCCTTCACACTTCTTCCTCTGCAAGATATTCTGGCTCAACCAACTAATACCCTTATTCCCATTTTTTGCCTACCAGAATTGTTGAATCAGCTTAGACAAATTCGAAATCACTCTCTTAGGAAATTGGTAAACAGACATCATATAAACTGGAATCATATAAATTGAATCACTACTTTCACCAGCACCTCTCTACCAACTGCAGATAACAGTTTACTCTTCCAGTCTTGCACATTCTTCCAAATCTTCTCTATAATGATCCTCAAAGTTTCAGTCTTTCTTTGGCCTACCACCAGAGGTAAGCCCAAATATTTGGAGTGACAGGAGACTTGAGGAACTCTAAGAATATTACACACCTCCAGCCTCACCTCAGCAGGGGTATTTCGACTAAAACACACCTCCGACTTCTCAAAGTTCATCCTCTGGCCTGAGATTTTTTCATATTGACTGAGAATACCCTTGAGGGATCTGACTTCTTCTTTTTCGGCCTTAATGAAAAATATAGAATCATCCGCAAAGAGAAGATGAGTAATAATAGGGGCCTTTTTACAAATCTGGATCCCACTGATTCGCTGTCTGAGAACTGCTTTCTGCAACTTGACATTGAGCAACTCTGTACAAATCAAGAATAAGTATGGGGAAAGGGGATCCCCTTGCCTCAACCCTCTCCCCGGCTTTATCACAGTGGAAATCTTATCATTGACTTTAACTTAATATGAAACTGTGCTAACACACAGCATAACTCTAGCTACCCACTTATCTGCAAAGCCCAGCTTCAACAATAATCTTTCCAAGAACGGCCATTCAACTCGATCAAACGCCTTACTCATATGGACTTTAATAGAGGCATAAAAATTCTTATCATCCCTACGATTCTTCAAAAAATGGGATATCTCATGGGCTATGACAAAATTATCAGAAATTATCCGACCCTTGATAAAAGCACTTTGAAAGGGGGAGATTACCTTATCAAGAATTGGCTGGAGCCTCACAGCAACCACTTTCATGCCGAACCGCTTTGTTAAAGATCTCAGCACCTTTCTTACCAGTTTTTCTTCGGTCATGGGTTCTCTGAGGGCGAATGCTTTGTTAGCGATATCGAGAACCCGTGTGTTGAAGTCAGCAATAGTCTCACCCTCCTGCATTCTTAGATTTTCGAATTTTGATGTGACCGTCTCCATTCGAGAGATTTTAACTTTGGTTGTACCTTCATGAGCAGTTTGGAGAATGTCCCATGCCTTCTTAGCATCTTCACATGTGGAGATCATCTTGAAGTTTTTCCCATCAACTCCAGAGAATATGGCATTCATTGCTTTGGAGTTCGCCGCTTCCATTTTTTGTGTGCCTCAGTCCACTTGTCCTTGTCGAGAAGGCAAACTTTACCCTCTTTGTCGAGAGCCACTGGGTCCGTCCATCCTTGTTCAACAGCTTCCCAGACTGATTCATCTTGAGACTTAAGAAACGCCTTCATTCGCACTCTCCAGTAACCATATTTGTTTCCTTCAAGCAAGGGACGTCGCGTGATATTCTGCCCTTCTTTCAAATCCATCTCACCCTCCTTCGGATCTTACTCTGTATGTTGAGTATTTGCTCTGATACCAATTGAAATCTTCCCCTGGTAGATGAGATGTTGTTCTGGTCGGGTGCAGAACAATATCTAGAATAACTTTTGCGAAATATAATTGCAGTGCGGAAAATAAAAGACACGCAAAGTTGTTACCCAGTTCGGCGTTAACGAGCCTACGTCTGGGGGGCAGATCCTTGCCCGGTGGATAGCAATTCACTAATGATGAGGTTGAGTATAGGATCTTACGTTTACAGAATCCCTCTTAAACCGCCTGAGCCTCGGACACTCCAGCAATTGCACTCTAGGTCCCCCCCTAGATCTTTGCTCCCGCTCCATATCCACCAATGTGATTCTCCGTGAGAATTAGCGCCTTCTCCCGAATGCGCAGTAACGAACAACTGTGCTTGAGCCTTCAGCTTGTTCCACGATCAATCTGTTGAGCACCAGTGCAGATTGAATCCGAGCGCCTTTGAGTAATCAGTGACGATTAACTCTCCAGCCGAGCGTCGTGAATAACCAGTTACGATTAGTTCACCGCCGTATGCCTCCTCCTCCCTTTAGTGAGTATGAGCGTGATTGTATATCTCTGTAAGTGTTGCTAATAACTGAGTATTAGCACGTGATTTTATATCTCCGTAAGTGTTGCTAATAACTGAGTATTAGCACTCCTTATATAGAGCGGACGAAACCCTAGGACGACTGAGATTTCCAAGACTAAACCGCCTCTATCATTAGGAAACCTTTCCTAATCTCTTGCGCCTATCTTCAAAGATAATCCTCTTGTTTGAATCTTAATCTTGATTAGGCAATCTTCGAATATCTTATCGAATAAGATATCTTCAAGCGCAAGTAACCGACTTCAAGGATATCTTCAATTATCCATAAGCACCGACTTGCCAAAAACTGATCTCGGCAATATCTTCTCGCTAAGTTGTGCTACGTCGGCTGAGACAACTTTCCAAATATAAATTTGGAAACTTCTAACTTTTGTCCATGGATGTGAAACCGCCTAGCTCTTCCAACGGTCGGCTAGGTTTCCTAATTTAAATTAGGAAACATTCATCTACCTCAACTTGTTCCAGGACAGTTGTCTCATCTACTCTAGAACAATAGCTTGAAAAACTATTCTAAGTTTTGCCAAACTACATGCCATAAAACTAACACCGTGCCATGTACCCAACTCATCGTGAGATCAATTTAACGTTTTCATTAATGCAATTCAAAATTCAATTTCATCGTGCTTAATTTTATCGTTCTTGCTAGTTTTAAATTGAATGAGATGTTTGCATGTTAGAACATATTTAGGTTATTTACCAAGAAGGTTGAATGAATTGTTAGGTTCGCCATTTGATAACTTTAATATTGATTGTCTTTGAATGTGCAACTTTGTAAAGTCATTGGTGGTTTGAAATTCTTTTGAAAAGGAGTTAGTCTTTGATTACTATTTCAGTTCTAGTGCATGGGGGATTTGTTGCGCATTGCCTAGATAAATGAGGAACTATCATGATCATGCATATTAGCTAGTCGCATGTGGGATTTGTGAGTATTCCTTTTTCTGAAAACTCTCACGAGACTACAACTCGTCCTGTAGGGTAGCCTAGAGGTTAAAAGACTTGGGGCATACGCTAAATGCACTCATGTTCCCTACGACAGTGGATTAGGATTTAGTTCATGTTTGTTCGGGACGAACAAACTCTAAGTGTGGAGTGTTTTGATGAGCATAAATTTGTACTATATTTATGCTCCACATTTAGTCGATTTTCGATCATCTTCCTTGTTTATATTATCTCTCACTTTATATTTTGGTGCTTTATAGGTGGAAAACGAATCCAGAGCAAAATAAAGTATTTTGTGGAATTTAGGCGAAAACAGTGGAAAAATCGGTAGATTGACCTCCCTAATTGTCACGCACGGCTAGAGCTCATACGGTGTCCGAATTCATTGATCTTTGGCTTGTTGGAAAGCTGAGATTAAGTGTCACAACTTTGTAGTTTGCACCTAGACCAGATTCATCCATTAAGGGTGTTAGAACTTGAGCTCAAGAGGTCATCTCACTATGCGCCTATGTCACTTGTGTCACTTATTTTTGACATTGAGCAATTTTTCCTGCTCTCTGGTCCAAATAGTGTCACTTGTTTCACTTATCAGGTGACATTGGCTAAATGGGCCAAAAGCTCAATTTTCGCTAGGGTTTTGGAAAAATGAAAAAAAAATGCAAAATTAAACAAAAAGAAAGAGAGGCAGCTGCCACCCAATTCTGGACATACGCACATCCATTCTCCATCATTCAACACACGCACACACACTTGGAGAACGAAGAAGAAGAGAGAAGAGGGCACGAAAACACGAGGATTTGATCGGATCGAAGATTGAGCTAAAAAGGGATAATCATTGACTATGAATCGACATCAATTCAAAGGGTGTAGTCATTCCTTTTTGTCTTTATAGTTTTCGTTTCGAACAAAACATGATTTGTATTTCCAGGACGATGGATAGTGAGTAGTGTGACCCATATTTTGGGGTCCTAGGAATCTTACTTGACTATGAATCGTTTAATATATTAATCTTTGCATGATTTGGATTGTTTTACATGATTTGTATTTTACTTAGCGCCCAAACTAAATGATGCATATTAGGTGTTTGAGAAAATGCCTAAGTGTATTGCTTTGAGACATTAAGCCAATAACGCTGAAAGGGTGAGGCCAAGTGTCCGACTATTAAGTAAAATACCCGTTACGAACTCGGTGACTACGAGAGTAGCCCAAGTTTGTCACGGGAAAGGCTAGTTTTATGACAAGGACTCCCCATGTTTACGCGATGAGAGTTGGTAAATGACATGTGTCGTTGTACCTGTGCAAAAACATTTATAATTCCGACTAGCAAGTGGTAAGTCGGGTCGAATCCACATAGATCGGTTGAGAATCTGTTCACTAAGTATCAGAGTAACAATGGGGGGGGTTTAAATTCAACAAGTAAATAAAACGCAGCAAGCAACAATGATTACTAGAGAAATCGTCACACTAATTCGAGTATGAAATATTAAAGAACAGTGCAAGCTAGAACTTTCGATTGTGATGCAAGACTAAATCATTAACCCAACCGTTTTGATTTCTAATGTTTTACAACTTATAGCTCCCCGCTAGGTTGCACTACAAGTTGTCCTAGGGTGTCAATCCTAGTGGTATATTACTCGTGTCCTAGTTTGGTATCCCCGCTAGGTTGCTAGTAAACTGTGACAATCGGAATCAACAAACTAACAGAAGCTCCCCCGCTAGGGTTCCACTTATGCTAGCACATCAATTCCATAAACATGCAGAATAATATAACGGAAAACATAAAGATAAATATAGGTCTCAAGTCAAAACATCACAATGTCGAGTTCTAGCCTACACATATGAGTTTAGCTACTCATCGCAATGGAATACATCATGAAGTTATATGAATAAAATAGAACGAAATTACTAATGGTGAATTCTCCACCGCGCTGCAGCTTTCTTCTCCAAAATTTGGTCAAACCCTAATTCTCTAAATCTCTCGAACGTGTATGTATTTTCTTCCCAAACCGTGTCTCTTTTCTCTGCTGAAATTCGAGGTCTGGCCGCCTAGGGTTTGCCTCTTCTAATTCTTCTTTTATACTTCCCGAGATTGCAATTTAGAAATAACGAAATTCGACTGCCAGCTGTCATCCGCGGACGTCTCTTACTTTATGATCCGCGGACGTCTCTTGAATTACTGTAAATGTATAGACGTCCGCGCTTTAACTCCTTAAGCCCTCCGCGACTTGCACTGACAAAAATTCCAAAGTGCTTCGGACTTCATTTCTTTCCGCCCCAAACATCTTCAAATAGGCTCCTTTTAGCCGGTATTCCTTCCATGGTCTCCGAGTGTACCTGAGAATGAAAACTACACACAGGTAGTAAAATAATATACAGGTAACACTAAGAGACGGGGTTTTAACATATAAAATAGTCGTACAACTACGACTCATCAAACTACCCCACACTTGAACTTGTTTGTCCCGAACAAGAACAAAGCCATAGAACGAATTACAATGTACTAGTCATGCTAATCCTTACATCTCAATCTCAAGTACAGCAATTAATCTTATCATGCTTAAGATTCTAACAATGCGAGTATAGATAGATTTTTCGATACTTGTTACCTCGCGAGTTGCAATTCAAACGACCTTGGATGTTTGGGAGATAGTCCCCTATAGGTACCACGTACATTGCATTCTTTTCTGAGTTCTGGTCTTTAGAATTGAGTCATCGGCTTTCTCTGACACATGATTTATTCACTACTTTCATACCGTTGAGTTGGACTTTGATAAACGACACATCTTTGCTTGAATCAATCAGATTTCCGATTTTCTTCTCACTTGATGGTTTGCCTTCGGCTTTTGAATTTGTTTCTTGTCCACATAATCATTTGCGCCTTCTGCTCTTTTCTCATCCTCGTCATTTTCACGCGAGTCAAGCCGAGGGTCGCTCGTCTGTTTTTCCGGCTACTCGGACTAGAGATTGGATGGTGTGATGTTCTCCCGTCCCACCTAACCGCATAAGCACTGCAGTGGCGGAGCAGATTCTCAGGACTGGACTAGTGAAGCGTCAACCTACACCACTTTTCTCAATCATCCGAACCAAAAACTCAGAACTTCCTGCAATTTGCCGTACCTTTCTAGGACATTTCTGTCAACTCCACATCCCTGCATATCACAACTCGAAAGAACAAAGCATCGAATTTTTTTGAAATTTCACATTTTTAGTCAAATGAGCACAATAGTCATAAAAGGCTGGAAATAGGATTTCGACATCTCAGAAAGTATAACAGTACATCATCAGTTCGTTACGAGTTCATCAAGCCACATAACTGACTCTATAACATCCCTCCGCGGTTTGCACTGACGAAAATTCCAAAGTGCTTCGGACTTCATTTCTTTCCGCGCCAAACATCTTCAAATAGGCTCCTTTTAGCCGGTATTCCTTCCATGGTCTCCGAGTGTACCTGAGAATGAAAACTACACACAGGTAGTGAAATAATATACAGGTAACACTAAGAGACGAGGTTTTAACATATACAATAGTTGTACAACTACGACTCATCAAACTACCCCACACTTGAACTTGTTCGTCCCGAACAAGAACAATGCCATAGAACGAATTACAATGTACTAGTCATGCTAATCCTTACATCTCAATCTCAAGTACAGCAATTAATCTTATCATGCTTAAGATTCTAACAATGCGAGTATAGATAGATTTTTCGATACTTGTTACCTCGCGAGTTGCAATTCAAACGACCTTGGATGTTTGGGAAATAGTCCCATATAGGTACCACGAACATTGCATTCTTTTCTGAGTTCTGGTCTTTAGAATTGAGTCATCGGGTTTCTCGGACACATGATTTATTCACGGCTTTCATACCGTTGAGTCGGACTTTGATAAATGACACATCTTTGCTTGAATCAATCAGATTTCCGATTTTCTTCTCACTTGATGGTTTGCCTTCGGCTTTTGAATTTGTTTCTTGTCCACATATTCATTTGCGCCTTCTGCTCTTTTCTCATCCTCGTCTTTTTCACGTGAGTCAAGCCGAGGGTCGCTCGTCTGTTTTCCCGACTACTCGGACTAGAGATTGGACGGTGTGATGTTCTCCCGTCCCACCTAACCGCATAAGCACTGCAGTTGCGGAGCAGACTCTCAGGATTGGGCTAGTGAAGCGTCAACCTCCACCGCTTTTCTCAATCATCAGAACCAAAAACTCAGAACTTCCTGCAATTTGCCGTACCTTTCTAGGACATTTCTGTCAACTCCACATCCCTGCATATCACAACTCGAAAGAACAAAGCATCGAAAATTCTTGAAATTTCGCATTTTTAGTCAAATGAGCACAATAGTCATAAAAGGCTGGAAATAGGATTTCGACATATCAGAAAGTATAACAGTACATCATCAGTTCGTTACGAGTTCATCAAGCCACATAACTGACTCTATAACATCCCACCCCACACTTAAACTGACACGTGTCCTCACGGTACAACTCAAGAGGTAAGACGGATAAATAACATTGACGTGCACAATGTCGTAGTGTGCAAATCAACTTTAAATTTATAATCCACTATCATGTACTTTACTATAGAATAGTAAGGTGGCAAGTAGGGGTCGAACCCAAGGGAGATGGATCAAATACTCATTGCTCTTTGTGCGAAATGTAAAGGAAAGTAATACAAGTTTTTGGGGTTTTGAAAGTGGTTTTTGTAAAGTAAGTACAAGTGCAAAGTAAATAGCAAAAGATGTGATCAAATAGAATGGAATTCGGTCTAGGGGCCTTTGTTATAGCTCAACTCATCATAGACCTCTAATGATCAATCCTTGTATCCATAAGTGTGGGTTAGTTCGTTTTCAAGAGAAAAACCCTAAAGTAAGGCTCGTTAGAGCGCATACACCACAATCCATTCCCTTTCGAGACTTAGATTTCTAGTACAAACAAGTTTCGTAACCATTTTAAGGCGTACTAGACTAGGTGCTAAAACTTGCTCATTTTTCAATGACAACAAGTACAATGGAGGTATTGAAACCACACGGCTAAACCTAGGCCTTTCAAACCATTAGTTTAACCTAGGTATTCATTCCCAAACCATTGGCACATGACTAGCAAATGAATAAAAGGAAGCATTAAGATCAAGGTCTCAAAGCCTTGCTACAACATTAAGGGGATCCCAAACCGAATTATGAGGGTTTTAGCCACTCATGTTCATAATGAGAACACAAGGGCTAAGGTTTTCACAATCGGAATCAGCAAGATCCTACCCAAAATGTGTAGGAAACAATAACAAAATGCGTAAAGAGTAAAGAGAAGAAGTAGAGAGAAGTTGGATTTCTTCAAGCCAAATGACAAGAGTAACAAGCAAGGAATTTTAGGGTAAATTTCCAATATCATTACATGATCCAAGGCCCTCCTTTTATAGGGCAATGTGGAAGGATCTAGACCTTGGATTGGCACAAGAAAATTGGCATTAGCAAGCCCTAAACTGACTTTCCATTTTGGGCATGAAGCGTGTGCCGATAGCCACTTCGGAGTGGCAAAACCACACGGAATGATTACGTGGCACATGGGGTAACGAGCCGAGAAAGTCAAAGGAGTGTTTGACTTTCCATTTTGGGTTTTGTCCTTGGGAAACGAGCCCATTTGGAGGTCCATTCGAAGCCTTGAACATGGCAGTACAGGCCTTCCGGTTTTGGTTGCTGATTGAGTCCGCCACTTTGGAGGTGGATTAGTCCGGCTTGGAGTGAGCTTTTGGCCGGGTTCAAGGGCATGAATATAAGTTCAACATGTGTTCTTGGTGCTAGAGCACTGAAATGAGTCCATTGAATGGGCATATGAGGCACGGGAAGCCCTCAAATTTGGAGTCCGAACCTCCAGACTTAGTCTAGAATAGGTTCCGGTTTTGGCTGATTTAGTCCGAACTTTGAGGCTGTTTTGCACCGACCTCGGACATGGAATTGGCCAGGCACTTGGGTCATAGACCTAGCTTAACACTTGCTCTTGATGTTAGGCCCTTGAAACCAGACTTTTGAATAGGAATTGATGCTCGGGAGGTCGTCAAAGTAGGCATCTCGGACAGATTTGGGCGGTTCTGCACCAGTCCTCCGGTTCTTGGCCTGAGCGTGCTCGGTACTTGGGGACGTTTTAGATTGGCCTTAGGCAAGTCTTTTGACCGGGCTCTTGGAACGAAAACCTTCATGGACATATGGACTTGGCCTTAGGACCTTGAAATTGGTCCTTTGTGTGGACGCTTTAGGCTCGGGAGGTCCTTAAAGATAGGGTCTCGGTCCTCCTCTTTTTGGTCCAAAATCCGGAATTGAGTCCCTAAGTCCCGGATGAAGTTCTTAAGGTCCGAACTCGATCTCTTGGCCCCATTTTATGCCCAAAACACCTCGTGATGTATTTATGGCCTAAAATGCCATTCTTAAGCTCATTTCCTCTTTAGTCTTCAAAAGGCCCTGAAATGCAAAACGACATTAACAAGTATATGCTCTCATGGTTAAATGCCGTAAATGGTGGGTATTAGTGACTTAATGAGTCGTATAAATACGTCTCATCAAACCACCCCACACTTGAACTTGTTCGTCCCGAACAAGGCCTTAAGTCACAAGAGGAACAACACAAATGCAAACACCACAAGCCCTTCTTGGCCACAATATACATGTTAGTCTAGATTTCCCCTTTCATGCATAACTTGACTATTACTCAAAGTATCATGCTTAGACGTAGATTTCACTTGCTACTTGTTACCTTGGAGCCGAAATGCAAACCAATTCGGATGAGTGGGAGGTAGTCCTTTTCAAGCCCATGATCTACACTCTCGGGTTTGGGTTCTTGCCATATGGTTATATTTCTTCGCTTTCTCTAGCACATGATTCATTCGAGCTAAGGGTTTGAGTCTTTGGTACTTTCTTGGACATACTAGTAGTGAACTTGGCCTTCGGCCTTTGTATGGCTTTGATGATCCTTCACCTTTTGCTTCGGTTAGCATTTCACATGAGATGATTTTTCTTTCTTTGAGCCTTGCTCCTTTGTGATTTTTCTTTGTCCATTCCTTCTTGGGAGGTCCAATCATCGCCCTCAAGCATATGGAAATACCTCCCCGCTCTTTCTCATCCTCGTCGTTTTGTGTGAGTCAAGATGTGGGTCACCCATCTATTTTCCCGACTACTAAGACTAGAGATAGGATGGTTTGATTCCCGTCCCACCACTTGCATAAACGCTGCAATGGTGGAGTCACTCTATACCAATAGGCCTCGAAATGCTAGCCTCCACGGCATCCATATAACCATATAGTTCGAACCCAATCCCTTGAGTGCTTTGTCAAGCTTCACTAGGACCCTTTCTATCAATTCCACTAACGTTGAGTATTTTTGAGATACACTTTGTCAAAAACAATTTATAAGTGAACCGGTAAGACCGGTGTCGAACCCAAGGGAGCAAACGGATTATGCGCTAAGTCTATCAATTTCTAACTCGGCTATTCCTACAATTCAAGTGTGACGTGGTTATCAATGATGAAAACAAGTAATGAGATAGCACAAAAGGGTTAAAATATCAATCAAGAAGAGTTTCGAGGGGATGTGCCCCTCGGCATTTCCCATGATCATGCATACAAGAATTAAACGCATTCAAGGTGTTAGATAGTATTGAACCTAGCTTAAACTAGGATAGACCAATGGTCATCGAATCTATCCCTAGCCAAACTCTCTTAAAGCTCGAACCTCACTCCGTCGAGATTATTGATTCATTCCATGGCATTTATTAACATTGGAATGTCTCCCAAGCAATAAATGTCATGAACTCGAGTCCTAGTTCACTTCGAATCCTTAGATAAGATCACATTTACTACATCTAAACCATTCCTAACATCGCTAGATTATTAGGTCAAGTTTGAGATAAACAATTCACTTAGGCATTTTATCAAACACCTAGTGGCATGCAATAATGAAGATCATAGCAAATGTGAATTTAACACCATAGATTAATCATCAAACATGTGTATACAAGATCAAGAGTACCAAGGAGGGTAACAACACCCTCAAAACACAAGGAAACTACTCACACATCATGTAAGACAACATGATGTGTGTAGAGTTTGAATACAACAAATTAGAAGAGAAGAGGATAGAAAATAGGATGGTTAATCCTAGATGTCTCCCTTTGATCTTCACTCCTTCTTTGTTGATTGCTGGTTGATGACCTTGATTTGATCTCCTTTGATGAGTATTTTTCCCCCAAAAGTCCAACTCTACGTCCCACTCTCTAGGTCAAACCTGCAACTTTCTATTTATAGCTCGGTACTGTAGCAGAGTTCACCCGACCGGGTGAGAATCCAGAAGAAATCCACCCGACCGGGTGAGATTTGTCTCCGATGAAATCTCAGTCCAGTCGATCGACTGAGGAAACTCAATTTGCAGCTCCTCCTGAAAGTCCATTAAGTCAATCGACTGGAATCTCAGTCGATCGACTGAGGAAACTCAATTTGCAGCTCCTCCTGAAAGTCATTAAGTCGATCGACTGGAATCTCAATCGATCGACTGGGGGTCTACCCGACTGGGTGGAAATCTGTAGGCATCCACCCGACCGGGTCAAAGTCGCCGACTGAACACCTCTCTGCTCCTCTCTTCAACCGGTCGGTTGGATCAGGGGGAAATTCTCACCCGACCGGTTGAGATGCAAATCTGCCCATATTTTGCTCACACCTCTAGTTTTTGCCGAGCTTTTGTATTTTGGCTTTGACACTGGGGATATATTGCTTTGTACCTGAAACGTATGAAAAGGGATCAAATGACATCAAGATAACGTCGAAATCGAACAAAAGCTATAGTGAAAACGGGTACTAATAAGTCGAAATCTCGACTTATCAACACTCCACACTTAAGCTTTGTCCGTCCCGAACAAAGTATGCAAATATGTCAAGGTCATGCAAATGGCGAAATGCTAGTGGTACTATGTTTTTTGTCAATTTGCCTCACTAGATTTCACATGGTCTCGATCATTATTCCTAAACATGTTATTGAAAGAAAAATGACAAGTATGTACAATCTAACTAGCTCCTTTTCGTAGGCGTTACGAATGCATTTAGCGTATGCATTAAGCCTTTAAACCCCTAGGCTACCCTAGTGGACGAGTTATAGTCTCGTGAGAGTTTTCAGAAAAGGGAATACTCACAAATCCCATATATGCACATGTCCCATAAGAGTGAATGCAAGAGTGCTCAACCAAGGCTACGATTTTTCAAAACCAATCCCTCACCTCAAGCTAGACTAGCGCCACAATATCATAAAAAGAGCTTTCTCAACCTTTTGAGTACCTTTTGCGACGTGCATTCAAGAGCATCAATACTAGGGCTATGAAATGACTATCCAAAATTCTACTCATTTTCAAAGCAACATAATAGAAGTAAGGCTTATAGCTTGCACAATAGAGTGTCAACCGCTCACTTATGCTAGCTAGGGCTAGTCCATGGGCTCGCGACAAGAAACTCATTCCCAAGTTTTAGGCGCTTAAGCCGTAATCCATAAGGGAAGTGGAGTTCGACACTAATGTTTCTTAATAAACAAGCATAGACCAAATGATAGCTCTCGTGCAAGCACAAGGATCGTCCAAGAATTATTCTAACAAGCACACGATGGAAATGACTAATCCCGCACAAATATAGAATGATGGAAGAACATAGGGTCAAGTCGTAAGTGCTTCTTATTTTCTTATTGAGACAAATGCTTTCGAGGGGGGACTTACCTCCCTAACCCCCGGCATTTGCTCATTCATTCAGGCTTCCTCTCTCTCTCTTTTTTTTCTTTTTTTTTGACTCCACACTTAAAACTTGACAATATGTTCAAAAGTTGTAAGGGATGTGCGGGAATTAATCATGAACAAGGCACTATGTTAGAGAACTCAAGTCACCAAAGAGCATTCAAATGATCTAAGTTTTTCACAACGATTTTTAAAAGTGTTTGCTAGCTTGATCCAAGGTGTTGCAACGAAAATACTTAGAAAGTTGGATAGTCAAGATGTAGCAATGATATTGATTCTCAAAAATGCATGCTCAAAGGACTAGGTCGGTAAATGTGGCACATAGGCTAGATGCGATCTATAGGGATTTAGAATTTAAAATCACAAGCCTATGCGGTTAAAAACACTCTCATGTTGGGACAATGTGCAAGTATGCAAGTGTCCATCTAGAATGATATACATGGCATGCAAACATGTGAACTATGCGCATTAAACCACTCCACACTTAATTCAAGCTTAGTCCCTAAGCGCAAAGAATGATACAATAAAGGCAAAGGCGCATAGGAACTCCCCTCGTTTGTAGAGCCGGTGATGTGACCCATGAGAGTGAGAATTAACCTCTTGGTTGCAATTGTAGATAAAGAAGGTGTTTTGGACATGAAAAGAATATGTAATGGATATCCTGTAGAGTAAGCAGCATGAATGGTAAACACCGTCAATATCATAAAGAATATAGCATATAACCAAAAGCAAGTAATGGGAATATCATCAAAACGGCATACATCATGCAAAATTGCGCCAAAAGGCGACTTAGCATCCAAGTACATGATCAAAGCAAAAAAAGCATCAAAACATCAATACATCAATACAAGCATGATCAAAATGTCTCAGAACGCGAAGATCCAGTCTCTCTATCTCCCGAAGTGGTCTCTCTAGAAGAATCGCCATCATCCTCCTCCATATCATCGGTAAGTGGCGAGGGAGGCAAGGGAGAGGCGGCAGGAGGGACAGAAGGTCTTGGGTCAACTGGAGCAGTCGGGCCTCTGATCAAAGATAAAAGTATAGAACGGACCCACTCCGACTCCTGACGAGCTCTCATAGCCTCGTCTCTAGCAAACTCCTCAATTCGGGTCAGGCCACTCCTCAAATCAGCTACCCCACTCTTCAGCTCGGCGATGTCGGAGGAGACCCTCTCTCGCCACTCAGTCAAATTCCCAGTAGCACGGGGAGCGCTCTCAACAGCAGGCTCCTCAGAAATAGGGGCCTCAGGAACCACCTCCTCAGCAATGGGAGCCTCATGCTCGGAAGCCGCGGGGGAAGGGGCAATAGGAGAGGAAGGGGGGGATGGTGTAAGGTGGGCAAGGCAATATAAATGGTTCCTTCTCTTGAAGTTCCTCTTCCTCTTCTCCGCCGCCAGTCTAAAGGTCCCCTTGTGAGGCTTGCTATCCTCCTCCCAAGTCTTGCCATCCTTCTTAAGGAGGCGCATGTGCTGCAAGGTAGGCACATCGAGGATCTTCCTGGATGGCTCGGGGCATCCATCATGGCCAAAGGTGAAGTTACACCGCATGGAAACAAGAGTGATCATAGACCCTCCTCCTAAAACAGAATTCCTCGACGTCGACTTCACATAGCCCTCAAAGCGGGAGGATAAGATGGAAACCCAATCAAGCGCATCACCCTCATTGATGGCCATCATCAACTCAAAATCAGGGCCAGTCACTGCTCTAGCCATATCCCCACGGGCATTAATTCCTATAGCAATGATGTGGTGAATGATCTTCCAAACCGGAAGGGTGATGGCTGAGGCGTTGAGGGAGGGAACAAACCACTCATGCCTCCCTGAAATGTTTCTCCAAAATCTGCTCTGAAGGTGCTCATTCCTGACAATCACCTCTCCTCCCAATAATGGAAAACTGAGCCACTCTCTGATCATCGTCTCCCCAATCAAAAATTCCCGCCCACCAAGTATAAACCTCCAGTGAGTGACTCTCTTCCCCTCCCTCACAACATCCAAAGAGCATAAGAACTCTTCCACAACACTCTGATAAGTTCCCGGATCATCCAACAAAACGAAACCTAAACCACATCTATATAATAAATCTCGTACCTCTTCGCCGACGAGTAGGTGGTCAGGCAAGTCCAAGGCTGGGTAGAGAGTGGGCACGGCCTCCTTCCCAGTGATGATCCCGAGTCTATCTGTGTGCTTGGCATCTCGGAATGTGAGAGGCTCAGTGAATGGGTAAGGCGTGGGCTCAGGCAGAGGAGACTCCAAAGGTCCATCCCTCGGTATAATGGGCAATAAGGCAGTAGGAGGTGCACTGGGCGGTGGAGGGACCATTTCCACTCTGGAGGATGAGGCATCATCTCGTAGTGTGCCGCTCAATCTCATCCTCTTGCGGGAGAGAGGAACGTCGTCCTCGTCACTCTCGGAAACTCGGTCCACCGGCACATCATGGGCTATTTCCCTGCCCCTGGACACTGATTCGGATGAGGATGGACCTTGAGGCATGGCTGGGTTGGGGCGGAAAAACTGAAATTTGCACTGAAATGATCTCACCCGGTCGGTTGAATAAGGCCCAATTTCTCACCCGGTCGGGTGAGATGCGATTTGAAGGCCAAAAATTGGGGTTTTTGTGGGGGCTTCGGCTATCAAAATTGATGCTTGGGGATTGTAGGGGAGGCTATTTCAAGTGTTTTGAGCGGTTGAGAGGTGGGTTTTGATGGTGGAATTCGGAGATCGGGCTAAATGAAGCTTCGGCGGTTTGGGAGGAGGTGCGGTCGTGGTTTGGAGTGGTGCGGCGGGGCTGCGGTGGGTAGGTTGGTGGCTGGGAGTGGTATGCGACGGTAAGGTGGAGGTCGGAGTGGGCTGGGATGGCCGGAGATTGAAGGTAGGGTTTGGGTCGGTCGGGTGAGTAAGGGGGGAGTTGTCGGGTGAAATGTTTTTTTTGAAATGGGGAAGATGGGAGAGATAGGCAAACCCAACCGGTCGGTTGAGTTTCTTTATGATTTCACCCGGTCGGTTGAGATGCTGAGTGGAAAGATTTCCTGTGGGAACGTTCACCCGGTCGGTTGAGTATAGCAGTGATCTCACCCGGTCGGTTGGATTATGGGCTCCTGGACTGTTTTCAATGTTTTGATAATAATAGTATGTCCATTCTTGCACAAACCCAACTCCACACTCATAAATTTTTACTCCACAAAATGAACTAGCATCACTCAATATTCAAACTCAAAATCATATCACACCCGAGGCATACCTCAACATGAAATCACTAGCATACACATGATTTTCAACAAAGCAAACAAGCTAGGATTACACACTCCACACTTAAGACATCACCACCCTTTAAAAATTTCATGCAAGCACCGTTCCACACCAAGCACATCCAATCATGCATTTTCATCATAGCTCTCATGTTCACATTCAATCATTCAAAGTATGCATGCCAAACATATATATGAAATTAATTTTTTAAGTAGATGGACGACTTACAAACCGGGTTACCTTCCGTGAGGGCCTAGTTTAACGTCTTGGCAAAGACCGAGCCGAATCTCTTCATGATTAAGAAACACACTTGAGGAGTCCCTTGCTAGGATCCCTCCTCAAGCGGACTTGTTAGAATTTTGGAAGATTCAATCCGGATTCTTTGAAGAGTTGCAAGCAACTTGTTTAATAGCCCTTTTCCAAAGTGATTGCTTCTCACCCTTTGATGTATTCGCTTTTCTATTCTTACTCATATCATCGTCGGATGATGATTCACATTGATCACGGGGAGGGTCTTCATCGGGTTCAAACATGTTGTGCCACTCTTTCATATTAACTTTCTCGCCCTTAATAACTTCGGCTTCCTCCTTCTCTAGCTTTTTCTCAATACTAGCCACTTGTTCTTCTTTTGGTTTTTCTAATTTTACTTTTTCTCCACCAATCTTTAGGGTCAATTTCCCTTTTCCCACATCAACCTTAAAACCGGCGGTGGCCAAGAAAGGGCGTCCAAGAATTAATGATGAAGTGAAGTTGTCTCCCATATCAACCACCACAAAGTCGCATGGAATGTAGAATTTGTCGACTTTGATGGGGACATTTTCCACTAGGCCCCAAGGACGCCTTGTAGTGCCATCCGCGAGTTGTAGAGTCATTTAAGCGGTTTTCACCCCATTCAATTTTAGCTTGTGGTAGATGGCAAGAGGCATCACGCTCACGCTAGCCCCAAGATCGGCTAGTGGGCTTGAGAAGTTCATATCCCCTATTGAGCACGGAATAGTAAATTTTCCGGGATCTCCCACCTTTTGGGGCATTTGCTTTGAGAAGAGAGCACTACATTCGTGGTTGAGGAGGTGGGGATCATCCTCTTCAATGGTCCTCTTTTTGGACAAGATCTCTTTAAGAAATTTGTTGTATAGCGGTGCCTTCTTGATGAGCTCATGAAATGGTATGTACACATATAGCTTTTTCAACATCTTGGTGAAGACCTCATATTCCTTGTCCAATTTAGAGACCTTGAGGAGCCTTTGAGGGAAGGGAACCGGTGGAGAATAAGGCTTGAGTTCCTCTTTTCTTTCTTTACTTCCTTTTGCCTTTTCGGTTGGAGGATTAGGGACCTCTTCATTGAGTTCTTTTTCTTCGGCTCTAGCTTGGCCAATGGGTTTTGGAGTTGTTTGAACGGGTTTCTTTTGTATAATATCCTCCAAATGTTTCCCACTTCTAAGAGTCACCGCCCCACATTGTTCTTCCCTTTCTAGAAATTCACACTCAAACAATTCATCTTCAAAGGATTCCTCGATGTAGACGGCATTGCAAAACTCTTTCTTTTCATGCTCGGGTCGCGCCGGTAGTTTTCCTAGTGCCCTTATAGATGAATCGGCTTGTTGAGCTATTTGGGTCTCAAGCATCTTGTTGTGGATTTCCAACCTTTGATGTGATTGGTTGACCTCATTCAATTCTTGCTTTATCTTATTTTGATTTGCTAGGAGCCTTGCAAACATTGCTTCAACCCCGGAGAGTTCATTAGAAGGTTGTGGGGGAGGGTCAACTTGTTGGTAGGGCCTTTGAGCTTGATTTTGGTATTGTTGCCCTTGGGTTTGGTCCCTTTGAAGCAAAGTCGGTCCTTGACTTTGATATTGGTTCCTAGGTTGGAACGCTTGATTGGATTGAGTAGGTTTAGGACCAAAGCCGGGAGGCGTAGATCCAAAGTCGGGACGAGTAGGATTTGTGGTTTTGTAGGAGAAATTGGGGTGATTTCTCCATCCCATAGAGAACTTTGGTGTAGTGTAATTGGTTTGAGAACTTTGTCCTTGAGTGGCACTAGCTCCATAGTCTCTACTTTGGTTTCCTCCCACAAAATTCACTTCTTCATACCCTCTTCTATGCACATCTCTTTGAACCAAGGGGCAAGAATTGGTCTCGTGCTCGTAGACCTCACAAATATCACAACCTTGATTCATTGAACGATCTTTCTCCGGGTGTTTCAACTTAAATACTTCCTCCGAGAGATTATCAAAATCCTTCCTCAAAGCATCATAATCACTTGAACTAACCGTCTTCACCTCATGCCTTTCATGTCTCCTTCTTGGGTTCCCTCTTTCACTTCCCCACATGAAGTAGTTTTTCGTGATTTTCTCTATCACCGTATACCCTTCATGTGGTTCTAGGTCCATAATAGCTCCACCCGCGGCAGTGTCAAGTGCAAGTCGAGAGTTACCATCTACACCTTGGTAGAAAGTGTGGAATAGAAGGAGGTCGTCCAAGTTGTGGTGTGGGCAAAGCCTTTGATACTCCTTATACCTCTCCCAAGCTTCATAGAGTGTTTCTCCATCCATTTGCACGAAATTTGTGATTTGACTCCTATAGTGCGCCGTCTTGGAAGGAGGGAAGTATTTGTTTAGAAATGCCACGGCGAGTTCATCCCAAGTGGTGAGACTATCGGGAGTTTGACTCCTCAACCAATCCTTTGCTCTTCCCGTGAGGGAGAAAGGGAAAAGCCTTAGAAGCTTAGCATCTTCCGAGAACCCATTTATCTTGAAGGTGGAACACACTTCAAGAAATGTTGTCAAATGAGAATTAGGGTCCTCGTTGTCTCCTCCCGAAAATCGGTTTGCTTGTATCATTTGAATTGTAGAGGTCTTCAAATCAAAGTCTCGGTTTTCTACCGCCGGTATAAGGATGGGAGAACGGTATCCATAAGCCGTGGGAATGGCATAATCTTTGAGAGCCCTTCTAGCTTGGGGCAATGATGGAAGGTTATCTTGATTGTGATGATCTTGGCCCAATTGGCCTTGAGGTAGACGAGGAGGAAGTCTTTCTCCCATGTCTTGGGTAATAGCGGCTTCTTGAACGTTTGATGTTGATCCCTTATCCTTAGTTGTCTTACTTCTTGTAGGATATGTGCTGGCTAATTCCCTTATAGGTTGATTCAAGTCTCTATCCACAATTTGTGTAAGCTTCTTGGTCTTTGGTGGCATAAAAGAAGTGAACCTACAAGGGGAAGACAATTAAGACAAGTAAGAATACCGAATATGCTCAAGAATCGCAAGTAACAATGTAAATAAAGTAGAACATGAAATAGTCGGACTACTAATTGATTTTCCTAGGGATAATCTAGCTATTGCTCCCCGGCAACGGCGCCATTTTGACGTTGTAATATTTTTGAGATACACTTTGTCAAAAACAATTTATAAGTGAACCGGTAAGACCGGTGTCGAACCCAAGGGAGCAAACGGATTATGCGCTAAGTCTATCAATTTCTAACTCGGCTATTCCTACAATTCAAGTGTGACGTGGTTATCAATGATGAAAACAAGTAATGAGATAGCACAAAAGGGTTAAAATATCAATCAAGAAGAGTTTCGAGGGGATGTGCCCCTCCTTGGCATTTCCCATGATCATGCATACAAGAATTAAACGCATTCAAGGTGTTAGATAGTATTGAACCTAGCTTAAACTAGGATAGACCAATGGTCATCGAATCTATCCCTAGCCAAACTCTCTTAAAGCTCGAACCTCACTCCGTCGAGATTATTGATTCATTCCATGGCATTTATTAACATTGGAATGTCTCCCAAGCAATAAATGTCATGAACTCGAGTCCTAGTTCACTTCGAATCCTTAGATAAGATCACATTTACTACATCTAAACCATTCCTAACATCGCTAGATTATTAGGTCAAGTTTGAGATAAACAATTCACTTAGGCATTTTATCAAACACCTAGTGGCATGCAATAATGAAGATCATAGCAAATGTGAATTTAACACCATAGATTAATCATCAAACATGTGTATACAAGATCAAGAGTACCAAGGAGGGTAACAACACCCTCAAAACACAAGGAAACTACTCACACATCATGTAAGACAACATGATGTGTGTAGAGTTTGAATACAACAAATTAGAAGAGAAGAGGATAGAAAATAGGATGGTTAATCCTAGATGTCTCCCTTTGATCTTCACTCCTTCTTTGTTGATTGCTGGTTGATGACCTTGATTTGATCTCCTTTGATGAGTATTTTTCCCCCAAATGTCCAACTCTACGTCCCACTCTCTAGGTCAAAATCGCAACTTTCTATTTATAGCTCGGTACTGTAGCAGAGTTCACCCGACCGGGTGAGAATCCAGAAGAAATCCACCCAACCGGGTGAGATTTGTCTCGGATGAAATCTCAGTCCAGTCGATCGACTGAGGAAACTCAATTTGCAGCTCCTCCTGAAAGTCCATTAAGTCGATCGACTGGAATCTCAGTCGATCGACTGAGGAAACTCAATTTACAGCTCCTCCTGAAAGTCATTAAGTTGATCGACTGGAATCTCAATCGATCGACTGGGGGTCCACCCGACCGGGTGGAAATCTGTAGGCATCCACCCGACCGGGTCAAAGTCGCCGACTGAACACCTCTCTGCTCCTCTCTTCAACCGGTCGGTTGGATCAGGGGGAAATTCTCACCCGACCGGCTGAGATGCAAATCTGCCCATATTTTGCTCACACCTCTAGTTTTTGCCGAGCTTTTGTATTTTGGCTTTGACACTGGGGATATATTGCTTTGTACCTGAAACGTACGAAAAGGGATCAAATGACATCAAGATAACGTCGAAATCGAACAAAAGCTATAGTGAAAACGGGTACTAATAAGTCGAAATCTCGACTTATCATCCACATCCCTCTTTATTCCGACTCACAAGGACAAGTAATGGGTTAATATCATAAGTCATCACACAATTCAGATTTCATAAGAGGAATGCATATACTCGGATCCATCTATTTCACATCATTTAAGCACAAACACCCTTCTCCTACGCATTTTATTCACAAATCTACTCATTTTATTCAAAAATTTTAAAATTTTCAAAGGGAAACGTGCTGACTCATTCATATGCAAGAAAGTAAACGTGATGACACAACAACTACTAAACACCTCACCCCACACTTTTGAAATGAGTCGTGGCCTCGCGGCACAACTCAATCAACACAATTATGCACAAAATCAATGGAAAAAAACAAGGTACAAGGGTGAAACGGAAACTCCCCTCGTATGCCACGAAGTGGCCAGGCGTGTAATGGAATTTGGACTCATGGGGAGGTAGGTCGGGCTCGGCTTTTGCATAAAATGCGTAGCACGAGCGTCTTTCTTGGGCGAGCCTTGGCTTTGGGTGCGTCCCGGTCTAGGACCGTCGCTGGGATCCTCGGGCCTAAGGTCTCGGTCTCTCTATAATGCGTAGCTCGCTCGGCAAAGTGCATAGCGCGACCAACAAAAACATCCTTGATTCTTTCCAAACATAAGAGGGTGAGGGTTAGTATAAAATGCAAGAAAATGAAATGCAAGAAAATATAAGTAAATGCCGGGCTGCCTCCCGGCGAGCGCCTTTGTTTAACGTTGTTGGCTCGACGGTACCTCCTTAAGGAGGTTCGGTGGGGTCCCATGGGCGGGTGAGGTCAAACTTCACCTCAGTGTCTCCTTTGATCCGCCCCAAGCCCTTGTGGATTGATGTGCACGGTTCTGGTATCCAATAGTCGGGCGGGTTCGCCTTCACATTCCTCCATGTCGGTGAGGACGTCTTAACCATAGCTGATGTCCCAGTCGTGCATACGGTCTCTCTTGGTCGGTCAGGGACTAGGGTACTGAAATCCGAGGTGTGCACAATGTCCGGCGGCTTCTTTGTGCCCGGACGGTCATCATTATCATAGATGTAGAAATCTGAAATTCCGCCGCCGAATGAAAGTGACAATAAACCCTCGCCCATGTCAATCCTAGCATTCGTGTCGTAGTGAAATGGCCGTCCCAATATCAGCGTAGGAGGCTCATCGTCTCTAGTATTGCCCATCTGCAAGACGTAGAAATCTGCAGGAATAGCAAGGTCTCCCACTTGGAGTGTCACATCCTCAAGCAATCCAACCGGTCGAATGCATGACTTGTCGCCCAACTCAATCATCAGTTTAGGCGGGCTCAACGGACCAAGCCCCAATGAGTGGTATAAGGAGTAGGGCATGGCATTAACGGCAGCACCAAGATCGATCAAGCAATGAGGAACTTGAGCCTCTCCTATACCGCATGTGACCGTGAAAGCTCACGGGTCTCTAACCTTGTGGCTCGTAGTGAGGGCAAGCTCCATCATGGGTCCATCTTGCTCGGGCAACTCCTCCAATCTATCTAGCTTGTCATCATCAATCATGATCACCTCCATCATGCTAACATTTGCCCTCGGATTTTGGACGGTTTGAGAGGGTAGACGACCATTGTCTTTCTTTATTTCGGCCACCGTCATGATAAGTTGGGACATTTGCTTCTCAAGTTCGGCCATTCGCCCATCGGTTTTGGCTTGGTTTTGTAGAATAGTAGCACTTAGTTGAGCGTTGCTTGCTGCCAAATATCTTAGCATATCCTCCACTGATCGGTTTTGTCCAACCGTGCTAGGACCGCCTTGATTGTAACTCGGTCCCGGCCGGTTTTGTGAGGGCCCGACTTGTTGAAACTACCTTTGGGGCGGCTTGTAGAGACCATGGGAAGCTTGGGGGCAGCTTGTTGATGGTGGGCTTGTTGAGTGAATTCCTTGGGAATGCCGTGGCGCCATGTTTCACCGGCCGGCCCTTGTCCATAGGGGCGACTTGGACCGGCTCGGCCTTGGTACCCTTGATAATCCCCCACGGCATTCACATCTTCATGGCCCTCATCGAACAAGGTCGGGCATGAATCGGTCTTGTGGTCCATAGACCCACAAAACTCACAAGCCTTTGCTTTGGCCGCCGGTTCCCTCCTCATCAAATGAACCATCATCTCCTTCATTTGTTTCATATCCTCGGACATTTGGTTTGTAGGGGCTTCGGCTTTAGCAACACTCCTTGTTCTAGTGAACTCATCTCGTCGGCTATTAGCTTCCTCAAAACGGGCATTCTCGGCTACCTTTACTATTAAATCCCTTATCTCTCTTAAGGTAAGTCTAGCCATTGATCCTCCAGCCGAGGCATTCAGAAGCATCTTGTCCAAATGCTTGAACCCATCCAACAAATACTCAACTAGGAGCTTCTCGGGAAGCCCTAGATTGCAACAACTTCCCTCAAGTTGGTTAAACTTCTCAAGATAGTCATACATTGACTCATTCGGCCCTTGTTTCAACTCTTGCAATTGCTTCCTCACTTGTGAGGCTAGGTCAACCGGGTAGTACTTGACCAAGAACTTAGCTTGCATTTGGGCCCAAGTCATGATACTACCTGAGGGCAAAGAGAGGAACCAATCAATGGCCGAATCCATTAGAGAGAGAAGTAGAAGGCCTTCAACTTGAAGTCCTCTACTTCTACTCCATGGGGCTTGAGATTTTGACACACCGCATGAAAACGTTTGATATGGGAAGTAGCGGACTCTCCTTGAGCACCCCCGAACTTAGGCAAGTTGTGCACAACTCTGGTGCTAACCGATATGTCCTCTAGTTCGGGGCTCTCATAGATACACCAAGATTGGTTTCTAATGTTTGGAGCCGATAGTTCCTCAAAAGTGGGTTCTTGGTAGAACACATTTTCAAAGTTTTCATTGCGGTCATTTCCCCTTGGGGCGTGATGGTTAGGGTGGGGTCTAACGGGTCGCCTAGGATCATTTGGTACTTGATCTTCCGGTGCACCAACGTTTTGTCCCATTGCTCGCCTACGCCTCAAGTTTGCTTGGCGAAATAGTACCTCGGGATCCTCATAGACTAGAGGTGGTACATTATCGCGGGCAAATTGGTGCATATCATTGTTCACCTCATCTTCACCAAAATTTTCACTATGGTGAGACATGGTTCACTAAGCACAAGTGTAACAAAAATAAAAAGAAACAAGAACAACTTTCAATGATTATCTATCTCCCCGGAAACGGTGCCAAAATTTGACGTGCACAATGTCGTAGTGTGCAAATCAACTTTAAATTTATAATCCACTATCTTGTACTTTACTATAGAATAGTAAGGTGGCAAGTAGGGGTCGAACCCAAGGGAGATAGATCAAATACTCATTGCTCTTTGTGCGAAATGTAAAGGAAAGTAATACAAGTTTTTGGGGTTTTGAAAGTGGTTTTTGTAAAGTAAGTACAAGTGCAAAGTAAATAGCAAAAGATGTGATCAAATAGAATGTAATTCGGTCTAGGGGCCTTTGTTATAGCTCAACTCATCATAGACCTCTAATGATCAATCCTTGTATCCATAAGTGTGGGTTAGTTCTTTTTCAAGAGAAAAACCCTAAAGTAAGGATCGTTAGAGCGCATACACCACAATCCATTCCCTTTCGAGACTTGGATTTCTAGTACAAACAAATTTCGTAACCATTTTAAGGCGTACTAGACTAGGTGCTAAAACTTGCTCATTTTTCAATGACAACAAGTACAATGGAGGTATTGAAACCACACGGCTAAACCTAGGCCTTTCGAACCATTAGTTTAACCTAGGTATTCATTCCCAAACCATTGGCACATGACTAGCAAATGAATACAAGGAAGCATTAAGATCAAGGTCTCAAAGCCTTGCTACAACATTAAGGGGATCCCAAACCGAATTATGAGGGTTTTAGCCACTCATGTTCATAATGAGAACACAAGGGCTAAGGTTTTCACAATCGGAATCAGCAAGATCCTACCCAAAATGTGTAGGAAACAATAACAAAATGCGTAAAGAGTAAAGAGTAAAGAGAAGGAGTAGAGAGAAGTTGGATTTCTTCAAGTCAAATGACAAGAGTAACAAGCAAGGAATTTTAGGGTAAATTTCCAATATCATTACATGATCCAAGGCCCTCCTTTTATAGGGCAATGTGGAAGGATCTAGACCTTGGATTGGCACAAGAAAATTGGCATTAGCAAGCCCTAAACCGACTTTCCATTTTGGGCATGAAGGGTGTGCCGATAGCCACTCAAAACCACACGGAATGATGACGTGGCACATGGGGTAACGAGCCTAGAAAGTCAAGGGAGTGTTTGACTTTCCATTTTGGGTTTTGTCCTTGGGAAACGAGCCCATTTAGAGGTCCATTCGAAGCCTTGAACATGGCAGTACAGGCCTTCCGGTTTTGGTTGCTGATTGAGTCCGCCACTTTGGAGGTGGATTAGTCCAGCTTGGAGTGAGCTTTTGGCCGGGTTCAAGGGCATGAATATAAGTTAAACATGTGGTCTTGGTTCTAGAGCACTGAAATGAGTCCATTGAATGGGCATATGAGGCACGGGAAGCCCTCAAAGTTGGAGTCCGAACCTCCAGACTTAGTCTAGAATAGGTTCCGGTTTTGGCTGATTTAGTCCGAACTTTGAGGCTGTTTTGCACCGACCTTGGACATGGACTTGGCCGGGAACTTGGGTCATAGACCTAGCTTAACACTTACTCTTCATGTTAGGCCCTTGAAACCAGACTTTTGAATAGGAATTGAAGCTCGGGAGGTCGTCAAAGTAGGCATCTCGGACAGATTTGGGCGGTTCTGCACCAGTCCTCCGGTTCTTGGCCTGAGCGTGCTCGGTACTTGGGGACGTTTTAGATTGGCCTTAGGCAAGTCTTTTGACCGGGATCTTGGAACGACAACCTTCATGGACATATGGACTTGGCCTTAGGACCTTGAAATTGGTCCTTTGTGTGGACGCTTTAGGCTCGGGAGGTCCTTAAAGATAGGGTCTCGGTCCTCCTCTTTTTGGTCCAAAATCCGGAATTGAGTCCCTAAGTCCCGGATGAAGTTCTTAAGGTCCAAACTCGATCTCTTGGCCCCATTTTATGCCCAAAACACCTCGTGATGTATTTATGGTCTAAAATGCCATTCTTAAGCTCATTTCCTCTTTAGTCTTCAAAAGGCCCTGAAATGCAAAACGACATTAACAAGTATATGCTCTCATGGTTAAATGCCATAAATGGTGGGTATTAGTGACTTAATGAGTCGTATAAATACGTCTCATCAAACATAGACTCAAATAAAAAATAAAAATCAAAGACAATAAAATAAAAAATAAAAACGAAGGAACTGGTACTCCCCTAATAGTCTGGTGGTGGTGATTGAGCTCTGTGATTTTAACCTTTTAAAATTCACCGTGGACGTCTTCATGATTTGCTGCCGCGGACGTCTGAAGAAATTGCAATTATCGATAAGGCGTCCGCGCTCTAATAGTTGAGACGTGCGCGAACTACACTGATGTAGAATTCCCTTCTTCGTTTAATCACTTGAAACCACCAGAAATAAAAAGAAATGCACTCGAGGTGCCTTATCAGCTTCCCAATTCCACTAATTAACCTACTCCTAACATGAATAAAATAAAAACACACCGGGTTGCCTCCCGGTAAGCGCCTTTGTTTTACGTCTTGGCCGGACATTACCTCTTAAAGGATCACAAGTTAGGATCCCAAGGCTGCTCCAAGTCAAACTTACTGCCCAGCGTGCTCCTCTCTTCAGCACGTTCACTAGTTGATCTTTTTTAAATTCTCAGCCCGCCATCAGGTGGCTTCGATCTCCAGTTCCTTTCTTTAGGTGTCCACCTCTTTTGCACAGCCACCCCACACTTTAGTTTCTTTACTCGCTTTTTATCTGGTGGGCGTGTTTTCCTTGTTACCTTCAGCTGCTCACTGACACCCTGAATCACATGCAACGATTCAACAGTTGTAATATTAAAACAAGTTTTACCAGCTATCTCAGGTGGTTTTCCCGCACAAGGCTGGTGGTCATCCTCAAAGACACGAAACTCAGCCATCTTGCCACCATATTTGAGGATAATAGTGCCCTCATCGACATCAATTTTTGCCTTCGTCGCAAATAAGATCGGTCGTCCTAGAATGAGTGTTGGCGACTCCTTAGTCTGGGTGTCCTCCATCTGCAAGACATAAAAATCTGCACGCACAACAACTTCACCAACATTCACGGTTAAATTCTCAAGCAAACCATAAGGATGAACACATGACTTGTTGCCTAACTCAATAGTTAACTTGATTTGTTTTACCGGTCCAAGTTTCAATGAACAATATAGATCATACGGCATAACATTAATGGACGCTCCCAAATCAATCAAATAGTGGGGAATAAGCTTGTTACCAATGCCACAGGTCACCATGAAGGCACCTGGGTCTCTAGTCCGAGTGGTCAACGCTCCCTGTTTCCCTTGCTCCAATTCTTGCATTTGTGCTTTGGTTCTCGTGTCCTCATTCCCCTTCTGTTGGATTTCATTATTTATAGCTTCGTGGCTCTCAATAACCTGCATGGGGAATGGCAATTGCGCAAGAGGGTTAGAATTTAAAATTTGGAAATTGCTCTCTGGGAATTCCACACACGTCTCCTGCTTTTTCTCCGCGGACGTCTCTTGATTTATCAGTAATTCATCAGGCGTCCGCGCCTTAATGGTTGAGGCGTCCGCGTTCTCCACTGATGTAGAATTCAAGTTTTGCTCATTTTCTTTTTTTTCTTCTTTTTCTTCAGCCTTCATCTCCTCTTCATCCTTTATCACGATCACACTGACATTTTGCCTTGGATTGGGGATCGTTTGTGAAGGCAGCTTCCCTTTGTCTTCTCGCGTTTCGTAAACGGCGCTGGCAATTTGAGACACTTGCCTCTTTAGCTCGTTAATGTCTCCAGCATGGTGGCCCATCTTTTGAGTGAGTTCTTTGAACATGCCTCTCACTTCATTCCTAAATTCCTTGATCGGGTCCTCATCTCCTTGTCCGATCTGTGGTGGTTTGTATGGCTGCTTTTGTGGGTACGAGGATTGCCCCGCATCGTAATTGTTGTTCCTTTACCAACCACCATCGCCTTGCCTTGGCTGCCATTTGTTGTTGCCTTGATATCCATCATATCTCCTTGGTGGCAAATCTCCCTTGTTTATGTAGTCCACTATATTCACGTCTTCTGTTCTTTCCTGAAAAACAGCGTTATCATTATTTATTGAATTAAAAGTGAACTTGTTTACCTTACACTCCACTTGTTGATTTCTTTGTGGTTGTTGCGTCATCATTTTAGACATCATATCCTTCAGTTCCTGCAATTCAGAATGTACATTTACGTTAGCAACAGGTGCAGGTTTATATGTTTCTTCTAAATACCTTGTGCTCTCGGCAACTTTCTCAATCAACTCCCATATCTCCTCGGGGTACATGTCCAGGATAGACCCTTGGGCTGAGGCATCTAGCATTCTTCTTTCCATTAGAACCATCCCATCCATGAAGTATTCAAGCAGCATCCTTTGTGGGATTCCATGATTCGGACAACTCTCCTCCAAATGCTTAAACCTCTCTAAATAGTCGAACAACATTTCTGCACGTCCTTGTCTAAGCATAGAGAGCTCCTTCCTCGTTTGAGCTGCCTTCGAATGAGAGTAGTACTTGTCTATGAATTTCCGTTGCATTTGATCCCATGATGTAATCGAACCTGAAGGCAAAGACATTAACCAAGATTTAGCTTGACTTTCTAAAGAAAAAGGAAATGTCTTTAATTTAAAAATATTTTCCGGAACCGATGCTGATTTCATGGACATGCAAACTCCATGAAATTCCTTTAAGTGCCTTAGGGGGTTCTCATCGGGCATTCCTCCTAACTTGGGCAAGTTGTGTATCACCCCACTCTTTATCTCGATATCATCTGCGTCCTCATCCAGCCTAATGCAGCTAGGCTCCTCATCAATAAATGGCGCACAAACTCCTCTCATCGTTCGTCCCAAATCCCGACGCCTAGCTAACTGTCCATATAGATTTCCTCCACCGAGGTATTGTCGATCCAGCTCGTCCTCGTAATCATCGTGTCTAGCTGTACGATGTCTAGCAAACTCATTCACAAATTGCTGATTCCTGGGGGGTGATAATCTCTGATTAACAGGGGGCAGTCCTTGTCTCTGTTCCTGCATGTTATCCCCTAGTACACTTCCTCGCTCTTCACCATCACGTTCAATACTTCTCTGTGACATGGTTACTTAAACAGAAAAATAATCAAGTGAAAAAAAATAAAAAGACAATAAAATAAAACTAAAAGAAAGAAACACTTAGTGAGATTCTTCGTTACCAATCCCCGGCAACGGCGCCATTTTGACAGGTGTCGTTGTACCTGTGCAAAAACATTTATAATTCCGACTAGCAAGTGGTAAGTCGGGTCGAATCCACAGAGATTGGTTGAGAATCTGTTCACTAAGTATCAGAGTAACAATGGGGGGGGGGTTTAAATTCAACAAGTAAATAAAATGCAGCAAGCAACAATGATTACTAGAGAAATCGTCACACTAATTCGAGTATCAAATATTAAAGAACAGTGCAAGCTAGAACTTTTGATTGTGATGCAAGACTAAATCATTAACCCAACCGTTTTGATTTCTAATGTTTTACAACTTATAGCTCTCCGCTAGGTTGCACTACAAGTTGTCCTAGGGTGTCAATCCTAGTGGTATATTACTCATGTCCTATTTTGCTATCCCCGCTAGGTTGCTAGTAAACTGTGACAATCGGAATCAACAAACTAACAGAAGCTCCCCCGCTAGGGTTCCACTTATGCTAGCACATCAATTCCATAACACATGCAGAATAATATAACGCAAAACATAAAGATAAATATAGGTCTCAAGTCAAAACATCACAATGTCGAGTTCTAGCCTACACATATGAGTTTAGCTACTCATCGCAATGGAATACATCATGAAGTTATATGAATAAAATAGAACGAAATTACTAATGGTGAATTCTCCACCGCGCTGCAGCTTTCTTCTCCAAAATTCGGTCAAACCCTAATTCTCTAAATCTCTCGAACATGTATGTTGTTTCTTCCCAAACCGTGTCTCTTTTCTCTGCTGAAATTTGAGGTCTGGCCGCCTAGGGTTTGCCTCTTCTTATTCTTCTTTTATACTTCCCGAGATTGCAATTTAGAAATAACGAAATTTGACTGCCAGCTGTCATCCGCGGACGTCTCTTACTTTATGATCCGCGGACGTCTCTTGAATTACTGTAAATGTATAGACGTCCGCGCTTTAACTCCTTAAGCCCTCCATGGTTTGCACTGACGAAAATTCCAAAGTGCTTCGGACTTCATTTCTTTCCGCGCCAAACATCATCAAATAGGCTCCTTTTAGCCGGTATTCCTTCCATGGTCTCCGAGTGTACCTGAGAACGAAAACTACACACAGGTAGTGAAATAATATACAGGTAACACTAAGAGACGGGGTTTTAACATATAAAATAGTCGTACAACTACGACTCATCAGTAAACATCAGCGAGTTTCTTGATTCGAACCAATAGCGCCGAAAGGGTGAGGTTCATAATTTAAGGTACATTTCCAATATAAACCAATAGCGCCGAAAGAGTGAGGTTCATACTTGGAGTGTGCGGCTATTTTCCAATCAATATAAGCAAATTCTCGCATGCTAGTTAATAAACTCGATTCTAATGTTGGGTAAGTGAAGTAGTTCCCCGAAATACTTCTCCAAATTCGTCAAAACATTTTCTTACTTTCTTACATATTTAGATTGATTAGATTTAAAACCAAAAACAAAAACTCTTTTCGGACTAGGATAAATAGAAACACAACCTTACATAGTGCATAAGTTTACACTTGCTCCCTTAGACGACCCGGTTCTTACCGGCATTATAAATTATTTTTGACGCTCAAAATAATGCACGTCAAAATGGCGCCGTTGCCGGGGAGCAACGCATTAACCTGTCATTAGCCTAGGTTGTGTGGATATCTCGACTAGTCTTGTAAATATTTTCTTTTTGTTTTTGTATATTCTTCACTCATATCTCTTACTAACTTTTGTTCTTTTAATTTTGCGAGGATGTATTCATATAATCAACATGTCGCGTACGATGAAGGATACAACCAAGAGGAGGAGAAATTAAATTCTTATTGGAAAGAACATGGCTACCCAACAAAGTATTACACTCCAACTTGGGATGATCAAGAGGAGGAGCAACCAAAATTTTATTGGGGTGAAAACGAATATGCAACACATTCCAACACTCCAAATTTGGATGATAGCCATCACTTGAAGGTAGAAGACTCCTACCCTCAATATCCTTCGTATCCTCAACCCAACAGTGGATTTTCTATCATGGAAATGCTAGCCCTGATCCAAGCTAATCAAGAGACCCATCAAGCAAAGGTTACCCAAGATAGTCTAGACATGCTACGAAATTTCCAATCTTTGAGCCAGCGTCTAGATGAACTCGCTGCCCAAAACCAAGCATTAGAAAGTACATTGGCACATCGAACGATTGAAAATGGAAATTTGGAATATGAAGAAGAGGTTTCCGAAAAAGAAGTCTTTGAATCTGGTGACGATAAATTATCATATGACTCTTTTGAAATGCCCGGCCAAGCTATCAAAGAGTTAGAAGAGGAGGATTCGAGTCTACAAGACTATACTTTTCAGACACTATCACCGCCATGAATGGTAAGTGAGCTTGAAGGTGATGCTCAATCTATTGATGGGGATGAAATAGAGCAAGAGAACACTGAACCACGGGGATTTGGAATGTATGAAGACTTTGTTGAGGTTTACAAGGACGCTACAAGAGAGCAACCTTGCATACAAAAGAATGCAAGTTTTGAGATTGAGTTAGAGGATTGGGCACCCAAGACAATTATTGAGAAACTCAAGGAGGGTGTGCCCATCAAGCTCGAGACGAGTTTTGAAGACCCGTTCTTTATTACGCCGTCTCGAGACAAATTTTGGAGTTTCCTACCACATTTTGCAAAGTCATTAGAAAGGAGCTCCCACAATCCCTCCATTCACAAGGGAATCATACTTTTGAAGGGGTTGAACTCGCAACTGAAAGTCCACTGATGGACCATAATTGTATGAATCATAAACACAGTTAAACCCACCAAATTAGACACTTTGTCTATTTAACTTTTGCTTGTTAGTTCCGATATTTATCTACAGGGTATTTTGAAGTCTAGAGAGAATACAGGCTAAGGAGGAGTTTTAAAGCTGAAAATGAATTACGAGTCATTCCAGGTCACGACCAATTTCTGACTTTCAAGAACCTGACGTGGAATCACTCAAAACAAGTCCAACCGAAGAGCAGCCAGAGTCAGTCCGGAGCTGAAAGGACCGATGGCTTTTTGGGATAAGCTCACAAAACACACTCCACCACTCCCCTTCCTCCACATGGGCGGCGGCTAAGCTCAAACCTCTCCTCCATGGACATGTGGCCGGCGGCTTTGGGAGGTGATGACATCACTCGATGGCTTTGAGCTCCTCCTCCCATTCCATGCCAAGAGGCTAGCTTCTCATCCACATCTCTTCTCCTCCCTTGGCTATAAATAGAGCTCATCCCTTCCCTTGTATCATCACCCCATCTCATTCCAACATCCACAAACCACAAGTTAGTGAGAGAAGCTCTCACTTCTCTCTAGAGTTTGGGCACTAATCATGTAATCACTTTACTTTGGAATCGAAGCTTTAGCACTTTCAACGGTTTTTGTAAGTACTCTCGTCTTTACTTTACTGTCTTTTCAATTCAGCAACTTTACTTTCCTGTCTTTACTTTCGAAAACTTTATTTTCTGTCTTTCAAAACCATTACTTTTCAAGCACTTAGTTATGATGTCCTATTCCATGAATATTCGTAGGTAAACCCTTCATTCGGTTGAAGGGGTGTACTTGTACCATACAATGTTTTAGACCCTTCTCTTAGTGCCTCTATGTGTTCAAAACTTGTTCTATGTGCCACATATTAGGTTAGAACTTCCAAGGTTGAGTGGATGCTTTAACGGGCAAAGCTCTTCTGTGGGGTTCGTGAACATACTGGGGTAAGTGGATGCTTTAACGGGCAAAGCTTATCTGAGGAGTTCGACCTCTTTTAAAAAACCATTTAGTTGATCGTAACTGAAGATCAAATGGATGCACATAAGTCTAAGATACTTCGAAAGGAGGAATTAGTCTAAATAGAACAAGTGTTCTAAACGATGTTGCAAGTCTTGTGCTAGAAATAGCCTTGATTCATCTTTGAACACTTAGTATGATCATTAGAGGTCAATGATAAACAGACTATGATACAAGGCCCCTAAAACCGAATGCTTTCCTTTAATTGTAATATCAACTGTTACTTTACCTTTCAGTACTAAAATCACAACCAACCCACGCTACTCTCAGTACTAAAATCAAAACCAACCCCCAACTGTCCTACTTAAAGAACAACTATTCACCTGACTCCCTTGGGTTCGACCCCTACTTACCCTTTACTACCCACTAGTAGAGTACGAGTAGCGGAGATATAAATTTGTTTTTGCACAGAGAACATCGCACCTTAACGACAGTGCGGTGGGCTCCGTCAAAACTGGCGACGTTGCCGGGGAGTTAGCCTTTGATTAGTTGTTCTTTTCTTTCCCTTCTCATCTCTTCATCACACTATGTATGCATGGACTACGCGACATCTTCCTCAGTTCGGAGGAACGGACGGAGAAGACCCCGTAGTACATTGCCAAAACTTCCACCATATTTGCCGCCACATAAAACCTGAAACCAAAATGTTAGAGGAATTTAAGTTAAAATGCTTCAAATTTTCTTTAACTGACTTCGCGACAATTTGGTATTACACATCAACCGCTATACATGCTGAATATTATGAGGACCTTCGCGCTAAATTTCTGAAAGAATTCTCCCCCCCCATCCTTACGACATGACACCCGCGAGAAGATCATCTGCCTTCAACAATCCCCGGATGGGACTTTAGATGAATACTACACGTACTATGACACCATCGTCTCACGCTGCCCGCACCATGGATTCACGGAGGTATTTCTTATTCAAAAATTTCTTTGTGGGATGAGGGCTGATGAGTTCTCAAGGATCAATGACGCAGTGGGAAGATCAGCCATGCACTTATCCCTGACTCAAATGTGGGATGTTATAGACGACTTGGCCGAAGCCACAAAACAAAGGCCAATGCCCCGACCTAATAGAGGAATACAGATAGTGGAGGCTGGTCCAGAGACGAAAAAGAAGATACTCCTGAGCCATCAGAAGAAACTCCTGAGCCATCAGAAGAAACTCCCGAACCATCAGAAGAATCAGATATAGAAAGCACTGAAAGCAACGAGGAAAAGCCTTCATGGGAACCTGAGACCGTGCCAGCAGAGGAGGAAGTCCAGAACATCACTGGCAAGCTGCCCGAGTCATACCCGACTATCATTACCCAAGCAGCCGAGACCATCCGAGATCGGATCCTCACAGACAGACGGGACGGGACAGGACCAAGCCTTAAGATGCAAGCTTCCCAACTTTTTCCCTTGATCAATAAACAAATTGCACAAAACTATGTGATCAATGAAGAGGCTAAAAGGAGGATGGAAGAAGGGCCTAATCAGAACGACTCCTCGATGGAGCATTTTTTCGCCACAACTAGACAAGGCAGCCCTAAACATAAGAGAACCCAATTCAAGAGGCTAGTAGTGAAAGGTCCCTCGCCTTCTCAGAGACGTTGGAAGGAGAAACCACCAGAACCATGGGAACAGGACCCGAGCACATCATCTCACAAGAAATCGAGGAAAGGCAAGGCAAAAATGAAAGTAGGCACTCCACAACACTATGACCTGAGCTGCCCATGGGATCCAAACCTGTGATCCCCATGCGTCGAGCCAACGACGTTAAACAAAGGCACTGGTCGGGAGGTAACCTGACACCTATCTTACTTTCAGTCTTTTATTTTCAGTCATTTAGTTTTTACCTTAACAGTCGCTCTCACCCACTTTTTGTATAGAAGGAATGACCCTTTGTAGGAATCGATCTTTGGAGCAAGATCAGATCAGCCAGGCAGCTTCCGAGAAATTACCGGGCCCGCGCTGAGAGTTCAAGGCCCCAGCCGAACTCCCTCGATTATCCAGCTCCAGCTATGACGTTCCACGACACGACACAGTAAAAGGGAGTTCAGTTCTTCTCTTTTCCTTAATGTCATTTCCTTCTCTTGTATATATTTGCATGACTTTTGAACTAAGTCTTGCTGAAAGGCACGCCTTCGTTCAAAAGTGTGGGGTGAGAACCGCCTGTGTACATAGTCAGTTAGCATGTTTTTTCTTGTCCTTTTCACTTAATATTATCTTTTTGAAAATATGAACTTAAGAATGTGAAAAAGATAGATCTAAATTCATGCATTTACCTTGTGAAAATTCAACTGTTTAAAAACTTAGAATGTAACTTCTCATTTGTCCCTTTGTGCTGAGATAAACAGGGGATGTGGAGTTGATATAAACTGCCCTAGAGAGGCTTGGCAAGCAATCGAAGGATCGAATCTAACTATATGGTTTTCGAAGTCAGTGGAGGCTGCACTTCGGGTTTCAGTGAAGATTGAAGTCATCTCTACCGTGCAGCGTTTATGCAAGAGGCGGGACGGGAATCAAACCATCCTATCTCTAGTCCTAGTAGCCGGGAAAATAGATAAGCGACCCTCATCTTGACCCGCGTGAAATGGCGAGGAAGAGAAAGAGCGGGGAGGTATTTCCATATGCTTGCGGGCGACGATTGGACCTCCCAAAAAGGCTGAGAAAATGGACTAGCAAGTCACAAAGAAGCAAAAGCTCAAAGAAGCTAATCAAAGGCCAAAGGCCAAAATTGTGAAGGTTTTAACCGAACAAAAGTGAAGAAACTCCAACTCAATATCAAAGGCCAAAGGCCAAAGGCCGATTCACTACAGAAGCTGTCCCTCGTCAAAAAGAAATCAAAGTACTCAACTCAGTGAAACCCGAACCGAATCACGTGCTAGAGAAAGCTACAAGAAAACCATATAGTGCGAGTCGATCCCGAGAATGCAGTCCAGGAGCCTAAAAAGGGCTATCTCCCGAAACATCCGAATTAATTTGCATCTCGGCACGAAGGTACAAGTATCAAGTTTCTTCTAAGTATTTACACGGTTTAGTTTGGTAATAAGTAAGTAATGCATGAATTAGGATAAATCTAGTCCCACAGTCTCACTTTCATATTTAAAAGTTTTTACTTGGATTGTGTGCACCGCCCTTAAAAAGCATTGTTCGGGACGAACAACTAAAAGTGTGGGGTAATCTGATGGACCATAATTGTATGAATCATAAACACAGTTAAACCCACCAAATTAGACACTTTGTCTATTTAACTTTTGCTTGTTAGTTCCGATATTTATCTACAGGGTATTTTGAAGTCTAGAGAGAATACAGGCTAAGGAGGAGTTTTAAAGCTGAAAATGAATTACGAGTCATTCTAGGTCACGACCAATTTCTGACTTTCAAGAACCTGACATGGAATCACTCAAAACAAGTCCAACCGAAGAGCAGCCAGAGTCAGTCCAAAGCTGAAAGGACAGATGGCTTTTTGGGATAAGCTCACAAAACACACTCCACCACTCCCCTTCCTCCACATGGGCGGCGGCTAAGCTCAAACCTCTCCTCCATGGACATGTGGCCGGCGGCTTTGGGAGGTGATGCCATCACCCGATGGCTGTGAGCTCCTCCTCCCATTCCATGCCAAGAGGCTAGCTTCTCATCCACATCTCTTCTCCTCCCTTGGCTATAAATAGAGCTCATCCCTTCCCTTGTATCATCACCCCATCTCATTCCAACATCCACAAACCACAAGTTAGTGAGAGAAGCTCTCACTTCTCTCTAGAGTTTGGGCACTAATCATGTAATCACTTTACTTTGGAATCGAAGCTTTAGCACTTTCAACGGTTTTCGTAAGTACTCTCGTCTTTACTTTACTGTCTTTTCAATTCAGCAACTTTACTTTCCTGTCTTTACTTTCGAAAACTTTATTTTTTGTCTTTCAAAACCTTTACTTTTCAAGCACTTAGTTATGATGTCCTGTTCCATGAATATTCGTAGGTAAACCCTTCATTCGGTTGAAGGGGTGTACTTGTACCATACAATGTTTTAGACCCTTCTCTTAGTGCCTCTATGTGTTCAAAACTTGTTCTATGTGCCACATATTAGGTTAGAACTTCCAAGGTTGAGTGGATGCTATAACGGGCAAAGCTCTTCCGTGGGGTTCGTGAACATACTCGGGTAAGTGGATGCTTTAACGGGCAAAGCTTATCTGAGGAGTTCGACCTCTTTTAAAAAACCATTTGGTTGATCGTAACTGAAGATCAAATGGATGCACATAAGGCTAAGGTACTTCGAAAGGAGGAATTAGTCGAAATAGAACAAGTGTTCTAAACGATGTTGCAAGTCTTGTGCTAGAAATAGCCTTGATTCATCTTTGAACACTTAGTATGATCATTAGAGGTCAATGATAAACAGACTATGATACAAGGCCCCTAAAACCGAATGCTTTCCTTTAATTGTAATATCAACTGTTACTTTACCTTTCAGTACTAAAATCACAACCAACCCACGCTACTCTCAGTACTAAAATCACAACCAACCCGAACTGTCCTATATAAAGAACAACTATTCACCTGACTCCCTTGGGTTCGACCCCTACTTACCCTTTACTACCCACTAGTAGAGTACGAGTAGCGGAGATATAAATTTGTTTTTGCACAGAGAACATCGCACCTTAACGACAGTGCGGTGGGCTCCGTCATCCACCGTAGACTTGATGGACGGAAATTCAAATGGGATTTTAAGGTGGATTGATGGATCAAGTATCTAGAGCCCCGCGAGAAGTTAGCCAAGCAAAGGACTTCTCGCAAGCGAATCCAAGGGGCGCTTTTCTGGTCTCGCCAAGACGTTAAACTAGGTCTTCGAGGGAAGTAAAACCATTTGTAAGATGCCTTACTAATTTATTTTGCACTTACATCATCACTCACTAGACACTTTTGATTTAATTGTGGTGTTTCCTACTATGATACACATGATACTTGCGACATGTACTAATAATTTCTATGTAGTGGTCACTTGTTTGTTTTACAGATTTGAATATCATACGTGGGAAAGGAATGAGCGAACGATGAGCCGAACTCTTTGAGCTACAACATCAGGGAAACCCTTTGCACTACACTTTTTGTTTCTATATATTTGTCGCTTAGGGACTAAGCTTTCTCTTAAGTGTGGAGTGGGTATGTAGTGCATTCTATTGAAAATATCCATGTTTAGGCACTTGCACTTTTTATGCGCTAGCTTACATTTGAGTACTCTAATTTCGAAGGCCTTCGCATGACCCCATTACTCGACTATCTAGTTTCATTGCTAATGACTTGACTTTGAATCTAGGATCACCATAACTTTTATGAGTGCATAATTCCTAGTCGTCAATGTTGTTGTTATCTTTTGTCTATCTAATGATTTAGGCAACCTTTTTGCATCGCTTGAACTTGAAATTAGCAAGCATGAAAATACTTTTCTTCTCTTTGAAAACTAGTCATTGCTCTTAGGTGATCTTTAATCGTTCACATTGTATACACACATCATTTGTATCCTTAGTACATTGCCAAATCTTAAGTGTGGAGTCAATATGTATGGAAAAAAAATTGTATATGCAAGCACAAGCCAAAATAAGGCAAGCTACAAAAAAGAGAGAGAAAAGCAAAAGTTTTTGCAAGCACAAGCCAAAATAAGGCAAGCTATCAAAAGAAAAAAATCGCGAAGCATATCGTGGGCAAAATGCCTTGAGAAAAAAAAAGAAAGAAAAAAAAAATGAGACACACTTAAGTTTGGCAATGTCCTTTCCATCATTCCTTTTAGTGTGTATGCATTGTGATTTGATTAGAGGGATGACCCTTGTACTAGTACATGAGCATGACTTTAGTTGAAATAGTTTTGAAAATAAAGTGTCAAACTCCTCTTTCCTTATGGATTATGGACTTAGCTCCTACAACTTGGAAATGAGTTTTTTATTGTTAGCCCATGTACTATCCTTCTTGATAGCATAGGCACGCGATTGGCACGCTTTTTATGTTTCTGAGGATCATGTTTTGAGTATCTTGCAAGAAGGTTGAATGAATTGTTAGGTTAGCCATTTGATAACTCTAATATTGATTTCTTTGAATGTGCAACTTTGTAAAGTCATTGGTGGTTTGAAATTCTTTTGAAAAGGAGTTAGTCTTTGATTACTATTTCAGTTCTAGTGCATGAGGGATTTGTTGCGCATTGCCTAGATAAATGAGGAACTATCATGATCATGCATATTAGCTAGTCGCATATGGGATTTGTGAGTATTCCCTTTTCTGAAAACTCTCACGAGACTACAATTCGTCCTGTAGGGTAGCCTAGAGGTTAAAAGACTTGGTGCATACGCTAAATGCACTCGTGTTCCCTACGACAGTGGATTAGGATTTAGTTCATGTTTGTTCGGGACGAACAAACTCTAAGTGTGGAGTGTTTTGATGAGAATAAATTTATACTATATTTATGCTCCACATTTAGTCGATTTTTGATCATCTTCCTTGTTTATATTATCTCTCACTTTGTATTTTGGTGCTTTATAGGTGGAAAACAAATCCAGAGCAAAATAAAGCATATTGTGGAATTTAGGCGAAACAGTGGAAAAATCGGTAGATTGACCTCCCTAATTGTCACGCACGGCAAGAGCTCATACGGTGTCCGAATTCATTGATCTTTGGCTTGTTGGAAAGCTGAGAACATGTGCCACAACTTTGTAGTTTGCACCTAGACCAGATTCATCCACTAAGGGTGTTAAAACTTGAGCTCAAGAGGTCATCTCACTATGCGCCAATGTCACTTGTGTCACTTATTTTTGACATTGAGCAGTTTTTCCTGCTCTATTGTCCAAATAGTGTCACTTGTGTCACTTATCAGGTGACATTGGCTAAATGGGCCAAAAGCCCAATTTTCGCTAGGGTTTTGGAAAAATGAAAAAAATGCAAAATAAAACAAAAAGAAAGAGAGGTAGCCGCCACCCAATTCTGGACATACGCACATCCATTCTCCATCATTCAACACACGCACACACACTTGGGGAATGACGAAGAAGAGAGAATAGGGCACGAAAACACGAGGATTTGATCGGATCGAAGATTGAGCTAAAAGGGGTTATCGACATCAATTCAAAGGGTGTAGTCATTCCTTTTTGTCTTTATAGTTTTCGTTTCGAACAAAACATGATTTGTATTTCCATGACGATGGATAGTGAGTAGTGACCCATATTTTGGGGTCCTACGAATCTTACTTGACTATGAATCGTTTAATATATTAATCTTTGCATGATTTGGATTGTTTTACATGATTTGTATTTTACTTAGCGCCCAAACCCAATGATGCATATTAGGTGTTTGAGAAAATGCCTAAGTGTATTGCTTTGAGACATTAAGCCAATAGCGCCAAAAGGGTGAGGCTAAGTGTCCGACTATTAAGTAAAATACACGTTACGAACTCAGTGACTACGAGAGTAGCCCAAGTTTGTCACGGGAAAGGAAACTTTTATGACAATGACTCCCCATGTTTACACGATGAGAGTTGGTAAACATCAGCGAGTTTCTTGATTCGAACCAATAGCGCCGAAAGGGTGAGGTTCATAGTTTAAGGTACATTTCCAATATAAACCAATAGCGCCGAAAGGGTGAGGTTCATACTTGGAGTGTGCGGCTATTTTCCAATCAATATAAGCAAATTCTCGCATGCTAGTTAATAAACTCGATTCTATTGTCGGGTAAGTGAAGTAGTTCCCCGAAATACTTCTCGAAATTCGTCAAAACATTTTCTTACTTTCTTACATATTTAGACTGATTAGATTTAAAACCAAAAAGAAAAACTCATTTCGGACTAGGATAAATAGAAACACAACCTTACATAGTGCATAAGTTTACACTTGCTCCCTTGGACGACCCGGTTCTTACCGGCATTATAAATTGTTTTTGACGCTCAAAATACTGCACGTCAATATTGTTGCGTGATTTGTGGGTTGACACGGGTGAAGTTTGATTCTGGGATTCTTTCTCTGATCAAGCCAAAACCTTTTATATTTTCTGCATTTAATTTCTGCGTTTTGTTTCACACCAAAACCTTTAATTGTTTGGAATAGCTAAATAGGTCACTTGTTAGCTAGTATTCACACACGTTGTTCCTTGGATCAACCATTGGCTTACCAAGGTTTATAAATTGTTTTTGACTACAATTTGACCCCTAAAACATATAACTTGACAACTATAAAGGGTTAAAAATACTCTTGTCAAATTTCTTCCCATCAAGTCTACAATGGACTTTCCTTTGGGAGCATGACCCCTTCAATAACGAAGATCCCTTTAAGACTAAGGGGTCATGGAAGCTTTCTCCAAATAATCTTTCAAAATAGGGCAAGAAGCTCCAAAACTTGTCTCGAGACGTCGTAGTGAAGAAAGGGTCTTCATAACTTGTCTCGAGAATGATGGGCACCTCCTCCTTGAGTTTTTCAATCATGTCCTTGGGTGTCCATTCTTCAATCTCCCTTATTAAACTTGTGTCTTCTTGCGTGCGAGGTTGTTCTTTAATTTCATCCATGTAGATGATGAGCCGTATTTATACGACTCATCGAGTCATCAAATCCCACCAATTCCAGTACTTTTATATGAAAACAGTTACTTCTTAGTGTTGTTTCGCATTTCAGGTAATTTGGACGCTCTAAGAGGAATCGCATTCAAAAGACGGCTTTTGGAGCCAAAAACATCACAAGGAGTTTATGGCCGGTTTATATGCACTTAAAATGGAGAATGGCCGAGAAGAATGAAGAATGGCCCGAGGAAATCAAAAGATGGCCGAAGAGAAGCAGGCCACGTCCGAGAAAAGGCAGGCATCCGATCGGCTGTCCGAGCCATGCGCCCGGCCATGCGCCCGGCCATCCGAGCAGGCATGCGCGTCCCTGCCGAAGACCCAGTCCGGACCTCCGAGCGCTCAGCGCTGTTTCATCCGGGCATCTGAGCGGGCATGCGCTCGGCCATCCGAGCGGGCATGCGCCTGGCCATCCGAGCACTCCAGCGCTGATCCATCCGAGCTCCATCCGTCCGGCCAGCCGAGCCTCATCTCATCCATTCGCACGTCCAAAGTCCAGCAGCCGGCCCAAGTTGCATGCGATGCTAGGGTTTCGTATCTTTATCACCAAGTTAGGGTTTCTCAAACCCTATAAATACAAGAGATCCCGCAGTCTTCAAATCATCAGAAAATCACAGAAATCCCATCACACATTCAATCATTCCACAACAGCAGCCGTGTGCTTCTCTTCACTTGGTCGTGCACCACCTCTTGCTCCTCCTTGCGCCGCCTTGCCTCAGCCGTGCCTTGCTCCATTACTCTCGGTTGTTTAGTGAGAATCCTTGTTCTTTATTTCTTATTGCATTATTTACCATGAGCATGTGTAACTAATCCGACTATTCGGGTTAGGGTTGAATAATTGTGACGATGTTTTGAGATTCTGTTCTTCATTATTATTATTGCATTCTGTTTAGTTCTTGTGCAAATTATCAGTTTGAATTATTAGGTTAAGGGGAGATCCGAGAGGGTACAACTTAACCTAGTAATACTCACTATCTATTCACTGCTTATTTGATACCGATCCAGTTAGAATAAGTAGTTGCACTAAACCTAATATAACCAGACCAGGAGTATTAGGTTTGCTAGAATTAAACGATTACAACCAGACCAGGAGTAACCCTAAGAAAGCAAGAACAAATTCTTAATCAAGGATAAACAAAGTCACAATTGAATAAAACCCTAACCTGAATATCTTCTCTGATTGATAAAACCCCAGCAATTTTCGTGCTTTACTTTTGGTTCACTAACCTTTACTCTCATTCCAGTTTCTTGTTTTTCTCCATTACAGAACAAAGTAGTAGCTATCTAGCTCCCTTGGGTTCGACCCTTGCTTACCGCTGTTCTAATCCACAGTTCGAAGTGAGGAAAATATAAATTGTTTTTGCACAGGTACGACGACACGCCTGTTCAAAATGGCGCCGTTGCCGGGGAGCTAAGCACGGTGAAATTTGTTCTTCTTTATTTTTTCGTTTATTTTTCTCTTTGCATTATTTCGAAATTTGCTTATCTCGGTGGTATTTCAATTTCAACTGTTCGATTTTCGATTTTCATTCTTTTCGATTTCCAATTTCTAGCTCTCAGAGGGTTCTGTCACCAAGACTTACGAGTCTAAGGATTTTGGGTTTTAAGTGGGACCGCTGTGACCCCTCCAATCTTCTGGGGACCCTTTGTTGCTAGTCTGTCTTTGCTATTTCGGTGTTTGCTAGACCGGTGCTTGCTATTTCTTGTAACATGTCTCACGCAGGAAGTAGCGTAGGTGGCAACAGTCACAATAATGATGAAGTCAACCAGAATGTTCAAGGAGTACAAAATCAAGGGCCTATGGTCCAGAATGGAGAAATCAGGGGGGCTATCCCTGAACAGCTTCAACAGCAACAACAACCACCACTCAACCCCCACCAATACCCCCAGTACCCGCCGCCATATCAGCATTATCCACCACCACAGTACCCACAGTATCCGCAACCGCCCTACCCTCAATACCCACCACCATATCCACCACTACCATATCACCCACAACATCCATACCCACCACCTCAGAGACCTCCACGCCAGCAGGTAGTTAGAGACGATGAGGAGGACGAAAATGAAGGACCTACTATGGGCGAGCTCTCGGTTCCTAGTTTCAGAGACCAGTCATGGCCAATTTATGAAGGACCAGACATCGCAGCCATCACAGTCAGCACCTCAGTCGTCCACCACTTGCCTAAGTTCTCAGGAATGAAGGGAGAGTCTGCCACGTCTCACTTGACGCGTTTTCACGGGATATGCTTGAACCTCAGGCCGCATGGAGTCGAAGTGGATGATTTCAAACTGAAGGCCTTCTATTTCTCACTACAAGATGCCGCTACAGATTGGTTCCTATCTTTACCCTCAGGCAGTATTTATACATGGGAGCAGATGCAGAGGCAGTTCGTCAGCAAGTACTATCCAGCAGGGCGTGCAGCACAAGTCCGGAGACAGTTGCAAGAGCTCAAGCAAGGCCCAAGCGAAACCATGTACGAGTATGTAGAGAAATTCCTGGCCTTGGAGAAGAGTTGCTGCAACCTAGAGCTGCCAGAGAAATTGATCGTAGAATACATGCTGGATGGACTTCGCAGGATCGACAGGAAGTTACTTGAGGCCTCATCTGGAGGCCAACTCATGAACATGACCCCAGCCAGAGTAAAGCAGAAGATCATATCAGTGGCAGAGGGCGAGCGATTCCAAGATGAGACTGCAACAGAGGACGAGTATGCCCGAACAAAGAACGTGTCAACAGTTGAGCCCTCTATCAGTGCTGTGTTCGCCGAACTCAAAGAAATGAGGGAACTGATGAAGCATGTAGTCCGAAGGCAGCCAGTCCAGGTCAACCCATGTGAGTTCTGTACGTCTACAGATCACAAGACAGACGAGTGCCCTACCTTACAGACAGACATCCAGGGCGATGTGAATGCAGTGGGCAATTATCAGAATTATGGCAACCAGGCAGGCCCAGTCAAGCAGTATGGCGCAGCAGCACCAAATCAAGGAACCTGGAAGAACAACTATCAGCAGAACCAGACTCAGCCAGCACGTCTGAATGTGCCTCAGCAGAATTACCAGACTCAGCAGCCCTACAGACATCCTAACAGTCAATATCAGCAGAATGCACCAGGACAGTATCAGCAGAAGGGGCCAAACAATAATCAGGCTGGTCTAAGCAATCACGGTTCTAACAAGTCCATGGAAGAAATGATGAAGGAGCTGAGTATGACCATGACCCAGTACATGGCCAAGACCAACGGGGCAATAACCGACCTTCAGAAGCAGATGTCCCACTTGACCGCAGCAATCTCCAAGCTCGATGACAACGCTGGACGACTCCCCTCACAGACAGTTCAGAATCCAAAGGGGAACGTCAATGCGGTGACATTGAGGAGTGGAAGAGCAACAGGGCCAGCGGAGACCGAGGATGAGACAACCGAACCTAGTGCCCCCATCCAGGACGAGCCCAGACCCGACCTAGTCCCATCAGTTGAGGTCTCACGGCCAGATCAGGTTCCCTTACCTTTTCCTGTGCAGGTTCGAGCTCCGAAGAAATATGTGATGGAGAAGGAAGTGTGGGAGTTATTCAGCAAAGTGGAAATCAACATCCCACTCCTTGAGGCCATCAAGCAGATCCCGAGGTACTCCAAGTTTCTGAAGGAGTTGTGCACAAACAGACGAAAGGGAACCCAGCCAGACGAGGAGCTTATGAGCAGGAATGTTTCAGCGGTAATTCAGCGCAAGGTGCCACCAAAATGCGGTGATCCAGGCACATATACCATTCCCTGCATGATCGGTAACATTAGGCTAGAGAATTGCATGCTTGATCTTGGAGCCTCTATTAATGTTTTACCGTACTCTATATACTCCTCTTTGCGCATCGGTCCTCTAGAACCTGCAGGTCTTACCATACAACTGGCGGATAGGTCATGCAAGCAGCCCGAGGGCAAGATTGAGGACGTGCTAGTACAGGTGGGCGAGCTAGTATTCCCAGCAGACTTCTATGTGCTCAAGATGGAGCATTCTAGCCCGACAGACCATGCACCGATTCTACTCGGTCGACCGTTCCTCAAGACGTCAAAGATGAAGATAGACTGTGACACCGGGACGCTGACCATGGAGGTTGAGGACGAGAGGATCAGCTTTGACATCTTCAGGGCCATGAAACATCCTACAGAGTACGAGGCGGTCCATGCCTTAGACACTTTGGACGACCTTGTCCAGGAAGTACATCCGGAGAGAGGGACCGACCCACTAGAGCAGGTACTCGAGGAGGCTGTATATTCACCAGAGGACTCGTACAAGCACACAGAGATCATCTTGGACGTGCTGGACCAGCTCGAGATTGCTCAGCCACTCACCCCAAGGTATGAGGTTAACACAGTTCGTTTATTCAAATCACAAGTGTGTTTGCCTTCTGTTGTGCAGGCACCTACAGTGGAACTAAAACCTCTACCTAGTCACTTGAAGTATGTATTCTTAGGGGAGGATAGCACGCTGCCAGTCATCATTAAGAGTGGGCTCGAGCCAGATCAGGAGCGTAGGTTGATGGGAGTACTGACCGAGCACAGACCGGCCATTGGATGGACACTAGCCGACATCAAGGGAATCAGCCCTACTGTCTGTATGCATCGGATTTTGCTGGATGATGGAGCTAAGCCTTCAAGGGAGCCTCAGCGCAGATTGAATCCTATCATGATGGAGGTGGTCCAGAAGGAGATTCAGAAGCTTCTGGATGCTGATGTGATTTACCCGATCTCAGACAGTCAGTGGGTAAGTCCGGTACATGTTGTACCAAAGAAGACAGGAATCACAGTGGAGAAGAATGCCGAGGGCGAGATGGTGACTACACGAGTCAAGAATGGATGGCGCATGTGCATAGACTACAGGAAGCTGAATGCAGTTACGCGCAAGGATCACTTTCCTCTTCCATTTATTGACCAGATGCTCGACCGCTTGGCAGGTAAGCCTTATTTTTGTTTTCTAGATGGTTTTTCAGGCTATAACCAGATCCCCATAGCACCCGAGGATCAGGAGAAGACAACCTTTACATGTCCATTCGATGTTCCTTTTGAGTTTACAGATCAGTGCAGTGCAGCGTTTGACGAGCTGAAGGAGGCCCTCACCAGCACGCCCATCATTAGAGCTCCGGACTGGACTCAGCCATTTGAGATTATGTGTGACGCGAGTGATTATGCTGTAGGAGCAGTTCTTGGTCAGAAGGTGGACAAGAAGCCCGTGGTGATCTACTACGCTTCGAGGACACTGGACGTGGCCCAGAAGAACTATTCGACCACAGAGAAGGAGCTGCTAGCCGTGGTTTTTGCCTTGGAGAAATTTAGATCATATCTGTTATGTACTAAAGTTGTTGTCTATTCTGACCATGCAGCTATTAGGTACTTGATGACGAAGAAGGAGGCGAAACCGAGGCTCATTAGGTGGATCCTGCTCCTACAGGAGTTTGACGTGGAGATCAGGGACAAGAAGGGCATAGAGAACACAGTTGCAGATCACTTGAGTCGTCTTGTCAGAGAGGAGGATGCCGGGCAGATTACCGAGACGTTCCCAGATGAGCACTTATATGCTATTTCGGGTAAGATGCCATGGTTCGCTCCTCTAGTGAACTACCTGGTAGGAGGTAAGTTCCCGCCCTCATATTCTAGGGCACAGCGTTTGAAACTGAAGCATGATGCTAAATACTATGTGTGGGATGATCCGTACTTATGGAAAATAGGCGTAGATCAGATTCTTAGACGGTGTATCCCTGATGACGAGATTGCTTCAGTTATTAGTTTTTGCCATGAGTTAGAGTGTGGAGGTCATTTTGGCCCTAGGAGGACTGCTAGGAAGATATTAGATAGTGGATTCTTTTGGCCACATGTTTTTAGAGATGCCTACGATCATTGTAAGAGATGTGATATATGCCAGAGAGTAGGTAATATTTCGGCCAGACAGGAGATGCCACAGGTCCCCATATTAGTGAATGACGTATTCGACATTTGGGGGATAGATTTCATGGGTCCTTTTCCTGCTTCATGTGGTTTTGAGTTTATCTTAGTTGCAGTTGATTATGTGTCCAAATGGGTAGAGGCCAAGGCCACTAGATGTGCTGATGCTAAAACTGTCGTAGACTTTTTGCGCACTAACATCTTTTGCAGGTACGGAGTACCTAAGGCTATTATCAGTGATCAGGGGACACACTTCTGCAACCGCATCATGGCATCCACACTGAAGCGCTACCATGTTCATCACCGGACTTCCACAACATATCACCCCCAGACGAATGGGCAAGCGGAGATCTCCAACCGCGAAATTAAGGGAATTCTGGAGAAGATGGTAGGACCGACTAGGAAGGATTGGAGCCAGCGGTTAGATGAGGCATTGTGGGCGTACAGGACAGCTTACAAGACCCCGATAGGCACCTCGCCTTTTCGGTTGGTCTATGGGAAGGCGTGCCACTTGCCAGTGGAGCTAGAACACAAGGCGTATTGGGCACTCAAGAGGTGCAATCCAGACTTACAGGCAGCCGGGCTAGACAGGAAATTACAGTTGTGCGAGCTTGAGGAGCTGCGCCTCGAGGCTTATGAGAGCCAAACAGACTACAAGGCGCGGACCAAGATCTACCACGACAAATTCATACTCAGACGCACGTTTGAAGTCGGACAGCGGGTGCTCTTGTTCTCATCTCGGTTACGACTCATGCCCGAGAAGTTGAGGTCCAGATGGACCGGCCCTTACACCATCACACGGGTCTTTAATCATGGAGCAGTCGAACTTGAGAGCACGACAGGAGGAGACCGATTCAGGGTCAATAGACAGCGGGTGAAGCAGTATCATGGAGAGGCTGACCTGACCATTCACCAGTTTGACCTAGCCGAGCCCCTTGACACCACCACTGATGAGACAGCCCTAGCCGAACCTCCTGACACTTAGAGGAGGTACTGTCGAGCCAACGACGTTAAACAAAGGCGCTCGCAGGGAGGCAGCCCTGCACGGTTTACACTGCATTTCATTTACTTACTGCATTTATTTATGAGTCTTATTTGTCACATTGTACCTTGGAAAGGATTTGGTTTCATTTTGTAGGGATTGGACTTTGTCGGCCGGAAATTTCACGACGAAGCTACGCATTTTAGCACTTGGCCCGAGTTCAGCCGACCACGTCTAGACCCCAGGGGAGTTTCATTCTACCCTTTCCTTTCCTTACCTATTTATTGCCTGCATTGTGAGTCTTGATCTAAGTCGTACCGTGAGGACACGGCTTATTTCAAAAGTGTGGGGTGGGAGAGTCAGTCATTGAGTCAGCACGTTTATTTACTGCACCCTGCACAGAGTCAGCACGTTTCCCATGATTTTTAAAATTTTTGTACATGATTCTTCACTATTTCCTAGACTTGCAGTAGTGGATAATGATTAGGTGAAATAGATATAGCCGATTTTACATGCATGTCTTTGATGAAACTTGATTTGTGCGACTAACATGTGATCTTAAAATCTTTACGTGCCTTTGTTAGTTGAGATAAACAGGGATGTGGAGTTGATAGCAATGCCCTAGAGAGACTTGACAGATCATTCAAAGACCGGACTCAGGATATATGGTTATGTGGAGCTTGTGGAGGCTAGCGCTTCGAGGCAAACATAGTACGAGTCTGCTCCGCCACTGCGGCGCACTTTGCGGTGGTTGGGACGGGAATACTTCACACCGTCCAGACTCTAGTCCAAGTAGCCGGGAAAATAGACAAGCGACCCTTGGATTGACCCGCGCAAAAGGACGATGATGAGCGAGAGCAAGTAGGTTCGAGCAAGTCACAATCCGCACTACAAAGCAACAAATCCACCATCTTTGTGATAGTCCACTAGTTCACACGTTCCACATGTGAAAAGCGTCGTTGAGAATGCCAGATCATACGACGCTATAGCTGACCGAAAAGCACTCCAGTACTTGAGCCCGAATCTATCACGTGCAAGAAAAAGCAGCGAGACATAACCATATAGCAGCGAGTTCGAGTCCGAGAATGAGGGTTCATGGGTCTAAACACGGCTATCTCCAGATACATCCGAATTGATTTGCATCTCGACCCAAAGGTAACACGTATCTTTAACCCATGTTTTCGCACAAAGACATTAGTAGCAAGCATGCATAACAGGCGAGATCTAGAGTAATCAATTCATGTCCATGTAGCACGTCTAGGATGACTGAAGCTTTGTGATGTTCGTACTTCACTTATTTCCTCTTATGACCTAGTTCTTGTTCGGGACGAACAAGTTTAAGTGTGGGGTGGTTTGATGAGCCGTATTTATACGACTCATCGAGTCATCAAATCCCACCAATTCCAGTACTTTTATATGCAAACAGTTACTTCTTAGTGTTGTTTCGCATTTCAGGTAATTTGGACGCTCTAAGAGGAATCGCATTCAAAAGACAGCTTTTGGAGCCAAAAACATCACAAGGAGTTTATGGCCGGTTTATATGCACTTAAAATGGAGAATGGCCGAGAAGAATGAAGAATGGCCCGAGGAAATCAAAAGATGGCCGAAGAGAAGCAGGCCACGTCCGAGAAAAGGCAGGCATCCGATCGGCTGTCCGAGCCATGCGCCCGGCCATGCGCCCGGCCATGCGCCCGGCCATCCGAGCAGGCATGCGCGTCCCAGCCGAAGACCCAGTCCGGACCTCTGAGCGCTCAGCGCTGTTTCATCCGGGCATCCGAGCGGGCATGCGCTCGGCCATCCGAGCGGGCATGCGCCTGGCCATCCGAGCACTCCAGCGCTGATCCATCCGAGCTCCATCCGTCCGGCCAGCCGAGCCTCATCTCATCCATTCGCACGTCCAAAGTCCAGCAGCCGGCCCAAGTTGCATGCGATGCTAGGGTTTCGTAGCTTTATCACCAAGTTAGGGTTTCTCAAACCCTATAAATACAAGAGATCCCGCAGTCTTCAAATCATCAGAAAATCACAGAAATCCCATCACACATTCGATCATTCCACAACAGCAGCCGTGTGCTTCTCTTCACTTGGCCGTGCACCACCTCTTGCTCCTCCTTGCGCCGCCTTGCCTCAGCCGTGCCTTGCTCCATTACTCTCGGTTGTTTAGTGAGAATCCTTGTTCTTTATTTCTTATTGCATTATTTACCATGAGCATGTGTAACTAATCCGACTATTCGGGTTAGGGTTGAATAATTGTGACGATGTTTTGAGATTCTGTTCTTCATTATTATTATTGCATTCTGTTTAGTTCTTGTGCAAATTATCAGTTTGAATTATTAGGTTAAGGGGAGATCCGAGAGGGTACAACTTAACCTAGTAATACTCACTATCTATTCACTGCTTATTTGATACCGACCCAGTTAGAATAAGTAGTTGCACTAAACCTAATATAACCAGACCAGGAGTATTAGGTTTGCTAGAATTAAACGGTTACAACCAGACCAGGAGTAACCCTAAGAAAGCAAGAACAAATTCTTAATCAAGGATAAACAAAGTCACAATTGAATAAAACCCTAACCTGAATATCTTCTCTGATTGATAAAACCCCAGCAATTTTCGTGCTTTACTTTTGGTTCACTAACCTTTACTCTCATTCTAGTTTCTTGTTTTTCTCCATTACAGAACAAAGTAGTAGCTATCTAGCTCCCTTGGGTTCGACCCTTGCTTACCGCTGTTCTAATCCACAGTTCGAAGTGAGGAAAATATAAATTGTTTTTGCACAGGTACGACGACACCCTGTTCAGTAGACATCAACAACCTTTTGTCTCTATATGCTCTTCCTCTATCATATCCTCATCAAGAAGGTTGGGTTCACATTTAAGCTCGCATGTAACGGGAGGGAGGATTTCTTCTTCATCAACAAAAGGTATTTCCTCTATGTAAGAGGCATCATCATTGAAGATTTCCTCATTGGAGAGCCGAGGCGTTGATGGAATGGCGAACTCTTGTGTGTTCTCATTCAAATGATCTTGAGATGTGCTACTAGTGAAGGATGATTCACTATTGCATTCCATCTCGTCCATATTGCAAAATTCACCGTCCCATTCCTTGTAGAAAGCTCTCCGACACTCATCCTCCGAGTCTTGATCCCATTCTTGCTTTGAGGCATTAGATTTAAGGACTTCTTCGGAGACCTCCTCTTCCTTATCCAAGTTCCCAATTTCAATTGCTTGCATTTGAGATTTCCTTTCCAAATGTTCTCTCAATTGCTTCTCTTGGGATGCTAGAAGTCTAGCAAGCATGGATTCTATATTGGAGGGCTCACTTGAGGGTTGAGGAGGTTGAGGGTAGGAGTCTTCAACTTCAAAGAATTGGCTGTCTTCCCAATTTGGAGTGGTTGTATGTGATGGATGCCAAGAGTTTTCCCAATAGGTATTTGGTTGCTCCTCCTCCTAGTCACCCCATTCGAAGTATAATAACTTGTTGGATAGCCTTGCTCTTGCCAATAAGAATATGGTTGCTCCTCCTCTTGGTAGTATTCTCCATTAGACAAGACTTGTTGATTATAGAGGTCCATCCTTGCAAAACAAGATAAACGTAAGTTAGCAAGGGATATGAGTATAAGTAGAATATACAAGTATAAGAAAAAGAAAAATAATTACAAGAATAGTCGGAACATCCACACAATCTAATCTAGGGATGTGCTAACTAGTTGCTCCCCGGAAACGACGCCATTTTGAACGCTGTAGATTTTCACACGCAAATGAATGCGATAGAATCTCTCTGGTCAATTTTTTTTATAAAGACCGGTAAGATCGGGTCGAACCCAAAGGAGCAAGCCAATCACATGCACTATATGAGATTGTGTTTCCGTTCGGCTATTGTAAATAAAAAGTGTATAAAGTGTGTGTACCTAAATCTTAAATGGCAAGTAATTAGAGATAGAAGATATATAAAAGGATTTTCGAGGGGTTACTCCCCTCCTTGGCATTTCCCATTGATCACATACACAATATTCAAGCATTTCATGATAGTTAAATAGTTTTGAACCTAGTTTAGACTAAGGTAGACCAACTTCCGTGTGAATCTATTCTTAGCGAAACCTTCTTAACTCGAACCTCACTCAATCGCGATTATTGGTTCATTCTATAGCATTTATCCTCCTCGAAACACCTTCCAAGGTGATAACTGCAATAGACATAAACATTAGTTCACTTCAATCCCGTAGAAATGATCATATTCACTACATCCAAACCTTTCCTAAGGTCCATCGATTCTTAGGTCGAGTTTTAAGATCAACATGTTACTTAGAAATTTCATCAAACACTTAGTGGCATGTCATATATTAAGTGCATAGTAAATATGAATTTAACACCATTCGATGGGATTAATTGATGATTCGCTTAATACCAAGTCCAATGAATCAAACATTCAATCCTAGTCAAGCATCCATATCCTAAGGTTCACTTTCATGATTAAGATATAGATCATTTTCTCCATCCTTGAACTATTCCCTAGCTCTCTCAAGTCATAGGTTCAAGTTTTAGTCTAACACTTAGGCATTTTAACAAACACCTAGAGTGCATAACATTTCATAACACAATAGAAAATGAAATCAACAATCAATCATATGAATATCAATGTATATTTGTGATCAAAGAGAACCAAGGAGGGTTGTAACACCCTCAAAACATAAGAACTACTTGCACATCATCATGTTACATGTTTTCAATACAAATCAATAAGGGGGAGAAAAGATGACTAGAGAAAACCCAAGTGGTAGATGGTGAGTGATGGACCACAATTATACGAATCAAAAACACAGTTAAACCCCCCAAGTTAGACTGTTTGTCTATCTAACATCCACTTGTTAGTCCCGATATATTTCCACTGGCATTTTAGAGACTGAAGTGAAAACACGCTAAGGAGAGGATTTTATGCTGAAAAGATAACAAGAGTCAATCCAAGGTCAAGATCATATGCCGACTGAAGAAATATCAAGGATCCTGACGTGAAATTGACCATAACAAATTAATCAGAAGAATCAGGAGAGGAATCAAGACAGCCCGGGGAAGGAACACACTGACAGTTTTGTGAAAAGACTGCACAAAACTGTACAAAATTCACATATGGCAAGATGACTTAGTGACTTGATGAAGAGGTGGCCAAAGGAGGAAAACCTCCCCATTCCACCACCCACTACCGGCGGCGCCACCCCTCCTCCTCCTTGGTGACCGGCTACTTGCCTTGGAGGTGGAGGAAACAACCCTTTGCTCCTCCACCACAACCGGCTACCGGCGGCTGAGCTCCACCACTCCTCCTCCGCCACTTGGTGGCTCCTCCTTGGCTCCTCCTTGCCTCCTCCTCCTCCCTTGGATCAAACCAATCTCCACCACCCATCTCCACCCATTTTTCCTATAAAAGGAGGTGCTCCTCCTCCTCATTTCACATCCCAAAAATTGTAAAATCACTTCTCTCTCTACATTTTGTTACTTGTAAGTTTGGTTCGGTTTTGAAATAATACTCCTGTTTGTTCTTGAGTATTATACTGGAAATTATAATACTCTTGTCGGTTCTCGAGTATTATAATACTGTAGAGAATACTCCTGTTGGTTCTTGAGTCAGTAGGAATTAGGAATACTCCTGTTGGTTCTTGAGTATTCCACCCCTTTCCCTCTTACTGTTTTCAAAAACCCCCGAGTATTTAGCTATGGTATCCATCTCTATGGATATTCGTAGCTAAACTCTTTATTCGGTGGAAGGTATTTTCTTGTATTATATAATGTTGTAATATCTTTTAGTTTCATTTCTTAGTATTCAAAACTTGTTCTATGTGCCATTTATAGTCAGAATTTCCAAGGTTGAGTGGATGCTACGAAAGGGCAAAACTCTTCCGTGGGGTTCGTGAACATACTCGGGTAAGTGGATGCTACGAAAGGGCAAAGCTTATCTGAGAAGTTCGACTCATCTAAAACACCACTTGGTCAATCGTAACTGTGAGATCAGGTGGATGCACAAAAGGCTAAGATACTTCGAAAGGAGGAATTAGTCTGAAATAGAACAAGGGTTGCTTTAAACGATGTTGCAAGTCTTGCGCTACGAAAGGGCCTCGATTCATCTTTGAATACTTAGAAAAGTTACTAACAGTTTATTATATACATGTTATAATACAAGAGTACCTGAAACCGAATGCTTCTCTTTACTGTTAAACCGCAATCACCAACTGCTGATCTACCGGAGGAATTACAATCACGCATCACCCACTGTAAGTCTTCTTTGTATTTACAGCATTTAATTTCTGTATTTACTTTTCCGCAATCAAAACCAAAAACCCCAAAAATCACGTAGTTAATCAGAGCGCTAAAACCTCAATCAACCATAAAACACGCTCCCCCCAGTACAATCACCCTAAAAGAATAGCCTATTCCCCTAATTCCCTTGGGTTCGACCCCTACTTACCACTTACTACCCAGTAGTGTAGTCACAAGTAGCGGATATTATAAATTTATTTGTACAGAGGACACTGCACCTTAACGACAGTGCGGTGGCCCTCCGTCAAATTGGCGCCGTTGCCGGGGAATTAGCGAATGGATAGTTGTTCTTTTTTCTGTTATACATAATCCGCCATGCCTTCCTACTACGAATACGAGCCTTGGAACGATGAAGAGTTTTACTCGATAATCCGCGAAGAGATCATCACCATTAAGCAATCCCAGGACGATACTTTGGACGAGTACTTGGGATACTTTGACACCCTTTTGGAGAACTGCCCGCACCATGGATACACCAGACTCAATCTCCTCCAAATATTTCTCGTTGGAATGATGCCACTAGAGCGGAAAAGACTTAATGATGTAGCAGGATGTTCACTCATGAAGTTAACCGTGGCTGAAGCCTGGCGCCTCATAAATGATTTGGCAAAGAACACAAAACAGGGTCAGTGGCACCAAACTGACAATAAGGCACCAACGATGGAAGTGGACTCAGTTCAGAACGAGCCCGACACCACACCCATTATAAGCTTGCCCGCAACAAAACCGAGAGAAGACATCAGTACAAGGGCAGTAATGGATATGGAGGCGGCTCTAAAGGAACCAACACTGGAGCCCACAAAGCTGACAGAGGCCATGATGGACGAGTCGGAAACCGATATTGTATGGGACGAGGAAGAGCCCATATGGGATATCACTCCCGAGCCATCCGAAGTGATGGACGAATCAGATACAGAAAGCATCAAGGAGGAAGAATTGGAAGCTAGCATCCAGCAAATGAGTGCCCCAATACACCAAGACGAGGTCGAAGATGAGGAATTCTGGGCGGCTGCGCAACTGATCTGGGACCGCATCACCAAACCGAACCTCATCACTAAACTACCCGAGGAAGTCCCGGCTCTACTTGACAAGCCAAATGAAGTCCCGGACTTCACTACCAAACCAGCCGAGACATGCCCGGACCTCACTGCCGAACTCACCGAAAAAATCACGGCAGGCCCGGCCCTCACTGAAGAACTGCTCGAGAAAGACCTGGCCCTTGTGGTGGAAGTCCCCCAACTTGACCCCTCGATTTGTATACGGATCACAGCCCCTGAAGATAAAGTGATCAATGAGGAGGTGCAAGGCGAGTTGGAAGCGGGACAAAGGCAAGAAAAGCCAAAGAAGGAGCACTCACTCGTCATGAGCCAAGAAAAGCCGGCTGAAAACTCACTCGTTCTAGGATGGCCAATCATCTCTGCCACAAAGAAGCGACAAAGACATGGCCCGGTGCAATGGAAGCCCGGAAGGAGGAACAAGAGAGCTCGACTTGATGAACCAGCTAATATGGTCAAGGAATCCTCGCCCTCTCGAGGATATGTAAAGAAGAAACCTCCGGATCAAGGGAGAGCAAAACTGATCCCGCTGCCATATGTGTTCTTTGGGCAAATCCAAAGGGCAGCTGTGAAGAAGTTCGACCTCAAGCAACCATGGGATCCAAACACATCTGCTCGCAAGAAATCGGGAAAAGGCAAGGAAAAAACCAACACAGGAACGGTGGCAAAGTTCGACCTCAGCCACCCATGGGACCCAAACCAGTAATCCACAACGAGGTATCGTCGAGCCAACGACATTAAACAAGTGCACTGGTCGGGAGGTAACCCGACACTATCTTACTTTCTGTCATTTTAATTTCCAATAAGCGCTCTCACCCACTTTTTGTCCAGAAGGAATGTCTTACATGTAGGAATTAAGTTTTCGGAGCAAGGATCAGATTAGCCAGGCAGCTTCCGTGATTTTACCGGGCTTGCGCTAAGAGTTCAAGGCCCCAGCCAAACTCCCTCGATTTTCCAGCCTCATGCCATGTCGTTCACTCGACACCTTAAAGGGAGTTCTGCTCTACTTTTTTCCTAATGACATTTCCTTTTCCTGTATATTTGCATGACTTTTGAACTAAGGCTTGCCTTCGTTCAAAAGTGGGGGGTGAGAACCAATGCATGTTTTTTCTTTTTTAAACAGGAGTATCTTTTTGGAATTATGAACTTAAGAATGTGAAAAAGATAGATCATAATTCATGCATCAACCTTATGAAAATGCAAACTGTTTAAAAACTTAGAATGTAACTTTTCATTTGTCCCTTTGTGTTGAGATAAACTAGGGATGTGGAGTTGATAGAAATTGCCCTAGAGAGGCTTGGCAAGCACTTGAAGGATCAGATCAAACTATATGGTTTTCAAAGTCAGTGGAGGCTGCACTTCGGGGTTCAGTGAATAATTGAGTCAAACTCCGCCAGGAAGCATCTATGCAAAGGCGAGGACGGGAATCAGACCGTCCTCTCTCTAGTCAAAATAGCCGAGAAAATAAATGAGCGACCCTCATCTTGACCCGCGCAAAACGACGAAGACGAGAGGAGAGGGGAGGTATTTCCATAGGCTTGCGGGCGATGATTGGACCTCCCAAGAAGGCTGACAAAATGGACTAGCAAGTCACAAAGAAGCGAAAAACTCAAAGAAGAAAATCAAAAGAGGCCTAAGGCCCAAAAAATTGTGAAGGTTTTAACCGAGCAAAAGTGAAGCACTCAAAAAAGACAGATCAAAAAGCCAAGGGCAGAATCACTACAAAAAAAAAGCTAGTCCCTCGCCAAAGTAGAAAAAAGAAAATCAAAAAGGCTCAACTCACTGAAACCCGAATCGAATCACGTGCTAGAGAAAGCTACAAGAAAACCATATAGTGCGAGACGATCCAGAGGGTGTAGTCCAGGAGCCTGAAAAAGGCTATCTCCCGAAACATCCAGAATAATTTGCATCTCGGCACGAAGGTACACGTATCAAGTTACTTCTAATTATTTTCACAGTTTAATTTGGCAATAAGTAGTAATGCATGAATTAGGAGAAATCGAGTACCACAGACTTATTTTCATACTTCAACCAACTTACGTAGTAACGCCCTTATAAAGCATTGTTCGGGACGAACAACTAAAAGTGGGGGGTGATTTGATGGACCACAATTATACGAATCAAAAACACAGTTAAACCCCCCAAGTTAGACTGTTTGTCTATCTAACATCCACTTGTTAGTCTCGATATATTTCCACTGGCATTTTAGAGACTGAAGTGAAAACACGCTAAGGAGAGGATTTTATGCTGAAAAGATAACAAGAGTCAATCCAAGGTCAAGATCATATGCCGACTGAAGAAATATCAAGGATCCTGACGTGAAATTGACCATAACAAATTAATCAGAAGAATCAGGAGAGGAATCAAGACAGCCCGGGGAAGGAACACACTGACAGTTTTGTGAAAAGACTGCACAAAACTGTACAAAATTCACATATGGCAAGATGACTTAGTGACTTGATGAAGAGGTGGCCAAAGGAGGAAAACCTCCCCATTCCACCACCCACTACCGGCGGCGCCACCCCTCCTCCTCCTTGGTGACCGGCTACTTGCCTTGGAGGTGGAGGAAACAACCCTTTGCTCCTCCACCACAACCGGCTACCGGCGGCTGAGCTCCACCACTCCTCCTCCGCCACTTGGTGGCTCCTCCTTGGCTCCTCCTTGCCTCCTCCTCCTCCCTTGGATCAAACCAATCTCCACCACCCATCTCCACCCATTTTTCCTATAAAAGGAGGTGCTCCTCCTCCTCATTTCACATCCCAAAAATTGTAAAATCACTTCTCTCTCTACATTTTGTTACTTGTAAGTTTGGTTCGGTTTTGAAATAATACTCCTGTTTTTTCTTGAGTATTATACTGGAAATTATAATACTCTTGTCGGTTCTCGAGTATTATAATACTGTAGAGAATACTCCTGTTGGTTCTTGAGTATTCAGTAGGAATTAGGAATACTCCTGTTGGTTCTTGAGTATTCCACCCCTTTCCCTCTTACTGTTTTCAAAAACCCCCGAGTATTTAGCTATGGTATCCATCTCTATGGATATTCGTAGCTAAACTCTTTATTCGGTGGAAGGTATTTTCTTGTATTATATAATGTTGTAATATCTTTTAGTTTCATTTCTTAGTATTCAAAACTTGTTCTATGTGCCATTTATAGTCAGAATTTCCAAGGTTGAGTGGATGCTACGAAAGGGCAAAACTCTTCCGTGGGGTTCGTGAACATACTCGGGTAAGTGGATGCTACGAAAGGGCAAAGCTTATCTGAGAAGTTCGACTCATCTAAAACACCACTTGGTCAATCGTAACTGTGAGATCAGGTGGATGCACAAAAGGCTAAGATACTTCGAAAGGAGGAATTAGTCTGAAATAGAACAAGGGTTGCTTTAAACGATGTTGCAAGTCTTGCGCTACGAAAGGGCCTCGATTCATCTTTGAATACTTAGAAAAGTTACTAACAGTTTATTATATACATGTTATAATACAAGAGTACCTGAAACCGAATGCTTCTCTTTAGTGTTAAACCGCAATCACCAACTGCTGATCTACCGGAGGAATTACAATCACGCATCACCCACTGTAAGTCTTCTTTGTATTTACAGCATTTAATTTCTGTATTTACTTTTCCGCAATCAAAACCAAAAACCCCAAAAATCACGTAGTTAATCAGAGCGCTAAAACCTCAATCAACCATAAAACACGCTCCCCCCAGTACAATCACCCTAAAAGAATAGCCTATTCCCCTAATTCCCTTGGGTTCGACCCCTACTTACCACTTACTACCCAGTAGTGTAGTCACAAGTAGCGGATATTATAAATTTATTTGTACAGAGGACACTGCACCTTAACGATAGTGCGGTGGCCCTCCGTCAGTGAGCAAGCTCTAGAATCCTTCCTTGGTCTTCTCCTTTCTCCCCAAGCAAACCTTTGATGATGGTGAGTCTTCCTTAGCCTTTTTCTCACACTTTTTCTCTCTAAAAACCACCACCCTTCGGACAAAACCCTCACTTTCTATTTATAGACTTGACTGAAAAACCCTGATGTAGCAGGTCCAACCGGTCGGCTGGCCAGACGCCCGATATCCAGCCGGTCGGCTGGTGGCCCTTGGTCCTCATATGCTTTGTGTAGGTGATGGACCATATTTATATGATTCATTAAGATAGTTAAACCCACCAAATTAGACACTTTGTCTTAACAACGTTTACTTGTTAGTTCCATTTTTTGTTGTACAGGCTATTTTGAGGTTTAAAGAAGAAACAAGCTAAAAAGGAGTTCCTAAAGCCAAAAAAATGGATTACAAGTCAAAACGGACCGAAGAGCCCAGCCGGGGACCGAAGAGCTCAGCCGGGACCAAGTGTCACTACCGGGCCGCGTCCCAGGTCCCAGCACCGAGAGGTCCCAGGCCGCGTCCCAGGGCCCGTGCCGAGAGAGCCGAGCACCCGTGCCGAGAAAGTCGAGCACCCGTGTCGAGAGAGCCGAGCACCCGTGCCGAGAGAGCCGAGCACCCATGCCGAGAGAGCCGAGCACCCGTGCCGAGAGAGCCGAGCAACCGTGCCGAGAGAGCTGAGCACCCATGCCGAGAGAGCTGAGCACCCGTGCCGAGAGAGCCGAGAATCCGTGCCAAGTTAGCCAAGCACCCGTGCCGAGAGGTCCGAGCGCCCGTGTCGAGACCAGTGCCGAGACCCACATCCGAGAGCGTTGAGAGCCGAGTCCGAGAAAACCAGGACCGCACAGAGAGCAGCGCCCGGGCCCGATCGACCAAGGGCCCGAGGAAAACTTCAACCCCGGGCCATGACCATGCTCCGGCCGGAATCAGGCCTAACTTCCTTGATGAAACATGTTTATCTTGGCCTTGTCATTCAGAATCCATGGTCCTCGACCCAATCACCTCCGGCCAAAATTCCGGCAGCTCCGGCCATATTTCAACCAAGCTCCGGCCATGCTCTAGCGAGCTTCCGGTGATGCTTCGATCAAGCCAAATCCAGTCACCACCTTGCTCCGGTCATTCTAGCCCTACTCCGGTCAAAATCCGGTGAAGTCCAACCAAACTACTTATTTCCCGGTTAGGGCATACTATTCACATCGGTTGATCTTTTGGTTTAAAACCAAAGCTCAACCAAGCTCATGTAGTTGCCCTTTGGCACATCTCAAGCTCAGCCGCCCATGTGCAAGGCTTGTGCACCCTTTGGTGTCAAACAAGTCCAACCGAAGAGCAAACCAAAGTCTAACCGGAGTTGAGGGAGAACCGAAGGCTTTTGGGAGGAAATATCCCACTCCACTACCACCTCCAAACCGCCACATTTGGCTATAAAAGGAGGAAGAGCCCTCCTTGAAACATATCACTTGTAACTTAGGTAGAGAATCTCTCTAGAATCCATCCCACAATCCTTGTAAAACACTTGCATTTTCAATATCAAAAGCTCTACCTTCTCTCTTGATCATGAATACTCTTGTTGGTTCTTGAGTATTCTTGAGTGTTCTTGAGTTTACTCTTGTTTGTTCTTGAGTATTCTTGTTGTTCTTGAATTTTACTTTCCAAAACCTTTACTTTTCTTGTCTTTGCTTTCAAAACCATTTACTTTTCTAGCACTAGCTATGGTATCCACTTCTATGGATATTCGTAGCTAAACCCTTCATTCGGTTGAAGGGGTATGCTTGTATCATGCAAACGTTTTAGACCCTTTTCTTAGTGCTTCTATTGTGTTCAAACTTGTTCTGTGCCATATATTAGGTTAGAACATACATGGTATCGAAAGAGCAAAGCTTTTCTATGGAGTTCAACCTCTTTTAAACACCACTTGGTTGATCGGAAATAATTGATCAAGTGGATGCACATAGGCTAAGATACTTCGAAAGGAGGAATTAGCCTATCTAGAACAAGTGCTCTATGTCTTGAAAAGGACTAGACGGTGTGGCAAGTCGAGTGCTAGAAATGGCCTTGATACATCTTTGAACACTTAGAACGATCATTAGAGGTCAATGATGAACGGACTATGATACAAGGCCCCTAAAACCGAATCCTTCTCTCAATCAAAACATCACTTGTCATTTTACTTTCCGTCTCAATATCAACTATTTACTTTCAGTACCATTTACTTTCAGTACTTTACATTCTGCAACTAACTTTTACATTCTGCAACTAACTTTACTTTCAGTACTTTACCTTTACGCACTTTACTTTTACGCACTTTACTTTTCAGTACTTTACTTTACGTACTTTACTTTTCAGTACTTTACTTTCCGCATTTACTTTCAGTCTTTACATTTCCGCACTTTACTTTCAGTTATTTACTTTCCGCTTACTACAGACGTTTTCAACATCAATCCAACATAACTTTGGCACGTATTGCGCTTGAAATATAGCGTGCGATAAACCAAAAGTATGTTGTTTGGTTGATATTGAACTCGACTGTTCCAGCAATTTACTTTCAGCACTTTACTTTCAGTCATTTACTTTCCAGCAATTTACTTTCAGTACTTTACTTTCAGTCATTTACTTTCCAGCAATTTACTTTCAGCACTTTACTTTCAGTCATTTACTTTCCAGCAATTTACTTTCAGTACTAAAACCACAACCAACCCCAATCGCACTTACATTTCTGTACAATTTCCTCAAAGAACAACTATCCACTAATTCCCTTGGGTTCGACCCCTACTTACCGCTTTACTACCCAATAGTTAAGTCACAAGTAGTGGACTTATAAATTAATTTTGCACATTGCCTCACGACAAGGCTATGTCAGTAGGCATCCTGCCGACTGGTTGGCTTGGTGAGCCGACCGGTTGAATATGTTCTTGGGCGAGCATTCTGATAATTGTTCTCTAGCCGACCGACTGAAGGTGGGAGGTTGCTGAGCACTCTGAAGTCTATTGCCAGCCGGTCGGCTGGTGAGTCCAGCGGACCGACACGAAGTGGGAGGTAGCTGAGCAATCGGAAATCTATTGGCAGTCGGTCGGCTATGAGTCCAGCCGATCGACTCGAGGTGGCCTGTTGCTCTTATGTATGCTCTTTCAACCAGCCGGCCGGCTGGGGTGAATTCCCAACCGATCGGCTGGGAGTCCTTTTTTCTGTCCAATTTTGCTCTATTCTTTGGGATTTTCAAGCAATCTTGATATTGAGGTCTTGAATTCCATAAGGTATCATTTTGTACTTGAAATGTGAAGTAAGAGGTCAAATGACATCAAAATATCATCGGAAACGAACCAAAGCTATAGTTAAAAATGGCTATTAATGAGTTTTCGACTCAACACATATATATATGTTACAAGTTTTCTATTGGCAAAAATTCTGAAGAACTCTGAAATCATCAGAAAACCTAACAATCCATATTTGATTCTCAAATCCACCTCAAACCCTAAGCTTGCTATTTTTTTACTGCCTACAAAAATAGTGTAATTGAATTGGATTATCCCACTTCGAGTTTCCTGTTACCCTAGGCAAATCATACAAGGGTGGAAATATCAATTTCGGAAAGCAAATTTACGCGATCCAATCTGATATCCACGATGCATATTTACTACTACTGAAGTTTATGATTTTCGAAAGATTCCCCAGTGAAGAAAGAAGTTGCCATCTTTGCCTTGTTGTTTTTACCGTTGTCAAACTACAAGACGAATATGACCCAGCAACTACAAACGAAATCGATATCCTACTAATCGATGGCGAGCTTGAGAGAGATGACTCATGACTCCCAGAAGCTTACAAATTTGAAGGTACCATTTTCCGGCGATGGGAGAAGAAGATGCACTTCCTTTTGACAAGGTGGTGTATGTGCTGTCAACACCATGCCCTGAAGTTGGCGATGATGGACCAATGGAGACGTTTAGGCATCAAAGTAAGTGGGAAAACGACGACAACATCGCTAGTGGCCACATCCTTAACGGTATGTTTGACGCCCTTTTCGATGTTTATCAAAACGTAGAGTCTACGAAAGAATTATATGATTCACATGAATTCAAGTACATGGCCGAGGACGCTTCAAGTGTCAAGTTTCTTGTGAGTAACTTCAACAACTACAAGATGGTCGATTCTCGGCCAGTGATGGTGCAATTCCATGAGATACATCGTATCTTGGGGCAGTTTGCCCAACACAAGTTAAAGATGGACGAGCCCATATCGGTGTCGAGTATAATAACCACCAAGTTGGAAAGACTTCAAGCGTACTTTGAAGCACAAGAAAGAATAAATGTCTCTTGTGGAACTTACTAGAGAATTGCAAATCGAAGAAGAGCTTCGTGCATAAGAAAGTGACAAGAAAGAAGAAGTTCCAAATTTACCTAAGGTAAATATGATGGAAGCAAGTTCACAAAAGATGAAAAAGAACAAGGGTATAAGAAGAGGCCTTACAATCAAGCTAGCAACGGTCCAGACAAGAAGCAAACTTCTAAAGGAAACGTGTGTTGGATTTCCGGAAAAGCTAGGCATTTCAAGCGAGATTTCCGCTTAGGAAAGGGGAAGAGCGAGAAGGCTCAAGGCAATGCTTTTGGTGCTAAAAACCCAAGAGCAAAAATCTCATCAAGGTCAGAAAATTTTAGTTTCAAGTTTAGAAACTAAGTTTGATACATCATCTAATATAGATTATGTTTCTAATTTTTCTGAAATGTTTGCTATGCAGGATGATGAGATTTCATGGTGGGTTGACTCTGGTGCTACGACACATGTTTGTAGAGACAAAGAAATGTTCAAGTCCTTTGCCGCTAAAAGTGAAAGAAGAGTTCTTCACATGGGAGACGAGTCGACCGTCCCTATTCTAGGACAAGGCCAAGTAGAATTAGAGTTCTCTTCGGGGAAAACTATTGTTCTTACTAATGTTTTGTTTGTACCAAATATTAGAAAAAAATATCGCATCGGGTACTGTTTGAATATATTATAGGTTATCGGTAAGTGTATGAAGCCGATAACTATATTTTATCAAAAGGTAGTGTAATTGTCGGAAAAAGATACTTGTGTAATGGAATGTTCAAGCTAAGTATTAATAAAGTTGTTTCTTTTCTTTGTATGAGTTGTGAGCATTAAATTTCTACTAAGTCTAGAATTCACATGTTGATATTTCTACACTTTGGCATGCACGCTTAGGACATGTTCATTACAAAAGATTGCATAAAATGTCCAAGCATGATTTAATCCCTTTATTTGATATAACTATTGATAAGTGTAAAACTTGTATGCTTACTAAAATTACTAGGCAACCATTTCATAAAGTTAAAAGAGAAAGTAATTTACTTGAATTAATACATAGCGATTTAAGTGATTTTCATGCATCACCATCTCTAGGAAACTAGAAATATGTAGTAACCTACATAGATGATTATTCTAGATTTTGCTATGTTTATTTGTTGCATTCAAAAGATGAAGCTCTTGATAAATTCAAAATTTATAAGAGCTAAGTTGAACTTCAAAAGGGAACCTTGATTAAAAGGTTGCGCACCGATAGAGGTTGGAAATACTTTAATCCAAGTTATTTCTAAAGCGTTGGTATCATTCATGAAACAATGGTCTATACACCTAACAAAATGGTGTTTCGGAGAGGAAGAATCGAGCATTGAAAGAGATGGTCAACTCCATGCTTTCTCGCTCGGGTTTAAATGATGGATTTTGGGGAGAAGCCATGTTAACGACTTGCTAAATAGGTTCCTAACAAAAGGAGCAACCTTACTCCTTATGAAATTTGGTACAATAAACCAAATTTGGAGCATGTTAGAGTTTGGGGTTCTAGGGCGGTGGTGAGACTACCTCCCTAAACATAAAACTTTAGGATAAAAAGGAGTTGAATGCATATTCTTAGGATATGCCGAACACTCTTTTGCTTATAGATTCTATGCCATAAAATCTAATAGGTTTGTATCGATTCATACCGTTATTTAATCAAGAGATGCCATATTTGATGAAAAGAGATTTTCATCAATTAGCATGCCTAAATATTTGAATCTTGTGCCTAGTGCAAATCAAGAATCAAATGACACCCAAATTTCTGAAATTAGAAGGAGTAAAAGAGCAAGAAAAGAAAAATCATTTGGTGATCATTTTCATATCTACCTAGTAGAAGGAACTAGGGATGAGGTTGGCTCACAATATATGTATTGTCATGGTATTGAAAATGATCCTAAGACATTTGATGAAGCCATTAAATCCCAAGATGTATCATTTTGGAAAGAGGCCGTAAATGATAAAATGGACTTTATAATGGGCAATAATACTTGGATTTTGGTAGATTTACCACCAGGGCATAAACCTTTGGGAAATAATTGGATCTTCAGAAATAAGATGAAAGTAGATGGCACTACTGATAAGTTTAAAGCAAGATTGGTTATCCAAGGCTTTAGACAAAAATATGGTATGGACTACTTTGACACTTATGAACCGGTTGCAAGAATTTCAACAATTAGATTGTTGATTTCTTTAGCATCTATTCATAAGTTGCTAGTTCATCAAATGGATGCAAAGACCGCCTTCGTCAACGGTGATTTAGAGGAAGAGATATACATGAAACAACCGGAAGGTTTCGCTATGCCGGGACAAGAGCATAAGGTATGCAAGCTTGTTAAGTCACTATATGGGCTTAAACAAGCACCTATGCAATAGCATCAAAAATTTGATGAGGTGGTATTATCTGATGGATTTATCTTAAATCAATCAGATAAATGTGTATATACCAAGTTTGACAACTCCGGAAATGGAGTTATCATTTGTTAATATGTGGATGATATGTTGATTTTCGGCACTAGCCTAGAGTGCATAAATCAAACAAAAGACTTTTTATCATCTAAGTTTTCCATGAAGGACATGGGGAGGCGGAGATTATTCTTGGTATAAGAATAAAGAGAGTAGAAGGAGGTCTAGCTCTAACTCAATCTCATTATATTGAGAAAGTGTTGAGGAGGTTCAAGTATTTTGATTGCCATCCGGAAAATACTCCTTTTGAATCCTCTATTCGCCTTCTCCCTAATAAGGAAAATCTCGTTTCTCAACTAGAATATTCAAGGGTCAATGGAAGCTTAATGTATGCAATGACAAGTACAAGACCCGACATCGCTTTTGCGGTAGGCAAGCTAAGTCGATACACTAGTAATCCTAGTGTGGATTATTGGCAAGCGCATCATAGGGTTCTACGGTATCTTAAGGGAACAATGAACATTGGTCTTGTATATTCTAATTTTCCTTATGTTATAGAAGGACATTGACGGGCGTCGTCTGACGCGTCAAATTCAATATTTATAATCTCTTGCGAACAACTAGCTAGTGGCAAGCAAGGTCGAACCCAAGGGAACTGCTTGTTGAAGCTGTCTCTGTAAACAAATAAGAAAAAGGAGGATTTTGTGAGCAAGTATTGTAAAACACAAGAGAAAAAAATAACGAAGATTTCAATCAGAGGAAGCATTCAGGTTAGGGTTTCTAAGTTTCTAAGTGTGGTTACTTCGGGAAAGGTTATAACCTAAAGTATTCCGGGAAAGGTAATACACCACAATCTAGTTCTCCTAAATCCAATAGTCCAGGAAAGGTGTTATCGAATCTAGGTGTCACTACCTGTCTTTACGAGTAAGTATCAAACAAGTACTAACGATGGGGGCTGAATTGTTCGGCTAAGCTTTAATTTGACTAGTATCCACTTAGCTTCACTATTCAATCCTTGAAATTAAGTACAAGAACTAGAGTAGTGAGAAATTGCATTAAGAATAAAGTCTCAAAAACGTTGTCACAATGTACGAAACCCTAAACTAAAACAGAAATTTAGCTACTCATCGTCATGGAAATAAACACAAATATTTTTGATGAAAAGGAAGTAGAAAATCTCTGTATCGCCGAAAGCTTCGTGTTTTTCGTCTTCTCCAGAGCTGTCTCAGTCTTTATAGAATTATGAGATGAGATGATGGAAACCCTAACCCAAACCTTGTATTTATAGCAAAACTAGGTTTCTAAATCTATTTTTGGGTTGAGTTATCAAATTGGGTTTCCAAATCTGTTTTTGGGCTTCAATTATCAATTTTCTGACTGCTGACATCATCAAAACACGTTGCTGACATCATCTTCGTGCCTTGTGTAGACGTTACGGCCGATCCTCGCCTTGACGTTATCGGTATTGGCCGCGCCTTGCCTTGACGTTATCGCTACTGCTAATGTCTTCTGTTGGCGCTGTGTCCCGACTTCGGCTATTCATTTGACCATTCAAATGACCTCGGATGCTCTCGGAGTGAACTAGAGAGTTGTAGGGAATTGAGTCAGCCACGCAACGTAATGTGACTCGTATTTTTCTGATCAGCGGTTCATTCTCAGCACTCTGTTGAAGCTTCAAAGGTCTAATGTGCCATTGTGATGGTTTTGGCATGAAATGCCGTCTTTTTTGCGCGTTTCCTCTTAGAGCTTCCAAAACACCTGAAATGCAAAACAACACTAAGAAGTAATTGCTCGCATAATAAAGTGTCGAAATAAACGAGATTAGTTGATTCGACGAGTCGTATAAATACGACTCATCAAACCACCCCACACTTAAACTTGTTCGTCCCGAACAAGAACTAAGTCATAGAAGGAAAACAAATATAACACCACAATTTCCTCGACGTCCTGGATAATACTACATGAATATGAGTTGCTAGTCTAGACTCGCTTTTCTACGCATAACTCAATCGCTACTTAAATCATCATGCTCAACGTGGAATAAACTTGATACATGTTACCTTTGAGCTGAAATTCAAACCAATTCGGATGAATGGGAGATAGTCCTCTTTAGACCCATGATCTGCATTTGCTGTTCCGAACTCTAGCTATATGGTTATACTTCATTGTTTTTTCTTGCACGTGATTCATTCGAGCTTCAAGGTTTTTGAGTTGTTCTTTTTCTTTTGTTGGACAGCTTTTGTAGTGACTTTCTTTGGCCTTTGGCTCTTGATGTATGAATGATGTACTTCACTTTTTGTTGTATAAAACTTCACAATTTGGCTGATTTTTTCTTGAGCTTTGCTCCTTCGTTGTGAACAGCTTGTCCCCTTCCTCTTTTCTTTTGAAGGAGGTCCAATCATCCCCCACAAGCATATGGAAATACCTCCCCGCTCTTTCTCATCCTTGACTTTTTTGACGCGAGTCAAGATGGGGGCCCTCCACCTATTTTCTCGGTTACTTCAGACTAGAGATAGGACGGTCTGTTTTCCCATCCCGCCTACCTACATAAACGCTGCAGTGGCGGAGCACACTCTAAACCATATCGTCTCGAAGTGCTAGCCTCTACGAAATCCACATAACCATATAACTCGAAACTCGGTCCTTGGAATGCTTCGTCAAGTCTCTCTAGGACATTTCTATCAACTCCACATCCCTGTTTATCTCAACTGAAAAGAACACGTAGTAGGTTAAATTCACATGTAAAAGCACAATTCAAATTTCACGAGAGAAACTCATCTAATCAGCATTGTCTGTTTTTCATCATCAAAATTCAATACTGCATATACAGGAAATAGAGAGAAATTCATACTTTCAAAAAAAAATTTTTATTAAAGGAAACGTGTTGACACGGTACATATGCAAGAAAAATAAACGTGCTGACACAACAGACTGACTGACTCTCTCCCACCCCATACTTTTGAACCAAGGCGTGTCCTCACGGTACAACTTAAGTTCGAGGACACAGACAATGCAAGACTCACAAACATAGGGAAAAAGTAAATAGAGAATAAAGGTGAACATGCACTCCCCATGTTTCGTCGCGTGATAGTAAGAATTCTGGCCAAACGAGTCGGTCAACACTGGTCAATAGTCAACCATGCCCAGTGTAGACTTTATCGGCGCTTAATGTCATCTTTCGGCATGGCACTAATGTTATCTGTGGGCGCGGTGCTAATGTCTATGCTCAGCGCGATACGCACTGAGTTGCACCTGTTTCCTGCTTGAAAACCATCTCTTTTCCCAAAAAACAATGAAAAAACGTGACTCAAAACTCAAACACACATAAACGACATAAAAAACACAAAAAACACAAAATTTGCCAGGCTGCCTCCCTGCGAGCGCCTTTGTTTTACGTCGTTGGCTCGACGATACCTCATTATGGATCACAAGTTAGGATCCCATGGGCGTGTGAGGTCAAACTTCTCTACTCCTTTGTGCTGCTCATAACCCTCATCGAGTGGTGCTCTCATGTCTGTCCATCCTGGTTTCCATCCACATGTGTCATGTCTCGGTAGGTCGAATGAAACTACTGTAGAGACACGCTTGCAAGACCTAGCTTGTTTTTTCTCCTTATGATGCTTGCAACTCACGAATGTGTTTTTGAAGATAGTTTGTAGTTGGTGATCCAATTTCTAGTCCTGCACAATGGGATACTAGCAGCCACATTGTAAAGTGAACCAAACGCCTTTTCTTGTAATTTTTTAGGTTCACCATCATGCAAGTACAACACAAGAGGCATATGAGTCATATGTAATTCCATATTAAATTCAGCGCTTACCTTAGAATTTTTAGTAATCAAGTCTGTGCAAAGGTAAGGAGTGGAGTTTCCTTCGCTAGAACATATTTCCTCCTCGTATGTGGCTGGCACTATTCGGCTGAATTTATCCTCATCTTCTTCCTCTTCTGGCTATTTATGATCATCTTGGATAATGTTATCCTTCACAAGAAGTGGAAGAGGTGTATCAAAACTTTGTATAATTTGAGGTGGTTCAGAGATTACCGCAGACATGATTATTTCTTCCTCCGTGTGCAACTTGAAATTATATCCCCTGTTCAAGCAATTGTTCTAGGTTGTGTTTGGACAGACCTTGAACTCTTTCTATCACAGTTCCACAATAAGTACGAACAGAACAATAAAACACGAGTACGCACAGATTGATAACCCAGTTCGGCTCGACCTACTCTGGGGGGTTTCCCACACCCGGAAAAGGGACAACAAATCTTTATTACGAGTATAGAGCTTTTCAGTGGACTTACAATTACACCGTGTAATTGCCTAGCCTCTACTACTCCGTCTCTCAGATTTGCAACCAAGGTTCGTCGCAACTCCCCTTGATTCCCTTCGTCCGAACAGTCAGTCCGAACGTTCTCGACCTTCTCCAGAAGCTCGGATGCTTTCTCTCGAAAGCTTTGTTGTTCTGTTTGTGCTCTGAGCTTGATCACCTCTGGTCAATCTGAATGGCACGTATCAGACTGAACTCACACCGATGTTTTTCCAGTGGGGAAAACACAACGGCCGTCGCTTTCTTCTTTTCCAATCGATAGGATTTCTTCGTGTATTTTTGATCTTGAAAGCGATGGGAATTAGGGTCGTCCTTGCATTGTATTTATATGCGCGGTCGAAACCCTAATTCACCCAAGATAATCCCATCAAATATTTCGGAATATATTCCTAAATATTTGATGCATATCTTTCTCCAATCGTTGGAAGGAAATACGAAGTCGTCTTCTTTCCCAAGCAAGTCACGCCGACTTCAATTTGTGTATATTCATTTGAATATCCTATGCTCGAATAAGTCGCAGGCCGACTTCCACTTGACGAGAACTTCGTTGCCAATATCTTCCGGGAAATATCCTTGCGTCTTGATCACGCTGTACATGAGTTTCAGGATATTGTTCGAACTCCCCCTGAACACCTGCTCGAACTGTCTAACAGCGTTTTGCCAAACACATGCCACATAAGGGAACATCAATCTCCCCCTTGGCATTTTGGCAAAACCAAATCACTAGATCTATCAATCTATCTAGGCAGAAGACACAATTGAGGGAACAAAAATTGTCGCCACTCAAAATACTCCCCCTTTTTGCCACAAACTGGCAAGGGGTCCGATCTAGTTCGAACAGCAAAGCAAACTATGCCAGAACAAGCACAATAATAACTAGAGTTGTTTAAAAACGGTCTAAGTTCAGAAAAAGGTTATAAGGAGACCTTCATGAAGACGAACCATCATCAGTGCCCTCCTCAGAGACTGTATCATCAGCTTCATCGTCACTTGGAAAGCTGAGGGCACGAGCGAGCTTGTTGATACGCTTGCGCTGCTCCTTGTCCGCTTCAATGATGGCATTCAGATCCCTGAGCAACTTGCTTTGCTCATCTTGCCCCATATTGGCTCCCCCTCGACTGGACTCCGTCACAGTTTTTCCTTTCTCCTTGAGATCGTTTACGTGCCGCCCCTTAAACAACTTGTGGTCGACGATGAACTTGCTGGGAGCCTTTGAGAGATGGTCAGGCGAGGCCTTCAAATCAGGAGCTTGATGGATGATCAGCTCGTATATTAGGGACGGGAAGCAAATCTGGTGCAGAGATCTCGACGATGTAGCATGTTCAGCAATCTGTTTGAACATTACTCTGCCCAGGTTGAATTTCAGCTTGTTCCCTATCTGATAAAGCAGTTGGGCCATGTCCTTGTTGACAGTAGAGCGATGAGTAGACGGCCTCCAGTTGAACACAGCAATGAAGAACAGCATGGAATAAAACGTTGATAAGTCTGCTGTGTTCACAACCGACTCAGGCCTCCACTGAACAGAGCCTGCAGTGATGGTGCTCACAACCTTCTCAAGGCGTGGTTCTTCTTCATCAACAGCTGGGTCGTCCATGGAAAAGTACACATTGATCAGCTCAGGATCAATCTTGATCCGTCTCCCTCTGACGAAGAAGACCCCATACTCAGATTCTCCAACAACACCAAATCCAGAGGGTAAGTTTGCCATAGCCTCACGCACCAGCTGTTCATTGAAGGGCTTGCATCTGTCCAATGTCCAGAACAGGTCAGACTCCTTAAGCACTTTAACAACTTTCTTTCCCTTGTACCGGGACTCCTCTAGCCACTTTTCAGGAATGATCTTTCTTTTCTGCACACAGCTCCATTTTTTGTACGCATCACGACTGACAAACCAGATACCTTTCTTGACCAATCCAACTGGGACAGTGTCATCCTCAGGAGATGGGACTTCACAACTTCCAGCATCCATTGAAACAGGAACAGGGGCTTCACGTTTCCTTTTCTTAGATGAATCAGCTCCCCCTACCAAGTTGCCTTCCTTTGCAATCTCTTGGACTGTCCCCTTAGCAGTTCTTTCAAATGTCACCTTTTTCTTTCCCTTGTCCTTCTTTGGCTTTTTGAGAGAGATAAGCGGAGCAAGATCTTGGTCATTATCTGAAAGAATACCCTCCTTTGAAGCAGTCTTTGCAGTAGCCTTACGAACTTGTGCACCATCATCCTCCATACGATCGCACTGCTGATCATCTTGACCAACAGCTGGAGCATCCACTGAATTCTTAGAACCAACCTCAGGAACTTCTACTGACTTACTCTCAGTCTGAACACATGGTGCCCCAGTTGGACCACTATCAACTTCCACAGCATCAGACTCTTCTGCACCAGTATACTGAACACGAGGAGGTTCCTCTGATCTTGCCACTTCCAGATCCTTCTCCTTTTCTAGGTCCTCCATGACATTGTCAATGTCTTTGTATAACTTCTCTAGTTCTTCATCCTCTTCTGTAAGAGAGTCTCCTTTAGCTGTGGCTTCTTTCAACAAATCAGAATCTTCTGGTGGAAGAATCATCTTGGATACATCCTCCTTTTGCTTACTGAATTGTTCACCTTCTGAGTCTCCAATGCTCTTATCTGGGCCATCATTATACTTTGCTGAGAGCCTCCCTCTGACATAGCTGATCTTGGCAAGGCACTGTCTTGGAGACACAGCTTGGCGAGACCCCTTCTTTCTTCGTAAACCATCTGGTCGAACATACCCAGACGCATGTATTTTCTTCCTCCATGCTGCTGGTCTTCCACCCATCTTGATGGGAACCTTTTCTTCCATAATCTTGAGAGATTCATTCCCGATAACTGTCTTACTCGCTACATCACCAGCCACATCCCTACTGACTTCCCAATCAACAGCCCTACTGGCTTCATCACAGACAGTAGGCTTCCTAGCCTTCCCAATACTCGCATTCACAACTTCTTTCAGCACGATATTTTCAACTGACGGAATACTTGTAGAGGTTGAAGGAAGAGATGAAATTACCTCCGATTTGAGACAGGCTTGAGTTGAACCAGCGACGACAGGGTCCACCGCGGTTGACTGAGGGATTTCAGTGGTTGTACGTTCGCCAGACATCTTTGCTTCGATCAAAGATTCAGAGTTGGATTGTAAAGACGACGCCTTTTTCACCGTTGGAGCTCTCGATTTCGGGATTTTGGATTTCGCTACCAGGGCTTTTGGGGACTGCATGCTTTCCTTCCTTTTCTCCACGGATATAGTACTGGATTTTGCTGACTTCCTTGTGTTTACCATTGTCGATTTCGGAGCAGTCGAGAGTGAGAGACTTCCAATCTAGGGTTTCGGAGACGAGAGGAAAAGACACGCTCAACAGTTGAGATTTGAAAAAAAATATCCTCCTACCTTTTCGTCTTCTCAATATACGCCAGTCGCTTTCCAAATAAAACGGCGTAATTCGAATCTTTCGGAACAAAATATTTGATCATAAGAACTTGCCCATCTGTTCCAGCTCCCTTCTTAGGTGGTCAGTCCAACTGTTGTAGCTGGGGATTCGCCTTTGACTGACCACTGCCTGGAACACTCAGTTCATGAACCCACGCAGACCCAAGGAGGATCTGGGAGTTCCAAACCGAGGAGGTGAACTGGCGTTTATCTGTGTGAGCAGTTCGAACTCCTTCTGCAACTGTGTGATCTTCTGTTCAAACTCTGCCTGTAACTGTGTCACCCTCTGATCCAGCAGTCGCCTGGTACAGTTTCCAAAATTGATTTGTGCGATCCTTCTATTGTGTAGGGTCTTTTTCACTCCCCCTCGCAGAACTCGATGTTTGGCTTGGACACAGTTGAGAGTAGACCTTTGCTTCTCGTTTCCCATTCTGATGGTGTAACAGTCATTGGCCCTTCTTCTTCCTTTCATCACGGATTCACCATTTTCGTTAAGAACGAGGCATGAGTCACGAGAGAATGACACATAGTGTCCATGGTCGCATAGTTGACTGATGCTAATGAGATTCATAGTCAGGCCTTCAACCAGGAGAGTGTCCTCGAGTGCAGGGAGATCCGGAACCTTCAATGTTCCACAGCCGATCACCTGACTCTTCCGACCATCCGCGAAGGTGACAAACCGCATCTGCTCAACAGGTCTAATATGAGAGAGATATTCAGAGTTACCTGTCATGTGTGCAGAGCATCCACTATCGAAGAACCAACTGCCTTGCACTGTATCTCCTGAGCAGCACGCTACCATGCATACTGTCTGTCGTTCCTTTGGAATCCAAACTTGTTTCTGTCGAGGTTGGATCTGTTGCTGTTGGTGTCCTCGACGTTCAGCAAGAAACAGTCGACACTGCCGTCTGATGTGTCCCATCTGGTAGCAGTACCAGCATGTCAGCAAGTCTTTCTTTTGATTTGAGCTGAGGTAAGTAGTTCTGGACTTGTCTTGGGACAGATCCACTTTTTGTCTAGGGTGCTTTCTCACCATCTGTTCAGGCAACTGTTCCGACACTTGCTCTGTTTCAACAAATGTGGTGCCTTTTGAAGAACTTCCTTCAGTGGATCCCAAGCCGCGATGTCCAGACTCCATCCGTTGAGACCTTAAAATATCATTTAGGTTACTTGTGCCAGAGTTCAACATTCTTACCGATCGTTTGAGTTCATTGAGCTCCTTCTTTGTATCCGAATGATCCATTTTCTCCGACTCCAGGTGAAGTTCCAGTTGTTCAGCGACTCGTAGTTGGAACACCTCCTTACGTCTCAGATCTGTGATGATCTTCCTTAGACCTGCCATGCCGACTGGATGAGCCTCCCGATCTTTCTCCATGTCAAGTTTTAGTGTGGAGACTGTTCCCATAAGTTCCACATTGCTGGCAAGCAAGTTGGCCCTCTCTTGTTTCATCTCAGCCAGTTGAGTGGTTAGGGATGCCACTGTGACTTCGAGTTCCACCTTCAGTGTAATCAGAATCTCAGCCTCCTGCCATATCTGGTCTTTCTCAATAGTGACACTTGCAACTGTGTCATTCAGCTTCTTGTTTATGTTGACCAGTTGCAGCCACTTCCCATACAGATCTTTGTATGTCTGAGCAAGGGACTCCTGTGTGAGTTCTTCATCATCACTGTCTGAAGAATATTCTACTGGGAGTTCCGACTGAGATGCAACTGTTTCACCAGTGCTGCTGCATTCACCCAGAGTTGCAGCGAAGGCCACAAAGTTGGTGGTTTCACCTCCTTCTTTTTCTTCTTCTGAATCACTGTCGCTGAAGCTAGCAACCATTGCCTTTCTCTTCATGAGAGTGTTTGCACATTGTGAAGCAATATGACCAAAACCCTTGCATGCATGACACTGAATCTCTTCTTTTTCTTTGTCAGAAGAGTCTTGTCTTGAGTCGCTGGACCTTGGCCTGCTGGATTTCCAGTTTCTGTAGCCAGTTGATGAAGACTGACCTTGCTCTGGACCGCGTCTGTTGATTTTCCGCACCATTCTTCCAAAATTTTGTGCCATCATAGCCAGCTGCTCAGTGGTGCAGCCATCGTCCAGTTTATCTTCCGTCATGTCTGCTTTAAGGGCGATTCCCTTCTGTTCACTGGTTTGGAAATCACGATTGATCTCGTAGGTTCTGAGGGAACCCATCAGCTCGTCCAGTTTCAGTTTGGTGATGTCGTGCATTTCCTCAATGGCAGTGACTTTCATGGCAAATCTAGGGGGAAGTGATCTCAAGATCTTACTGGCCAATCTCTCTTCATCAATGGGTTTTCCCAGTGCAGACGCCTCGTTGGACAGTTCCAGAACTCTGGTGTTGTACTCAGAGATATTCTCATCCTCCTTCATTTTCATCTCTTCGAACTTGGTTGTAACAGCCTGCATGCGAGAGTTGTGAACCTTGTCTGTTCCTTCAAAGGCTGTCTGGAGAATGTCCCATGCTTCCTTGGCGACTTCGCAGTTGATGATCAGTTTCATGACGTTTTCATTTACTGCTGAGAAGATTGCATTCATAGCCTTTGAGTTTCCCATGGAGGCTTTATCCTCGTCTTCTGTCCACAGAGCTTCTGGCTTTAGAACCGGTTCTCCAGTGAGGTTATTCATCATGGGTTCAGTCCAACCTCTTATCACTGCTCTCCAAGCCTTTTCATCTAGAGATTTCAGAAATGATCTCATCACGGGCTTCCACGTGGCATAGTTCGAGCCTTCGAGCAACGGAGGTCTGGTAATGCTCTGTCCTTCTTTCAGGGTCATCTTGAACAGTTCAGGATCCCACTCAGTGTGTCGAGTGTTTGCTCTGATACCAATTGAAATTATATCCCCTGTTCAAGCAATTGTTCTAGGTTGTGTTTGGACAGACCTTGAACTCTTTCTATCACAGTTCCACAATAAGTACGAACAGAACAATAAAACACGAGTACGCACAGATTGATAACCCAGTTCGGCTCGGCCTACTCTGGGGGGTTTCCCACACCCGGAAAAGGGACAACAAATCTTTATTACGAGTATAGAGCTTTTCAGTGGACTTACACTTACACCTTGTAATTGCCTAGCCTCTACTACTCCGTCTCTCAGATTTGCAACCAAGGTTCGTCGCAACTCCCCTTGATTCCCTTCGTCCGAACAGTCAGTCCGAACGTTCTCGACCTTCTCCAGAAGCTCGGATGCTTTCTCTCGAAAGCTTTGTTGTTCTGTTTGTGCTCTGAGCTTGATCACCTCTGGTCAATCTGAATGGCACGTATCAGACTGAACTCACACCGATGTTTTTCCAGTGGGGAAAACACAACGGCCGTCGCTTTCTTCTTTTCCAATCGATAGGATTTCTTCGTGTATTTTTGATCTTGAAAGCGATGGGAATTAGGGTCGTCCTTGCATTGTATTTATATGCGCGGTCGAAACCCTAATTCACCCAAGATAATCCCATCAAATATTTCAGAATATATTCCTAAATATTTGATGCATATCTTTCTCCAATCAGTGGAAGGAAATACGAAGTCGTCTTCTTTCCCATGCAAGTCACGCCGACTTCAATTTGTGTATATCATTTGAATATCCTATGCTCGAATAAGTCGCAGGCCGACTTCCACTTGACGAGAACTTCGTTGCCAATATCTTCCGGGAAATATCCTTGCGTCTTGATCACGCTGTACATGAGTTTCAGGATATTGTTCGAACTCCCCCTGAACACCTGCTCGAACTGTCTAACAGCGTTTTGCCAAACACATGCCACATAAGGGAACATCACAACTCTCTGGTAGTGGTGGAATTATCCTCTTCATCCGAAGCTTGAGTCTCTGTCGCGAGTAAGGTTGTGATGGAGGTGTTGCATGTGATGTCGGGCACGGTCTGCACTGAATCAGCTTCCGCTGTCTGTGACTTATCATTTGTTTTGTGCATCTGACCCCATCTCGATCTCTGTGACATATCATCTATCAGGTCCCATATATCATAAATGTGTAAATTCATTACTGAACCTCCTACTGCATCATCAAGCATAGAACGCTCTAGGGGAATCATCCCATTAAGTAAGCTCTCAAGAAAAAATAAATCTGTTAGTCCATGGTGCGGACAGCTTCCCTCAAAGTCATCGAAGCGTAAATAGTACTCATATAATGTTTCGCCCTGGAATTGCTCAATGGTAGAAATTTTCTCACGAATTTCAAATCGATAGGATGGAGGAGAAAACTTCTTTAGAAATCGGGCTCGTAGATCCGACCAAGTACTTTCACAATCTGCAGACGATGAGTAATACCAAGATCTTACGTAGTCAGTTAAAGAAAATAAAAATATTTTTAACTTAAACCTCTCCAATGACTCTTCTCTAGGCTTTATGCGGCAGCACACGGAGTGGAACGTTTTTACATGTGTCACGGGGTCTTCTCCAATGGCACCTCCAAATTTGGGGAGACGCCGAATCATCCAACACTGAACCTCGCTGCCATAATCCTCCTCATCGTCTTCTTCATCATCACAAGCTGCTCCACTGTAATAAGAAGACATAGTGAATCACAAAACAAAAACAAAAACAAAAAAAGAAACAACTTCACCGAAGCGCAGCTCCCCGGCAACGTCGCCAAAATTTGACGCACGTCCTCTGATGCGTCAAATTTAATATTTATAATCTCCTACGAACAACTAGCTAGTGGCAAGCAGGGTCGAACCCAAGGGAACTGGTTGTTGAAGCTGTCTCTGTAAACAAATAAGAAAAAGGGGGGTTTCGTGAGCAAGTATTGTAAGAGCACAAGAGAAAAGAATAACGAAGATTTCAATCAGAGGAAGCATTCAGCTTAGGGTTTCTATTGTGACACATTTATCATTGACTGCTAATAATCAATACTCAAGTGTGGTTACTTCGGGAAAGGTTATAACCTAAAGTATTCCGGGAAAGGTAATACACCACAATCTAGTTCTCCTAAATCCAATAGTCCAGGAAAGGTGTTATTAAATCTAGGTGTCACTACCTGTCTTTACGAGTAAGTATCAAACAAGTACTAACGATAGGGGCTGAATTGTTCGGCTAAGCTTTAATTTGACAAGTATCCACTTAGCTTCACTATTCAATCCTTGAAATTAAGTACAAGAACTAGAGTAGTGAGAAATTGCATTAAGAATAAAGTCTCAAAAACGTTGTCACAATGTACGAAACCCTAAACTAAAACAGAAATTTAGCTACTCATCGTCATGGAAATAAACACAAATATTTTTGATGAAAAGGAAGTAGAAAATCTCTGTATCGCCGAAAGCTTCGTGTTTTTCGTCTTTTCCAGAGCTGTCTCAGTCTTTGTAGAATTATGAGATGAGATGATGGAAACCCTAACCCAAACCTTGTATTTATAGCAAAACTAGGTTTCTAAATCTATTTTTGGGTTGAGTTATCAAATTGGGTTTCCAAATCTGTTTTTGGGCTTCAATTATCAATTTTCTGACTGCTGACATCATCAAAACACGTTGCTGACATCATCGTCGTGCCTTGTGTAGACGTTACGGCCGATCCTCGCCTTGACGTTATCGGTATTGGCCGCGCCTTGCCTTGACGTTATCGCTACTGCTAATGTCTTCTATTGGCGCCGTGTCCCGACTTCGGCTATTCATTTGACCATTCAAATGACCTCGGATGCTCTCGGAGTGAACTAGAGAGTTGTAGGGAATTGACTCAGCCACGCAACGTAATGTGACTCGTATTTTTCTGATCAGCGGTCCATTCCCAGCACTATGTTGAAGCTTCAAAGGTCTAATGTGCCATTGTGATGGTTTTGGCATGAAATGCCATCTTTTTTGCGCGTTTCCTCTTAGAGCTTCCAAAACACCTGAAATGCAAAACAACACTAAGAAGTAATTGCTCGCATAATAAAGTGTTGAAATAAACGAGATTAGTTGATTCGACGAGTCGTATAAATACGACTCATCAAACCACCCCACACTTAAACTTGTTCGTCCCGAACAAGAACTAAGTCATAGAAGGAAAACAAATATAACACCACAATTTCCTCGACGTCCTGGATAATACTACATGAATATGAGTTGCTAGTCTAGACTCGCTTTTCTACGCATAACTCAATCGCTACTTAAATCATCATGCTCAACGTGAATAAACTTGATACATGTTACCTTTGAGCTGAAATTCAAACCAATTTGGATGAATGGGAGATAGTCCTCTTTAGACCCATGATCTGCATTTGCTGTTCCGAACTCTAGATATATGGTTATACTTCATTGTTTTTTCTTGCACGTGATTCATTCGAGCTTCAAGGTTTTTGAGTTGTTCTTTTTCTTTTGTTGGACAGCTTTTGTAGTGACTTTCTTTGGCCTTTGGCTCTTGATGTATGAACGATGTACTTCACTTTTTGTTGTATAAAACTTCACAATTTGGCTGATTTTTTCTTGAGCTTTGCTCCTTCGTTGTGAATAGCTTGTCCCCTTCCTCTTTTCTTTTGAAGAAGGTCCAATCATCCCCCGCAAGCATATGGAAATACCTCCCTGCTCTTTCTCATCCTTGACTTTTTTGACGCGAGTCAAGATGGGGGCCCTCCACCTATTTTCCCGGTTACTTCAGATTAGAGATAGGACGGTCTGTTTTCCTATCCCGCCTACCTACATAAACACTGCAGTTGCGGAGCACACTCTAAACCATATCGTCTCGAAGTGCTAGCCTCTACGAAATCCACATAACCATATAACTCGAAACTCGGTCCTTGGAATGCTTCGTCAAGTCTCTCTATGACATTTCTATCAACTCCACATCCCTGTTTATCTCAACTGAAAAGAACACGTAGTAGGTTAAATTCACATGTAAAAGCACAATTCAAATTTCACGAGAGAAACTCATCTAATCAGCATTGTCTGTTTTTCATCATCAAAATTCAATACTGCATATACAGGAAATAGAGAGAAATTCATACTTTCAAAAAAAAATTATTAAAGGAAACATGTTGACACGGTACATATGCAAGAAAAATAAACGTGCGGACACAACAGACTGACTGACTCTCTCCCACCCCATACTTTTGAACCAAGGCGTGTCCTCACGGTACGACTTAAGTTCAAGGACACAGACAATGCAAGACTCACAAACATAGGGAAAAGTAAATAGAGAATAAAGGTGAACATGCACTCCCCTTGTTTCGTCGCGTGATAGTAAGAATTCTGGCCAAACGAGTCGGTCAACACTGGTCAATAGTCAACCATGCCCAATGTAGACTTTATCGGCGCTTAATGTCATCTTTCGGCGCGGCACTAATGTTACCTGTGGGCGCGGTGCTAATGTCTATGCTCAGCGCGATACGCACTGAGTTGCACCTGTTTCCTGCTTGAAAAACATCTCTTTTCCCAAAAAACAATGAAAAACATGACTCAAAACTCAAACACACATAAACGACATAAAAAAACAAAAAACACAAAAATTTTGCCAGGCTGCCTCCCTGCGAGCGCCTTTGTTTTACGTCGTTGGCTCGACTATACCTCATTATGGATCACAAGTTAGGATCCCATGGGCGTGTGAGGTCAAACTTCTCTACTCTATTGTGCTGCTCATAACCCTCATCGAGTGGTGCTCTCATGTCTGTCCATCCTGGTTTCCATCCACACGTGTCATGTCTCGGTAGGTCGAATGAAACTACTGTAGAGACACGCTTGCAAGACCTAGCTTGTTTTTTCTCCTTATGATGCTTGCAACTTACGAATGTGTTTTTGAAGATAGTTTGTAGTTGGTGATCCAATTTCTAGTCCTGCACAATGGGATACTAGCAGCCACATTGTAAAGTGAACCAAACGCCTTTTCTTGTAATTTTTTAGGTTCACCATCCTGCAAGTACAACACAAGAGGCATATGAGTCATATGTAATTCCATATTAAATTCAGCGCTTACATCAGAATTTTTAGTAATCAAGTCTGTGTAAAGGTAAGGAGTGGAGTTTCCTTCGCTAGAACATATTTCCTCCTCGTATGTGGCTGGCACTATTCGGCTAAATTTATCCTCATCTTCTTCCTCTTCTGGCTCTTTATGATCATCTTGGATAATGTTATCCTTCACAAGAAGTGGAAGAGGTGTATCAAAACTTTGTATAATTTGAGGTGGTTCAGAGATTACCGCAGACATGATTATTTCTTTCTCCGTGTGCAACTCTCTGGTAGTGGTGGAATTATCCTCTTCATCCAAAGCTTGAGTCTCTGTCGCAAGTAAGGTTGTGATGGAGGTGTTGCATGTGATGTCGGGCACGGTCTGTACTGAATCAGCTTCCGCTGTCTGTGACTTATTATTTGTTTTGTGCATCTGACCCCATCTCGATCTCTGTGACATATCATCTATCAGGTCCCATATATCATAAATGTGTAAATTCATTACTGAACCTCCTACTGCATCATCAAGCATAGAACGCTCTAGGGGAATCATCCCATTAAGAAAGCTCTCAAGAAAAAATAAATCTGTTAATCCATGGTGCGGACAGCTTCCCTCAAAGTCATCGAAGTGTAAATAGTACTCATATAATGTTTCGCCCTGGGATTGCTCAATGGTAGAAATTTTCTCACGAATTTCAAATCGATAGGATGGCGGAGAAAACTTCTTTAGAAATCGGGCTCGTAGATCCGACCAAGTACTTTCACAATCTGCAGACGATGAGTAATACCAAGATCTTACGTAGTCAGTTAAAGAAAATAAAAATATTTTTAACTTAAACCTCTCCAATGACTCTTCTCTAGGCTTTATGCGGCAGCACACGGAGTGGAACGTTTTTACATGTGTCACGGGGTCTTCTCCATTGGCACCTCCAAATTTGGGGAGACGCCGAATCATCCAACACTGAACCTCGCTGCCATAATCCTCCTCATCGTCTTCTTCATCATCACAAGCTGCTCCACTGTAATAAGAAGACATAGTGAATCACAAAACAAAAACAAAAACAAAAAAAGAAACAACTTCACCGAAGCGCAGCTCCCCGGCAACGTCGCCAAAATTTGACGCACGTCCTCTGATGCGTCAAATTTAATATTTATAATCTCCTACGAACAACTAGCTAGTGGCAAGCAGCGTCAAACCCAAGGGAACTGGTTATTGAAGCTGTCTCTGTAAACAAATAAGAAAAAGGGGGGTTTTGTGAGCAAGTATTGTAAGAGCACAAGAGAAAAGAATAACGAAGATTTCAATCAGAGGAAGCATTCAGCTTAGGGTTTCTATTGTGACACATTTATCATTGACTGCTAATAATCAATACTCAAGTGTCTAAGTGTGGTTACTCCGGGAAAGGTTATAACCTAAAGTATTCCGGGAAAGGTGTTATCGAATCCACAATCTAGTTCTCCTGAATCCAATATTCCGGGAAAGGTGTTATCGAATCTAGCTAGGTGTCACTACCTGTTTTTACGAGTAAGTATCAAACAAGTACTAACAATAAGGGCTGAATTGTTTGGCTAAGCTTTACCATGACAAGTATCCACTTAGCTTCACAATTCAATCCTTGAAATTAAGCACAAGAACTAGAGTAACGATAAATTGCATTAAGAATAAAGTCTCAAAAACGTTGTCACAATGTACGAAACCCTAAAATGAAATAGAAATTTAGCTACTCATCGTCATGGAAATAAACACAAATATTTTTGATGAAAAGGAAGTAGAAAATCTCTATATCGCCGAAAGCTTCGCGTTTTTCGTCTTCTCCAGAGCTGTCTCAGTCTTTGTAGAATTATGAGATGAGATGATGGAAACCCTAACCCAAACCTTGTATTTATAGCAAAACTAGGTTTCTAAATCTATTTTTTGGTTGAATTATCAAATTGGGTTTCCAAATCTGTTTTTGGGCTTCAATTATCAATTTTCAGACTGCTGACGTCATCAAAACGCGTTGCTGGCGTCATCGCCGCACCTCGTGTAGACATTACGGCCGCTCCTCGCCTTGACGTTATCGGTACTGACCGCGTCTTGCCTTGACGTTATCGGTACTGCTAATGTCTTCTATTGGTGTATCTCGACTTCGGCTATTGATTTGACCGTTCAAATTACCTCGGATGCTCTTGGTGTGAACTATAGAGTTGTAGAAAATTGAGTCAGCTACGCAACGGCATGTGACTCATATTTTTCTGATCAGTGGTCCATTCTTAGCACTCCATTGAAGCTCCAAAGGTCTAATCTGCCATTGTGATGTTTTTGGCATGAAATGCGCGTTTCCTCCTAGAGCTTTCAAAACACCTGAAATGAAAAACAACACTAAGAAGTAACTGCTCGCATAATAAAGTGTCGAAATAAATGGGATTAGTTGATTCGACGAGTCTTATAAATACGACTCATCAGATATTCAGATGCAAGTTAGATTTCTAATGAGGAAGATCATTCCTCTACAAGTGGATGGGTATTTCTACTTGGGGGAGGTGCCATTTCATGGGCATCTAAGAAACAAATTTGTATACAAGTTCAACAATAGAATCTGAGTTTGTTGCTCTAGACGCAGTTTCGAAAGAAGCGGAATGGCTAAAGAATATGATATATGAAATTCCGTTGTGGGAAAGACCGATATCACCAATATAGATACATTGTGATAGCGCTGCAACATTGGCTAAGGAATATAGCCATGTATACAATGGGAAGTCTAGACACTAACATGTTAAATATAGTGCAGTAAGAGAGCTCATTATGGACGAGGTGATATCAATGGATTTTGTTAAGTCTCAACAAAATCTAGCCGATCACTTGATGAAGGGATTGGCTAGAGACTTAGTCTCCAAGTCTGTAAAGGGGATGAGAGTAAACCCCATATAAAATTTTCTAGTCATGGGACACCCAATTCACATCCAACTAGTGTAGGAGCTGAATTCAATGTGGAAAGCCCATTCCTAGAAAGTTGATGAACACAAATAATCATCCTCGAGGGTGTGTTCATTACCTAGTAGTGCTAAGGTTGAAGAGAAACTCTTCTTGATAGATTTTTTGAAAAAGTGCAATTTGTAGGAGCACAATCGGGCACTGACACACTAAAGAATCTACCTATATAAACGTGAACCTGCTGGTCGCTTCATGAGATTTCGGGTTTGATCTCAATACGTTTATGAATGAATAGGGACTCAAGGACTATTAAGAGTCAAGTTAGTTTAACGGTTTGTGAAGTAACTCATGTGTGTTACCGTCAAGTACCCAAATGGATTGATTGGTTCAGTCGTTACGACACCATGATTTTCGGGTATATTGTCTGCATGACTACTATGTAGAAATTCAATCGTCTCGACATTTCCGTTTATGCGTGTTTTTGTTAAAAACAAAGGTACTTTGTGGAACAAAGGGAAACCCTAAAATTGGGGAGGATTTTTGGGGAATTTTAAGGTTTATAAGCATAAACCTATTTGGGTAATCTACCCAAAAGATATATGGAGATTCAAGATAAATTTCAGCATAATTTTTTGCTGAAGTCAGTATTGATCGCAGACCATGCACATTTTATCATGCGTCCGCGGTCGCTAAAATAAATGTACATGATCCGCGGTGGTAAAATGCACTACGTCCGCGGTTGCATGGCACAAATTTCTCCGAGAGGAGCGCGGGTGATGAGCACTTTAACACATCCAAACGCGGTCGCTAATATGTACATGACCCGCGGAGCTAAAATTAATTGCGTTCGTGCGGCATCTAGAAATAGAGTCGCGACTGTTTAGCCGAGACACAACCTTTCTTCATGCCCGATCAATTCCCTATATATATGTTACAATTTTGCTCTTAGCAGACACTCTGAAGAACTCCGAAATCATCAGAAAACCTAACAATCCATCTTTGATGCTCAAATCCACATCAAACCCTAAGCATGTTGTTTTTCTACAGCTTGGAAAAACAATGTAATTCAATTGGATTATCCCACTTCTAGTTTCCTGTAACCCGAGGCAAATCATACAGGGGTGGACATATTGATTTCGGAAAGTGAATTTACGTGATCCAATTTCATATCCAAGCGACCTATTTACTACTACTGAAACTTACGGCTTATCGGAAGATTCACCAGTGAAGAAAGAAGCTGCCATCTTTACCTTGTTGTTTCTACCGCTATCAAACTACGAGACGAAGACAACCCAGCAACTACATATTATGTACACAATTTGTCTATAATCATTATTCCCACCGCGATTATTGTGACTAACTTCTGACAATCTTAAAGCATTATTGAGATGGTTTTAGACAGATGATAAGACAATCTATCATGATCAAATCGGAACAGTTTGGAAAAGAAGGAATAGGGCTGCAAAAGAAAATGGCAGCAAGCATGAAGCACCTTGCTGACAAGGATTTGTATAGCTGAACCTTGGATTTATATGAATCCTTGTCAGCAAGCTTGAATTCACTAACCTATTTCACTGAGTATATTGTTCTGATTTCAACTCACAGAAAAAAAGTTAAAGAAGGAGAATCTTTGATGGGTCTGAAGTTCGAAACCGCCAGAGGCATGGAAAGTGTTGGAATGATTGAAAAAGCAGTGTCTACCTCTACCAACACAGAGTCACAAATTCTGCTATGGCCTCAAAACATGTTCGGCAACCAGCTTATTTTAGGGGTCACAGGCCCTAAATGATAGCAAATATTTATTAAAAGTTTGGAGCTACAAGTTGACTTACTCTTACACAACTCCCTTTTGTAATATTCTAGCCTCTAATACTCTTCTCCTTGATTTGCAATCTAGGCTCCCCCCGAGATCCCCTGCCGATGACTTTCTCCCGAAGACTGATGCAATCTCCCGAATGCAGTGCAGTAACAAGTGGCGTGTGCAGCTGTGCATCATCATAGTTCAACATAGGAGGAGTCCTCGTCGGCATCATCTTCAGGCTCATCCGCCTCATCATCACTAGGATATCTCAAAGCACAAACCAAGATGTTGATGCTCTTCTTCTGCTCTTGGATGGTCTCTAGCATATTCTTTAGTTCCTCAGAATCCTCTCCCTTTCACCAGCAGACATTCTTGAGGCTGTTCCAGTTCTTCAAACGGATGACTCTAGAACTTCCTCTTCATTCCCGGAGCCTTGTGCTCATTCACATGTCTCCCCTTGAACAACTTCATTCACTCGGATCAGACATCTCCACATCCTCATCTACCGGCTGTTCAATGACCTTTTGAATACTGGGTTCACCAATATTTTTCTCAGACGATTTACCCACCTCAGGGCTCTTCTTTGACTCATCAGGCGCTTCATTGTCCATATCCTGAGCAATCTCATCAATGTCCTCATATATCTCTTTGAGTTCTTAATCTTCTTCAGCGGGGTCTGATTCATCAGAATCACCATCCTTGCTCTGAGCTTGTCTTGAGCAACACCTTCCTTTATAGAGGGAGTTGATCCTGTTTTACTTTTGTCAGCTTCAGCAGCAGGGGGTAGCACTTGTTCTGACTCATGCTCAGACTTCTCATATCCTTCGTCTAACTGTACTCTGCGTTTGCCAGCACTTGGAACATACCTATCACCTTCAGAGTCAGACATAATCACCATTCTTCCTTTGATCGCACAATTTTTTGTAGCAAATTGCTTCGATAAACCGCCCTTATGAACCACAACCTTTCTACGCAGTCCTCTTTTCTTCAGCACAAACCCAGTAGCACGAAGCTTTTTTTTCACTAAGTTGGGTCCTCTTTTTACTTTATCACTAGCGCCAACCTCTTTCCCAACTTTGACCTCTTTCATACCATCATCAACTACTGTCGTCTCTCATTAACAGCTTTTGGAGCTTTTATAGTTTCTTCTCCCTTTGAATCTCCAACAACTACTTTCTTACCCTTATTATCAACCATCGGTACTTCACCCGTCTCCTTCACACCCTTACTCAATTTCTTATTCACATCACTAGGAACATAAATATGACATTGAGTACTAGGGTTTACCTCTTTGAGCAAATGTTCAGTCATCGACTGATTTTCCTTCGAGATTTCGTTTCTCACTTCAATAGTTGTTGATTTTGGGTTCGGATCGGAAATCTTTACTGGCCTTCCTTTGGTTTTGCCGACTCAACTACAGCAGCTTTCTTGGTCGTCTTAGGGTTTGTAGTTCCTGATTTTGCCATAACTTTCTTCAAGGTCGTCATGTTGGGGCTGGAGCAGTTGCAGGTGCTGATTTCTTCGTTGTACGAGTGTTCACCATTGTTCTTGAATCGAATTTTTAAAAATTCGTCGAACTAGGGTTTTGGATATTTGGAGAGAGCGAGTAACTGTCGAAGATTTGACTTGCAAATATTTTGACTTCTGAACTTCCAAAAACTGCCTTGCAATCTCATAGGGACACTTCACTCAGAATATTTGGTCAAATCAGCCTTCTTTTTTGATATCTCCAACAACTCACAACATAATTCCCTTGTGCAAAAATAACTTAAATTTAAATTTAATCTTAAACACGTACCATCTGTTCCAGCTCTTTCCCTCCTTAGGTCAGCCCAACTGATTTTCTGGAGAGCTGCTTCTGGCTGACCTCTACTTGGAACACTAAGTTGTCAATAACACATAGACCTAGAGAGAATCTAAGTGTTTCGAATTGGACGATATCCAATGGTTTGGTGAAGATATCACCTAGCTGCTTGTCAGTCGTTACATGCTTTAGTGTGATGACTTTCTTCTCCACTAGCTCTCTGATGAAGTGATGTATGATGTCAATATGCTTCGTCCTGGAGTGTTGCACTGGATTATTCGATATGTTGATGGCTCTCATATTATTGCAGTACAATGTTATCTCATCTTGTTCCACTCCATATCCAGATAGCATCTGATTACAGCTACTACCAGTAACAATATACTCTACTTCAGTTGTAGATAGTGATTTACTATTCTGCTTCTTACTGAACCAGAAAACCAAATTGTTGCCTAGGAAAGCATCCTCAAGATGTACTCTTCCAGTCTTCAGCGTTTCCTGCCCAGTCAGCGTGACAATATCCTACCAAGAATGAGCTTATGTCTTTGGTGTACCGGATGCCGTAATCACCTGTTCCACAGACATATTTGACGATTCTCTTCACTTGTAACAGATGGCTCTCCTTTGATTTGCTTGATATTACGTGCACACTCCTATTGTATAGGCCATATCTGGTATGTTGGGTGTCAAATACAGTAGAGTGCTTGTCATACTCCTATACAGAGTCTGATCCACACTCACCCCATCTTCATCCTTAGTGATCTTTATACGAGTTGCAGCACGAGTCCTTTTGTGACAAGCCTTCTCTAGATCAAATTTATTGATCAGATTCCTTGCATATTTACTCTAAGAAATAAAGATGACATCGTCCTTCTACTTTACTTGGAGTCCAAGGAAGTAATTCATCTCACCCACCATGCTCATCTTGAATTCTTTTTTCATCTGTTCTACAAACTGGTTGACTATATTCTGTGTACCAGATCCGAACACAATGTTGTCAACATAAAGTTACACAATAATGCAATATGACCTGGTATGTTTGACGAATAGGGTCTTATTTACTCCCCCTCGAACATAGCCATGGACAACAAGGAACACAATGAGTCGCTCATACCATGCTCTGGGCGCCTGCTTTAGTCCGTACAAGGCATTCTTCAAGCTTTAAATCCCTTTGGTTGAGCCACGTACACCTCCTCGTTCAAAACAACCGTTCAAGAACGAGCTCTTGACATCCATCTAGAACAATTTGAACTTCAGGTGACACACCATAGCATGGAACAGTCTGATGGCTTCTAGTCACGCAATAGGTGCAAAGGGCTCATCAAAGTTGATGCCTTTTATCTGTGTGTGCCCTTGTGCAACAAATCGAGCTTTATTTCTAATGATGTTGCTATTCTCATCAGATTTGTTCTTGAAAATCCACTTTGTTCTGATAATATTCACTCCTTCGGGTCGCGCAACGAGATCGCACCATCACTCCTTGTGAATTTTGCCAGCTCTTCTTGCAAAGCCATCACCAATACTCATCAATGATAGCTTCTCTGGTATTCTTTGGCTCTACTGTGGATAGGAAACATGAACAGGCTGCCAAATGTCGATAGTTTATCTCCTTCCCACGGGTCTTCATCCCTTCAATTGGTTCTCCAACAACTTCGGTGATGGGATGATTCTTTGCATCTCTCCAAGAAGGTTGTATAACCTATGCTGGAGCATGCATCACTTCTTGAGTGGTCTTGGTTCTGTCTTAAGATGTGTCTGAACTATCCCCATCGTGAGCTTGTGCTCCCCCTGGACGTTCACCTTCCTTAGTCTGAGGTGATAGATTGGAATTTTCGGATGATGTTCCACTGCTCCCTTCATCATCTCCTGATGCTCGACAATCAGTAACTTCATCCTTCACTTTCACATTGATTGATTCCATCACAGTGCCAGTGCATTTGTTAAGCACTCGATACACACGACTATTAGTGGAATATCCAAGGAATATCCCTTCATCTCTCGTCAGATCGAGTTTCTGTTTGTACTCCCGATCATTTAGAATGTAGCACTCGCTCCCAAAGATGTGAAAGTATTACATAGTTGCCTTCTTTCCTTTCCACAACTCATAATAGGTCTTATTTGTACCTGTTCGAACAGTCACCCTGTTGATGATGTGACATACAGTGTTCATTGCTTAAGACGACAACTTGAGCGAAACTATCTTTTCATGCAGCATTACTTGAGAAATCTCTTGGATTGTGCGATTCTTGTGCTGCACTACTCCATTTTGTTGTGGGGTGATTGGTGATGCGAACTGGTGAGCTACTTCGTGTTCAACACAGTAGTCAGTGAAGGTAGTGTTGTCAAACTCTCTCTTATGTGGTCGCTTCTTATGGCCACCAGTCGCTCTCCTCTCTCTTCTCTTTCCCTCTGAAGCAGAGTAGCCAGTTCAATGAAAACTTAAGCGGCTTCGGACTTGTCTCACATATATCTGGTTCATGTGAACCTAGTGAAGTCATCCACACACACCATGACATTTTTTCCCTCCATAGCTCTCTACCTGCATTGGTCCCATCAAGTCCATATGTATCAGCTCCAGTGGTCTGCTGGTATTGATCTGATTCATCCTCTGATGAGTGGTCTTCTTTTGTTTTCCAATCTGGCATTCTCCACAAACTACGTCTAGATTACCTTTCACCTTGGGCAAGCCTCGTATAAGACCCTCTATAGAGACTTTCTTTAGTGTCTTTAGGTTTAAGTGCCCCAAGCGTCTATGCAATAGCCCCATCTCATTTGTGTGACTGACTAGACATACTGTCTCAACCACTATTCCAACATTTCCCAGAAGATCGCTGTTGTTTGATGATCTGGTTCCCTCCATTAAAGAGGTACCATTCTTGTATAGAATTCGACAGGAGTTCCATGTGAACCTCACATGATGCCCACCGTCACACAGCTGGCTGATGCTTATCAAGTTCACCTTCAAACCAACCACAAGGAGAACTTCCTCGAGCTCAGGTAGACCTAGAACCTTCAATGTCCCACAGCCGGTCACCTGACCCTTTCCTCCATCTCTGAAAGTAACAAATTGACGCTTATTCATAGGTTTAATATGAACAAGATGATTACAGTTACATGTCATGTGTGCGGAGCATCCACTGTCAAAGTACGAACGTCCTTTTCTCATGTGGCTGGTCAAGCTGAAAGCCATGAAGCACACTTTCTTTTTTGGCTGTTCTCTCCAAACTTGTTGCATCCGTGGAGTGATTCTCTGTTCCATCGACCTGTGCTCAACTTGGAACACCCTGCACCTTGATTTGATGTGCCGCTTCTAGTAGCAGTACCAGCAAGTTCTTGTGTCTCTCCTCAACTCTCCATTTGATCTTTCCTGGTTTGGTACATGGTGCTTCATGGTTACTATGTTCACTCGTTGGTAGCTCCGTTGTTCAGCATTCACAAAGTTTGTTTTGTCCGAGCTGATTCCCTTCGTAAAATCCAGACCTCTGTGACTTTAGTTAAAACCCAAAGTTGGGTTTTGGTTCATAAAATGAACCAATTGGTTTGATCCAGTTCGGTTTGATCAGGTATTATCTTATTAATTTGAATGAATTGGTTTAGTGATATTATGAATAATTCAGATCGGAGTGAATCTGGTCCAAGGTAAGTTGGTACCACTTAATTCAGGTTCGTTCATTATGTTATTCAATTAAATTGATATTGTTTAAATTTTGTCTGATTCGAAACTAAATTATTGAATTTCTTAATGATGTTTCATTGATTCAGTTAAATTCCAATGCAATTTAAATTGGTTCAATTTGGTTCAATCTGCATGTTCGAATGAGCTTGGAACTGGTTTAAGATGGATATTGGTTCAATCAGACATGGAGAACCTGAATATCAATCCGGCGTGAGATTATGGTGGCTCCCAGTGTGAGGGCAGCACCTGCAGTAATAAGGTGTTGTATCACCTTGATGATGGCTATTGCCAGGAATATACTCGTGGGTATAGTTCCAACTGTTTGTGTGGCGCGAGTGCCTATCATAGTGCTTGATGAATTTGGACTGTATAACCAATTGTCATTTGAAAAGTACAAATTGGTAATTTGCGCCGAAGCAAATGTGATAAAATTCTTTCATAGCATTGAAAGAAATGAGGAACCCCTTGAATTAATCCATAGTTCCCTATATGATTTGGAATTTATGTTAATATGGGGTGTTAACAACTACTTTGTGATTTTGATTATTGATAGTACAAAGTATTGTTATGTGTATTTTCTGAAATGTAAAAATTAGGCAACTGAGTAGTTGGCCGAGTATAAATATGAAGCTGAGAATTGACTGTGCAAATGAATACGTTGAACCGTCCAGTGCCTTGTGTGCACAATGCGATATTATTCACGAAGTAACTCCACTGAGTCAAATGGTGTAGCCAAACGAAATAATATCATCTCGAAAGAAAATCATTCTCAAGGAGATATTAAATTCGATGTTGATAACCTTCGTGCTACCCCAAGGAATGTGGGGGAGAAAATCCTTTTAATAAATTATCTTTTGAATAAGATGTCTCGCAAGATGGATCATAAGTCTCCTTATGAATTACTTATGGGAAGGGCAACTTCCTATAAATACTTGCGAGTGTGGGGGTTCCTTGCAAAGGTTATGACACCTGGTCCTAAGAAAATGATAATAAGACCGAAGACCATTGACTGTACATGTGCGCAATGATAGTAATGTGTATAGATTCCTTGTGTATGAATCGGAAGATTCAAATATACACAAAAGTCCTATAAAGGAATCAAAGAATGCATCATTCCTTGAAATGTGTTTCTTTATAAGATTAAGGAAGATCTATTAGGTTCTTAATAGTTACAGGAGGATATTAAAGAAATACCTCAAGATCATGAATATAATAAAGAACCTGAACATGAGACAGACTCGAAAGAAGCGAGACATGGCAAGCGAGGCATGATAGAGAAACCATATGGATATGATTTCCTAACCTACATGCTTGAGACTGGATCATCTATAAAGAGGTTATGAGTTCAACTAAGAATTCTTGATGGAAAAGCGATAACAAGTGTGACAAAACCATACTTGAGGGTTGGTTGACCTTCCTCTAGGAGGTAACCTGCTTAACTTCAAGTGGCTCTTCAGATGGAAGATGAATTTGGATGAATTTATTGACAAGTAGAAGGCTTACTTATGATCAAAGGGTATAGACAAAAAGAAAGTCTAAACCATCTGATACGTATTCTCTACTGACGAGAATAACGTTCATAAGGATGGTAGTTACCATCATTGCTTTGCGCAATCTGAAAATACATCAGATGGATGTGAAGACCATCTCCCTCAATGGAGAACCTGAGTGAGAGATTTATGTGGAACAACCCGAGTGGTGTGTTGTGCCCTGATAAGAGATGCAAGTTTGTAAATTTGTAAAATATATGTGGGTTGAAGCAAGCGCGCAAAGTCATTTGAAATTTTTGACAACTTATAATGTCAAATGTCGTCAAGATAAACGAGTGTGACAATTGTGTACACATGAAGAACATTGAGCAAGGATACGTGATTGACAAGTTGAGTTTTTGACTTATTAATAGTCAATTTTCACTATAGCTTTGGGTCGTTTCCAACGTTATTTTGATTTGATTTGACCTCTATCTCTATGTTTCAGGTAGAAAACGAGTCTCCCTCAAAGTCAAAGCCTAAATACGAACACTTGGGGAAAAATGAAGATTTAGAGCAAAAGTGGGCAAAAAGGACCCCCCAGCCGACCGGTTCAAAAATCACCCTGAACCAGCCGGTCGGCTGGATGAAAGGGCTGGACTTGAGAGCAATTGCCCACTTTGATTCGGTCGGTTGGTCTCACAAGCCAACTGACTGGCTGAAGGACTTAAGGATGCTCACAACCGCTCACTTTGAGTCGGTCGGCTGAGCATCCAACCGGTCGGCTTGTTAAGAGTTTTCTAAATGCTTGCCCCGCACAAAATGAACCGGTCGGCTGAACTTCTCAATCGGTCGGCTGAACTTCTCAATCGGTCGGCTGAAGACAGGGGATTCCAAGCAATGCAACCACTCACTTTGAGTCGGTCGGTTTGCCAATCCAACCGGTCGGCTGGACAATCACAATAAAAGCTGTCTGGATTTTTAGCCACCAGTCGATCGGCTGGATTTCGGGCATCAAGCCAGCCAACCGGCTGGACCTGCTACTTCCAGATTTTTTACCTGAGGTTATAAATAGAAGAAGGAAGGTTTGACATAGGGTGCTGAGTTCTTGGGGGAAAATTTCCAGAAAAAGAGGCTCAATCAAGGTCATCAACAAGGACTCAACCAAGGAGGAGAAGAGAAGATCAAAAGGGGATTCTAGGACTAACCATCCTACTTCCTCTACACCTTTTCCATTCTCTTTGTTATTTTCTATAAACCCTACTCACACCATGTTGTCTTACATGATGTGTGAGTAGTCACCTTGCGTTTTGAGGGTTTTACAACCCTCCTTGGTACTTTATGGTCATGTGTACACATTTGTTTCTATAATCTATGGTGTTAAATTCATGTTCACTAAACTCTTCATATATTACATGTAACTATGTGTTTGATGAAATGCCTAAGTATTGATGGACCTTAGTAAAGGTTTGAATGTAGTGAATATGATCATTTCTACGGAATTGAAGTGAACTAGTACATTATGCCTATTGCATTTACTACCTTGGGAGATGTTCCAAGGATGATAAAGGCAATAGAGAGAACCCACAATCGCGATGGAGTGAGGTTCTAGTTAAGACGGTTTGGCTAAGAATGGATTCACACGAAAGTTGGTCTACCTTAGTCTAAACTAGGTTCAAAACTATTTGACACCTTGATATGCATAATTCTTGTATACGTGATCAATGGGAAATGCCAAGGAGGGGTGTAACCCCTCGAAACTCTCCTCTAATCGAAGTTTAAACCCTTGAACTCTTGCATTGCTAGCATTTAATTGAAACTCATCCCATATTTGATTTGTAGAAGTAACCAAGTTATTAATGCAACATTTTCCTAGCGCATAATCTCATTTTCTCCTTTGGGTTCAACCCGGTCTTACCGGTCATTACAAATTGGTGTTTGACTAGCTTACTACACCTTGGATCTCATCGATTTAAGAGTAGAAAAACTAGCAACGTCGGTGATTCCGTGTCTTTATGTTGATGATATTCTTATTGTGGAAAGCAATGAGGACATGATAAAGTCCACAAAGGCCTTATGAACTTTAAGTTCACTATGAAGGATTTGGGATTGACCAGCGCAATTTTGGGATGTCAAAATTGTAAGAACGGCAGATGAACTTGTCACAAGTCAGTCACACTAAGTTGATAAGATATTATAAAATTTGGGTAAGACGATTATGTGTGTCCAGAACCCATGTTGACCTTAGTCAACACTTGTCTAAAAACTAAGGTGAAAGCATCTCCCGAGTGGAATATGTGAGTGTGTTAGGCAGTCTGATGTACTTGATGAGTTGTATTGGACTGGAAACTGCCTACACTATAAGTAGACTTGTAAGGTATACGAGTAATCCAAAATGCGTATTTGATAGAGTACTGAGGTATCTACTAATTACTCGTAATTATAGTCTACACGATACCGGATATCCTGAGATCATTGATGATTTCACTGACGCGAGTTGGGTATCTGATAAACATGATTCCAAATCCACAAGTGGCCATGTGTTCACTTTGGGAGTTGCGGCTGTGTCTTGGAAATCCTCCAAACATATAGTTATCACGAGATCCATTATGGAGGCAGAGTTCGTCGCATTATGTATGAGTGGAGAAGAAGCTGAGTGGTTAAGGAATTTCATGGAGGATATTCCGTGATGGACAAATTCTGTTCCGGCAATATGTTTACATTGTGATAACCAATCATTGGTTAGTATGGCACAGTGTGTTATGTATAATGGTAGTTTCAACAAATACGTCGACCACTTAATACCATTAGAAAACTTCTCTTCACAAGAGTCATCACTATTGACTATGTGTGGTCCAAAGAGAACAATGCGGACCCGCTAACCAAAGGGTTAAGCAGGGACCAAGTAGAGAAGTTGTTAAGACGAATGGGAGTGAAGCCTTTGGGTTAGTAAACTCAAAACATAGGCTTAAGCCCTTGGATGATAAAGTCAAGGCGATGGAAACTCTATCATGATGACTGGAGATCCCAAGAACTTCGTTTAAAGGGACAATTAAATCGCTAAGAGTGGTCACTGTGGGCGTTAACTCCCTACCCAGGGAATGCAACTCCTCATCCCATTCCTTACTAAGCAGTCACTCCCACACGAGGTCGAGCTCAAGGCTCTTAATGATTCTTGAAGTAATCGAATGTTTGTATTCTGACAAGTAATGCGGGATTACTTGATTAACACATAACAAATTGTGTGATGTAGAGAATCACCTATGTGAGAATGAAGTGTTTCCGCTTCTAAGGAGAATAAATAGGGCTTAATTCCCTAAAAAATTCTCACAAAAATAGGCAGGGGTTTAACGGCCGAAATGAACCCAACCATGAGAACTGAACTTGTGTCAAGAATATATCTGAGGAAGATATGTGTTTCATTTACACAATACGACTAACAGTTTAAGGACATCACGTCTACTTAATAGTCAGTAAACAAGGCATATCTTTTCGAGGGAAGGTTCAATGGGTATGCCTACCTATCCTATGCAAATATAACCCGTAGAAACTATCACCACATTGAGTCGAGTTTATTTTGATTTCACTACTCGACTTTCTTCATGTGGGGGATTGTTGGAAAATGTGTATTATTTGGGGAAGAAAAACCAATATACACAATTCCAAAGTTCCTCCATGAAGTTCTTATATGCGGACATATTTTTTACTTTCTTACACTTTCCTTCGCGTGTGTAAGTGGTGGTAGTGAAAGACAAAGTCAGTTCGTTAGGATTGAAACTTTTGGTGCAAAGTTTCAATCATTGAGTTGTTGTATCCTGAGAAGCAGTTGCTTGCGATTCCAGCACCAAGTGGGAGAGCAATAATGCTTTAAGGAAAGCGTCCAACGCGCCTCAACTACACCCTACAGTTTGATTGTTTCGATTGATTATTTATCAATTGTTTGATATGTTGTTAACCTCATTTATATTATGCACACAATTTGTCTATAATCAGTATTCCCAGTGCGATTATTGTGACTAACTTCTAACAAGGTATTGATAAGAATCTCAATTATGTTCATTACCAGCATTTGCACCGCGGGCAAATTTGGGGACGTCCTGGGCAGACTTGGAGACGTCCAATTACCTGTGCAGCGTAGCGTGCGGTTGGAGGAATTGCTAGGTGCGTCCGTCTCGACATGTTGTTCGGGGATGCGAAAGAGGACGTTCTGCACGTCGAATTTTTAGGGGTTATTTTGACAAAATAAAAGGAAAAATAAGGTTCAGCGTTTGGGCCAATAAGTTTTTCGCCCAACAGCTAAAAAAACGGCCCAATCGTTAACACATTTATTTTGAATTTCATAATAGCCCACCAGCTATAAAACAAAACGGGCATATAAAAATAGCAGCATGGCTGTAAAAAAATTTTAAAAAACTGAAAATGTATATTTTGAAAAATGTATACATAATTCTATCCAAAAAAATTTTATACATAAATATACGTCTTATTTCTCTTCCAAATCACTTCAATTTTACCCGAACATATATTTTCAATCACTTAAGCAAAAATGTCTAGCAATTGTCTACTTCAGATGTGCAATTGTGCATATTTTATTGAAGTCTAAAAAGTATTGATCAATCATTCATACAATATGAAAAAAAATATTTAAAAATATTTTTTATTGTAAATAGTAATATGATGTCCTCTAGAATGTCATGAGTGTATAAAATGCAAAAAAATGCTATTATTGTTTACTAAATAGTAACAAAAAATTCTCTTTGAGGATGTCCTCATAGGTGCGGATGCCATAAAGTACCTCTTTCTAACAACTTGAGTTGAGTTTAGGATCATGGCCGTTTTATTTTACTAACTCATATATCTAACGATTTAGAGCTTAGCTCAAAGTAGGAGTTGATGCTCTAAGAGGAAAATAATTCTAAACATTTATAACTTGAATTCCTAGTCGTCCATTAATAGATAAGGTAGACATTACTCAATTTGGATACTAACTGCAAAATCTTACCCTTCATCTGCTCATGCAGGAAACCTCAGAAGCAAACGGAACAGGATTATGCGTGCGAACACTTGTTCTCGAAATCAAATAAACAACAGATCTTCTGAAAGTTCTCAACCTCAATGGTCTAGTTACACAAAACAATTTCATCCCAGAACAAGTCACAAATTCACCATAAAAAAGTCGATTGGCGAAGAACGAACTTTATGCTCTAAGCTCAGTGACCTTGACACAAACATCATCTTTTTTATCAATACTGCACTAAGTATTCTGACTGCCAAAAAATCACACAAAATCGGACATCCAAATTTCAAGAGTCAGTACCCTTTTAGTAATGCTATATTAGCTTCTGGATTCTTTTGGACCAGGAGCTAGACGGCTTTGAAAATGTTTGATTGCGGACAACGCGCTTCTTCATCATCTTTAGTCAAATGAATTTGAATGAAGCAACAGCCTGAGAATAGAACCACTACACCATTTTTACACATATGCAACATGCGAAAATGTGTCGCTTTAACTCAAAATACGTTGCAATGGTCAAGCGCCACAATTACACTGTTGCATTAGACCACGTTGCATATGCCTTGTTGCAAAATCATATTTCAACGAATGAAAAAGTTATTGTTGCGTAAGAAGTATTAATGCAACACGACATGTGCAACACAAAGTCATGTTGCATTAGTATCAATCTTAAGCAACACATTTTAAAGTCTCGTTGAAATATAATTTTGCAACAAGGCATATGCAACGTGGTCTAATGCAACAAGCATTTAGTTGTGCTGTGAAAAATGCAACAGCCGTCTTACGCAAACCAAGTATTACTAAAACATATGCAACAGAAACATATATTTGCAACTAGATCATTGCTTGTCAAACAAACACTGTCTATTGTAGCATCCAAAAGACTACATTTTCATTCATAATCTCAACAAAAGTTCATACACGTTCAAATAATATAGCTGAACAAGTATAGAAATTATAATAACCTCAAATAAAAGAGAAACAATAGCCATTGACTCTAGAGTAACTTCTCCATACTTCAACTTCTGCTGTTATTTCCTTTTCAGCTACAAAATCAAGCATCTCATTGTCTCTTTTATCCCTTCTGCGCAGCTTCCTCCCACCAGTGTCCGCCCTGTCCGACATCATTTGCAGGTCAAAATTAGCCAAGAATCGGGATATATGCCATTGTCGCTAAAATAAAGGTTGTGTGGATGCTTGCTTACCCATGATCATCGGGAAGAGGTAAAGATCAAGTGGCTCGGCTGGTGCACCCAATATTCAACCCGACCGTGGACAGGCCATAGTACTTCAAAGGACTGTAGACTGTTATCCCAGTGCAAAGAAGAGGCGCAGCGCTAGCCAGAGTCAAGTTTTCAGGGACGCGGATAACATAACGATCTTCGGCCATAGTCCACATCGAACTACCCTTCACCACATCTACCAGTTCTGGTACTCTCTTGACCTTCTTCTCTTGCATCACAAACCCTGTAGCGACATATCGCTTCTCCTGCAACTTCACACCTCCATCTCCTTCCCATGTAAATTAAAATCTTCAAACAAAAACTTCAGAGCATAGGTTTTGGAGAGGAGTTTAAATAAACAAACCAAATGACAGGCACATTTCATTAGCTTCTTCCACTTTAAAAACTAACTGAAATCACATTGTTAAAAGATTTGATATATATAAGCACTGCTTGGTTCCAAACTGATTACTATACTCAACCTACATGCCCAGGTTTGTGACTGGTTGTTCAACTAATCACTCAAACAAGGTCCAGACCTCAAACTATAATCTTACACCTAAGTTCAAAACTAAGTAAGTCAGTGTTCAGATTCGATTGAGAAATGATAAAGGAATTTAAGCATATGCTAATGGATCCGGTTGCTACTATCAGATCTACAGTAATAGTATAGCAATAGAAGATCTGCAACTCTGCATCATAGATATGCACAGTTGAACTAGAAAGAAGGCGAAGCATACCTTGCTCTTGGTGACGGAGTCATTGATCCGGCAAAGTCTGAAACTCAGGATTAGTAGTCGAGTTCGGATCCAGCAAAGTCCACTGAAATGAGATCCGACAAACTCTGAAACTCAGGATTAGTAGGGAGTGAAATGAGATCTGGCACAGTCGAGTTCGGATCTGGCAAACTCTGAAACTCAGGATTAGTATGGAGTGAAATGAAATCTGGAAGACGAGACCTTTGGAGAGGAGTTCAGAGCGAAGGGTTTTCCGACGAAGAGAAGGACTGTGTAGAAAAGGGGAGGACTGAGAGAAGTGTGAAGTTTGAAGGAGAGAATTGTGAGCGTCGGCTACAAGAGAAGTGAAGAGTTCAATAGAAAACCCTAGGATGTTCAAATGAGAAGGAGAAAAGAGATGAAGCCATGTGTTGTGTGCTTCAATCTAACGAGATAATTATATTTTATTTCATCAATTTATTCATACTTAGATTTAAACACACAAATGATATTAAACTGTTGGTTTAAATGAAAATGGTTAAGAACGATAATTACGAAATGGGATTTAATTATGAGAGATTAAGTTTTTAAGAAAAAATGGAAATTTAAAATTTAGAAAAAGAAGAAACAAAGTCAATATACAAATGTACATAACCAAAACATATACTAAATGACTTCTTTAGTGAATTGATTAGTGCATAAAAATATATAGTAAATCACAACTTTTTTGTGTTTCATATATGACCATTAGTGCATAACATAATATTTATGTACATTCCATGAACATATGATATAATCTTGTGATTGATAGTTCCTTGATAATTTTGTGATTTGATTTGAATGTGTGTTAGATGATATTAATGGATACTACGTTTGTATCACTCTTAATGAAGTTTACACTTATGTATTTGTGATCTAACTATTATCTCATAACAACATAACTCTTATATGTATATTTATGCACATTATGTCCAATATTGCCCTTGATAGGGATTTGAGAGTGTTCATGAGATGATATGAATGTATTAGATGATTTCATTAGTGCATAACATAACATTAATGTACTTGTGATGTAATCTTGTCAGTGCTTTATGAATATGTTGAGATGAAACATAACTCTTATGTACTTGTGATATAGTCATTGCTTTGAATATGGTAGATGATTTGTAGGGTAATCCATGCTTGCAATCAATATCATAACCTTAAACATTTGTCTTTCATTGCATTTGTGATGTTTTATTAAGGGATTTGAGTGTGTTAAAAGAGGGTTAATTAAGGATCAACCACTTACGAACAAAAGTACATTTATCAAATTGAAATTAAATTATAACTTTATATTAATTTGAGATGATGAGTATATTAGAGGATTTCTTTAGTGAATTCATTAGTGCATTTGTATAGTAGATAAGTTAAAATACAACTCCATGTATGTATTTGATATTTAACCATTAGTGCATAACATAATCCTTATATGTACATTCTATTGAAAACATGATATAATCTTGTGATTGATAGTTCTTGGTGATGATTTATGATTTGATTTGAATGTGTGTTAGATGATTTTAAGGGGACTATGCTTGTATCACGCTTAACCAAGTTTACAAGCTTATGTATTTGTGATCTAACTACTATCTCATAACATAACCCTTGTGTATATTTATGAACACATGATGAGCAATTGTGTTTGTCATGGTTTATGAGATGATATGAATGTATTAGATGATTTCATTAGTGCATAACATAATTCGTATGTATATGTAATATAATCTTGTCATTGATTTGAATATGTTAGATGAATGTATTCTATGAACATGTGATATAATCTTGTCATTGATTTGAATACGTAAGATGATTTGTAGGGTAATCCATGCGTATGTATCACTCGCAATCAAGATCATAACCTTGAACATTTGTCTTTCATTGCATTTGTGATGTTTTTTAGTGATTCGAATGTGTTAGAGGAGGGTTAATTAAGGATAATACACTTATACAACAGAGGGTATGAGGTCAATGATTCGACACTAATGCAATAGAGGGTTGTCATTACCAGTTGCTTTGTATCATATGTAACACCTTTGGTAAGAGGGAAATGAAAATCTTTAGGCGGGAAATGAAAATTAAGTTTCATTCATACTAATGCAACGAAATTTTCTCTGTTACATGTATACATGTAGCATTTGATCTGGCGGGAATCAAAATAAAATTTTGTGCGATGTTTTTCCTTTCCCCCCTTCAAATTTTTCAGTCCCTCCTTTAATTTTTCCCTTTGCACTTTTGTCTTATGCAACGTATGTCGCTGGTTACTTTAGACCATGTTGTATGATTACACTTATGCAACGAATATTGATATGCTGCTTTTGTGCCTGTTGCATAAGAGTTTTTAAGTAACAAGGCCACGTATGCTGCTGTAGTATGTGTTGCATTTTCTCACTTACGCAACGTGGGTTGGTATGCTGGATTTGCTTGTGTTGCAGTACGTATCTTATGCAACATGACACATAAGTGACATCGTGTCTTTGTTGCACGACGTCTTATGCTACGTATGTTATGCAACAGCATGTCGTGCCTCGTTGCATATGTGTCAAAATGGTGTAGTGAACGTATGGTGTCAGACTTTCCAGTCCGCAATAAATTTTTCTTGACAAGGAGTCAGCAATAAATGTTGATGAGTGGTCAATAGCATCATCTCCTTTCTTGCGCAAGGAGACAGTAGCTAAGTATTAAATTATCAAATTTTGAGCTAAAAGTGAAGGTGGGTGCTCCACAACCAACCTTCTGAATTTCAGAGCCAAACTTTTCTGACTCTTCTTCTACAGACTGCGGCACATTGTTTGAGATTAAATATAAGAAGGATGGGGGTTATCTACGTTAGAAGTTACGATAGATCTGCCAGTAATATTAATCACCTGCCCAGTGACGGTATATAGTCTGTTGTACCATCCATTGGAGGCCATGCCGATTGCTGAGTAAATATGCTTCGTACTCTCCCCTGGATTCATCAGTGAATACTCGATGCTAAATCATGATCAGTTTCAAATTTTAACTACTGAATGTATAGTTTCACTGGAATTAATGGGCTGGACGGCATCCACAATGTGCAGTAAAAACAACGGATTACCTTTTGAAGTTTTGCAATCAACTAGTTTAGCAGTAACACCTGGTGGCCTTTGCCAGCTTCTGTCCAAACCACTAACCTGTTGAGTAACAACATGACGCAATGAGCACAAAAAAGAAACAAACAGCATGTGATTCCGACAAGAAGAGAAAAAAACTTTGAGATGAATGTTTATGAAACACACCAGTGTCTCAGCAAATTCATCAACCTTGCCAAAAGATTCCAGTCTAGTAAAATCAGCACCAAGGCCCGTGATAACAACGCTGACTGAAACAGCATACAAAACAGCTCACATTCATGAACAGACTACTGAATCAGTGGATGCTTTTACATACCGTTAGACGTGGAGGTTTCTTCGGGGTAGAAAGCAGTAATGGACTTGAATCCATTTGGTTCTCCTGCACCGACTTGCCAATCTGCATAACTTCAATAATGAATCCTACCCAAGAATTTACCAGATACTTGCCATCAGCTATACTATACTATCAATGGTTTTCAATTTCCAAAGTCTTTCACTTTCAATTTACACGAGACATCAATGTCTCATTACCATTGGGAATTGAAATCTTGAACTTGTTGACATTGTCCGTGTAAACCTTGAGATCCTCAGCCGCCACTACATATACAAATACAAAGTATTTAATTTAAAACTCTAAACAGAAAATGCAACAATTTTTATCGAAATTGCTACATTTAAAGTTTGGACTTTTCAAAATAGGGTAAACGAGTTTGACATATCTCATTTGTTCTATTTTTAATAAAATTGGTTCTTCAGGAACCGGTATGTTGGATTTTCGCAAAATAACAGATCGCCGGGATCCGATTAGTTACGGAAACGAACTTACAGGTTCCCGGAGAACCGCTATATCAGAAATCCCAAATTTGAAGCATTCGGACATCCCGAATCACAGCATCACACGGCCAAATTCACAACATCCGATCCATCCGGAATCGCAGCATCCCAAATCTGATCTCGGCCAACCCGAATTTCGGCCATTCGAATAGGGTTTGGGAGATGAATTTGAGAAGTCGATGATGGGAATTTAAGATTTCTGAAATAGTGGTTCCCTGAGAACTGGTATGTTAGTTTTCGTAACTACCCGTTTCCATTTTGTGAAAATCTAACATATAGGTGGCGAACGAGCTATATCAAACTCATTTGCCGTATTTTAGAAAATCCAAACTCAAAACGGGGCAATTTAGATAAAAACTCAAAAATGCATCACAAACACACTAAATTTGATATGACTTGAAGCTTACCAGCCACATCTTCAGAAAAAAGCAAAGCTGGAAACGACAATGAGGTCAGTAAATAGTGAAGCATGACGTCTCTTCTCAAGTGCATACCCCATTTCCCTTGAAAACTAAAACACCGCACAAAATATGAATAACAGGGAACCCCACAAGAAGTAATTAGCTCAAGCAGAAAGATGGGCAACCTCGATGGGGAGTCGTGGCCTGTGCAGCACCGGATGAATTGCTTGCTCCGGTTTAGATTTCCTGGGTAGTAAATGTTAGTTTTATGGCATGTAGTTTGGCAAAACTTAGAATAGTTGTTCTAGATGATGTTCTAGACTAGGTGAGACAACTGTCCCTAGAACAAGTTCAAGACAGATAGATGTTTCCTAATTCAAATTAGGAAACCTAGCGGACCGTTGGAAGAGCTAGGCGGTTTCACATCCAAGGACAGAAGTTGGTTATTTCCAAATTCAGATTTGGAAAGTTGTTACAACCGACGAAGACCGACGCAGCACAACTTTGCAAGAATATATCTCCAATATCAGAATTGGCAAGTCAGTGCTTAAAGATAATTGAAGGCATTACTCAAGTTGGTTGCTTGCGTATGAAGCTAACAATGCTATGAAGATATTCGAAGATTCCTAAATCAAGATTGAAGATTCAACAAAGAGGATTATCTTCTAAGATACGCGTGAAATATTAGGAAAGGATTCCTAATGATGAGAGACGGTTTATGACCGGAAACCCTAATTATTCTAGGGTTTCTTCTGCCCTATTTAAGGAGTGCTAATACTCGGTTATTGGTGGCACTCACGAAGAAACTTATCACGCACATATTCATTAAAGGAAGGAGGAGGATTTAGGCGGTGACATAATCGTAACTGGTTATTCATGACGCTCAGCTGGAGAGCTAACCGTCACTGGTTACTCAAAGGCGTTCGGATTCAATCTGCAGTAGTGCTCAGCAGATTGATCGTGGAACAAGCCGAAGGCTCTAGCACAATTGTTCAACCTGCGCATTCGGGAGAAGGCGCTGATTCTCACAGAGAATCACATTGGTGGATACGGAGCGGAAGCAAAGATCTAGGGGGAGACCTAGATTGCAATTACTAGAGTGTCCGAGGCTCATGTTGTTTAAGAGGGATTCTGTAAACGGTAATTCCTGTACTCGGAATACTCAACATTAGTGAATTGCTGTCCACCGGGCTAGAGAACACCCCCCAGAGTAGGCTCGTTAACGCCGAACTGGGTAACAACTTTGCGTGTCGTTTTTATTTCCGCACTACTTGTTTTAACGCATAAGTTGTTTTAGGATTTGCTCTGGATCTCGACCAGAACAACATCTCATCTACCAGGGGAAGATTTCAATTGGTATCAAAGCAAATACTCGACACACAGAGTAAGATCCGAAGGCTGGTAAGTGATGAGCCGTATTTATACGACTCATCGAGTCATTAATTCCCACCAATTCCTGCACTTTATTATACGAACAGTTACTTTTTAGTATTGTTTCGTGTTTTAGGTGATTTGGAAGCTCTAGGAGGAATCGCACTCAAAAGGCGGCTTTTGAAGCCTAAAACATCACAAGGAATTATTGACCGGCTTATTTACAGTTGACGAAGTTTGGCGCGGAAAGAAATGAAGATCGAAGCACTTTGGAGTTTTCAACAGCTTATTCCGCGGAGGCCTCAACAATAAGAGGGCGCGGACGTCTGAATAAATTTCAGTAATTCAGGAGACGTCCGCGGGGAAAGAAAATCAGGAGACGTCCGTGCGGAAACTCCAATACCAGCAGATCGGCCATACGAGCATCATCCGAGCATCCCCTTCCATGCGATTTGTTGAGGCGGCTTAGAGGATTCCAGAAGCTTCTAGATTGCGTCTTCCCTAAGCAAGAAGATAGCGTAAAGATCAAGCAAGGAACGAGATTTGGAAATCTTTCCAAGTCGGTCGATTTTTTGGGGAGCCCAAGGCCCATCCTACCCTATATATAGAGCAGCAATGCAAGTCATCGAGCATCACACACACTCTCATTCGAGCTCATTCTCTTCTCCATTCCTCCGCCGGTTTGCTCCTTGCTTCGCCATGTCTTCTGCCGTGCGCCGCCCAATCCCGTACCCTAGCTCAGCCATGCCTTGCTGCTTTTGTTCTTCGGTTCTAGTGATGTGTCTTGTTTCCCTTATTTACATGCATTATTTCCTCATGACCATGTGTAACTAAAACCCTTATTCGGGTTAGGGTTGAATAATTGTGACTTATGTTTTTGAGACTTGAATCGTAATGCTTGTTCATCATTCCATTAAACCTTGTGCCGATTATCTCGATTAATATTGTGATACTAAGTTGATACTCGGAAAGGTTAGACTTAGTTGATCAACATAAATCCCTTATTTACTATTTGTTTGATACTAGACCGTTGAAAACAAGTAGACCACTAATTCAATATATCTTGGAATGGAGTATTGAATTGCTAGGTTTAATTGTGGTGTAGGCGTCCGGAAAGACACTACTTTAGGTTATAACTTGGAATGGGAGTAACCACACTTAGGAATTAAAAACATGATATTTAGAAATCAATGATAAAACAAGTCACAATTGAAGAAAACCCTAGCCTGAATATTCTCATCATATTACTTCACACGTCACTTTTTGCTCATTGCTTATTTCGGTTTTACACTAACCTTTACTCTCACTCTAGTTTATTGTCTTTCTATCTTTTAGAACAAAGTAGTAACTGAACTAGCTCCCTTGGGTTCGACCCTTACTCCCCACTGTACTAATCCACAGTCTAGAGCGAGGAAAAATATAAATTCAAATTTGCAGGACAAACGACGCCTGTCAAATTTTGGCGCCGTTGCCGGGGAGCTACGCAATGGTGAAAGTTGTTCTCTTTTAATTTTTTGTTTATTTTCTGTTTGCTTATTTCGAAATTTTCTATTCGGTGATTCCCTATTCAACTGTCTCGATTTCCGATTTCCATTCTTTCTTGATTTCCAATTTCTGGCTTTTAGAGGATCCTGTCACCAAGACTTACGAGTCTAAGGAGTGTGGGTTTTAAGTGAGACCGTTGTGACTCCTCCACTCTCCTGGGGATCCTTTGTTGCTAGTCTGTTCCTCTTATTTCAGTGTCTTCTATCTCGGTGCTTGCTATTTCTTGCAACATGTCTCATGCAGGAAGTATAGTCGGTGACAACAGTCAACATAATGAAGTCGAACAAATACAGAACGGAGAGATCCGGGGGGCTATCCCGGGACAATTTCAACAACAACAACAAAATCAACAACAACAAAACCAACAACAATATCCACAGTACCCTCAGTATCCACCACCGTATCAGCAGTACCCACCACCACTGTACCCACAGTACCCACAACCGCCATACCCCCAGTATCCACCACCCTATCCACAATTACCATATCAGCCACAACATCCATACCCACCACCTCAGAGACCCCTAGCCAGCCAGTAGTCAGAGACGATGAGGAGGACGAAGATGAAGGACCCACCATGGGCGAGCTCTCGGTTCCCAATTTCAGAGACCAGACATGGCCTATCTATGAAGGACCAGACCTCGCAGCCATAACAATCAGCACCTCAGTCGTCCATCATCTGCCCAAGTTCTCTGGAACCAAGGGAGAATCGGCTACATCTCACCTGACACGCTATCACGGGTTATGCTTAAACCTGAAACCACACGGAGCCGACGTCGAAATTTTCAAGCTGAAGGCGTTCTACTTCTCACTTAAAGACGCTGCCGTAGATTGGTTTCTATCCTTGCCCCCCGATAGTATCTACACATGGGACCAGATGCAAAAGCAATTTGTCAGCAAATATTATCCAGCTGGGCGTGCAGCGCAAGTCCGGAAGCAGTTGCAAGAGCTCAAGCAAGGCCCAAATTAGACTATGTACGAGTATGTGGAGAAGTTCCTGGCCTTGGAAAAGAGTTGCTGCAACCTCGAGCTCCCAGAGAAAGTCATCGTCGAGTATATGCTAGATGGACTACGCAGGCTAGAAAGGAAGCTGTTGGAAGCCTCAGCTGGAGGTAATCTCATGAACCTGACGCCAGCCAGAGTAAAACAAAAGATCATATCAGTGGCAGAAAGTGAGCGGTTCCAGGATGAGTCAACAAAAGAAGACGAGTATGCCCGAACAAAGAACGTGTCAACAGTTGAGCCCTCAATCAGTGCTATGGCCGCAGAAATGAAGGAAATGAGGGAGCTGATGAAGCATGTGGTCCGAAGGCAACCAGTCCAGGTCAAGCCATGTGAGTTCTGTACAGCTACAGATCACAAGACAGACGAGTGCCCGGCCTTACAAGAAGACATCCAGGCTGATATCAATGCAGTGGGCAATTATCAGAACTATGGCAACCAGCCAGGGCCAGTCAGACAGTATGGCGCAGCAGCGCCCAATCAAGGAACCAATGGACAGCCCTGGAGGAGCAACAACCAGCAGAATCAGGCGCAACTAGCACGATAAAATATACCTCAGCAGACTCAGCAGCCCTACCAGCACCCACATCATCAGTTTCGGCAGAGTACACCTGGACAGTATCAGCAGAAAGGGCCGAACAACAATCAGCCGGGCCCGAGCAATCAAAATAAATCCCTGGAGGACATGATGAAGGAGTTGATGGCTAGCAATCAACAGATCAATACAACCTTGAACCAGTACATGGCCAAAACCGACGGGGCGATAACCGACCTACAGAAGCATATATCCCAGATGGCCACAACAGTCTCAAGGCTCGAAGGCAACATGGGACGACTTCCCTCACAGACCATTCAGAATCCGAAGGGGAATGTCAGTGCTGTAACATTGAGGAGTGCACGAAAAACAGCAGAACCAGCAGAGGATGAGCCCGAAGATGAGGCACCCGAGCCTAGTACCTTCATCCAGGACGAGACCAGACCAGACCTAGTCCCATCAGCTGAGGCCGCTCGACCAGTTCAGGTACCCATTATCGAGAATTCTAATGTCCAGGTACCTTTACCTTTTCCTGTACAGGTTCGAGCTCCGAAGAAGTATGTGATGGACAAGGAAGTGTGGGAACTATTCAGTAAGGTGGAAATCAACATCCCACTCCTTGAGGCCATCAAGCAGATCCCGAGGTACTCCAAGTTTCTGAAGGAGTTGTGCACAAACAGACGAAGAGGAACCCAGCCCGACCAGGAGCTCATGAGCAGGAATGTTTCAGCGGTAATTCAGCGCAAGGTGCCACCAAAATGCGGAGATCCAGGCACATACACCATCCCCTGCACGATCGGTAACATTAGACTAGAAAACTGCATGCTTGATCTTGGTGCTTCTATTAATGTTTTACCGTATTCTATATACTCCTGTCTGCGCATTGGTCCTCTAGAACCTGCAGGTCTTACCATACAGCTGGCGGACAGGTCATGCAAGCAACCCGAGGGCAAGATTGAGGACGTGCTAGTACAGGTGGGCGAGCTCGTATTCCCAGCAGACTTCTATGTGCTCAAGATGGAGCATTCTAGCCCGACAGACCATGCACCGATTCTACTCGGCAGACCATTCTTGAAGACTTCCAAGATGAAGATAGATTGCGACACTGGGACATTGACCATGGAGGTTGAGGACGAAAGGATCAGCTTTGACATCTTCAGAGCCATGAAGCATCCTACAGAGTACGAGGCGGTCCATGCCTTAGACACCTTGGACGACCTTGTCCAGGAGGTACACCCGGAGAGAAGGACCGACCCACTAGAGCAGGTGATTGAGGAGGCTGTATATTCACCTGAGGACTCATATGAGCATACAGAGGCCATCTTGGACGTGCTAGACCAGCTCGAGATTTCTCAGCCACTCACACCAAGGTATGAGGTTAATGCAGTTCGGTTATTCAAATCACAAGTGTGTTTGCCTTCTGTTGTGCAGGCACCTACAGTAGAACTGAAGCCTCTACCTAGTCACTTGAAGTATGCATTCTTAGGGGAGGACAGCACGCTGCCAGTCATCATTAAGAGTGGGCTCGAGGCAGATCAGGAGCGCAGGTTGATTGGAGTGCTGACCGAGCACAAACTGGCCATTGGATGGACATTAGCCGACATCAAGGGAATTAGCCCGGCAGTTTGTATGCATCGGATTTTGCTGGATGATGGCGCGAAGCCTTCGAGGGATCCTCAACGCAGATTGAATCCTATTATGATGGAGGTGGTCCAGAAGGAGATTCAGAAGCTATTGGATGCTGATGTGATTTACCCGATCTCAGACAGTCAGTGGGTAAGTCCGGTACATGTTGTGCCGAAGAAGACAGGGATCACAGTGGAGAAGAATGCCGAGGGCGAGATGGTCACGACACGAGTCAAGAATGGATGGCGCATGTGCATAGACTACAGGAAGCTGAATGCAGTTACGTGCAAGGATCACTTTCCTCTTCCATTCATTGACCAGATGCTCGACCGCTTGGCAGGTAAACCTTATTTTTGTTTTCTAGATGGTTTTTACAGCTATAACCAGATTCCCATAGCACCCGAGGATCAGGAGAAGATGACCTTCACATGTCCATTCGGTACGTTTGCTTTTCGCCGGATGTCCTTTGGCTTGTGTAACGCACCCGACACCTTTCAGCGGGTAGTTACTAGCATATTCTCTGACATGATAGGTTCGTTTATAGAGGTGTTTATGGATGACTTCACTGTGCATGGTGACACTTTTGATGCATGTTTAGATAATTTGAGCACGGTATTAGCACGTTGTGTTTCTATGAATTTGGTGCTCAAATATGAAAAGTGTCATTTTATGGTTACTCATGGAGTCGTACTCGGTCACATAGTCTCACATGAGGGTATAGAGGTAGACAAAGCTAAGATAGATTTGATTGTTACTCTGCCATATCCCTCCACAGTCCGTGATATTAAGTCATTTTTGGGGCATGCTGGTTTCTATCGTAGATTCATTAAGAATTTTTCTAAAAAGGCGCTGCCTTTATCTAACCTCTTGCAGAAAGATGTTCCTTTTGAGTTTACATATCAGTGCAGGGCAGCATTTGACGAGCTGAAGGAGGCCCTCACCAGCACGCCCATCATTAGAGCTCCGGACTGGACACAGCCCTTTGAGATTATGTGTGACGCAAGTGATTATGCCGTAGGAGCAGTTCTTGGTCAGAAGGTGGACAAGAAGACCGTGGTGATCTACTACGCTTCGAGGACACTGGATGTGGCCCAGAAGAACTATTCCACCACAGAGAAGGAGCTGCTAGCCGTGGTTTTTGCCTTGGAGAAATTTAGATCATATTTGCTATGTACTAAAGTTGTTGTCTATTCTGACCATACAGCTAATAGGTACTTGATGACGAAGAAGGAGGGAAAGCCGAGGCTCATTAGGTGGATCCTGCTCCTACAGGAGTTTGACGTGGAGATCAGGGACAAGAAGGGCATAGAGAACACAGTGGCCGACCACTTGAGCCGTCTTGTCAGAGAAGAGGATGCCGGGCATATTACCGAGACATTTCCAGATGAGCACTTGTATGCTATTTCGGGTAAGATGCCATGGTTCGCTCCTCTAGTGAACTACCTGGTCGGAGGTAAGTTCCCGCCCTCATATTCTAGGGCACAGTGTTTGAAACTGAAGCATGATGCTAAATACTATGTGTGGGATGATCCGTACTTGTGGAAAATAGGTGTAGATCAGATTCTTAGACGGTGCATTCCCGATGATGAGATTGCTTCAGTTATCAGTTTTTGCCATGAATTAGAGTGTGGTGGCCATTTCGGCCCTAGGAGGACGGCTAGGAAGATTTTAGATAGTGGTTTCTTTTGGCCGCATGTTTTTAGAGATGCCTACGATCATTGTAAGAGATGTGATAGATGCCAGAGAGTAGGTAATATTTCGGCCAGACAGGAGATGCCACAGGTCCCCATACTAGTGAATGAGGTGTTTGACATTTGGGGATAGACTTTATGGGCCCTTTTCCTGTTTCGTGTGGTTATTCTTATATCTTAGTTGCAGTTGACTATGTGTCCAAGTGGGTAGAGGCCAAGGCCACTAGGTGTGATGATGCTAAAACTGTCATAGACTTTTTGCGCACTAACATCTTTTGCAGGTACGGAGTACCTAAGGCCATTATCAGCGATCAGGGGACACACTTCTGCAACCGTATGATGGCATCCACACTGAAGCGCTACCATGTTCATCACCGGACTTCCACAGCATATCATCCCCAGACGAATGGGCAAGCGGAGATCTCCAACCGTGAAATTAAGGGAATTCTGGAGAAGATGGTGGGACCGACCAGGAAGGATTGGAGCCAGCGGTTAGATGAGGCTCTTTGGGCATTCAGGACAGCCTACAAGACACCGATAGGCACCTCACCTTTTCGGTTGGTCTATGGGAAGGCGTGCCACTTACCAGTCGAGCTCGAGCATAAGGCATATTGGGCACTGAAGAAGTGCAATCCAGATTTACAGGCAGCCGGGCTAGACAGGAAACTACAGTTGTGCGAGTTGGAGGAGTTGCGCCTCGAGGCTTATGAGAGCCAAACAGACTACAAGGCGCGGACCAAGCTCTACCACGACAAGTTTATCCTGAGGCGCACGTTTGAAGTTGGGCAACAGGTCCTGGTCTTTTCATCACGCCTACGACTGATGCCAGGGAAGTTGCGATCTAGATGGACAGGCCCATATTCAGTGACTCGCGTTTATAACCATGGAGCGCTCGAGCTAGAGTGCCTTACAGATGGCCGGCGCTTTAAGGTCAATGGGCAGAGGGTGAAGCACTACCACGGAGAGATCGAGATACCAGCCCAGGAGTTTGACCTAGCCGAGCCCCTTGACACCACCGCTGATGAGATTCCTCTTCCTTAGCCTCCTGCCACTTAGAGGAGGTACCGTCGAGCCAACGACGTAAAACAAAGGCGCTCGCAGGGAGGCAGCCCTGCACTTTTTGCTTTTCAGTTTATTTACTTATTATGTTTATCTGTGTTTTGAGTCATTATTGTCACATTGTACTTGGAAAGGGAGACATTTTTGTGTGCAAGGAACAGGTCGTACGAGCGCACAACTATTTCGTGCCTCTGGACAGTCTTGTGCGAGCGCACGCCGAGGACAGCCCCATGCCACGACACCATCAGGGGAGTCTCGTTCTACCCTTTCCCTTCCTTATCTATTTATTGCATGCATTGTGAGTCGTGCCGTGAGGACACGGCTCATTTCAAAAGTGTGGGGTGGGAGAGTCAGTATTGAGTCAGCACGTTTATTTCCTGCACCCTGCACAGAATCAGCACGTTTCGGGTCAATTTTAAAATTTTTGTACATGATACTTCACTACTTCCTAGACTTGCAGTATTGGATAATGATTAGGTGAAATAGATAGAGCCGATTACATGCATGTCTTTGGTGAAAATTGATTTGTGCGACTAACGTGTGATTTTAAAACTTTGCGTGCCTTTGTTAGTTGAGATAAACAGGGATGTGGAGTTGATAGAAATGCCCTAGAGAGACTTGACAGATCATTCAAAGACCGGACTCAGGATATATGGTTATGTGGAGCTCGTGGACGCTAGCACTTCGAGACGACATAGTACGAGTCTGCTCCGCCACTGCGGTACTTTTGCGGTTAGGCGGGACGGTGGCACACATCGTCCAATCTCTAGTCCAAGTAGCCGAGAAAATAGGCAAGCGACCCTTGACTTGACCCGTGTCAAAAGGACGATGATGAGTGAGAGCAGGAAGGTTTCTAATCCGAGTAACCGGGAAAATAGACGAGCGACCCTCGGCTTGACTCGCGTCAAAAGGAGAAGGGACCACGGTTCGAGCAAGTCACAATCCGCACTTCAAGGCAACAAATCCACCACCATTGTGATAGTCCACACGTTTCTCATGTGAAAGCATCATTGAAATCCCAAATCAGATGACACTATAGCTGGCCGAAAAACACTCAACACTTTGAAGCTCGAATCAATCACGTGCAAGAAAAAGCGGCAAAGCATAACCATATAGCAGCGAGTTCGAGTCCGAGAATGAGGGTTCATGGGTCTAAACAGGGCTATCTCCAGATACATCCGAATTGATTTGCATCTCGACCCAAAGGTAACACGTATCTTTAACCCATGTTTTCGCACAAAGATATTAGTAGCAAGCATGCATAACAGGCGAGATCTAGAGTAATCAATTCATGTCCATGTAGCACGTCTAGGATGACCGAAGCATTGTGGTGTTTACATTATTCGTTCCTCTTATGACCTAGTTCTTGTTCGGGACGAACAAGTTTAAGTGTGGGGTGGTTTGATGAGCTGTATTTATACGACTCATTGAGTCATTAATTCCCACCAATTCCTGCACTTTATTATACGAACAGTTACTTTTTAGTATTGTTTCGTGTTTAAGGTGATTTGGAAGCTCTAGGAGGAATCGCACTCAAAAGGTGGCTTTTGAAGCCTAAAACATCACAAGGAATTATTGACCGGCTTATTTACAGTTGACGAAGTTTGGCGCGGAAAGAAATGAAGATCGAAGCACTTTGGAGTTTTCAACAGCTTATTCCGCGGAGGCCTCAACAATAAGAGGGCGCGGACGTCTGAATAAATTTCAGTAATTCAGGAGACGTCCGTGGGGAAAGAAAATCAGGAGACGTCCGTGCGGAAACTCCAATACCAGCAGATCGGCCATACGAGCATCATCCGAGCATCCCCTTCCATGCGATTTGTTGAGGCGGCTTAGAGGATTCCAGAAGCTTCTAGATTGCGTCTTCCCTAAGCAAGAAGATAGCGTAAAGATCAAGCAAGGAACGAGATTTGGAAATCTTTCCAAGTCGGTCGATTTTTTGGGTAGCCCAAGGCCCATCCTACCCTATATATAGAGCAGCAATGCAAGTCATCGAGCATCACACACACTCTCATTCGAGCTCATTCTCTTCTCCATTCCTCCGCCGGTTTGCTCCTTGCTCCGCCGTGTCTTCTGCCGTGCGCCGCCCAATCCCGTACCCTAGCTCAGCCATGCCTTGCTGCTTTTGTTCTTCGGTTCTATTGAAGTGTCTTGTTTCCCTTATTTACATGCATTATTTCCTCATGACCATGTGTAACTAAAACCCTTATTCGGGTTAGGGTTGAATAATTGTGACTTATGTTTTTGAGACTTGAATCTTAATGCTTGTTCATCATTCCATTAAACCTTGTGCCGATTATATCGATTAATATTGTGATACTAAGTTGATACTCGGAAAGGTTAGACTTAGTTGATCAACATAAATCCCTTATTTACTATTTGTTTGATACTAGACCGTTGAAAACAAGTAGAGCACTAATTCAATATATCTTGGAATGGAGTATTGAATTGCTAGGTTTAATTATGGTGTAGGCGTCCGGAAAGACACTACTTTAGGTTATAACTTGGAATGGGAGTAACCACACTTAGGAATTAGAAACATGATATTTAGAAATCGATGATAAAACAAGTCACAATTGAAGAAAACCCTAGCCTGAATATTCTCATCATATTACTTCACACGTCACTTTTTGCTCATTGCTTATTTCGGTTTTACACTAACCTTTACTCTCACTCTAGTTTATTGTCTTTCTCTCTTTTAGAACAAAGTAGTAACTGAACTAGCTCCCTTGGGTTCGACCCTTACTCCCCACTGTACTAATCCACAGTCTAGAGTGAGGAAAAATATAAATTCAAATTTGCAGGACAAACGACGCCTGTCAGTAAGATGGATTTAAGAGAAGGGCAGAACATCACGCGACCTCCTCTACTTGAAGGAAACAAATATGGTTATTGGAGAGTACGTATGAAGGCATTTCTTAAGTCTCAAGATGAAGCCGTTTGGGAGGCGGTTGAACAAGTATGGACGCACCCAGTGGCTATTGACAAAGAAGGAAAAATAAGCCCACTGGCTAAAGACAAGTGGACAGAGGTTCATAAGAATGCAGAAGCGGCGAACTCTAAAGCAATGAATGCCATATTCTCAGGAGTTGATGGTAAGAACTTCAAGATGATCTCTACCTGTGAGATTGCAAAGACGGCTTGGGACATTCTCCAAACGGCTCATGAAGGTACAACCAAAGTTAAAATCTCTCGAATGGAGACGGTCACATCAAAATTCGAAAATCTAAGAATGCAGGAGGATGAGACTATTGCCGACTTCAACACACGGGTTCTCGATATCGCTAACGAAGCATTCACCCTCGGAGAACCCATGACCGAAGAGAAACTAGTAAGAAAAGTGCTGAGATCCTTAACAAAGCGGTTCGGCATGAAAGCGCTTGCTGTTAAGGAAGCCAATGATGTCAAAATCATGAGGCTGGATGAACTAATGGGGTCCCTTCAAACACATGAGTCTGATTTAAATGAAGAAGATCTACTGACAAAGGATAAAAGTATCGGACTAAAAGCTGAAGTCTCAGTTGTTCCAGACAAGATGGGAGATCTGTCAGAACAACAAGTTGCACTGTTTGCGAAAAACTTCGGCAGGTTTATGAGAAAACAGTATGACAAAGGTGCTGATTCTGGTCAGTTTGCTTATTCAAGAGTCCAGAAGGATGGGAAATTTAAAAAGGGAAATCAATCTGGAGACCATAATAAGGACATCAACGGCAAAGGTATATGATGGACCATAATTATACGAATCAAAAACACAGTAAAACCCACCAAATTAGACTGTTTGTCTATCTAACTTCTACTTGTTAGTCCCGATATATTCCTACAGGGTATTTTGGCACTTAGAGAGAAAACACGCTAAGGAGAGGATTTTACGCTGAAAAGATATTACGAGTCATTCCAAGGACAAGATCAGACGCTGAACGAAGAAATCTCAAGATCCTGACATTGAATTACTCAATTTAAATTCAACCGAGGAACAACCAAAGTCAGACCGGAGCAAAATTGGATTGATAGTTTTGTGAAAAGACTGCACAAAACTGTCAAAACTCATCTATGGACCAAGTGACCGGCGGCTTTGGTGAAGAAGATGACTCATGGGTGGCATCCTCCCCTCCTCCTCCTTGGGTGACCGGTGGCTTTGGCTTGGAGGTGGCCAAAGCCACAAAACTCCCCTCCTTTCTCACTTGCAACCGGCGGCTTTCAAGCCACCATGGGAATGTGACATGTGGTGGCTCCTCCACCAAATCTTCATCTCTTCCTCCTCCACCTTTGGATGCAACACCACTTGCCACCATCTTGGCCCTCCATTCTCCTCCCCTTAGCCTATAAAAGGAGAGCTCCCCTCCTCATTTGTAACATCCCAAAAATCATATTTCACTTCTCTCTCTAAGTTTGTTACTTTGTAAGTTTGGTTTATGAAATAATACTCTTGTTGGTTCTTGAGTATTATAACGGTTTGAAATTATAATACTCATGTCGGTTCTTGAGTATTGTAATACTGTAGAGAATACTCCTGTTGGTTCTTGAGTATTCAGTAGGAATTAGGAATACTCCTGTTGGTTCTTGAGTATTCCACCCCTTCTCCTCTTACTGTTTTCAAAAACCCCCGAGTATTTAGCTATGGTATCCACCTCTATGGATATTCGTAGCTAAACTCTTTATTCGGTTAAAGGGGTGTTCTTGTATTATAAAATGTTTTAAATTCTTTTAGTTTCTTTTCTCTGTATTCAAAACTTGTTCTATGTGCCATATATTAGATCAGAACTTCCAAGGTTGAGTGGATGCTTGAAATGGCAAAGCTCTTCCGTGGAAGTTCGCAAACATACTCGGGTAAGTGGATGCTTGAAATGGCAAAGCTTATCTGAGGAGTTTGATCTCTCTAAAACACCATTTTGGGTAAATCGGAAAAGACAACCCAAAATGGATGCACATAGGCTAGTATACCTTGAAATGGGGTGATAGTCTAAGTAGAACAAGGGCTTTACGTTTTTTGCAAAAGATTAGACAGTGTTGCAAGTCGAGTGCTTGAAATGGCCTTGATTCACTTTCGAACACTTTTGCAAAAGACTAGATAGTGTGGCAAATCGAGCGCCGGAAAAGGCCTTGATACACGTTTGAATACTTAGAAGGGTTACTAAAACAATAAACAGGCTATGATACAAGGCCCCTGAAACCGAATGTTTTCCTTGAATTACAAAACCCCCTGTATTTACTTTTACGAATCGCTCGATCAACTGCAACCATCAACCGCTCATCTACCGGAGGACTTGACAATCACGCATCACCCGCTGTAAGTCTTCTTTGTATTATCAGTATTTACTTTTCCTGTCATTTACTTTCCGCATAAAAAACCAAAAACAACCAAAAAAAGGTTACTAAAGTACTCGCGCTAAAATCTCAACCCAAAAAACACGCTCCCTCGCTGTACAAATCCCTTAAAGAACAACGTATCCCCCTAATTCCCTTGGGTTCGACCCCTACTTACCACTTACTACCTAGTAGTGTAGTTGCGAGTAGCGGAAATTATAAATTTATTTTGTACAGAGAACATTGCACCTTAACGACAGTGCAGTGGGCTCCGTCAAAATTGGCGCTGTTGCCGGGGAATTAGCCATCGGATAAGTTGTTCTTTCCCTTCCATGTCCTCATGACGCAACCCCCTTCATATGCGTGGACAACAAGATACCTTCCCCTGTTCGGAGGTACAGATGGAGAAGACCCAGTACAACACTGCCGAAACTTTCACTACGTTTGCAGCCACATAAAACCTGAAAATGAATGTTAGATGAATTTAAGCTTAAGTGCTTCAAATTCTCTCTAACTGATTTCGCAACGATCTGGTATTACACGTCAACCGCTAGTAGTGCAGTACATTTCGTGGACCTCTGCGTTCCATTCCTGAAAGAATTCTTCCCTCCATCCTTACGCCAAAAAACCCGAGAAAAGATCATAAGCCTTCAACAATCCCGGGATGAGACTTTGGACGAATACTCCACGAGATACGACACCATTGTCTCAAGCTGCCCGCACCATGGATTCACGAAGAAAGTTCTTCTTCAAAAATTTCTTCGTGGGATGAAGGCCGATGAGCTGACAAGGATTAACGAAGCAATGAGAAGATCAGCCATGAATTTAACCATAGCAGACATGTGGAACCTAATAAATGACCTGGCTGGAACCACAAAATGAATACCCCAAGCTGACGGAGAAATGCAAGAGGCTGTTCCAGAGACAGAAGAAGAAACTCCCGAGCCATCAGAAGAGACTCCCGAGCCATCAGAAGAATGGGATATAGAAAGTATCGGGAGCAACGAGGAAGTGTCAGCAATGGAAGAAGTCCAGAATACCACCAGCATGCTGCCAATGCCATACCCATCTATCATCACCCAAGCAACCGAAACCATCTATGACCAGTTCCTCACAAACAGACACGACGAGGCAGAACCGAGCCTCAAGATGCAAGCTTCCCGACTTTTCCCCTCGATCAATAGACAAATCGCTGAAAACTATGTGATCCATGAAGAGGCTGAAAAGAGGATGGGAAAAGGGCCTGAGCAGACTGACTCCTCGATGGAGCATGTTTTCGCCATGACTGGACAAGGCAGCCCTAAACACCAGAAACCCAGTTCAAGAAGCTAGTGGTCAAAGGTCCCTCACCTTCTCAGAGATGTTGGAAGGAGACACCATCAGAACAAGGGGAACTGGACCCAAGCACATCTGCTCGCAAGAAATCGGGAAAAGGCAAGGCAAGAAGCAACACAAGAATAGTGGCGAAATTCAACCTAAGCCACCCATGGGACCCCAACCAGTGATCCAGGAATAAGGTACTGTCGAGCCAACGACGTTAAACAAGTGCACTGATCGGGAGGTAACCCGACACTATCTTACTTTCCGCACTTTAATTTTCTGTCTTTTATTTTCTGTATTTTACTTTTTCAATAAGTCGCTCTCACCCACTTGGTGCATAGAATGATTTGACTATTTAGGAATTGGTTTTTGGAGCACGATCGGATCAGCCAGGCAGCTTCCGTGAATTTATCGGGCCTGCGCTGAGAGTTCAAGGCCCCAGCCGAACTCCCTCGATTATCCAGCCTCATGCCATGTCATTTGACACAAAAGGGAGTTCTCATCTTACCTTTCCTTAATATCATTTCCTTCTCATAATTGTCTGCTTGCATGGCTTTTGAACTAAGTAGTGCTGAAAGGCACGCCTTCGTTCAAAAGTGTGGGGTGAGATCCGCATGTGTACATAAATAACATGTTTTTCTTTTTCTTTTTTAATATTATCTTTTTGAAAATATGAACTTAAGACTGTGAAAAAGATAGATCTAAAATTCATGCATTTACCTTGTGAAAATTCAACTGTCTAAAAACTTAGAACGTAACTTCTCATTTGTCCCTTTGTGCTGAGATAAACTAGGGATGTGGAGTTGATAGAAATGCCCTAGAGAGGCTTGGCAAGCAATCGAAGGATCGAATCAAACTATATGGTTTTTGAAGTCAGTGGAGGCTGCACTTCGGGTTTCAGTGAAGATTGAAGTCATCTCCGCCATGCAGTGTTTATGCAAAAAGAAAAAAGGCGAGGACGGGAATCAGACCGTCCTCTCTCTAGTCAAAGTAGCCGAGAAAATAGATGAGCGACCCTCATCTTGACCCGCGCGAAGCAACAACGATGAGAGGAGCGGGGAGGTATTTACATAGGCTTGCGGGCGATGATTGGACCTCCCAAAAAGGCTTGAGAAAATGGACTAGCAAGTCACAAAGACGCAAAAAGCTCAAAGAAGCAAATCAAGAGGCCAAAGGCCCAAAATTGTGAAGGTTTTAACCGAACAAAAAGTGAAGTACTCAAAGGGTCAAATCAAAGGCCAAAGGCCGATTCACTACAAAAGCAGTCCCTCGCCAAACGAAAATCAAAGTACTCAAACCGTTAAAAACCCGAACCAAATCACGTGCTAGAGAAAGCTACAAGGAAACCATATAGTGCGAGACGGTCCCGAGGTTGCAGTCCAGGAGCCTAAAAAGGGCTATCTCCCGAAACATCCAGAATAATTTGCATCTCAGCACGGAGGTACAAGTATCAAGTTTCTTCTATTTATTTACACAGTTCAATTTGGTAATAAGTAAGTAATGCATGAATTAGGATAAATCGAGTCCCACAGTCTAATTTTCATATTTTAAAACCAAACTTAGTGCCGCCCTTTAATAGCATTGTTCGGGACGAACAACTAAAAGTGTGGGGTGATCTGATGGACCATAATTATACGAATCAAAAACACAGTAAAACCCACCAAATTAGACTGTTTGTCTATCTAACTTCTACTTGTTAGTCCCGATATATTCCTACAGGGTATTTTGGCACTTAGAGAGAAAACACGCTAAGGAGAGGATTTTACGCTGAAAAGATATTACGAGTCATTCCAAGGTCAAGATCAGACGCTGAACGAAGAAATCTCAAGATCCTGACATTGAATTACTCAATTTAAATTCAACCGAGGAACAACCAAAGTCAGACCGGAGCAAAATTGGATTGATTGTTTTGTGAAAAGACTGCACAAAACTGTCAAAACTCATCTATGGACCAAGTGACCGGCGGCTTTGGTGAAGAAGATGACTCATGGGTGGCATCCTCCCCTCCCCCTCCTTGGGTGACCGGTGGCTTTGGCTTGGAGGTGGCCAAAGCCACAAAACTCCCCTCCTTTCTCACTTGCAACCGGCGGCTTTCAAGCCACCATGGGAATGTGACATGTGGTGGCTCCTCCACCACATCTTCATCTCTTCCTCCTCCACCTTTGGATGCAACACCACTTGCCACCATCTTGGCCCTCCATTCTCCTCCCCTTAGCCTATAAAAGGAAAGCTCCCCTCCTCATTTGTAACATCCCAAAAATCATATTTCACTTCTCTCTCTAAGTTTGTTACTTTGTAAGTTTGGTTTGTGAAATAATACTCTTGTTGGTTCTTGAGTATTATAACGGTTTGAAATTATAATACTCCTGTCGGTTCTTGAGTATTATAATACTGTAGAGAATACTCCTGTTGGTTCTTGAGTATTCAGTAGGAATTAGGAATACTCATGTTGGTTCTTGAGTATTCCACCCCTTCTCCTCTTACTGTTTTCAAAAACCCCCGAGTATTTAGCTATGGTATCCACCTCTATGGATATTCGTAGCTAAACTCTTTATTCGGTTAAAGGGGTGTTCTTGTATTATAAAATGTTTTAAATTCTTTTAGTTTCTTTTCTCTGTATTCAAAACTTGTTCTATGTGCCATATATTAGATCAGAACTTCCAAGGTTGAGTGGATGCTTGAAATGGCAAAGCTCTTCCGTGGAAGTTCGCAAACATACTCGGGTAAGTGGATGATTGAAATGGCAAAGCTTATCTGAGGAGTTTGATCTCTCTCAAACACCATTTTGGGTAAATCGGAAAAGACAACCCAAAATGGATGCACATAGGCTAGTATACCTTGAAATGGGGTGATAGTCTAAGTAGAACAAGGGCTTTACGTTTTTTGCAAAAGATTAGACAGTGTTGCAAGTCGAGTGCTTGAAATGGCCTTGATTCACTTTCGAACACTTTTGCAAAAGACTAGACAGTGTGGCAAATCGAGCGCCGGAAAAGGCCTTGATACACGTTTGAATACTTAGAAGGGTTACTAAAACAATAAACAGGCTATGATACAAGGCCCCTGAAACCGAATGTTTTCCTTGAATTACAAAACCCCCTGTATTTACTTTTACGAATCGCTCGATCAACTGTAACCATCAACCGCTCATCTACCGGAGGACTTGACAATCACGCATCACCCGCTGTAAGTCTTCTTTGTATTTTCAGTATTTACTTTTCCTGTCATTTACTTTTCCGCATAAAAAACCAAAAATAACCAAAAAAAGGTTACTAAAGTACTCGCGCTAAAATCTCAACCCCAAAAAACACGCTCCCTCGCTGTACAAATCCCTTAAAGAACAACGTATCTCCCTAATTCCCTTGGGTTCGACCCCTACTTACCACTTACTACCCAGTAGTGTAGTTGCGAGTAGCGGAAATTATAAATTTATTTTGTACAGAGAACATTCCACCTTAACGACAGTGCAGTGGGCTTCGTCATTATACAATGCAGAGAATGTGAAGGTTTTGGTCACATTCGGGCAGAATGTCCCAATCTGAACAAAAAGAATGCATACGCTGTTAGCTGGAGCGATAGTGAATCTGATCAGGAGGGAGAAACAAATAATTTTGTCGCCCTTACGTCCATTATTGGCCAGGAAGAAGAAACAGCCAAGAAGCCGAGTCGAAGTCGTCCTCAGAGAACCACACTCAGTACTCAAGCTGCAGTAATAATGAAGAAGTCCCTGAGGAAATACAAAGAGTTGTTCCAGGAATGGCTTAATGAGGTTGAGCAGAACAAGGCCCTTCGCAGTGATCTGATTGACCTAACGGAGGAAAAAGAAAAACTATGGGAAGAAGCCATTATTCTGGTCACTCAAAAGGTGGAGATACAACAGACTGTCACTGACCTCCAAATTCAGCTAAAAGAAGCAAAAGATGAGCAATCAAGTCTTTCTGCTCAGAAATCTGAACTACTGGCAATTATCTCTTTACTGAAGCAACAGACCATTTGGAGTCTGGATAATCATGCAGAAGACATGACGAATCTAAAGAAGAAGAATGCTGCTTTGAAACGTCAAGAAGTAATCCTTCTTAATATTATCGATGCATTGAAAATTGAGATCGAGATGGACAAGGATACTCATGTCAAGACTCTGGAAGAACTGAACTATCTAGAGGAATCTGTCAAGATGCCCAACTCATGTGGAAAAGATTGTCTGGGAACTGGTGGAGACATGCAGACAACATTGGAGATAGGTGAACCAAGCATGCAAGTTGCTCCAGAAGATCATATCGCTCAAAGAAAATCTGCTCAATCCACCACAAAGAAGATGGATGAACGAAAGTGCTTCCACTGCAATCAAGTGGGGCATCTCAAGTCACGGTGCCCTGATCTCCACAGAATGTTGAGTCAAAGTCAAGGAATGTCCAAAACATCCAAGAAGCAAGTCTGGAAAGCCAAACAAAAAGGGGAAGCATGCCATGTCGCGGTCAGCTCCACTAGTCACTTGGAGAAACTACGATGGTATTTTGATAATGGGTGCTCCAGGCACATGACTGGTAATCCACAGTTTCTGATCGAGGTTGAAAAAATTCAGGGAAACTATGTGACCTTTGGAGACGGAGTAGAAAGCAGAGTACTCGGAAGAGGAACACTGGATGTTCCGGGACTACCTAGATTGAAGGACGTCTCTCTTGTCGAAGGATTATAGGCAAATTTGATCAGCATTAGCCAGTTGTGTGATGGAAAGAATCGTGTTCAGTTCACTCAGGACAAGTGTGTTGTCTTTAACAACCTAAATGAAGTTGTCCTCACTGGAAGAAGAGCCTCAAACAACTGCTATTTATTGGACCTTAGTCGACCCACTGCTACACAAACATGCATGATAAGAAATACCCGAAGCGTTCAGATGCACTCTACATGCCTCCCATCCACTGTGAAGTCTACGCCGTTCAAGAGGAATGGTGAAAGCTTCAGCAAAACTTCAAAATTGGAGCTTGAGAATTGCTACACCAAAATACTGTGGAAAACGTCAATGCTGAAAGAAGCTGATATTGAGAGGTGTTACACAAAGATGTTGTGGCTGAAGTTGATTCTGAAACAACATGGACTGGAGAAAGAGATGATGAAAAAGCAAGCGGATTCTTACATCAGGATACCTAGATCCCCACCGGGTCTGTGTGTCACCAACAACTAAGTTGTTCCAGCACAAGTCCGTCAGCCAGAGCCAGAAGGAGATTTGTTTAGGGCTGACGTGGAAGGGAGGTACTGGTCCAAGAAGAAACGTTTGGTCTTCCAAAGATGCTAAAATATTCAAATATTATTTTATGCGGTGTGGAGTGACGTGGCAGCCTGGGGAGTCTCAAGAAGTTAAATGGGTGGCCTAAAATTTGAGTCTTATTTCCAAAATTATTTTCAAATCATCGATTCGTGTCCCGCTGTTCTCTCCCGTCGAAACCCTAGACAAAGCGTGACGAAGTTCTACAATGGTGACCACAAGGAAGAACAAGGTACCCAAAGCAGCGAAAGTTGACGCATCATCAAAATCCATTGTCGAACCCAAGATTATCAAACAAAACCCTAAATCGGCGAGCAACAAAGTATCTACAGGAAAACCATCATCGGATACCACAGAGAAGACGACTGTTCTGAATAATAGTAAAACTACAGTGAAGGAGATGGAACCGTTGTCCAGGTGAAAGAAAAGAAGCTTTCTAAATCCATTCCGGAACAAATTCCCAAAAAGGCGACTGCTTTTGTGCCTGCTTCAGACAAAGAACCACCAAAGAAATCGACTTAAGAGGTAAATTCTAATTTCTCCAAATCTCAAAATTCAAGGAGTCCTAGTACGACTGGTGTGTCGTTGGAGGGGTCGAAAGCTGTTGGAGATAAGCCGAAGGTTGTGGCAAGTGTGCAGGGGGAGGGTACTCCTGCGGTGAAAGGTTTAAGGGTTAAGATGGTTGCTAGTAAGAAAACCCCTGTGAAAGATAAGTTTAGAATTGTGAAACGTAGGGTAGTCGTTTCTGAGTCAGAAAATGAAGAGTCTGAAGAAAGGGATAATGGAGTTGATAAGCTTCATGAAAAATCTGGTGCTGAAGAAAAGGAAGTGAGTCAAGATGAGTAGAGTGTAGCATCTGCTGAGAATACTGGTGATGAAGATCCAGAAGGTAACGAGATCTCTGGTGGTGAAGTTCTAGATGCTGCTGAAACTTCCAGTGCAGAGGTGCAAGCCGAGCCTGCAAGAGAAGATGCAGAGGTGTCGTTCAATGGGGAAGAAGAGGCTTCTCAGAAGGAGTCTGACAAAGTTGACGATTCCCTCCAAAGTCTATTTGATGCTGTTGAGCAATATGTTGAAGAAGAGTTCACTTCTAAAGTTGCTGAAGAGGGTGAAATCAATGAACCAGATCGAGTTGTTGTGGATGAAGAGATGGAGGAGCAGAGTAAGAGATCTGCAGATGTTTCTCTCAAGTTGTCAGACTTGGTAAAAGAAGTTCAGAAGGATGTTCCAGCAAGTAAGGAACAAGCTACCAAGTTAAAACCTGCTGCTAAGTCAAAGGCCGCTGTGACAAAGAAGAGGAAGGTTCCTACTCCTACCCCTATCGAAGAAAAAAATGAGGTTGAAGCTTCTGGCCTTGAGAAAGGTGCTTCACCAGTTGCTAAGAAAGCAAAGTCAAGCTCTCCTGTTGTCAAAGGGAAAGATAAAGGGAAGAAAGTCCAGTTCGTATCTGGAGTTGTCAAAGAAGGAGTTTGGTTTGTCTCAGTTGAACAGGCTGATAAATGGAAATTTGTTCAGAAAAGAAAAATTGTGGCTGAGAGAGTTCTGGAGGCTGACAAATATGCAGCCAAGGAGATTGCGAGTCTAATCAAAGAGTTGGACTTGTGGCCATCAGTATCAATGGCTAAACCTTTTTCTGGCAACCTCGTGAGAGAGGTGATTGCAAATCTACTAGAGGGTTTTGCTGATGGTGAGAGTGCCTCTTTTGGATTGTCTAGTGTGCGAGGCAAGACGGTGGTCATCACTCCAGAGGGTATTAATGACTATTTTGGGATTGAAGCTGGATCATTGAATATTGGAGAGAACCCAAATTGGCACAAGATTGCAGCTGCTCTTACTGGCGGTGTTCGCTCAAGGTGGTTCACCATGACTTTCCCAGTGAAGGACCTTTCTTCAAAGCACTCCTTGCTCCATAGCATTGCAGTTCTTAACTGGCTGCCGAATAATCACCATACTACTCTTGGCCATTCAATGGGCGCTATTCTGAAGACTCTTGGAGCTGGGAAGAAGATTGATCTTGGTCGTCTTATTTTCGATCAAATTGCTAGCCATGCAACTTCTGTCAAAGTCAATCATCCGATCGGATTCCCCTCGCTGATTCACCAACTTGTGGTAGGACAACATCCAGATATCTTAACAAGTCAGGACAAATTGACTGGAGATCCAAAGGCTTTTCTTGCAAATCACAAGCATTTTTCTGGGTCACATATTGTGGATCTGGACTTGGATGCCCCCATCAAGCCCAAGAAGAAGTTGTCTGGGCAATCTCTGGATGGATCAAGTGCTCATGTTCATACTTTCACTCGGAAAAGGATGATCACACATCTTGAAGAGGAGCTTGCTGAGGCGAATGAGAGGATGGTAGTGCTCATGGCCAAAAAGAAAAAGATCACAAAACTTTTGGTGAGCCTGCGCTATCCAGAGGAAGAAGATGATGGTGACTCGGCTTGTGATGAAGCCAGTGAAGAGGAGTCCGACTACTAGCTCTGGTGATGGATTTTCTTTTAAACTTTACTACTTTTTGTTGAACTCTGGTTTTTGTTGAACTCTTGCTACTGTTTGGTGTTCTCCCTTGTCACTTTATGGCAAAAAGGGGGAGAAAGTTCGGAGTTTGAAAGCTCCTTAAAAGATTCTGTTGTGCGGTTTTTGATTGACTTGTTCAGAGTTTGAAACCTCTTTAAAAGATTCTTTTTGTGCTTAATTTTATTCGGAGTTTGAAATCTCCTCAAAGATTCGTTTGGTAGCTTAGTAAGTAGCACAGCTAGGGAGTTTGAAATCTTCTCAAAGATTCATCTGTAATAGTAGTGCAGGTAGTTTACAGTAGATAGTTTTGCCAAAAATGCCAAGGGGGAGATTGTTAGTTTTATGGCATGTAGTTTGGCAAAACTTAGAATAGTTGTTCTAGCTGATGTTCTAGACTAGGTGAGACAACTGTCCCTGGAACAAGTTCAAGACAGATGGATGTTTCCTAATTCAAATTAGGAAACCTAGCCGACCGTTGGAAGAGCTAGGCGGTTTCACATCCAAGGACAGAAGTTGGTTATTTCCAAATTCATATTTGGAAAGTTGTTACAACCGACGAAGATCGACGCAGCACAACTTTGCAAGAATATATCTCCGATATCAGAATTGGCAAGTCGGTGCTTAAAGATAATTGAAGGCATTACTCAAGTCGGTTGCTTGCGTATGAAGCTAACAATGCTATGAAGATATTCGAAGATTCCTAAATCAAGATTGAAGATTCAACAAAGAGGATTATCTTCTAAGATACGCGCGAAATATTAGGAAAGGATTCCTAATGATGAGAGGCGGTTTATGACCAATTATTCTAGGGTTTCTTCCGCCCTATTTAAGGAGTGCTAATACTCAGTTATTGGTGGCACTCACGGAGAAACTTATCACGCACATATTCATTGAAGGGAGGAGGAGGATTTAGGCGGTGACATAATCGTAACTGGTTATTCACGACGCTCGGCTGGAGAGCTAACCGTCACTGGTTACTCAAAGGCGCTCGGATTCAATCTGCAGTAGTGCTCAGCAGATTGATCGTGGAACAAGCTGAAGGCTCTAGCACAATTGTTCAACCTGCGCATTCGGGAGAAGGCGCTGATTCTCACGGAGAATCACATTGGTGGATACGGAGCGGGAGCAAAGATCTAGGGGCAGACCTAGATTGCAATTACTAGAGTGTCCGAGGCTCAGGTTGTTTAAGAGGGATTCTGTAAACGGTAATTCTTGTACTCGCAATACTCAACAATAGTGAATTGCTGTCCACCGGGCTAGAGAACGCCCCCCAGAGTAGGCTCGTTAACGCCGAACGGAGTAACAACTTTGCGTGTCGTTTTTATTTCCGCACTACTTGTTTTAGCGCATAAGTTATTTTAGGATTTGCTCTGGATCTCGACCAGAACAACATCTCATCTACCAGGGGAAGATTTCAGTAAATATGAATTTTGATGAGATGCAATCTGAGGTTTGAGAATGGACGAGAAGAAGGATGCAACCTTTGTGGAGTGATGAATGCGTGGAGCAGCGGGAATGAGTGGAAATGAGCAAGTGCAGAGACGAAACGGACGCCATTCTTTAATTATCTCTCACTGGTTTTAATCACGGAATGAGGAGAGGGGAATGAATTACTTTCCTCCTAGAAACGAATATAAGGTCAATTAATTTTTTTTTGATAAAAGGACCAACTAACAACACAAGCGACAAAACAAGAAACAAGACAATTACAAGACACCAGCAATACAAAGAGGAATAGCACTAAAACAGTTCCACTTCCAAAGCTGAGAACACCCCTTGTAAGCCAAATAGTCCGCAACCTGATTCCCTTCTCTAGGAGTGAAAATGACAGTCCAACCTGGATTGGAATGCATGAGCCTAAGAGCAGGGTGAAGCCAAGATAGGCACCACTCACCCATTCCCTTCCCGGTAGAGACCGCCATACACACGTCCAGAGAGTCCACCTCAAACGTGACCTTCTTCGCTTCAAATCTGGCTGCCAGCTCCAAGCTCCGCAATAATGCCCGCCCTTCAACTTCTCCTGCACAGAAGCAACCAACCTCTTGATCTGCCCAACTCCAAAAGACTGGACCAGAATGGTCTCTAGCAACAACCCCAATGCCTGCCCTCCTTGTCAATACATCCCACGATCCATCCGAGTTGATCGTAATGCAGCCTACTTCAGGGGGGACCAACTACCGTCAATGATAGCATTCTCCAGCGGCCTTGGACAGAATTGAACAGCTGGAAGTTTAAGTAGGCTCCTCCCAACCAAGCCTGCCAATCCGACACCCCAGCTATCCTGACCATGTGACGGAGCGCACTGCACTGTCGTTAAGGTGCAATGTTCTCTGTACAAATAAATTTATATTGTATGCTACTCGCGACTACACTACTGGGTAGTAAGTGGTAAGTAGGGGTCGAACCCAGGGGAATTAGAGGGATAATTGTTCTTTAGGGGATCGTATGGTGAGTGATTTTAGGTCGATTGCGGACTTACTACAAATTACTAAGCTACTGTTTTTGGTTTTTTTGCTTTTTTATGCGGAAAAGTAAATACAAAAATTAAAATACTTAAAAGTAAAAGAGTTAAGGGAAGAAGACTTACAGTGGGTGATGCGTGATTGCGATTCCTCCGGTAGATGAGCGGTTGATGGTTGTAGTTGATCGAGCAGTTTATAAAAGTAAATACAGGGGGTTTTTTTGTAATTTAAGGAAAAGTATTCGGTTTCAGGTACCTTGTATTATAACATGTTTATTAATAGCCGTTAGTAACCTTTCTAAGTATTCAAAGATGAATCGAGGCCCTTTCGTAGCGCAAGACTTGCAACATCGTTTAAAGCAACACTTGTTCTACTTCAGACTAATTCCTCCTTTCGAAGTATCTTAGCCTTTTGTGCATCCACTTGATCTCTCAGTTACGATCGACCAAGTGGTGTTTTAGATAAGTCGAACTCCTCGATAAGTTTTGCTTGTTACAGCTTCCACTTACCGAGTATGATCACGAATTCCCATGGAAGAGCTTTGCTTGTTACAGCTTCCACTCAACCTTGGAAACTCTGACTATAAATGGCACATAGAACAAGTTTTGAATACAGAGAAATGAAACTAAAAGAAATTAAAACATTATATAATACAAGAAAATACCTTCGACCGAATGAGGAGTTTAGCTACGAATATCCATGGAAAAGGACATCATAACTAAATACTCGGGGGTTTTTGAAAACAGTAAGAGGGAAAGGGGTGGAATACTCAAGAACCAACAGGAGTATTCCCAATTTCCTACTGAATACTCAAGAACCAACAGGAGTATTCTCTACAGTATTATAATACTCAAGAACCGACAGGAGTATTATAATTTCAAAGCGTATAATACTCAAGAACAAACAGGAGTTTTATTTCCAAAACCAAACTTACAAAGTAACAAAAACTTAGAGAGAGAAGTGTTTTACAAATTTTGTGGATTTTGTGGATTTTTTTGGATGATGAAATGAGGAGGGGAGGAGCTCCTTTTATAGCCATGGAGGAGGAGAATGGAGGGTGGAGATGGTGGCATGTGGTGTTGCATCTAAGGGAGGAGGAGGAGGAGATGAAGATGTGGTGGAGGAGCCACCACATGGCAAGCTCTCCATGGAGCTGGGAAAGCCGCCGGTTGGAGGTAGCAAAATGGGGAGGTTTTCTCCTCAAGCTCACCTCCTCCCAATAGCCACCGGTCATGGAGGAGAAGGGAGGTGCTTTGGCCATCCATGAGTCATCCAAACACCAAAAACCGCCGGTCACTTGAGGAAATGAGCGAGTTTTGTGAGTTTTGTACAGTTTTCACAAAACTATCAGTCCAATTCTGCTCCGGTCTGACTTTGATTGTTCCTCGGTTGGATTTGATTTGAGTAATTCCTACGTCAGGATCTTGAGATTTTTTCGTTCGGCGTCTGATCTTGACCTTGGATTGACTCTTATCATCTTTTCAGCGTAAAATCCTCTCCTTAGCGTGTTTTCTCTTTAGTCTCTAAAATGCCCTGTATAAATAAATCGGGACTAACAAGCAGAAGTTAAATAGACAAACAGTCTAATTTGGTGGGTTTTACTGTATTTTTGATTCGTATATTTTTGGTCCATCAGATCACCCCACACTTTTAGTTGTTCGTCCCGAACAATGCTATTAAAGGGCGGTACTCTAAGTTTGGTTTTAAAATATGAAAATTAGACTGTGGGACTCGATTTATCCTAATTCATGCATTACTTACTTATTACTAAATTGAACTGTGTAAATAAATAGAAGTAACTCGATACTTGTACCTTCGTGCCGAGATGCAAATTATTCTGGATGTTTCGGGAGATAGCCCTTTTTAGGCTCCTGGACTGCAACCTCGGGATCGTCTCTCACTATATGGTTTCCTTGTAGCTTTCTCTAGCACGTGATTCGGGTCGGGTTTCACTGGTTTGAGTACTTTGATTTTCTTTTGGCGAGGGACTGCTTTTTGTAGTGAATCGGCCTTTGGCCTTTGATTTGACTCTTTGAGTACTTCACTTTTTGTTCGGTTAAAACCTTCACAATTTTGGGCCTTTGGCCTCTTGATTTGCTTCTTTGAGCTTTTTGCGTCTTTGTGACTTGCTAGTCCATTTTCTCAAGCCTTTTTGGGAGGTCTTTTTTTTAAACTGGTCGGAGTCAGCGACTTTTATTGAAATGGATCCAAAGAGCCTGGATCGTGGCTAATACAAAACAGTCCCTCAAGCGCCAGAGGATAGTTATAATACCTAACCCCTTAAAAATGCCGAACAAGACAGAGAAACACACCTAGATTAAACAGGACACGAATAAACTCCAGGCCACCCAATAATAAGGCACAGATTGCACCAAATAACACTTGAACACAAAAAAGACAGCATGGAACATGATACACCATGGAGCACTTAGATACAAACCAAGAGAAATCATCACATGTAACACTATGCGAGTACAGTATTAATCACCACAAATAATCCCTGCAGCATTGATCATAGAGTGATTTCCACTTCCCCTTTGACAACAGAATGAGCATTTAAACAGATCATAACAGTGGCAATAGGGAGCAAACTTTAACCCATCTTTCCTACACCATTTTGGAAGTTTCAAATAATCATCAATAATGTGTTGCTGGACAATTATGGGCAGCTACTGAGTAGCATTAAAACAGGAAGGAAGCTTTTTTGGGAGGTCCAATCATCGCCCGCAAACCTATGGAAATACCTCCCCGCTCCTCTCATCCTTGTCGTTTCGAGTGGGTCAAGATGAGGGTCGGTCATCTATTTTCTCGGCTACTTTGACTAGAGAGAGGACGGTCTGATTCCCGTCCTCGTCTTTTTTTCTTTTTGCATAAACACTGCATGGCGGAGATGACTTCAATTTTCACTGAAACCCGAAGTGCAGCCTCCACTGACTTCGAAAACCATATAGTTTGATTCGATCCTTCGATTGCTTGCCAAGCCTCTCTAGGGCATTTCTATCAACTCCACATCCCTAGTTTATCTCAGCACAAAGGGACAAATGAGAAGTTACGTTCAAAGTTTTTAGACAGTTGAATTTTCACAAGGTAAATGCATAAATTTCGGTCTATCTTTTTCACATTCTTGAGTTCATATTTTCAAAAAGATACATTAAAAAAGAAAAAGATTTTTATTTATGTACACATGCGGATCTCACCCCACACTTTTGAACGAAGTCGTACCTTTCAGCACTACTTAGTTCAAAAGCCATGCAAGCAGACAATTACGAGAAGAAAATGATATTAAGGAAAAGGGAAGGACAGAACTCCCTTTAAGGTGTCGAGTGAACGACATGGCACGAGGCTGGATAATCGAGGGAGTTTGGCTGGGGCCTTGAACTCTTAGCGTAGCCCTGACTGGCTTAATGTTGCACCCAAGTCCGATTCCTGAATAGTCAAATCTTCTATGCACCAAGTGGGTGAGAGCGACTTATTTCCACATCGAATTCTTGCAGTAGTAATATCCACCGAATGAGTCTTGGTTTGGCCTCCTTTTTCTTCATCAGGTAACGGATGGCAGCATGGTCAAAGTAAACTATTACTTTTGCTCCAAGCAAATAGGGTCTGAATTTTTCTAGAGCGAATACTACTGCAAAGAGTTCCTTCTCAGTGGTGGAGTAGTTCCGTTGGGCAGGATCTAGGGTTCGTGAGGCGTAGTAGATCACACCCACTTTCTTGTCAATCTTTTGGCCGAGAACTGCTCCTACAGCAAAGTCACTTGCGTCGCACATGATCTCAAATGGTTTTTTCCAATCCGGAGTTTGGATGACGGGTGTGCTAGTGAGGGCCTTTTTGAGCTCATCAAAGGCTTCCTTGCATGTATTGGTAAATTCAAAAGGAACTTCTTTTTGGAGAAGAGTGGATAGAGGCAACGCCTTTTTGGAGAAGTCCTTGATGAATCGTCGGTAGAATCCCGCATGCCCAAGGAAGGATTGGATGTCTCGGACAGTGGAGGGGTATGGTAAAGTCATGATCAAGTCTATCTTAGATTTATCCACCTCTATGCCTTCTTGTGAGACGACGTGCCCTAAGACCACTCCATGAGTTACCATGAAGTGGCATTTCTCATAATTGAGCACAAGGTTCATTGAGACACATCGTGCTAGAACCGTGCTCAAGTTATCTAAGCAAGCGTCGAATGTACTGCCATAGATTGTGAAGTCGTCCATGAAGACTTCAATGAATTCCCCGATCATGTCTGAAAAGATGCTGGTTACTACCCTTTGAAAAGTTCCCGGGGCATTGCATAGGCCGAACGACATTCTTCTGAAGGCGAATGTACCGAATGGGCAGGTGAATGTAGTCTTCTCTTGGTCTTCAGGTGCTATAGGGATCTGGTTGTATCCTGAGAATCCGTCCAAGAAGCAGAAATATGGCTTGCCTGCCAGTCGATCTAGCATTTGATCGATGAATGGCAGGGGGAAATGGTCTTTCCTTGTGAGGGCGTTTAATTTCCTGTAGTCGATGCACATTCTCCAGCCGTTCTTGATCCTTGTTGTTACCATATTTCCTTCGGCATCTTCCTCGACTGTGATCCCACTCTTTTTTGGGACCACGTGGACAGGACTCACTGACGGAGGGCCACCGCACTGTCGTTAAGGTGCAGTGTCCTCTGTACAAATAAATTTATAATATCCGCTACTTGTGACTACACTACTGGGTAGTAAGTGGTAAGTAGGGGTCGAACCCAATGGAATTAGGGGAATAGGCTATTCTTTTAGGGTGATTGTACTGGGGGGAGCGTGTTTTATGGTTGATTGAGGTTTTAGCGCTCTGATTAACTACGTGATTTTTGGGGTTTTTGGTTTTGATTGCGGAAAAGTAAATACAGAAATTAAATGCTGTAAATACAAAGAAGACTTACAGTGGGTGATGCGTGATTGTAATTCCTCCGGTAGATCAGCAGTTGGTGATTGCGGTTTAACAGTAAAGAGAAGCATTCGGTTTCAGGTACTCTTGTATTATAACATGTATATAATAAACTGTTAGTAACTTTTCTAAGTATTCAAAGATGAATCGAGGCCCTTTCGTAGCGCAAGACTTGCAACATCGTTTAAAGCAACCCTTGTTCTATTTCAGACTAATTCCTCCTTTCGAAGTATCTTAGCCTTTTGTGCATCCACCTGATCTCACAGTTACGATTGACCAAGTGGTGTTTTAGATGAGTCAAACTTCTCAGATAAGCTTTGCCCTTTCGTAGCATCCACTTACCCGAGTATGTTCACGAACCCCACGGAAGAGTTTTGCCCTTTCGTAGCATCCACTCAACCTTGGAAATTCTGACTATAAATGGCACATAGAACAAGTTTTGAATACTAAGAAATGAAACTAAAAGATATTACAACATTATATAATACAAGAAAATACCTTCCACCGAATAAAGAGTTTAGCTACGAATATCCATAGAGATGGATACCATAGCTAAATACTCGGGGGTTTTTGAAAACAGTAAGAGGGAAAGGGGTGGAATACTCAAGAACCAACAGGAGTATTCCTAATTCCTACTGAATACTCAAGAACCAACAGGAGTATTCTCTACATTATTATAATACTCGAGAACCGACAAGAGTATTATAATTTCCAGTATAATACTCAAGAACAAACAGGAGTATTATTTCAAAACGGAACCAAACTTACAAGTAACAAAATGTAGAGAGAGAAGTGATTTACAATTTTTGGGATGTGAAATGAGGAGGAGGAGCACCTCCTTTTATAGGAAAAATGGGTGGAGATGGGTGGTGGAGATTGGTTTGATCCAAGGGAGGAGGAGGAGCCAAGGAGGAGCCACCAAGTGGCGGAGGAGGAGTGGTGGAGCTCAGCCGCCGGTAGCTGGTTGTGGTGGAGGAGCAAAGGGTTGTTTCCTCCACCTCCAAGGCAAGTAGCCGGTCACCAAGGAGGAGGAGGGGTGGCGCCGCCGGTAGTGGGTGGTGGAATGGGGAGGTTTTCCTCCTTTGGCCACCTCTTCATCAAGTCACTAAGTCATCTTGCCATATGTGAATTTTGTACAGTTTTGTGCAGTCTTTTCACAAAACTGTCAGTGTGTTCCTTCCCCGGGCTGTCTTGATTCCTCTTCTGATTCTTCTGATTAATTTGTTATGGTCAATTTCACGTCAGGATCCTTGATATTTCTTCAGTCGGCATATGATCTTGACCTTGGATTGACTCTTGTTATCTTTTCAGCATAAAATCCTCTCCTTAGCGTGTTTTCACTTCAGTCTCTAAAATGCCCTGTGGAAATATATCGGGACTAACAGACAAAAGTTAACTAGACAAACAGTCTAATTTGGTGGGTTTAACTGTGTTTTTGATTCGTACAATTATGGTCCATCAGAATACCCCCCACTTTTAGTTGTTCGTCCCGAACAATGCTATTAAAGGGCGTAAGTTCTAGGTTCGGATTTGGCATATGAAAATTAAACTGTGGTACTCGATCTATCCTAATTCATGCATTGCTTACTTATTACCAAATTAAACTGCGTAAATAAATAGAAGAAACTTAATACTTGTACCTCCGTGCTGAGATGCAAATTATATTGGATGTTTCGGGAGATAGCCCTTTTCAGGTTCCTGGGTTGCAGTCTCGGGATCGTTTCGTACTATATGGTCTTCTGGTAGCTTTCTCATGCACGTGATTCGGTTCGGGTTTCAATGAGTTGAACCTTCTTGATTTTTTTCTTTGGCGAGGGACTGCTTTTTTGTTGTAGTGAATCGGCCTTTGGCCTTTGATTGACTTTGTTGAGTGCTTCACTTTTGCTCGGTTAAAACCTTCACAATTTTGGGCCTTTGGCCTCTTTTGATTTTCTTCTTTGAGTTTTTCGCTTCTTTGTGACTTGCTAGTACATTTTGTCAGCCTTCTTGGGAGGTCCAATCATCGCCCGCAAGCCTATGGATATACCTCCCCTCTCCTCTCGTCTTCGTCGTTTTGCGCGGGTCAAGATGAGGGTCGCTTATCTATTTTCTCGGCTATTTTGACTAGAGAGAGGACGGTCTGATTCCCGTCCTCGCCTTTGCATAGATGCTTCTTGGCGGAGTTTGACTCAATTATTCACTGAATACCCGAAGTGCAGCCTCCACTGACTTCGAAAACCATATAGTTTGATCTGATCCTTTGATTGCTTCCCAAGTCCTTCTAGGGCAGTTTATGTCAACTCCACATCCCTAGTTATCTTAGCACAAAGGACAAATGGAAAGTTACATTCTAAGTTTTTAAACAGTTTGAATTTTCACAAGGTAAATGCATGAATTCTGATTTATCTTTTTCACATTCTTAAGTTCATATTTTCAAAAAGATACTATTACTAAAAAAGAAAAACAGCAAGCATGTTATTTATGTACACAGGTGGTTTTCACCCCCCACTTTTGAACGAAGGCGTGCCTTAGTTCAAAAGTCATGCAAGCTTAAAACTAAGTACTGAAAGTAAGTGCGGAAAGTAAGATAGTGTCGGGTTACCTCCCGACCAGTGCACTTGTTTTACGTCGTTGGCTCGACAGTACCTCGTTGTGGATTACTGGTTTGGGTCCCATGGGTGGCTGAGGTCGAACTTTGCCACCGTTCCTGTGTTGTTTCTTCCTGACTTCTTGCTGGAGTAAGAGCTCCATGGTTTTGGTGTTTTCTCTTTCCATTGCTTCTGAGAAGGCGGGAGACCTTTGACCATAGCTGCTGGTCTTGTTACTTTTTTGGTCTCTAATGACAGGTCAGAAAACTGTGCACCGTGATTCGCGATAGGTGTTATGTCTGGCGGTTTTTTTGTGTCCGGGCGGCTCTGATGAATGTAGAAGTGTGCAATTTTGCCGCCGAACTTAAGTGATAATGAGCCCTTGCCTACATCAATTCTTGCTTTAGTGGCGTAGAGGAATGGTCGTCCCAATATTATTGTTGGTGGGTCGTCTTCGCAGGTCTCTTCTGTTGGTATTACATAGAAGTCTGCAGCAACGACGAGTTCTCCCACATGGAGTATTACATCTTCCAGTTCTCCAACCGGGCGGATGCATGATTTATCTCCTAGTTCGATGTTTGATCGGGGTGGTTTCAATGGACCAAGTCCTAGTAAGTAATATAAGGAGGAAGGCATGGCATTGACAGCAGCCCCAAGGTCGACTAAGCACTTATGGATTTGGGTCTCACCAATACCGCAGGTGACTGTGAAGGCCCCTGGGTCTTTATCTCTTTCTGGTTGTGACTCATGATCAGAAGTGAGGGCTTTTCCCAATGCTGGGCCATTCTGTCCATCCCTTACATTGCTATTGTAATCCCATCCAGATGCTGGTATGTCAGAATGTATGACTGACGGTGGTGATATGCAAACGGTGAATGCGTACCGTCCATTGTCAGCATGCGTGACCCATGTTTTGTCATCATTGGGTCGGTCTTCCTCTTGATTCCAGTCAGGACGACGTCTACGGTTGAAGTGCTTGTTAGTGAGTTTGTAGGCTGGGGCTCGTGCTACTTCTCCCAGGGTCGTCTTTACGTTTGACCTTTTTATCATGCTAAGATTCGCCTTTGGGTTTTGGATGGTTTGTGAAGGAAGTCTGCCAGGTTCACTGGTCAGTGTTGACATTGCAGTGGCGAGCTGGGACATTTTTTTGGTCAATTCAGAAATTGCCCCGTCAGTTTTCGCCTGGTATTGGAGTAGCGAAGTACCCAATTGATTTACGTTTCCTGCGAGCTCCTTCATCGTGTCATCGAGCGACTTGGTTGGTTCTTGCTGATTATTCAGGCCGGTTTGGTGCTGACTCTGATTCGGTTCTCTTTGCTGATATTGTCCTGGAGCGTTCTGGTTATACTGTCGGTGGGGGGGTTGGTGGTATAACTGAGCTGGTTGTGCTTCCTTCTGAAGATAGCTGTTGTTGTTACGCCAGTCTGGTTTGGATGTTTGACCGTACTGCCTGTTCTGTCCTGCTCTGTCGTTGCTGTTGTTGTATCCTTGATATCCTCTTATTGCATTTACTTCCACCGGTTCCTCTTCTATTAATGTCGGACATGTGTCAGTTTTGTGGTCTATAGATCCACAAAACTCGCAAGGTTTTACCGGAACTGGTTGTCTTTGTAGGAGCTGAATCATCATTTCTTTTAACTGCTTCATCTCCTCAGATATAGGTCCCGTCGATGTTTCAGCTTTTGCCACATTTTTCGTTCGGGAGAATTCTTCCTGCCGAGTTGTCTCTTCTCTAAATCGGGCATTTTCGGCAACGTCGTTGATGAGTTGCCTAACACCACTCAATGATAGATTCATTATGGACCCGCCAGCTGAGGCATCCAGGAGCATTTTGTCTAAGGGTCTTAATCCATCAATGAGGTACTCGATTATGAGTTTCTCGGGCAGTCCAAAGGTACAGCAGCTTCTTTCCAGGTGATTGAACTTTTCCAGGTAATCATACATGGTTTCGTTGGGCCCTTGTTTGATGTCTTGCAGTTGCCTTCTTACTTGCATTGCTCTTCCTGCTGGGTAGTATTTGTCTAGGAACTTTTTCTGCATCTGAGCCCATGTTCTGATGCTTCCAGAAGGCAATGAAAGGAACCAATCGTTTGCCGCGTCAATGAGGGAAAAGTAAAATGCTTTTAACTTGAAGTCGTCTACGTTTACGCCATTTGGTTTGAGGTTTTGGCAAATCCCATGTAGACGCTGGAGATGAGTCATTGCTGATTCTCCACGAGTTCCTGAGAATTTTGGCAAGCTGTGGGCCACTGAAGTGTTGATGGCGATGTTTTCTAGCTCAGTTCCTTCGTAGATACACCATGGCTGAACTCTGAAATCTGGTGCCGAAAGTTCTCCCAGGGTGGGTTCACGGTAGTTGTCATCCCTGTAGTAGTTATCGAAGGCGGGTTCTCGTCTAGGAACTTGTCGAGGGCGAGGGGGTGGGGGATATCTAGGGGGTTGTCGTACTGGACCAGCTGCATTTCGGTCCTCGGGTGGTTCTTGGTTTCTTCTGATGGCCTCCCTATCACGAGCTCGTCTGCTTCTGATGAGTTGCTCCGGATCATCCATAAATGGAAGTGGCACTTCATCATTTCGCTCGTACAGGTTTATTTCATCGTCATCCTGGTAGTCATGATGACTTCCTTCGCGAGACATAGTTGTTTAGAGCGCGAGAATTTAAAAGAGAGGGAGGGAGAGAAAAGAACAGTTTATTCGACGGCTAAGTCCCCGGCAACGGCGCCAATTTGACGGAGGGCCACCGCACTGTCGTTAAGGTGCAGTGTCCTCTGTACAAATAAATTTATAATATCCGCTACTTGTGACTACACTACTGGGTAGTAAGTGGTAAGTAGGGGTCGAACCCAATGGAATTAGGGGAATAGGCTATTCTTTTAGGGTGATTGTACTGGGGGGAGCGTGTTTTATGGTTGATTGAGGTTTTAGCGCTCTGATTAACTACGTGATTTTTGGGGTTTTTGGTTTTGATTGCGGAAAAGTAAATACAGAAATTAAATGCTGTAAATACAAAGAAGACTTACAGTGGGTGATGCGTGATTGTAATTCCTCCGGTAGATCAGCAGTTGGTGATTGCGGTTTAACAGTAAAGAGAAGCATTCAGTTTCAGGTACTCTTGTATTATAACATGTATATAATAAACTGTTAGTAACTTTTCTAAGTATTCAAAGATGAATCGAGGCCTTTTCGTAGCGCAAGACTTGCAACATCGTTTAAAGCAACCCTTGTTCTATTTCAGACTAATTCCTCCTTTCGAAGTATCTTAGCCTTTTGTGCATCCACCTGATCTCACAGTTACGATTGACCAAGTGGTGTTTTAGATGAGTCGAACTTCTCAGATAAGCTTTGCCCTTTCGTAGCATCCACTTACCCGAGTATGTTCACGAACCCCAGGGAAGAGTTTTGCCCTTTCGTAGCATCCACTCAACCTTGGAAATTCTGACTATAAATGGCACATAGAACAAGTTTTGAATACTAAGAAATGAAACTAAAAGATATTACAACATTATATAATACAAGAAAATACCTTCCACCGAATAAAGAGTTTAGCTACGAATATCCATAGAGATGGATACCATAGCTAAATACTCGGGGGTTTTTGAAAACAGTAAGAGGGAAAGGGGTGGAATACTCAAGAACCAACAGGAGTATTCCTAATTCCTACTGAATACTCAAGAACCAACAGGAGTATTCTCTACATTATTATAATACTCGAGAACCGACAAGAGTATTATAATTTCCAGTATAATACTCAAGAACAAACAGGAGTATTATTTCAAAACGGAACCAAACTTACAAGTAACAAAATGTAGAGAGAGAAGTGATTTACAATTTTTGGGATGTGAAATGAGGAGGAGGAGCACCTCCTTTTATAGGAAAAATGGGTGGAGATGGGTGGTGGAGATTGGTTTGATCCAAGGGAGGAGGAGGAGGCAAGGAGGAGCCACCAAGTGGCGGAGGAGGAGTGGTGGAGCTCAGCCGCCGGTAGCCGGTTGTGGTGGAGGAGCAAAGGGTTGTTTCCTCCACCTCCAAGGCAAGTAGCCGGTCACCAAGGAGGAGGAGGGGTGGCGCCGCCGGTAGTGGGTGGTGGAATGGGGAGGTTTTCCTCCTTTGGCCACCTCTTCATCAAGTCACTAAGTCATCTTGCCATATGTGAATTTTGTACAGTTTTGTGCAGTCTTTTCACAAAACTGTCAGTGTGTTCCTTCCCCGGGCTGTCTTGATTCCTCTCCTGATTCTTCTGATTAATTTGTTATGGTCAATTTCACGTCAGGATCCTTGATATTTCTTCAGTCGGCATATGATCTTGACCTTGGATTGACTCTTGTTATCTTTTCAGCATAAAATCCTCTCCTTAGCGTGTTTTCACTTCAGTCTCTAAAATGCCCTGTGGAAATATATCGGGACTAACAGACAAAAGTTAACTAGACAAACAGTCTAATTTGGTGGGTTTAACTGTGTTTTTGATTCGTACAATTATGGTCCATCACTCACCCATTGGCTATCTGATATGGGATAGATAATGTCCGCATCAAGAAGCTTTTGTATTTCCTTTTGGACGATCTCCATTATGATTGGATTGAGTCGTCGTTGATGTTCTCTTGATGGCTTTGCTCCGTCCTCGAGTGAAATACGGTGCATGCATACAGCCGGGCTGACTCCTCTTAAGTCGGCCAGTGTCCATCCAATAGCTAACTTGTGCTGTTTTAGTACTTTTATCAACCTTTGTTCCTGGCCTGCTTCCAAACCACTCTTGATGATTACTGGGAGTGTGTCATTATCCCCGAGGAAGGCGTACTTCAGATGTCCAGGCAGGGGCTTCAATTCTATTTTGGGTGCTTGCATTACCGAGGGAAGAAAAGTATTTGATTTGAATAGCTTTACCTCGTTGACTTCATATTCTGGTATGAGAGGCTCCGAGATTGTTAAGTGAGCCACCGTTTCATGCAAGTCTTTGGTTAATTCGTATGATCCTTCGGCTCCGTTAAGTATGGCTTCTAAGGGATCTGATCTTGATTCTGATTGAATTTCTTAGACCAGGTTGTCCAAAGCATCGAGAGCGTGTACTTCCTCGAATTCCATAGGGTACTTCATTGCTTGAAATATATCAAAGCTGAAGACTTCTCCTTCTACTTCCATTGATAGAATTCCACTTCCACAGTCTATCTTCATTTTTGATGTTTTGAGAAATGGACGGCCGAGAAGGATTGGTGCATGATCTGTAGGTCCGCCATTCTCCATTTTAAGACGTAGAAGTCTGCTGGAAATACTAATTTGCCTACTTGAACCAGGACGTCTTCAATTTTGCCCTCTGGCTGTTTGCATGACCGATCTGCTAGTTAAATAGTGAGATCGGTGGGTTTGAGTGGCCCAATCTTAAGACATGAGTAGATAGAGAAGGGGAGGACATTGATTGATGCTCCAAGAGCTAGCATGCAGTTCTCGATCCTGATGTTGCCAATTGTGCATGGAATGGTGTAAGTGCCTGGATCTCCACATTTGGGGGGTACTTTTTGTTGTATGGCGGCCGACACATTTCTACTCATCAGCTCCTGATCGTTTCTAGTACTCTTCCTCCGGTTGATACAAAGTTCTTTTAAAAACTTGGCGTACCGAGAAATTTGCTTAATGGCTTCCAGGAGGGGAATGTTGATTTCGACCTTGCTGAATAATTCAAACACGTCCTCATCCATGACATGCGGTTTTTGCATGCGAGCAAGTACTGGGAATGGAAGTTTTGCGCTGATTCTAGGGTCTTCGGTTCTAGGCACCGGGCCAGGTATGTGTTCTTTGGACGCATCCCCTTCTTCTTCGGTTACGTCCTGTTCTTCCTCATACATGCCATCGTCTTTATCGGCCGCTTCTTCTTCTAGAGTTTCGAGAGACTCGGGCCTCATTTGTTCTCTCCATGGTAATCTTGGGGCCTTGTCCTCTTGCTCCAAAGGTTTGCCGACAAGCGTTTTTCCACTCCTAAGAGTCAAGGCATTCACATCTTCTTGTATTTGAATGGTTTGTGAAAGGAGTCTGCCGGACTCATTAGTGAGTGTGGATACTGAGGCAGCGAGTTGGGAGATTTGTTTGGTCAATTCTGAAATTGCCCCGTCAGTTTTTTCCTGGTGTTGGTGTAGCGAAGTACTCAATTGATTTATGCTTCCTGCGAGCTCCTTTATTGTGTCATCGAGCGACTTGGTTGGTTCTTGCTTATTATTGTTGTATTCTTGGTATTCTCCCACTGCATTCACTTCTGCCGGTTCCTCTTCTATTAATGTTGGACATGCGTCAGTTTTGTGGTCTGTAGAACCACAGAAGTCGCAAGGTTTTACCGGAACTGGCTGCCTTCGTAGGATTTGAATCATCATCTCCTTTAGCTGCTTCATCTCTTCAGGCATGGAGTTTACTGGTGCATCGGCTAGTGAGACGTTTTTTGTTTGGAAGAATTCATCTTGACGAGTAGTCTCCTCTCTAAACCGAGCATTTTCAGCAACATTAGTGATGAGATTCCTTATGCCATTTAATGATAGATTCATCATGGATCCTCCAGCTGAGGCATCCAGGAACATTTTGTCTATCTTAGTTAGTCCATTAATTAGGTACTCGATGCTGAGCTTCTCAGGTAGTCCTAGAGTACAGCAGCTTCTCTCCAGGCGGTTGAATTTTTCCAGGTAATCGTACCTGGTTTCATTAGGTTCCAGCCTTATGTCCTGTAATTGCCTTCTTACTTGCATTGTTTTTGTTGCTGGGCAGTATTTGTCCAGCAATTTCCTTTGCATCTGAACACATGTTCTGATGCTTCCTGAAGGTAATGAAAGGAACCAGTCGCTTGCCGAGTCAACGAGGGAAAAATAGAACGCCTTTAACTTGAAGTCGTTTATATTCACTCGATTGGGTTTTAGATTTTGGCAAATGCCATGTAGGCGTTGGAGATGAGTTGTTGCAGATTCTTCATTAGTTCCTGAGAACCGTGGCAAATTATTGATGTCGACGACAATGTTTTCCAGCTCAGGGCTCTGGCAAATGCACCATGGCTGCATTTCGAATTCTGGGGCATTTAGTTCTCCCATAGTAGGTGTATGGTAGTTGTTGTTATCTCCGTAGTAGTCATCGAAAGCGGGTTCTCGTCTCGGAACTTGTCTAGGTTGTGGGGGTGGTGGATATCTAGGGGGTTGTCTTACTGGACCAGCTGCATTTCGGTCCTCGGGTAGTTCTTGGTTTCTTCTGATGGCTTCCCTATCACGAGCTCGTCTGCTTCGGATGAGTTGCTCCGAATCATCCATAAATGGAAGTGGCACCTCATTGTTTCGATCGTACATGTTCATCTCGTCGTCATCTTGGTAGTCATGGTGGCTTCCTTCGCGAGACATGGTTGTTTCGAGCGCGTATTGATTTAAAGAACTTATCCGATGGCTAATTCCCCGGCAACGGTGCCAATTTGACGGAGCCCACTGCACTGTCGTTAAGGTGCAATGTTCTCTGTACAAATAAATTTATATTGTCCACTACTCGCGACTACACTACTGGGTAGTAAGTGGTAAGTAGGGGTCGAACCCAAGGGAATTTGAGGGATAATTGTTCTTTAGGGGATCGTATGGTGAGTGATTTTAGGTCGATTGCGGACTTACTGCTAATTACTAAGCTACTGTTTTTGGTTTTTTTTGGTTTTTTATGCGGAAAAGTAAATACATAAAGTAAATACAAAAATTAAAATACTTAAAAGTAAAAGAGTTAAGGGAAGAAGACTTACAGTTGGTGATGCGTGATTGCGATTCCTCCGGTAGATGAGCGGTTGATGGTTGTAGTTGATCGAGCAGTTTATAAAAGTAAATACAGGGGTTTTTTTTTGTAATTTAAGGAAAAGTATTCGGTTTCAGGTGCCTTGTATTATAACATGTTTATTAATAGCCGTTAGTAACCTTTCTAAGTATTCAAAGATGAATCGAGGCCCTTTCGTAGCGCAAGACTTGCAACATCGTTTAAAGCAACACTTGTTCTACTTCAGACTAATTCCTCCTTTCGAAGTATCTTAGCCTTTTGTGCATCCACTTGATCTCTCAGTTACGATCGACCAAGTGGTGTTTTAGATAAGTCGAACTCCTCGATAAGTTTTGCTTGTTACAGCTTCCACTTACCGAGTATGATCACGAATTCACATGGAAGAGCTTTGCTTGTTACAGCTTCCACTCAACCTTGGAAACTCTGACTATAAATGGCACATAGAACAAGTTTTGAATACAGAGAAATGAAACTAAAAGAAATTAAAAAATTATATAATACAAGAAAATACCTTCGACCAAATGAGGAGTTTAGCTACGAATATCCATGGAAAAGGACATCATAACTAAATACTCGGGGGTTTTTGAAAACAGTGAGAAGGAAAGGGGTGGAATACTCAAGAACCAACAGGAGTATTCCTAATTTCCTACTGAATACTCAAGAACCAACAGGAGTATTCTCTACAGTATTATAATACTCAAGAACCGACAGGAGTATTATAATTTCAAAGCGTATAATACTCAAGAACAAACAGGAGTATTATTTCCAAAACCAAACTTACAAAGTAACAAAAACTTAGAGAGAGAAGTGTTTTACAAATTTTGTGGATTTTGTGGATTTTTTTGGATGATGAAATGAGGGGGGGAGGAGCTCCTTTTATAGCCATGGAGGAGGAGAATGGAGGGTGGAGATGGTGGCATGTGCTGTTGCATCTAAGGGAGGAGGAGGAGATGAAGATGTGGTGGAGGAGCCACCACATGGCAAGCTCTCCATGGAGCTTGGAAAGTCGCCGGTTTGAGGTAGCAAAATGGGGAGGTTTTCTCCTCAAGCTCACCTCCTCCCAATAGCCACCGGTCATGGAGGAGAAGGGAGGTGCTTTGGCCACCCATGAGTCATCCAAACACCAAAAACCGCCGGTCACTTGAGGAAATGAGGGAGTTTTGTGAGTTTTGTACAGTTTTCACAAAACTATCAGTCCAATTCTGCTCCGGTCTGACTTTGATTGTTCCTCGGTTGGATTTGATTTGAGTAATTCCTACGTCAGGATCTTGAGATTTCTTCGTTCGGCGTCTGATCTTGACCTTGGATTGACTCTTATCATCTTTTCAGCGTAAAATCCTCTCCTTAGCGTATTTTCTCTTTAGTCTCTAAAATGCCATGTATAAATAAATCGGGACTAACAAGCAGAAGTTAAATAGACCAACAGTCTAATTTGGTGGGTTTTACTGTGTTTTTGATTCGTATAATTTTGGTCCATCACCATGCCACACTCTATTCCTGTTCTTCCAGCACACCCAAGCAGCCACCATCAAAACCCTGAAATGTTCCTCTGAACAGCTAGCACCACAGTTCTAAACCCAATCTGCAGGGTCACCACCCGATCTAGCATAACTGGCAGGCTCTAAACCAAGCTCCCTATAAACCACATGCGCCCACCAGCAATCCCTCACCACATGTATAGTTGTTTCATTCCTGCAACCACAGAGTTTACATCGGCAGTCTAGAGATATGCCCCTCCTCCTTAAATTCATTGCATGAGGCAGACTATTGTGGTATAGCCGCCAGCCAAAAACTTTGACTTTATTCGGAATTTTACTAGCCCAAAACTTCTTCCAAAACTTATGAATTTTACTGCCATCAACTGCTCACCCAACACTAATCCTCTATCAGATCAGCTGGCCTTAATCACCTCATATGCCGATTTAACTGAAAACACCCCATCACCAGAATGCCTCCACCTACACGTAACTCCATCCTCTTCCCACCAGATACCTCTAAGAAATGTATGAATGTTTCTCATAATTCCCCTCCGTATGTGGGAAGGACTGGCACCCAGCTTGGCATGTAAAATATTTCGGCCTTTGCAATACTTCGCAGACAGCACTTGGGACATTAACAACTGCGGATATTTCACTATTCTCCAAGCTATTTTCATCAGGATGGCCTCATTAAAAACACTCAAGTCTTTGAATATTAGACCTCCTTCACACTTCTTCCTCTGCAAGATATTCTGGCTCAACCAACTAATACCCTTATTCCCATTTTTTGCCCACCAGAATTGTTGAATTAGCTTAGACAAATTCGAAATCACTCTCTTAGGAAATTGGTAAACAGACATCATATAAACTGGAATAGCTTGAATCACTGCTTTCACCAGCACCTCTCTACCAGCTGCAGATAACAGTTTACTCTTCAAGTCTTGCACTTTCTTTCAAATCTTCTCAATAATGATTCTGAAAGTTTCAGTCTTTCTTTGGCCTACCACCAGAGGTAAGGCCAAATATTTGGAGTGGCAGGAGACTTGAGGAACTCTAAGATTATTACACACCTCCAGCCTCACCTCAGCTGGGGTATTTCGACTAAAACACACCTCCGACTTCTCAAAGTTGATCCTCTGGCCTGAGATTTTTTCATATTGACTGAGAATACCCTTGAGGGATCTGACTTCTTCTTTTTTGGCCTTAATGAAAAATATAGAATCATCCGCAAAGAGAAGATGAGTAATAATAGGGGCCTTTTTACAAATCTGAATCCCACTGATTCGCTGTCTGAGAACTGCTTTTTGCAACTTGACATTGAGCAACTCTGTACAAATCAAGAATAAGTACGGGGAAAGGGGATCCCCCTGCTTCAACCCTCTCCCCGGCTTTATCACAGTGGAAATCTTATCATTGACTTTAACTTTGATATGAAACTGTGCTAACACACAGCATAACTCTAGCTACCCACTTATCTGCAAAGCTCAGCTTCAACAATAATCTTTCCAAGAACGACCATTCAACTCGATCAAATGCCTTACTCATATCGACTTTAATAGAGGCATAAAAATTCTTATCATTTCTACGATTCTTCAAAAAATGCGATATCTCATGGGCTATGACAAAATTATCAGAAATTATCCGACCCTTGATAAAAGCACTTTGAAAGGGGGAGATTACCTTATCAAGAATTGGCTGGAGCCTCATAGCAAGAATCTTCGTAATGATCTTAACTGCAACTGTGCATAAACTAATCGGCCTCCAATCTTCCATCCTATCTGCATCTTTCTTTTTGGGAATAAGGGTGATCAAGGTTTTATTCATTTCTTTATCTAAGAAGCCATCCATCCAGAACCTCCTCACCTTGCTAACGACACTGGCTTTCACCTTCTCCCAAAATTTCTGATAAAACACTGCTGGAAAGCCATCAATACCCGGAGCCTTCAAAGGGCCCAGGGAAAAATTGCTCTCTTGATCTCCTCTTCCGAGATTTCTCTCAACAATTCCATATTCATATCTTCTGTGATGCACGCTGAAACATCCCTCAATTCTGCATCAATCACTTCTGAATTTCTGAAAATAGAGGGTTGAAATATACTGCAAAAGTACTCTGTGATGATATCCATAATCTTCTCTTCTTCTTCATGAATGATCCCATGCGAGTCTTTAAGCTTTGTAAACCAGTTTTTCTGCTTTCTAAGGCTAGCTTTGACATGAAAAAAATTTGGTATTCTTGTCTCCATGTTCCATCCAAAGCACCCTTGATCTTTGCATCCATAAAGTTTCCTCTCTTACCAACCACCGATCCAGCTCTCAACTATACGATGTTCCCTCTCAACTGTCACTTGATTTCTTTCCTGCATTCTGACTTCCTCTAACTCCTTCTTAAGCGACTTTATTCTCTTCTGAACATTGCCGAAGGAAGACTGATTCCAAGACTTTAATTTCTCTTTGCATCTCCTTAGTTTATCCGACCATCTCCCATTAATGTTACCATTTTCTTCCCAAAACTCATTCATCATTCCAACAAAGCTACGGTGGTCAAACCACATTGCTTCAAATTAGAAAAGCTTCTTCTTTCTCATAATACATCTATTATCTGTATCAAGCACCAACAGCTGATGGTCTGAGGCATGGAGTTGAACGTGATTAACAGTGGTACTTGGAAAGATACGCCTCCAATCGACATTTGCAACTGCTCTATCTAGTCTCGCACGAACTTTCGCTTCACCCTCCCTTCTATTTGAGTAAGTAAAGGGATACCCCGAGTACCTAAGGTCAGACAGTTGACAATCACTCAACACCCTCCTAAAGTTCTCCATTTGCCAGTCATTTCTGCCCCTACCACCCTGCACTTCCGAAAGGCAAACCACCTCATTAAAATCCCCAATAACCACCCAAGGGAGACCCCTATCTTCGCCCAGTCTCCTAAGCAAATTCCAGCCCAGCACTCTATTGCTAACAGCCAGCTCACCGTAAAACAAGGTCAGCCTAAACTCATTCTGCTCTTTCACAATGGCGTCTATATGATTGCGAGAGAAACTCATGACACTGACCTCCAAATCATCCCACAAGAGGGCAAGACCCCCCGATTGACCCCTGCAGCCTACCGATAAGCCACTCCGAAACCCTAATTTCCATCTTATCCATTCACCATCCGCTTACTTCTTCCTTGTCTCGATCAAACACACAATCCGGGGAGAGAACGCCCTGATAGCGTCCTTCAAAGCTCGAACTGTTCGAGGCCTCCCCAGACCTCGACAGTTCCAACTGAAAAGCTTCATTGCCTCCGGCGGGGCTGGCTAGCCGCCGCCGATCCTTCTCCATGATTGTTGTTCGCAGACTCCATCCATACACCGATACCAACCAATTCGCCAGCCCTAGGCTCCCTCCCAATGACATCGTACGGGTGAAAACGCTGCTTTGCAATAACAGCACATTTCCCTTCCTTAGCCTCAACCATACGTCCCCTTCTACTTGGGAGCTTTCCAGGCCTTCTGTCCAGTAGGCCGAGTCGTGAAGTTGCATCACCCAAAATCTCATTCAGATCAGCCCACTGCCCGTCAGGCCCAAAAGAATGGCCCAAATTTTGATCTTCGCTTAGACCAGACATAGGGATTAATTTATCTGAGCATAAGGCTCTCTCCCTCATATCAACTTCTCTTGGGAGAAAAACCCTATCTGTCCCCTGTGCTGCCACAGTCTCATCTCTCGAAGTCAAAGATAGCTCTGTATTACTTGTCGTATTCTCGTCTACAGCACCCACAGTCACTTTATTAGTTTGACCATCCATAGTCTGCCCCCTGATATTCAACGTGTCAGAGTCGCAGCCTTTGAGAGTCTGGCTAGTTCCCTCAAGATTCCCCACACCATCCCTCACCGGAACTTGATTCTGGTTAGTTCCTTCACGCGCCACCGTTCTGGCCTCCTCCCCGACCTAGATTTCTCCTTGATCCGACAGATTTAAAATCTCCATGGCCATCGGGGAAGCTGTACCCAAACCATGGTAATCTGCCCTTAACCATTTGCCGAATCTCCGTTTACCAGGTTGATGCTCACTTCCAAAGTCACATTTGTTCGACTCGTGGGTCAGCCGTCCGCAACTGAAGCACAACGTAGGCAATCTTTCATATTTGAAATCGATCCACACTGGATCTCTATCCTCTTCTGCCAATACAACACCATGAAGGATGGGCTTGTCTACATCAATATCTACTCTAAATCTGTCCCATTTACGCCTCGAAGCATCCTTGTTACCATCCTGCTTCTCATCCATAATTACTTTACCAACTAAACTTGCAATCTCCTGCGGAGTGGAAGTGGAACCCTCTCTCAACTCAGATGGCACATTATGCACCTGTACCCACATTCTGATACTCCTGGAATTATAGACAGTCGGTGCAGAGCCATTACGCCATTTCTCAACAATGACCGCCCAACCCATAAAGGTCCAAGGTCCTCCCTCCAAAATCCTGAGCTGTTCTTCCTCACTCCTGAGCTTAACCACCACCTTATTGTGTATCATCTCCTGATAGCTGAGATCCTTTTTAATTTTCCATGCTGTCTTAAGAGCAGTGACCATAGCCGGAGCATTAAATGGGTTCCCATTACACAGCTTAAGCACCACAGCCCACTTAAATTTCTCCTCTACTTTTTTACGTACTTCTTTTCTGACCGTCACAACAAGCTCCCCTCCTATGCGATTCGATAATACCTCCACTTCAGATTCCATCTACCAAACGAGCGAATGAATGAAAACAGCTAAAGCAAGGCTAAGCCGAAACTCAGGCTCTCAAACAAGAGAGATTTTTTTGCTTTGAACAACTTCAAGTATTAAAATAAGGTCAATTAATTAGTATTAAAAGATTCGGGCGTGGGTGATAGTGATAGTGATAGTGAGAAAATTTGTAAATGTCGAACAAATTGATTCACAAGTTATTTAAATATAGGAATTAATTATCAGTTTATCTACTTTCATGGATTGATATCCCATACAACGCAGCTATTTACTGCCAATTCAAACGACGCCGCTTTAGGTTTTTTTAACTCTCACGTGACCTGCCTTTCTCATCCACATCCATATATTCCTCGCCGATTCTCCTCGCACTCAACTGATCATCGCTCTTTTGGCGGAAAATCTACATGTCATCAGATTTTCCCTCTTTTTAAAAAAAGATTATGGCTAGACGTGACCACAATTTACTCGTATTTCATTCATATCGAAAGGCATTCAATTTTGAAGCAATATGTAAGTTTTGATTATTTTTTTCGGCTGAAGACGAAAAGCTTCATAGTATTGGAAAATGTTATACTCGAAGGGAACAAATGGGTTTTAAAAGAGTTGTAAGTTTAATAAGAATGATGTTTCAAGCAATTATAATCTTCATCCGTAGTAACTTGTTTCCTTCTAAACCGTTGGAGAATGTACCTATATGTATTGGCAAATCCTTATTAGAATTAATCTTCATCTGTTGCTTATGACAATGATATGTGTTAATGAAATTTTTTTTATAGGAATGAAATGAATTATGTTCCGTACTTTGGAATGGATTTTGACTCCTTCGAAGACGCTTGGGAGTTTTGGATTGAGTATGGAGCGAGAACAAGTTTTTCTCCTTGTAAATTTTCTAGTCACGCAAGCAAAAATGATGGTTTGCCATCAAGTGTAATGTTTGTATGTAACAAGATAGGCAAGCGTAAAGAGGATGATAGTCTCGAGCCAAAGAAAAGAGAACACGCTTAAACAAGACCAAATTGTGGAGTGAAGTTTGGAATTCATAGAAAACCAATAACCTACGGAAAATATTGAGTCCATCAATTATGTTTGGAGCATAATCATTCATTACATACTACAAGTGATACGGTTCACATGATGGCATCAAAACGTCGTATTTCAGAAATATAAGAGACAGAAATAGAATTAGTAGATGCATCTGCCATATAGGTGAAGCCGTCACGCGAGTTTATGAGTAAGAGGGTTGGGGGAATAGAATGTACATGTTTCATCGAGTTAGATCACAGAAATTTTCTGAGGACTAGAACACAACATGAGTTTATGAGTAAGAGGTGATTCCGGGAGTATTCTGAGTTATTTTTCTCAGAAAACAAAAGAAAATCCTTTCTTTTTTTATGATTTGTAGTTGGACAATGAAGAACAAATTAATAATATATTTTGGGTTGATGCAAGGATGAGAATTGACTACGGATTGTTCGGCGATATTATTTGATGCTGAGCACAGACTCCATATGTTGTACCATCTAAACCAAACCCTAATTCTCCGATTGGTGAATGATGCGGCGAAGAAAACACCGATACAAACCTCATATTTCTCTTTCTTCAAATTTTACTGCAACCCAGCGAGTAACTGTATCATAAATTGCTGGAAAAAGTCAGAGTAAGAGAAAAGTGAGAGTTGAGCGCGAGGGGAAGCGGCGAGGAATAGATGGATGGGGATGAGAAAGGCATGTCACCTGAGAATAATTAAAAAACCCAAAACGATGTTGTTACGAATTGGCAGTAAATAGTTGCACAGTATGGGATATCGGTCCTCATAACTGCACCTAACTCTAAACACCAGTTACAAACTGTGCTATAAATCGTGTCACCTGATTTAAGCTTAATCCAAGTCCAATCAGCACGTACGTGACAATTTTGATTGTAAGCACCGTCGGTAAGAACACTCAATCAACAACTAAATTTTGCAAAGTTCATTATCCTCTAAAATCTTCAAAAGATACAATCCTGTGCTGAACATACTTATAAATGGCCCGAGGTTCATGAGGTTTTATAATTTGCCTTGTATTGAGTTTCCGATTTTCCAAATTTGGCATCTAGGATTCACCTATCTAATTTGCCATGTTTTTAGGATGTCATCAGTCTATTAATTTTTTGTAACAGACCAGTACACCGGGTACCTCTCTTTTACCAAACAGCATCGGTCGACGATATGAACAGAACGCGATGCCACGACTATTTCCACGCAAGACATAAATAGCCGTCTTTTTAGTTTTAAAAGGGACAAGTAGGCTGCGCACCGGTCTCGTGTGAGATACATATCTGCTTGTCTTTCTTTCTCTCCATCTTCTATGAGAAGAATAGAGAATGAATGGGAAAGAGTGACTATTGAATAATAGAATGGCTTGTTATTGATAAAAGTTGACTCCCATTATATAGAGATGTACAGGACAAATATAGATACTGCTAAAATTAGAATATGGCAAGCTGCCAATGATAAAACATAAAGACACGATAAACTAATATGCTAATATATCTCTAATATTTCTATAATAATGATTTTCCTAATATATCTCTTATACCCTCCCACAAACTCATAGCGGGTAAAGCGATGAGTTTGGAATGATAGAAATTATACTTTAAAAGAGTCCAACAAGCGCAACAGAGGCGAAACAGGCACAATAGAGGTGCAAGCGTAGTAAAGGCGCAACAGACGCAATAGAAGCACAACAGACGTAACAGAGGGGCAACGGGCGCAACAGATACGGTAGAAGAGTAACAAACACGGTAAAGGCACAACATGCGCAATAAAACTGCAGTAGATGTGCGACAGTCACAGTAGATAAGTCAGGTTAAGGTTAGGGTTAGAAGATTGGTTATGTGTAAAGATGCATTGGGCACGACAGAGGCGCAACAGGCGCAACAAGGGCGCAACTGGTGTAATAGGCGCGGTAAAGGCGCAACATATGCGGTAGAGGGTTAGTGTTAGGGTTAGAGAATCGGTTACGTATAAAGGTGCATCAGGCACGGCAGAGGCGCTGCCAGCGTAGTAAAGGTGTAAAAGGTGCAGGAGAGGCGCAACATGTACAGTACACGCGCAACAGGCGCATTAGAGGCACAACAGGCGCAGTAAAGGTGCAACAATATAGTAAAGAAGTAAGTAAGATAAGAGGAAAATAAGAAAAAAGAATTATTCAGCAGTAGCAGCGTTAGCAACTCAAGGTTGTGGCAGTTGGCGACATTTATGTGTAGTAGTGTAAAGGATGAAAAAGAAGAAGAACAAAAAGATTATTTATGCGGAAGCGGTTTCGCGGGTAGTGGTATGTGATTTGTGGCACACCACCACCCAAGAAAAAGAAAAATTTATCAAAGATATCTTAGAATCGACTAGACTCTTGATACCATGTGAAGAATAGAAGAACAACTTTGGAATGACTTGTTAAGAATTACTTTTGAATAATAGAATGGCTTGTTATTGATAAATTTTAGACTCCCATTATATAATGATGTACATGACAAATATGGAAACTGAGAAGTAGAATATGACAAGTTGCCAATGATCTAACATAAAACCTACTAAGAGCATCTGCACCAGACAACAATTGGAGGAGGTGTGAACTAATGTGGCGCAGTTGCTACAGATTGGAATTGTACAACGAGGACGTGAACGTGCAAGGAAGCTTAAACGTGATGCAACAACTGCTTCACGAGATGGTGCTACACCAGCTGCAAGCACATTTAATTATTAGAGTTTCTTGGTGGACTGGTGGGTTGATGAACCGATGGACTTAAAATTTGGCCCATTTGACGAATTTTATTGAAGTTGGACTATGATTTACAGGAGTAAATAATAAATTAAAACGGATGCATATCTCCTCATGCTTAACTTTTTGTGAAGTTGGACTATAGTTTAATTGAGAAATTTTAATTCATTTTAAAAATAATAATAATATTTCATTTAATGAATAGTGCATGAAGGTGCACAGCTTTTAAACGAGTGCATAAATTACCGATTGAGGAGGTTTATTCGTCTAGGAAGTGCTAGTTGAGCACTTTCTCAATTCGAGGAGTTGCTGAACGAGTGCAGATGCCCTAAAGACATCATAAACTAATATACTAATATATCTATAATATTTCAATAATAATAATTTTCCTGATATATCTCTTATATTCCAAAACCAAAACTCTAACCTAAACCCCCTCCCACATCCTCTTCGGCAACTCCCTTTTTGACAACTCCACGACTCGTAACTTGTGATTGAATTATTTTGAAGTTATGTATGTTAAAACCATTGTGATTATTCAAGTTTTTCACTTTATTGCATGTTCATTTTGGGACATTATCTTGGTTGATTTTGATATGCAATTGTTATGAATGTAATTTTTTTCTAAAAAAATTGTCCCCTACAAACACGGCTTCAAGCAATAGGCCTTTTACTTCACAGTAGGCCTTCGTAGTCAACATTTTACCCCGATAAGCACGGGGATTATGTAATCGAGCCTGTTAGATCTTATGGCATGTGGTTTGGCAAAATTCTGTGAAGAGATGTTCAAGCTGTTGTTCAAGGAAGAGTTCAAGACATGCAGAGGCAACTGTCCTAGAACAAGTATGGAGCAGATGGAATGTTTCCTAATTCAGATTAGGCAACATAGTCAACCAAAGAAGAACAAGACGGAACCAGACAGAAGGTTTGAAGGAATGTTTCCTAATTCAGATTAGGCAACATGTTCAACCGATGTGGAACAAGATTCGATGCAGCAGATGTTTTCTAAACCAGATTAGGCAAGTCGGTGGTGTGACTCATTGAAGATATGATGCATATCAAGAAGTCGGTTGAGAGATAATAGGGAAGACTTGCACTCGAAGATAACTTGACAAAGAAGATAATCAAAGGAGTTTCTTAAATGGAGTTGAAGATATATTGAAGATTATCTACAAGAGAGATGCGCAAGGATTTAGGAAAGATTCCCTAAAAGGTTTAGGAAATATTTCCTAAAGAAATAGGCGGTTGAAGATTGGAAATCCTATTCGTTTAGGGTGTCTACCGCTCTATATAAAGAAGGCTGATGCATTCGCAATACTCGGCACTCACGGAGATATTATTCACGCTCATATACACTGAAGGGAGGTGGAGGCAAATAACCGGTGATATTATCATTCCGATAAGATCACGTCGCTCGGATTCAGTCTGTTCTAGTGCTTGGCAGACTGATCGTAGAACAAATTGATGATACACGCACTGTTGGTGTTGCTGCTCATTCTGCGGAAGGCGCTGATTCTCGTGGAGGATCATCTGGTGGAATCGAAGGCGAGGCTCTGATCTAGGGGGAGACCTAGTTAGCGATTACTAGAGTGTTTGAGGCTCTGGCAGTTTAAGAGGGATTCTGTAACCATAAGCTCATGTACTCGCAATACTCATTATTAGTGAATTGCTATCCACTGGGCTAAGGAGAAAGCCCCCAGACAAGGCTCATTAACGCCGAACTAGGTAACAACTTTGCGTGTCATTTATTTTCTGCACTGCATTTAGTTTTATATGATTTGTTCTAGATATTGTTTTATACTCGACGAGAACAACATCTCAAGTACAAGGGAAAGATTTCAATTGGTATCAGAGGAAACACTCAACACACAGAGTGAGATCCAAAGTTTGTTGAGATTGATTTAAGGGAAGGGCAGAACATCACCTGACCTCCGTTGCTGGAAGGGAACAAGTATGGTTACAGGACAGTGCGAATGAAGGCGTTCCTAAAGTCACAGGATGAATCAGTTTGGAAAGCTGTTGAACAAGGATGGACACATCCAATAACTGTCGACGAAGCTAGCAAGTCTAGTCCTCTTGCAAAAAACAGATCGACTGAAGGACAGAAGAGTGCTGAAGCTGCAAACTTCAAAGCAATGAATGCTATTTTCTCAGGAGTTGATGGGAAGAATTTCAAGATGATTGCAAACGGCTCACGAAGGTACGAAAAAGGTCAAAATTTTTAGAATGGAGATGGTCACGTCAAAATTCCAAAATCTAAGAATGCAGGAGGACAAGACCATAGCTGACTTCAACACAAGGGTACTTGACATCTCTAACGAATCGTTTGCACTTGGAGAGCCCATGAGCAAAGAGACGCTGGTCAGAAAGGTGCTGAGGTCTCTACCAAAGTGGTATGCAATGAAGGCACTCGCAGTCAAGGAAGCACAAGATGTGATGACCATGAGGCTGGATGAACTGATGGGATCACTGTAGACTCATGAGATGGAGATGAATGAAAAAGAACAACACATGAAGGTTAAAAGTGTTGGTCTGAAAACTAAAGTTTCTAATGTTTAGGAGAAAGCATGGAAGATGTGTGAACAACAATACGTAGTGCTGGAAAAGAACTTCGGGAAGTTTATGAGAAGATAGTACAATAAAGGGGCTGATCCAGGTCAGTCATCTAGCTCTAGATTCTAGAAGGATAAAAATTTTCAAAAGGAGAATAGAGCTGGAGACTTTAATCACGACAACAAAGGCAAAGGGATACAATGCAGAGAATGCGAAGGCTTTGGACATATTCAGGCTGAATGTATCAACACACAGAAGAAGAAGAATGCCTATGCTGTCAACTGGAGTGACAATTAATTTGATCAGGAAGGTGAGTCTAACAACTTTGTAGCCCTTGCTAGCTGTGTCAACCTGGAAGGAGAACAAAGTAAAGGAGTGGAGTTTAAGTCATCTTCTGAGGATCACACACAGTACTCAAGCTGCAGTGATGATGAAGAAATCACTAAAGAAGAAATTGCTAATAATTACAAGGAGTTGTACCAACAGTGGTTGATTGAAGTTGAGCGGAACAAAAAGCATCACAGCATCCTGGCAGATCGGAAAGAAGAAAAAGAAAAGCTTTGGGAAGAAACGACTGTCTTAGTAGCTCAGAAGGTGAAACATCAACAGAAAATCAGTGACCTTAAAGCCCAGTTGATTGAAGTAAAAGATGAACGAGCTGAACTTGTTGCCCAGAAGGCTGAGCTACTGGAGGCTGTGTCATCTCTGAAGATTCAGATAGAAAAAAGGCAAGGTGAACATCCAGGAATAATAGATCACCTAAAGAGGAAGAATGCTGCTCTAAGGAGAGGTGAGGTAATCCGTCTTTATACCATGGATGCTTTGAAAAGTGAGATTGAGGCAGATAAACTTGTGCATGCCGAGACACTATAAGAGCTGAATAACCTAAAGAAGTCTGTCAAGATGCTTAATTCTAGAACTAAAGATCTAGACTCTATTCTAGAGCCATGATCGCACAATGTACCAGCTGAGCATCACCCGCAAATAAAAGTAACCTGGTATCCCTTAAGAAAGCAAGATAGATGATGGACCATAATTATACGAATCATAAAAACAGTTAAACCCACCAAATTAGACTATTTGTCTATTTAACTTTTGCTTGTTAGTTCCGATATTTATCTACAGGGTATTTTGGAGCCTAGAGAGAATACACGCTAAGGAGGAGTTTTTACGCTAAAAATGAATTACGAGTCATTCCAGGTCACGACCAAATTCCAACTTTTAAGAACCGACTTGCAATCACTCAAATATGCTAGAACAGTCGGCATTTGGACAAGAATGCAATGCAAAGGCACCGAGCCCGGTAAAGGCCAAACAAGGGCAATTTCAGCCGATTTGGGATTTCGACCATGATCCAAGCAGAATTTGGCTTAGGTTCCTTCTTGAGATCATCTTAGAATGACATTTTCATTCTGAATACACTCTCCAAAATCCAATAAGCTCCGGCCAAAGCTCCGGTCAGATTCCGGTCAAATCGATGGCTTTTGTGAAAAAGTCACAAAGTTCTAGAAGGCTAAGGGGATGCTCCTCCTCACATGGGCTGCTTTTGGAGGCCAAGCCACCCTCCTCCTCCTCACATGGGCGGCTATCTTGCCCTCCACTCCTCTCCATGGCTTTGTGACAAGTGTGCCTCCCCTAAACCACATCTTCTCCTCTCCATGGCCTATAAATAGAGCTTCCCATCCTTTGTAATCTTCATCCCATAAATTCACAAGTCTTTAGAGAGATAGAGGGCTTAACCCTCTTCTCTTCACTTTCAATAAATACTTTGTTCTTCATTTTGGAGCTACTTTCCCTTGCTTGGATCTTGCTTAGGAGCTCCTCTCCTCCACTTATTGTAGGTACAAAATTACTTTCCGTATATTTTGTTCTTACTTTAAAGTTATTCTCTTTTTCGGTATCCTTGTTCAAAGCCATAGTTTGCTTGTATTCCTTGATATGAATTCAAGTAGCTAAAGCTTATATTCGGTAGAGGGAGTATTTATATCATAAACTGTTCTAGACTCTATGCTTAATGCTACTTAGTGTTTCAAAACTTGTTCTATGTACCACATATTAGGTTAGAACTTCCAAGGTTGAGTGAATGCTTTAACGGGCAAAGCCTTCCGTGGGGTTCGAGAACATACTCGGGTAAGTGGATGCTTTAACGGGCAAAGCTTATCTGAGGAGTTCGGCCTCTTTTAAAAACCATTTGGTTGATCGTAACTGAAGATCAAATAGATGCACATAGGCTAGTATACCTTGAAATGGGGTGCTAGTCTAAATAGAACAAGTGCTCTATGACCTTGAAATGGGCTACACAGTGTGGCAAATCGAGCGCTTGAAATGGCCTTGATACACTTTTGAACACTTAGTAGGATCATTAAGGGTCAATGATGAACGATGATATGATATGAAACCCCTAAACCGAATCCTTTCCTTACAGTCTATTATCAACTATTGTAATTTACTTTCAGTTCTCAAAACACACTTAAACCCAACCCCAATCGCATTTAATTTCTGCATAAGCTTCATTAAAGAACAACTAATCCACACTGACTCTCTTGGGTTCGACCCCTACTTACCACTTTCTACCCAGTAGTGAAGTCGCGAGTAGCGGACTTATAAATTTATTCTTGACGGTTGCACACGACGACTGTGCATCCATCAAAATTGGCGCCGTTGCCGGGGAGTTGTGAATCGGAATAGTTGTTCTATTTTGTTTTTTGTTTTTTGTTTTACCATGCAATTCACTAAGTCTTACTACTACGGAATGGAGCCTTGGAACAATGAGGAGTTTTCCCCACCACCCTTCAAACTTGAAATCCGCGAGAAGATCAACAAAATAGAGCAATCCCGGGACGAAACTTTGGACGAGTACTTGGCGTACTTTGACTCCATTGTGACGAGCTGCCCGCACCATGGATTCACCAACCACGATCTTCTTTAAAGGTTTCTCAATGGGATGATACCACAAGAGTGGAATTGGCTAAATGATGCAGCGGGAGGCTCGGTGAACAACTTAGACATGGATGATCTCTGGAACTTAATAGATGATTTGGCCGCAAGGTCAAGACAAAGAAAAGATCAGGCCTTGCGGCGCGAAGAACTGGACAACACGATGCACCAAATCAGGGCCAAAACTGAGTTATGGGCAGCAGAAAACGAGCTGGCAGCTAGCACCCAGCAATTGGCTGCAGACATACAGCAATTGAGTGCCTCGATGCACCAATTCACGGCCAAAACCGAATCATGGGCAATAAAAAGGACGGCAGAACCCGAGGAGCCGGAAGAGAATGAGGACCAGCAGATGACCGAAGAAGAACTGCCCAAATCAGGCCCGGTCCTTATCACCAATCCATCCGAGGAAATCACAGTCCTAACTACCGAGCCAACAGAAGTCCCGAAACTCACTGCCGAAGCGGCCGAAGAAATCAAGCCAGACCTGGTCTTCACTGTCGGAGCACCTGAAACAGAACCAGTCCTCATGGTCAAAGTGCCCCAACTTAACCCTTCGTGTTTTATGCCGATCATAGCCACCGAAGATCATATAATCAATGATGATGAGGTGCACGGGGAGTTAGAGGAGGAGCATAAGCCAAAAAAGCCGACAAAGGAACTCTCACTCGTCATAAGCCAAGGGAAACCGCCTGAAAACTCACTCGTTCCAAGACAACCATCCATCACTGCCACAATGAAGAGGATTGGCAGAGGCGCATGCTTAATGTCGCCTACATTTAATGGCACAAAACCAAACTTCCAAACTCGCAAAGGTGCCAACTATTCAAACATGAAGAAGCGGAAAAGACATGGGCCGAAAGAATGGAAACCCGGAAGGAGTAACAAGCAAGCATGACTCATTGGACCAGCAGCTATGGTCAATAAAGCCTCACCCTCTCAAATCAAAAGAGCTACCGAGAAGAAGTTCGACCTCAAGCACCCATGGGATCCCTACTTATGATCCAGGAATGAGGTATCGTCGAGCCAACGACGTTAAACAAAGGCACTGGTCGGGAGGTAACTCGACACCTATCTTACTTTCAGTCATTTAATTTCTGTCATTTAGTTTTTTCATTCTCACCTTTCCTGTATATATTTGCTTGCATGACTTTTGAACTAAGTCTTGCTGAAAGGCACGCCTTCGTTCAAAAGTGTGGGGTGAGAACCACCTGTGTACATAATATGTTTTTCTTTTTCTTTCCCTTAATATTATCTTTTTGAAAATATGAACTTGAGAATGTGAAAAAGATAGATCATAATTCATGCATTAACCTTGAGAAAATTCAACTGTTTAAAAACTTAGAATGTAACTTCTCATTTGTCCCTTTGTGCTGAGATAAACTAGGGATGTGGAGTTGACATAAACTGCCCTAGAGAGGCTTGGCAAGCACTCGAAGGATCGAATCTAACTATATGGTTTTCGAAGTCAGTGGAGGCTGCACTTCGGGATTCAGTGAAGATTGAAGTCATCTCCGCCATGCAGTGTTTATGCAAAAAGAAAAAAGGCGGAACGGGAATCAAACCGTCCTATCTCTAGTCCTAGTAGCCGGGAAAATAGATGAGCGACCCTCATCTTGACCTGCGCGAAACGGCAAGGATGAGAGAGAGCGGGGAGGTATTTCCATATGCTCGCGGGCGATGATTGGACCTCCCAAAAAGGCTTGAGAAAATGGACTAGCAAGCCACAAAAAGGCAAAAGCTCGAAGAAGCAAATCAAGAGGCCAAAGGCCCAAAATTGTGAAGGTTTTAACCGAACAAAAAGTGAAGTACTCAAAGAGTCAAATCAAAGGCCAAAGGCCGATTCACTACAAAAGTTGTCCCTCGCCAAAAGAAAATCAAAGACTAAACCATTGAAACCCGAACCGAATCACGTGCTATAGAAAGCTACAAGAAAACCATATAGTGCGAGACGGTCCCGAGGTTGCAGTCCAGGAGCCTAAAAAGGGCTATCTCCCGAAACATCCAAAATAATTTGCATCTCAGCACGAAGGTACACGTATCAAGTTTCTTCTAAGTATTTACACGGTTTAATTTAGTAACAAGTAGTAATGCATGAATTAGGATAAATCTAGTCCCACAGTCTTACTTTCATATTTTAAAAGCTTACTTAGTGTGCCGCCCTTTAATAGCATTGTTCGGGACGAACAACTAAAAGTGTGGGGTGATCTGATGGACCATAATTATACGAATCATAAACACAGTTAAACCCACCAAATTAGACTATTTGTCTATTTAACTTTTGCTTGTTAGTTCCGATATTTATCTACAGGGTATTTCGGAGCCTAGAGAGAATACACGCTAAGGAGGAGTTTTTACGCTAAAAAAGAATTACGAGTCATTCCAGGTCACGACCAAATTCCAACTTTCAAGAACCGACTTGCAATCACTCAAATATGCTAGAACAGTCGGCATTTGGATAAGAATGCAATGCAAAGGCACCGAGCCCGGTAAAGGCCAAACAAGGGCAATTTCAGCCAATTTGGGATTTCGACCATGTTCTAAGCAGAATTTGGCTTAGGTTCCTTCTTGAGATCATCTTAGAATGACATTTTCATTCAGAATACACTCTCAAAAATCCAATAAGCTCCGGCCAAAGCTCCGGTCAGATTCCGGTCAAACCGATGGCTTTTGTGAAAAAGTCACGAGGTTCTAGAAGGCTAAGGGGATGCTCCTCCTCACATGGGCTGCTTTTGGAGGCCAAGCCACCCTCCTCCTCCTCACATGGGCGGCTATCTTGCCCTCCACTCCTCTACATGGCTTTGTGACAAGTGTCCCTCCCCTAAACCACATCTTCTCCTCTCCATGGCCTATAAATAGAGCTTCCCACCCTTTGTAATCTTCATCCCATAAATTCACAAGTCTTTAGAGAGATAGAGGGCTTAACCCTCTTCTCTTCACTTTCAATAAATACTTTGTTCTTCATTTTGGAGCTACTTTCCCTTGCTTGGATCTTGCTTAGGAGCTCCTCTCCTCCACTTATTGTAGGTACAAAATTACTTTCCGTATATTTTGTTCTTACTTTAAAGTTATTCTCTTTTTCGGTATCCTTGTTCAAAGCCATAGTTTGCTTGTATTCCTTGACACGAATTCAAGTAGCTAAAGCTTATATTCGGTAGAGGGAGTATTTATATCATAAACTGTTCTAGACTCTATGCTTAATGCTACTTAGTGTTTCAAAACTTGTTCTATGTACCACATATTAGGTTAGAACTTCCAAGGTTGAGTGGATGCTTTAACGGGCAAAGCTCTTCCGTGGGGTTCGTGAACATACTCGGATAAGTGGATGCTTTAACGGGCAAAGCTTATCTGAGGAGTTTGTTAGTTTTATGGCATGTAGTTTGGCAAAACTTAGGATAGTTGTTCTAGCTGTTGTTCTAGACTGGAAGAGACAACTGTCCTGGAACAAGTTGAAGCAGAAGAAGTGTTTTCTAAATCAGATTAGGAAACCTAGTCGACCGTTGGAAGATCAAGGCGGTTGCACATCAGTGGACAGAAGTTGGAAGTTTCCAAATTCAGATTTGGAAACTTGTCTCAGTCGACGTAGCACAAGTTTGCCTGAGGATGTTCCTGAAGATCCGTGTTGGCAAGTCGGTGCTTATGCTTATCGAAGATATCAAAGTCGGTTAGGAGTTTGCTTGCGCATAAAGCTATCTTAGTCTAGAAGATAATCGAAGGTTGCCTAATCTACATTGAAGATTCAAACGGAGGATTATCTACAAGAGATATGCGCAAAAGATTAGGAAAGGTTTCCTAATAGGTTATAGGCGGTTTAGCTTAGAAATCCTATTCGTCCTAGGGTTTCTACCGCTCTATATAAGGAGGACTAATGCTTAGGTATTAGTCAGCACTTAAGGAGTAATTATTCACGCTCATACTCATAGAAGGGAGGAGGTGGCAAACGGCGGTGAATTAATCGTAACTGGTTATTCACGACGCACGGCTGGAGAACTAACCGTCACTGGTTACTCGAAGGCGCTCGGGTTCAATCTGCATTGGTGCTCAACAGATTGATCAAAGGACGAAGCTGAAAGCTCGCACTGAAGTTCTGTTACTGCGCATTCGGGAGAAGGCGCTGATTCTCACGGAGAATCATTCTGGTGGATACTGAGCGGGAGCGAAGATCTAGGGGGAGACCTAGATTGCAATTACTAGAGTGTCCGAGGCTCAGGTTGTTTAAGAGGGATTCTGTAAACGGTAAATCCTGTACTCGCAATATTCAATAATAGTGAATTGCTGTCCACCGGGCTAGAGAACGCCCCCCAGACGTAGGCTCGTTAACGCCGAACTGGGTAACAACTTTGCGTGTCGTTTTTATTTCCGCACTATTTGTTTTAGCGCATAAGTAGTTTTAGGAATTATTCTGGATCTCGACCAGAACAACATCTCATCTACCAGGGGAAGATTTCAATTGGTATCAGAGCAAATACTCGACACACAGAGTAAGATCCGAAGGATGGTAAGATGGATTTAAGAGAAGGACAGAACATCACGCGACCTCCTCTACTTGAAGGAAACAAATATGGTTATTGGAGAGTCCGTATGAAGGCGTTTCTAAAATCTCAAGACGAATCAGTTTGGGAAGCTGTTGAACAAGGATGGACTCACCCGGCAGCTACCGACGAAGAGAGTAAAGTTAACCTTCTTGCTAAAGACAAGTGGACTGAGGTTCAAAAGAAAGCTGAAGCGGCGAACTCTAAAGCAATGAATGCTATATTCTCTGGAGTTGATGGAAAGAATTTCAAAATGATCTCTACCTGTGAGATTGCAAAGACAGCTTGGGACATTCTACGAACTGCTAATGAAGGAACAACCAAAGTTAAAATTTCTAGAATGGAGACGGTCACATCAAAATTCGAAAATCTGAGAATGCAAGAGGATGAGACCATTGTTGATTTCAACACTCGGGTCCTCGACATCTCTAACGAAGCATTCGCGCTTGGAGAACCAATGACCGAAGAAGCTTTGGTGAGAAAGGTGCTGAGATCTCTTACAAAGCGGTTCGCCATGAAAGCTCTTGCCGTCAAGGAAGCCAATGATGTGAAAACCATGAGTCTGGATGAACTGATGGGATCTCTGCAGACTCATGAGATGGACATGAATGAAGAAGACAGTCCTTCAAAAGCCTCCAGCGTCGGTCTAAAGGCTGAAGTTGTTAAAGCCAAGACAAACGACGCGGCAGAACAACAGTACGCCATGTTTGCAAAGAACTTCGGGAAATTTATGAAAAGGCAGTACAACAAAGGAACTTATCCTGGTCAGTTCTCTATTTCAAAATTTCAAAAGGATGGCAACGCTCAAAAGGGGAACCAATCTGGTGACTCCAACAATGATTCCAAAGGCAAAGGGATACAATGCAGAGAATGCGAAGGCTTTGGACATATTCGAGCAGAATGTGTCAATACGCAGAAAAAGAAGAATGCTTATGCTGTCAGCTGGAGTGACAGTGAATCTGATCAGGAGGGAGAAACTAATAACTTTGTCGCCCTAGCTTCCTATGTCAACATCAAAGGAGAGACAAGCAACGAGTTAGGGTCAGAGTCATCTTCCGAAAATCCCACTCAGTACTCAAGCTGCAGCAATAATGAAGATATCATTGATGAAGACTTTGCCACCAAGTACAAGGAGTTGTTCCAGGAATGGCTGAAAGAAGTTGAGCAGAACAAGATGCTCCACAACAATCTAACAGTCTTAACAGAAGAAAAGGAAAAACTATGGGAAGAGGCTGCTGTCCTTATCACTCAGAAGGTGGAACTTCAACAAACTATCACCGAACTTCAGGCCCAAGTAGCTGAAGTTAAAAATGAGCGAGATGATCTGTATGCTCAGAAAGCTGAACTTCTTACTGTTATCTCATCCCTGAAGGTGCAGATTGAAAGGAGTCAAGGTGATCATCCAGAAGGCATGTCTAATCTAAAGAAGAAGAATGCCGCATTGAAACGTCAAGAGGTAATCCTACTTAACACTATAGATGCGTTGAAAATTGAGATTGAGACAGATAAGGAGGCCCCTGTCAAATCCCTGGAAGATCTTCACTTATCTGGATCTAGCTCACGGGTTGTTCCAGAGGAACTTCCCCCACAAGGATATGCGGCTGGTTTCCGTGCAAAGAGGCAAGACAAAAGAAGGTGCTTTAACTGCAACCAAGTGGGACACTTCCAGTCAAGATGTCCTGATCTTCATAGACCTCACAGGAGGATGGATCAACATCATAAAGTGTCAAGACTACCCATGAAGCAAGTCTGGAAAATTAAGCAAAGAGGTGAAACATGTCTCGCAGCCTTCAGTTCCACGTTTTTTCCAGAAAAGCAAAGATGGTACTTCGATAGTGGATGTTCCAGACACATGACTGGGAATCCTAATTTTCTTACTGGGATAGAAAGGTTCAAAGGAGAATCCGTGACCTTCGGAGATGGAATAGAAGGCAGAGTTCTCGGAAGAGGAATACTGAATGTTCCTGGTCTACCTAGATTAACCGATGTGTTTCTAGTTGAAGGTTTGCAGGCTAATCTGATCAGTATAAGCCAGTTGTGCGATGGGAATAATCGTGTCCAGTTCACATAGGACAAGTGTATCGTGCAGAACAATCTGAATCAAATTGTCCTGGCCGGGAGGAGAGCCTCAAACAACTGCTATTCAGTTGATTTTGGTCTACCCACAGCTATGATTCCATACAAGCTAAGTAAAGACATGAAGACATCCACAGCATGGGGTGATTGTCGCAACCGTTGCTCTGTTCAAAGGAGACTTAACTCAAAAGGATCTCGCTTTGAGAGTTGTTACACCAAGATGCTGTGGAAGAAGTCAAAACTGAACGAAGTTAATATTGAAAGGTGTTACATCAAGAAGCTGTGGAAGAAGTCGATTCTGGAAAAATACAGGGTGGAACAAGATATGATGAAGCAGCAATCAGATATCTCAATTAGTGCCTTGAACAACATATGGTTTCGTACACCTAGATCCTCTCCGGATCTGTGTGCCACCAACCACTAAGTTGTTCCAGATCAAGTCCGTCAGCCAAAGCAACAAGGTGATATGTTTTTAGGGCTGACGTGGATGGCAGGGTGTGGTGCAAGAAGAAACGTTTGGTCTACCAAAGATATTCAAAATTATTCAAATATTTTTTATTTTTTGTTTCGGCGCAAAGTGACGAGGCAGCCTGGGGAGTTTTAAGAAGTTATATGGATTGCCAAAATTCAGATTCTATTTCCAAAATTATTTTCGAATCAACTGTTCGTGTGCCGCTGTCCTCTCCCGACGAAACCCTAGGCGAAGCTTGTCGAAACTCTACAATGGTGGCCACAAGGAAGAACAAGGGTTCCAAAGCAGCGTCTGTTGACGCTTCCTCAAAATCGGTTGTCGCTCCCAAGACTATCAAAGAAAACCCTAAATTGGCAAGTGACACAGTTCCCACAGGAAAATCAACTTCTGATGTCGTAGAGAAGTCGACTGCTCAAATGGTTTCTAAAGTTCCAGTCCCTGAGAAGAAGAAGTTGGACAAAGCTGTGAAAGTGGTGGAAACCGTTGTACAGGCAAAGGAAAAGAAGATCCCTAAATTCGTTCCGAAGGAGATCTCCAAGAAGGCGTCCGCCTTAAAGCCTACTGTTGCCAAAGAACCAGCAAAGAAGTCGACTCAAGAGGTACTTTCAAATACTTCCAAATCTTTGAATGCGAGTAGTTCTTGTATTCCTGGTGTTTCTGTGGTTGGGTCGGTAGTAGTTGGAGAAAAACCAGAGGTTGTGGCTGGTGTGCTAGGAAAGAACTCTCTTGTGGTGAAAGGTACAAGGGTGAAGATGGTTGCTTGTAAGAAAACTCCTGTGAAGGAGAAGTGTAGGATTGAGAAGCATAAGGTTATCGTGTCTGAGTCTGAGGATGAAAAATCTAGTCAACCAGATCGAGTTGTGGTGGATGAAGAGGTGGAGAAGCAGAGAAAGGATTCAGAAGATGGTTCTCTCAAGTTGTCAGAGTTGCGAAAGAAAGTACAGAAGGATGTTCCAGCAAGTAAGGAACATAATGCTAAGTCAAAAGCTGTTGTGCCAAAGAAGAGAAAGGTCCTTTCTCCTACAGTTGTCGAAGAAACAAATGAGGTTGAGGCATCTGGTCTTAAGCAGGCAGCTTCACCAATTGCTAAGAAAGCTAAGACAAGTTCTCCTACAGGCAAGGTTAGAGAAAACGGGAAGAAAGTCCAGTTTGAATCTGGAGTTGTGGTGAATGGTGTGTGGTTTGTATCAGATGATCATGCTAAGAAGTGGGATCTTGTTCAAAAGAGGAAGATCGTGGCTGAAAGGGTGTTGGATGCTGACAAGTATGCAGCCAAGGAGATTGTAGGTCTGATAAAAGGAGTGGACTTGTGGCCATCAGTTACAATGGCTAAACCTTTTGCAGCATGTCTTGTGAGGGAAGTTATCGCAAACCTACCAGAAGGATTTGCAGACATTGAAAGCTCTGCTTTTGGAATGGCTAATGTGAGAGGCAAGCAGGTGGCCATTACTCCAGATGGTATCAATGATTATTTTTGGGATTGATGGAGGTGCTTTGGATATTGGAGAGAACCCTAATTGGCACAAGGTTGCAGCTGTTCTTACTGGCGGTGCTCGTTCAAAGTGGTTCACCATGACTTTCCCGGTGAAAGAGCTCTCTTCAAAGCATTCCTTGCTTCACAGCATTGCTGTTCATAACTGGCTGCCGAATAATCATCATACTACTCTTGGTCATACAATGGGTGCTATTCTGAAGACCCTTGGAGCTGGGAAAAAGATTGATCTTGGTCGTCTCATTTTCGATCAAATTGCTAGCCATGCAACTTCTGTCAAAGTCAATCATCCGATTGGATTCCCCTCGCTGATTCACCAACTTGTGGTAGGTCAACATCCAGATATCTTAACTAGGCAGGACAAGTTGACTGGAGATCCAAAGGTCTTTCTTGCAGACCACAAGCACTTTTCCGGTTCACACATTGTTGATCTGGACTTAGATGCCCCCATTAAACCTAAGAAGAAGTTATCTGGGCATTCTATGGATGAATCATGTGCTCATGTTCCTGCTGTCACTCGGAAACGGATGATCTCACATCTTGAAGAGGAGTTAGCTGATGCGAATGAGAGAATGGTACTGCTCTTAGCCAGAAAGAAGAAGATCACAAAGCTCTTGGTGAGCCTGCGCTATCCGGAAGAAGCAGATGATGGTGAATCGGCTTGTGATGAGGCTAGTGATGAGGAGTCCGACTACTAGTGCTGGTGATGATTCTCTGCCCCCTACTACAAACAATTGTTATCTTTTTGTTGAACTCTAAGTTTTTTGTTGAACTCTTACTACTGGTGTTTGTGGCGCTCCCTTGTCACTTTGTGGCAAAAAGGGGGAGTATATGGAGTTTGAAAGCTCCTTAAAAGATTCATTTGTGCTAGCTTGTTAGTCACATGTTATGGAGTTTGAAAGCTCCTTAAAAGATTCGTTGCGCTCTTATTTTGTACGGAGTTTGAAAGCTCCTCAAAAGATTCAGTTGGTAGCTTTGTTAGTAGCACAGCTAGGGAGTTTGAAATCTCCACAAAGATTCATCTGTATTAGTAGTACAGGTAGCTTCAAGTAGGTAGTTTTGCCAAAAATGCCAAGGGGGAGATTGTTAGTTTTATGGCATGTAGTTTGGCAAAACTTAGGATAGTTGTTCTAGCTGTTGTTCTAGACTGGAAGAGACAACTGTCCTGGAATAAGTTGAAGCAGAAGAAGTGTTTCCTAAATCAGATTAGGAAACCTAGTCGACCGTTGGAAGATCAAGGCGGTTGCACATCAGTGGACAGAAGTTGGAAGTTTCCAAATTCAGATTTGGAAACTTGTCTCAGCCGACGTAGCACAAGTTTGCCTGAGGATGTTCCTGAAGATATGTGTTGGCAAGTCGGTGCTTATGCTTATCGAAGATATCAAAGTCGGTTAGGAGTTTGCTTGCGCATAAAGCTATCTTAGTCTAGATGATAATCGAAGGTTGCCTAATCTACATTGAAGATTCAAACGGAGGATTATCTACAAGAGATATGCGCAAAAGATTAGGAAAGGTTTCCTAATAGGTTATAGGCGGTTTAGCTTAGAAATTCTATTCGTCCTAGGGTTTCTACCGCTCTATATAAGGAGGACTAATGCTTAGGTATTAGTCAGCACTTAAGGAGTAATTATTCACGCTCATACTCATAGAAGGGAGGAGGTGGCAAACGGCGGTGAATTAATCGTAACTGGTTATTCACGACGCACGGCTGGAGAACTAACCGTCACTGGTTACTCGAAGGCGCTCGGGTTCAATCTGCATTGGTGCTCAACAGATTGATCAAAGGACGAAGCTGAAAGCTCGCACTGAAGTTCTGTTACTGCGCATTCGGGAGAAGGCGCTGATTCTCACGGAGAATCATTCTGGTGGATACTGAGCGGGAGCGAAGATCTAGGGGGAGACCTAGATTGCAATTACTAGAGTGTCCGAGGCTCAGGTTGTTTAAGAGGGATTCTGTAAACGGTAAATCCTGTACTTGCAATATTCAATAATAGTGAATTGCTGTCCACCGGGCTAGAGAACGCCCCCCAGACGTAGGCTCGTTAACGCCGAACTGGGTAACAACTTTGCGTGTCGTTTTTATTTCCGCACTATTTGTTTTAGCGCATAAGTTGTTTTAGGAATTATTCTGGATCTCGACCAGAACAACATCTCATCTACCAGGGGAAGATTTCAGAGTTCGACCTCTTTTAAAAACCATTTGGTTGATCGTAACTGAAGATCAAATGGATGCACATAGGCTAGTATACCTTGAAATGGGGTGCTAGTCTAAATAGAACAAGTGCTCTATGACCTTGAAATAAGCTAGACAGTGTGGCAAATCGAGCGCTTGAAATGGCCTTGATACACTTTTGAACACTTAGTAGGATCATTAAGGGTCAATGATGAACGATGATATGATATGAAACCCCTAAACCGAATCCTTTCCTTACAGTCTATTATCAACTATTGTAATTTACTTTCAGTTCTCAAAACACACTTAAACCCAACCCCAATCGCATTTAATTTCTGCATAAGCTTCATTAAAGAACAACTAATCCACACTGACTCTCTTGGAGCGAGAAGAAACGATTTGACTACCAAAGATATTCAAATAATTTTAAACTACGTGAAGTGATGTGGCAACTTGTGGAGAAACGGGTAAATATGTGGGTTGCCAAAAGAGATTGAGTTTCCAAAAAGTTCAAATTTAATTTTCTCCGTGTTTTGCTCTCGCTCTCTCTCCCGACGAAACCCTAGACGAACCTTGAAGAAATTGAACAATGATGGACACTAGGAAGAACAAAGTGGCTAAGGCAACGACGGTTGCAGCAACATCGAAGCCAGTTGGTGAAATAAAGACTATCAAAGAAAACCCTAAACCAGCAAGCGACAAGGCAACAACAGCAAAATCAAAATCTATCATTGTATAAAAGGTGTCTGTTCCGGAGAAAACTAAAGCAACTTTGGCAAAGAAGGCGACAGTTGTAGAGAAAACTATTATGGAGAAATCTGGAAAGAAGACGGCGTCTGACAACATGGCAAAAAAGAAGCAGATTCCAAAATATGTTCATGCTCAAGATCCTAAGAAACTGACTGCTTCAAAACCCACTTCGGTCAAGGAACCATCTAAGAAGACGGCAAAAGAGGTAATTGCTAAAATTTCCAAATCTATTAATGCAAGTAGTCCTAGTGTGTCTATGGAGGGTTCAAAAGTGGTTGTTTAGAAAAGCCGAAGGCTGTGGCTACGGTGCAGGGGGAGAGTTCTCCTGTGGTGAAGGGTGCTAGGGTAAAGATGGTTGCTCATAAGAAAACACCAATGAAAGAGAAGTTTAGGTTTGTGAAATGGAGGGTGGTGGTTTCTGAATCAGATGAAGAAATGACTGGTGAGAAAGATGATGAAGATGACATTGCTGAGAAGGTAGCTGTTGATAAGCATTATGAAGTGTCCAGCAAAGCTGATCCAAGGAAGAAGGGTACATCCTCTAAAGAAAAAGCTTCAGAAAAGAAAGTAAAAGTAGCAGATAAAGAAAGTCCTGATCCTGAAAAGGAGGAAGTTAGTGAAGAGAAGCAGAGTGAAGCTTCTGTTCAGAGTACTGATGAGGAAGACCCAAAAGAAGATGAAGGTTCTGATGCAGAGGAGAAGGCTAAATCTACAAAAGAAGATGTTGAGGTGCCAAACAATGAGGAAGAAGAGCATTCGCAGAATGAGTCCAACAAGGTAGATGAATCTCTACAAGAGTTGTTTGATGATGTGGAACAATATGTAGAAGAAGAGAGGCCTACCAAAGCTGCTAAAGAGAGTGAGGTTGATCAAGCAGACCAAACTAACGTGGATGAAGAGATGGAGGAGCTGAGTGAGGCTTCCAAAGATGGATCAATCAAGCTATCAGACTTAGTTAAAGAGATCTAGAAGGATATTCCAGTCAGTAAGGAACATGTGACCAAGACAAAGGCCCCTGCTAAGTTAGAGAAAGGTGTGGTGAAATCAGTTGCTGATCAAAAATCCCCAACTGCTGCAGAAAAGGATGTGTCAAGAAAAAGGAAGTACATTGCTCCGACCCACACCATTGAAGAAGAATCTGCTGAAGTTGTACCTACTGCTCATAAGAAGTCTCGTGGTCCTGCAACCAAGAAATCTAAAACAAGTACTGCTATGAATGAAGCCAAGAAGGTTCAGTTTGACTCTGGAGTTGTTGTTGAAGGAGTTTGGTTTGTCTCAGATGAACAAGATAAGAAGTGGGAATTCGTACATAAGAGGAAAATTCTGGCTGAGAGGGTGCTGGAGGCTGACAAATATGCTGCAAAAAAATTGTGAGTTTGATCAAAGAGCTAGATTTGTTGCCGTCTGTGACAATGGCCAAACCATTTGTAGCTAAACTTGTGAGAGAAGTAATTGTGAACTTACCAGAAGCTTTTGCTGATATTGAGAGTGCAGCTTACGGAATGGTAAGTGTGAGAGGTAAGCATGTCATAATCACTCCAGAGAGTATAAATGACTACTATGGCATAGAAGGAGGAGCGTTGAGTATTGGAGAGAACCCCAATTGGCACAAAATTGCTGGGACAATTACGGGTGGAGTTCGTTCGAGGTGGTACAAGTTGACCTATCCGGTAAAGGACCTTTCAACGAAGCACTCATTGCTCCACAACAATGCGGTTCATAACTAACTACCAAATCATCACCGCACGACACTTGGACATACCATGGGAGCCATTCTGAAGACTCTAGGAGTCCGGAAAAAGATTGATCTCGGACGACTCATGTTCGATCAGATTGCTTCCCACGCAACCTCTGTCAGAATCAATCATCCAATATGATTTCCTTCTCTGATTCATCAGCTTGTGGTAGCACAACACCCAGACGTCATAACGAGTCACGACAAGTTATCTGGTGATCCGAAGGTATTTCTTGCTGATCATAAGCACTTCTCTGGAAAGCATATTTTGGATCTGGACTTGGATGCGCCTGTCAAGCCAAAGAAGAAGTTGTCTGAACAATCCCTTGGAGATCTAAGTGCTCATGTTCCTTCTACCAATCGGAGAAAAATTATCACACATCTTGAAGAGGAACTAGCAGATGCAAACGAGAGGATTGTGCTGCTCATGGCAAGGAAGAAAAAGATCACAAAGCTTTTGATGGGTCTTCGCAATCCCGAGGAAGAAGATGGAGTTGATTTGGCTGGTGATGAAGCTAGTGATGATGAGTCCGACTACTGATCATGGTGATGAATTCTGTTCTTTGTTACAAACAATCGTATTTTTTGTTGAACTCAAAGTACTATTATCGAACAATTGCTACTGTTTTGTACTCCCTTGTCATATTATGGCAAAAAGGGGGAGTAAATTTGGAGTTTGAAAGCTCCTTTAAAGATTCATATGTGCTAGCTGTTAGACATAATTTTGGAGTTTGAAAGCTCCTTAAAAGATTCGTATGTGCTTACAATTTTCGGAGCTTGAAAGCTCCTTAAAAGATTCATATGTGCTTACAATTTTCGGAGTTTGAAATCTCCTCAAAGATTCGTTTGGTAGCTAGTAATTGGTAGCACAGCTTGGGAGTTTGAAATCTCCTTCAAAGATTCAACTGTAATAGTAGTACAGCTAGAATACATATAATAGTTTTGCAAAAAATGCCAAGGGGGAGATTCTTAGATCTTATGGCATGTGGTTTAGAAAAACTCTGTGAAGAGATGTTCAAGGAAGAGTTCAAGGCAGGCAGAGGCAACTGTCCTAGAACAAGTATGGAGCAGATGGAATGTTTCCTAATTCAGATTAGGCAACATAGTCAACCGACGAAGAACAAGATGAAAGTAGATGGAAGGTCTGAAGGAATGTTACCTAATTAAGATTAGGCAACATGTTCAACCGATATGGAACAAGATTTGACACAGCAGATGTTTCCTAAAACAAATTAGTCAAGTCGGTGATGTGACTCTTCGAAGATATGATGCATATCAAGAAGTCGGTTGAGAGATAATAGGGAAGACTTGCGCTTGAAGATAACTTGGCAAAGAAGATAATCAAAGAAGTTTCTTAAATGGTGTTAAAGATATATTGAAGATTATCTACAAGAGAGATGCGCAAGGATTTAGGAAAGATTCCCAAAAAGGTTTAAGAAAGATTTCCTAAAGAGATAAGCGGTTGAAGATTGGAAATTCTATTCATTTAGAGTTTCTACCGCTCTTTATAAAGAGGGCTGATGCATTCGCAATACTCAGCACTCACGGAGATATTATTCACGCTCATATACACTGAAGAGAGGTGGAGACAAATGACCGGTGATATTACCATTCCGATAACATCACGGTGCTCGGATTCAGTTTGTTTTAGTGCTTGACAGACTGATCGTAGAACAACTGACGATACACGCACTGTTGGTGTTGCTGTGCATTTTGTGGAAGGTGCTGATTCTCGTGGATGATCATCTGGTGGAATCGGAGGCGAGGCTCTAATCTAGGGGGAGACCTAGTTAGCGATTACTAGAGTATTCGAGGCTCTGGCAGTTAAAGAGGGATTCTGTAAACATAAGTTCTTGTACTCGCCATACTCATTATTAGTGAATTGCTATCCACCGGATAAAGAGACAACCCCCAAGACATAGGCTCATTAACGCCGAATTGGGTAACAACTTTGCGTGTCGTTTATTTTCCGCACTGCATTTATTTTTACATAAGTTGTTCTAGATATTGTTCTATACTCGACTAGAACAACATCTCAACTACAAGGGGAAGATTTCAATTGGTATCAGAGCAAACACTCAACACACCGAGTGAGATCCAAAGTTTGTTGAGATTGATTTAAGGGAAGGGCAGAACATCACGCGACTTCCGTTGCTGGAAGGGAACAAGTATGGTTACGGGACGGTGCAAATGAAGGCGTTCCTAAAGTCAAAGGATGAATCAGTTTGGAAAGCTATTGAACAAGGAAGGACACATCCAGTAATTATCGACGAAGCTGGCAAGGCTAGCCCTCTCGCAAAAAATTGATCAACTAAAGGATAGAAGAGTGCTGAAGCTGCAAACTCCAAAGCAATGAATGCTATTTTCTTAGGAGTTGATGGGAAGAATTTTAAGATGATTTCAACATGTGAAATTGCGAAGACAGCCTGGGACATATTGCAAATGGCTCACAAAGGTACGAAAAAGGTTAAAATATCCAGAATAGAGATGGTCACGTGTGAGATACATATCTGCTTGTCTTTCTTTCTCTCCATCTTCCATGTGAAGAATAGAGATTGAATGGGAAAGAGTGACTATTGAATAATAGAATGGCTTGTTATTGATAAAAGTTGACTCCCATTATATAGAGATGTAAAGGACAAATATGGAAACTGCTAAAATTAGAAAATGGCAAGCTGCCAATGATAGAACATCAAGATACGATAAACTAATATGCTAATATAGCTCTAATATTTCTATAATAATGATTTTCCTAATATATCTCTTATACCCTCTCTCTCAAACTCATAGTGGGTAAAGCGATGAGTTTGGAGTGATAGAAATTATACTTTAAAAGAGAGCAACAAGCACAATAGACGTGCAAGCGTAGTAAAGGCGCAACACATGCAATAGAGGCGCAACAGAGGGGCAACAGGCGCAACAGAGGCGCAACGGGCGCGACAGGCATAATAGAGGTGCATGCATAGTAAAGGCGCAGCAGACGCAATAGAGGCACAACAGAGGGGCAACGGGCACAACAGATACGGTAGAAGAGTAATAAACACGGTAAAGGCGCGACACGCGCAATAAAAGTGCAGTAGATGTGTGACCGTCACACTAGAGAAGTCAGGTTAAGGTTAGGGTTAGAAGATCGGTTATGTGTAAAGGTGCATAGGGCACGACAGAGGCTCAACGGGCGCAGCAAGGGCATAACGGGCGCAATAGGTGTGGTAGAGGGTTAGTGTTAGGGTTAGAGAATCGGTTGGGTATAAAAGTGCATCAGGCACGACAGAGGCGCTACGAGCGTAGTAAAGGCGCAACAAGTGCAGGAGAGGCGCAACAGGTACAGTAGAGGCGCAACAGGCGCATTAGAGGCACAACAGGCACAGTAAAAGTGCAACAGGATAGTAGAGAAGTAAGTAGGATAAGAGGAAAATAAGAAAAAAAAATTATACAGTAGCAGCGTTAGCAACTCAAGGTTGTGGCAGTTGGCGACATATATGTGTAGTAGAGTAAAGGATGAAAAAGACGAAGAATAAAAAGATTATTTATGCGGAAGCGGTTTCGCGGGTAGTGGTGTGTGATTTGTGGCACACCACCACCCAAGAAAAAGAAAAATTGGTCAAAGAAAACTTAGAATCAACTAAACTCTTGATACCATGTGAAGAATAGAATGACTGGCAAAGAATGACTTCTTGGAAGAACAACTTTGGAATGACTTGTTAAGAATTACTTTTGAATAATAGAATGGCTTGTTATTGAAAAAATTTAGACTCCCATTATATAACGATGTACATGACAATTATGGAAACTGCTAAATGTAGAATATGACAAGTTGCCAATGATCTAACATAAAAACCTACTTAGAGCATCTGCACCTGACAACGATTGTAGGAGGTGCGGGCTAATGTGGCGCAGTTGCTGCAGATTGGAATTGTACAACGAGGACGTGAACGTGCAAGGAAGCTCAAACGTGATGCAACAGCTGCTTCATAAGATGGTGCTGCAGCAGGTGCTAGCACACTTAATTATTAGGGTTTGTTGGTGGACTGGTGGGTTGATGAGCTGATGGGCTTAAAATTTGGCCCATTTGACGAATTTTATTGAAATTGGACTATGATTTACAGGAATAAATAATAAAATAAAATGGATGCATATGTCTTCGTGCTCAACTTTTTGTGAAGTTGGACTATAGTTTAATTGAGAAATTTTAATTCATTTTAAAAAATAATAATAATATTTCATTTAATGAATAGTGCAGGAAGGTGCACAACTTTTAAACGAGTGCATAAATTACCGATTGAGGAGGTCTATTCGTCTAGAAAGTATTAGTTGAGCACCTTCTCAATTCGAGGAGGTGCTGAATGGGTGCAGATGCCCTAAAGACATCATAAACTAATATACTAATATATCTATAATATTTCAATAATAATAATTTTTTTGATATATCTCTTATATTCCAAAGCCAAAACTCAAACCTAAACCCCCTCCCACATCCTCTTCGGCAAATCCCTTTGTGACAACTCCACATCCCGTAACTTGTGATTGAATTATTTTGAAGTTATGTATCCTAAAACCATTGTGATTATTCAAGTTTTTCACTTTATTGCATGTTCATTTTGGGACATTATCTTGGTTGATTTTGATGTGCAATTGTTATGAATGTTATTTTTTTTAATTGTCGGCTACAAACACAGCTTCAAGCAATAGGCCATTTACTTCAAAGTAGGCCTTTGTACTCAACATTTTACCCCGATAAGCACGAGGATGATGTAATCAAGCTTGTTAGATCTTATGGCATGTGGTTTGGAAAAACTCTGTGAAGAGATGTTCAAGGAAGAGTTCAAGGATCTAAAAATGAAGGAGGTGGAAATGATTACTGAGTTCAATGCAAGAGTCTTAGACCTCTCGAATGAGGCTGCTTCATTGGGAAAACCCATCGAGGAAGACATGAGGGCTAGCAAGGTCCTGAGATCTTTATCCCAAAGATTTGCTATAAAAGTGACCGCAATTGAAGAAATGCATGACCTCACCAAATTGAAGCTGGAGGATCGTATGGGGTTACTGAGAACATACGAGTTGTATCTTCTCCAAGATGGTCAATCAAAAGGAAGCAAGGGAGTTGCTCTGAAAGCCGATATATCTGAAGGAAAACTTGAGTCTAGCTGCTCGACTGAACAGGTGGCAATGATGGCCCAAAACTTATGCAGAATAGTAAGGAAGATTAACAGACGAGGTTCGGGCCAAGGTCAGTCATCTGCGACCAACTTCCAGAACTGGAGGAAAGGGAATGACATGTATGGTGAAAACAAGAAAGAGTACTCAGGTGACAAAGAAAAAGGAAAACAATGCCAAGAATGCGGAGGTTATGGTCACGTCCAAGCTGAATGTGCTAACACTCTCAAGAAGAAGAAAGCTCTTTCTGCTAGCATAAGTGACAACGAGTTTGACGATGAGGAAGAGGAAGATGAGACAACCAACTTTGTTATGTTTGTCAATATTATTAAAGACAGTAGTGAAAAAGGTGACAGTCAGTATTCCAGCGCACAGTCCGAACATCATGTTGATGATTGACAGGTCGTCGTCGGTACCTGCAAATTTAAATTTATAATTCCTTACTCTAGACTGTGGGTTAGTACAGTGGCAATCAAGGGTCGAACCCAAGAGAGCTAGATGGTTACTACTATGTTCTGTAAGAAAGGAAAAGAAACACTTGGGTGAGAGTAAACAGTTTAGGAAATAGCACTGAAAAGGAAATAAGATGCGTGTGTATTAATGAGAGAAGGTATTCAGACTAGGGTTTCTTAATTGTGACTTGTTTTATCCTTGACTTCTAAATATCGTATTTCTAATTCCTAAGTGTGGTTACTTCCATTCCAAGTTATAACCTAAAGTAGGGTCTTTCCGGACGCCTACACCACAAACTACTTACTTTCCGGGTTGTAGAGTTCTAGACCTAACAATTCAATACTCCATTCCAAGATATATTAAATTAGTGCGCTATTTGTTTTCAACGGTCTAGTATCAAACAAACAGTAAATAAGGGATTTGTACTACTCCACCAAGTCTAACCTTTCCGAGTATCAACTTTGTTTCGTAATACAAATCGAGATAAACAGCACAAGGTCTAGTGGAATAACAAAATAAGCATTACGATTCGAGTCTCAAAAACAGTGGTCACAATGTATAAACCCTAGCCCGAATAATAAGATTAGTTACACATGGCCATTAGGGCAAGAATAATAAGTAAAAACAAGGAACTTCACTAAGGCCGAGAAGAGGAGGAGGACCGGCCGTGAGTGGCTGAGCTAGGCAGAGCAGCGGCGGAGCACGGAGGAGGAAGGGCGGTGCAAGCTAGGGCTTCGGCCGTGTGAGAGGAGAGAACTCGTGTGTGAGTTGAGGGATGCTTTTGAAAGCTTATGAGCTCTTCTATTTATAGAGTTGAGAAAGGCTTGAAATTCCCTAAATAATCCAAAAGATAATTTAGGAAATATTCCCATATCTTTTCCTTGCTTTATCTTCAAGCTACTCCTTTGCTTGGTCTCTAAGTTTTCTTCTTATGCAAGTCTTCCAGATCTGTGTAGAGCCTTCCAGAACCTTCTAGCAGCTTCTAAACCGTCATGCATGAAATTTGGATTTTTTTTCCCGAAGTACTGTTCACGGCCGAAAAACACTGTTCACGGCCGGAAGTTACTATTCATGCCGGAAGTACTGTTCATCCATTCTGCGCATCTGTTTTGACTTCGGCTCTCGATTTGACCTTCCAAACCACCTCGGATGCTCTCGGTGTAAACTAGAGAGTTGTAGGGAATTGAGTCAGCTACGCAACGCCATGTAGCTCGTATTTTCTGATCAAAGGTACATTCCCAGTGCTTCGTCGAGCGTCCAAAGGTCTAATCTGAAATTGTGATGTTTTTGGCTCCAAAAGCCGTCTTTTGAGTGCGATTCCTCTTAGAGCTTCCGAATCACCTGAAACACGAAACAATACTAAGAAGTAACTGTTCGTACATTAAAGTGCTGGAATTGGTGGGATTTGATGACTCGATGAGTCGTATAAATACGGCTCATCAAACCACCCCACACTTAAACTTGTTCGTCCCGAACAAGGACTAGGTCATAAGAGGAACGAAATACTGTAACACCACAATGCTTCGGCATCCTAGACATGCTGCATGAATATGATTCGGTTAATCTAGATTTCGCCTTCTATGCCTGCTCGTTACTAATAGTCTTGTGCGAAAACATGGGTTAATGATACGTGTTACCTTTGGACCGAGATGCAAAGCAATTCGGATGTCTCGAGAGATAGCCCTTTTTAGACCCATGAACCGCATTCTCGGATTCGAACTCTTGCTATATGGTTATGCTTCGTCGCTTTCTCTTGCACGTGATTGATTCGAGCTTCAAAGTGTTTTCAGTGCTTTTCGGCCAGCTATAGTGTCTCGGATTGATGTATCAATTGAGCTCTTCACTTGATTTCCGTGTAAACTTTCACAATGATGATGGATTTGTTACTTTGTGGTGCGGATTGTGACTTGCTCGAACCTACTTGCTCTCACTCATCCTCGTCCTTTTGACTCGGGTCAAGCCAATGGTCGCTTGTCTATTTTCCCGGCTACTTGGACTAGAGCTTGGACGGTGTGATGTATTCCCGTCCCGACTAACCGCAAAGGGTACCGCAGTGGTGGAGCAGACTCGTACTATGTTGCCTCGAAGTGCTAGCCTCCACGAGCTCCACATAACCATATATCCTGAGTTCGGCTTTTGAATGATCTGTCAAGTCTCTCTAGGGCGTTTCTATCAACTCCACATCCCTGTTTATCTCAACTAACAAAGGCACGTAAAATTTTAAAATCACATGTTAGTCGCCCAAGTCAATTTTCACCAGAGACATGCATGTAATCGGCTCTATCTATTTCACCATATCATTATCCAATACTGCAAGTCTAGGAAATAGTGAAGAATCATGTACAAAAATTCAAAAAAATCATGGGAAACGTGTTGACTATGTGCAGGGTGCAAGAAAATAAACGTGCTGACTCGATGACTGACTCTCCCACCCCACACTTTTGAAATAAGCCGTGTCCTCACGGCACGACTCAAATCTAGACTCACAATGCATGCAAACAGACAAAAGGGAAATAAGAAGAGAGTAAGGTTGGACAGGCACTTCCCTCGTGCGGTGCGTGACGATCAGAAGCAACTGATTATTCTCCTATGAGTCCTCGAAGAAAGCACCATCGAAGCTTGCATCGCAACATGAGTTCGTCACAAAATGAAAGGGCTGTGTCAATGACATCAAGACGAATAAAGGATTCCCAAGAGGTTGGAGGAGTCACAATGGTCTCACTTAAAACCCAACCTCCTTAGACTCGTAAGTCTTGGTGACAGAATCCTTAAACGCTTATGTTTCTCGACACAATTTATTCAAGGTGTGAAGCTACTCACGTTGGATAACAGTCTTATGCCAATATTTCGGATACGTTTGCATCTGTCCCCTGCATGAAAATCATCTTCTTTCCCAAGTACAATGTGACAATAAGGACTCAAAACATAGACAAACATAATAAGTAAATAAACTGAAAAAGTGAAAAGTGCAGGGCTGCCTCCCTGCGAGTGCCTTTGTTTAACGTCGTTGGCTCGACAGTACCTCCTCCATGTGTCGGGAGGCTCGGCTAGGTCAAATTCTTGTGCGGGTGCTTCGATCCCTCCGTGGTAGTGCTTCACCCTCTGTCCATTGATTTTAAAGCGCCGGCCATCTGTAGGGCACTCTAGTTCGAGCGCTCCATGATTATAAACGTGGGTCACCGAGTATGGGCCTGTCCATCTCGATCGCAACTTCCCTGGCATCAATTGTAGGCGTGATGAAAAAACCAGGACCTGTTGTCCAACCTCGAAAGTGCGCCTGAGGATAAACTTGTCGTGGTAGAGCTTGGTCCGCGCCTTGTAGTCTATTTGGCTCTCATAAGCCTCGAGGCGCAGCTCCTCAAGCTTGTACAACTGCAGCTTCCTTTCTAGCCCGGCTGCCTGTAAGTCTGGATTGCACTTCTTCAGTGCCCAATATGCCTTATGCTCGAGCTCAACCGGTAAGTGGCACGCCTTCCCATAGACCAACCAAAAAGGCGAGGTGCCTATCGGCGTCTTGTAGGCTGTCCGGTATGCCCACAGTGCCTCATCTAGTCGCTGGCTCCAATCCTTCCTGTTCGGGCTCACCATCTTTTCTATAATTCCCTTGATTTCGCGGTTGGAGATCTCCGCTTGCCCATTCGTCTGGGGGTGATATGCAGTGGAAGTCCGGTGGTGAACATGGTAGTGCTTCAGTGTGGATGCCATCATTCGGTTGCATAAGTGTGTCCCCTGATCGCTGATAATGGCCTTAGGTACTCCGTACCTGCAAAAGATGTTAGTGCGCAAAAAGTCTATGACAGTTTTAGCATTATCACACCTAGTGGCCTTGGCCTCTACCCACTTGGACACATAGTCAACTGCAACGAAGATGTAAGAAAATCCACACGAAACAGGAAAAGGGCCCATAAAGTCGATCCCCCAAATATCAAACACATCATTCACTAGTATGGGGACCTGTGGCATCTCATTCCTGGCCGAAATATTACCTGCACGCTGACATTTATCACATCTCTTACAATGGTTGTAGGCATCTCTAAAAACGTGCGGCCAAAAGAAACCACTATCTAAAATCTTCCTAGCCGTTCTCCTAGGGCCGAAATGACCACCACATGCAAACTCATGGCAAAAGCTAATAACTGAAGCAATCTCATCATCGGGGATGCACCGTCTAAGAATCTAATCTACACCTATTTTCCACAAGTACGGATCATCCCACACATAGTATTTTGCATCATGCTTCAATTTCAAACACTGTGCCCTAGAATATGAGGGCGGGAACTTACCTCCGACCAGGTAGTTCACTAGGGGAGCGAACCATGGCATCTTACCCGAAATAGCATACAAATGCTCGTCTGGAAACGTCTCGGTAATCTGCCCGGCATCCTCCTCTCGGACAAGTCGGCTCAAGTGGTCGGCCACCGTGTTTTCTATGCCCTTCTTGTCCCTAATCTCTACGTCAAACTCCTGTAGGAGCAGGATCCACCTAATGAGCCTCGGCTTTACCTCCTTCTTCGTCATCAAGTACCTGATAGCTGCATGGTCAGAATAGACAACAACTTTAGTACACAGCAAATAAGACCTGAACTTCTCTAAGGCAAAGACCACGGCTAGTAGTTCTTTCTCTGTGGTCGAATAGTTCTTCTGGGCCACGTCCAGTGTCCTCGAAGCGTAGTAGATCACCACGGGCTTCTTGTCCACCTTCTGACCAAGAACTGCTCCTACCGCATAGTCGCTCGCGTCACACATAATCTCAAAGGGCTGCGCCCAGTCCGGAGCTCTAATGATAGGCGTGCTGGTGAGGGCCTCCTTCAGCTCATCAAATGCTACCCTGCACTGATCTGTAAACTCAAAAGGAACATCTTTCTGCAAGAGGTTAGATAAAGGCAGCGCCTTTTTAGAGAAATCCTTTATGAACCTACGATAGAAACCAGCATGCCCTAAAAATGACTTAATATCACGGACTGTGGAGGGATATGGCAGAGTAACAATCAAGTCTATCTTAGCTTTGTCTACCTCTATACCCTCATGTGAGACTATGTGACCGAGTACTACTCCATGAGTAACCATAAAATGACATTTTTCATAGTTGAGTACCAAATTCATCGAAACACATCGTGCTAAAACTGTACTCAAATTATCTAAGCATGCATCAAAAGTGTCACCATGCACAGTAAAATCATCCATGAACACCTCTATGAATGAACCTATCATGTCAGAAAAATACTAGTAACGACCCGCTGAAAAGTGCCGGGTGCGTTACACAAGCCAAAGGACATCCGGCGAAAAGCAAACGTACCGAATGGACATGAAAAGGTCGTCTTCTCCTGATCCTCGGGTGCTATGGGAATCTGATTATAGCCTGAAAATTCATCTAGAAAGCAAAAATAAGGCTTACCTGCCAAGCGGTCGAGCATCTGATCAATGAATGGAAGAGGAAAGTGATCCTTGCGCGTAACGACGTTCAGCTTCCTCTAGTCTATGCACATGCGCCATCCATTCTTGACTCGAGTCGTGACCATCTCGCCCTCGGCATTCTTCTCCACTGTGATCCCTGTCTTCTTCGGCACAACATGTACCGGACTCACCCACTGACTGTCTGAGATCGGGTAGATCACATCCGCATCCAATAGCTTCTGAATCTCCTTCTGGACCACCTCCATCATAATCGGGTTCAATCTGCGTTGAGGCTCCCTCGAAGGCTTTGCTCCTTCATCTAGCAAAATCCGATGCATACAAACTGTCGGGCTGATTACCTTGATGTCGGCTAGTGTCCATCCGATGGCCAGCTTGTGCTCGGTCAGCACTCCAAACAACCGTCTCTCCTGATCTGCCTCGAGCCCGCTCTTGATGATGACTGGTAGTGTGTCATTCTCTCCTAGGAACGCATACTTCAAGTGCCCGGGTAAGGGTTTCAATTCTACTGTAGGTGCCTGCAAAATAGAAGGCAAACACACATTAGCTTTAAATAATCGAACTGCATTAACCTCATACCTCGATGTGAGTGGCTGGGCAATCTCTAGCTGATCTAGGGCATCCATGATGGCCTCTGTATGCTCGTATGAGTCCTCGGGCAAATACACTGCCTCCTCGATGACTTTCTCTAGCGGGTCGTTCCTTCTCTCCGGATGTACCTCCTGGACTAAGTCGTCCAAGGTGTCTAAGGCATGGACCGCCTCGTACTCCGTGGGATGCTTCATGGTCCTGAAGATGTTGAAACTGAATACCTCCCCCTCAACTTCCATGGACAGTGTCCCATTGTCGCAATCTATCTTCATCATTGACGTCTTGAGGAACGGCCGGCCGAGTAGAATCGGTGCATGGTCCGTTGGGCCGCAGTTCTCCATCTTGAGCACATAGAAGTCGGCTGGGAATACTAGCTCTCCTACATGTACTAGCACATCCTCAATCTTGCCCTCGGGCTGCTTGCATGACCTGTCCGCCAGCTGTATGGTGAGACCTACAGGTTCTAAAGGACCAATGCACAAACAGGAGTATATCGAATATGGTAAAACATTAATAGAAGCACCAAGATCAAGCATGCAGTTTTCTATCCTAATGTTACTGATCGTGCAGGGAATGGTGTACGTGCCTGGATCACCGCATTTTGGTGGCACCTTGCGCTGAATCACTGCTGAAACATTCCTGCTCATGAGCTCCTGGTCGGGCTGGGTTCCTCGCCGTCTGTTCGTGCACAACTCCTTCAGAAACTTGGAGTACCTCGGGATCTGCTTGATGGCCTCAAGGAGTGGGATGTTGATTTCTACCTCACTGAATAGCTCCCACACTTCCCTGTCCATTACGTATTTCTTCGGAGCTCGAACCTGCACAGGAAAAGGCAGAGGTACCTGAACGTTAGAATTCTCGGTGATGGGAACCGGGCTTGGCCGAGAGGGGTCGGCTGCTGGAACCGGGCATGGCTGAGAGGTCTCAAGCGCTGAAGTCGGGTCTGGTCCGGGCTCGTCTTGGCCGAAGGCACCGGGCTCGGTCGCTTCATCTCGGGTTCTTGCGGGTGCTCGTCCTCGGATGGTACTGATGCCCTTCGCCCACTCCTCAATGTTACTGCACTGACATTCCCCTTTGGATTCTGAATGGTTTGCGAGGGAAGTCGTTCAGCGTTCAGATTATTTGCGACGTCCGAGACTATCGTAGCAAGCTGGGACACCTGTTTTTTCAAGTCGGCAATGTCTCCTTTGGTCGTGGCCCGATCCTGGTTCACGGCTGCTGCCAGATCTCTTACTATTTCTTCGAGAGGTTTGTTGGAGCCGTGATTGCTTGGGCCTGGCTGATTATTGTTCGGTCCTCGCTGCTGGTACTGTCCTGGAATATTTTGCTGATACTGGTGGTGTGGGTGCCGGTAGGGCTGCTGGTTCTGCTGGTTCTGCTGATTCTGCATAGGCGCACCCTGTCGTGCTGGCTCTCTCTGGGCCTGATGCTGCTGATTGTTGCTTATCCAGGGCTGTCTGTTGACTCCTTGATTGGTCGTGGCTGCGCCATACTGTCGGACTGGCCCTGGCCTATTCCCATAGTTCTGATAGTCGCCTACTTCATTGACCTCACCCTGGTCGTCCTCTAAGATGGTTGGGCACTCGTCTGTTTTGTGATCTGTAGCTACACAAAACCCGCATGGCTTAGTCTGGACTGGTTGCCTCCTGATCACATGTTGCATCATGTCCTTAAGCTCCTTGATTTGTTCGGCCATGGCACTTACTGAGGGCTCAACCTTTGACACGTTCCTGGTTCGGGCATACTCGTCCTCCCTTGTAGATTCATCCTGGAACCGCTCACTTTCTGCCACTTCTTGTATCTTCTGTCGGACTCTGGCTGGGGTCAGGTTCATGAGGTTGCCTCCAGCCGAGGCTTCCAGTAGTTTCCTATCCAGTCTGCGAAGTCCATCTAGCATATACTCGTCGATTAATTTCTCTGGAAGCTCAAGGTTGCAGCAACTCTTCTCCAAGGCGTTGAATTTCTCCACGTACTCGTACATGTTCTCATTGGGTCCTTGCTTGAGCTATTGCAACTGTCTCCGAACTTGCATTGCGCGCCCTGCTGGATAGTACTTGCTGACGAATTGCCTCTGCATTTGTTCCCATGTGTAGATACTACCCGAGGGCAAGGATATAAACCAATCAGTAGCAGAGTCTGTAAGTGAGAAATAAAATGCCTTCAGTTTGAAGTCATCGACTTCGACTCCATATGGCTTTAGGTTCAAGCATATCCCGTGGTAGCGTGTTAGGTGAGCTGTGGCCGACTCTCCCTTGGTTGCTGAGAACTTAGGCAGATGGTGGACGACTGCCGTGTTGACGATTATAGCTGCGAGGTCTGGTCCTTCGTAGATGCACCATGACTGGTCTTTGAAGTTGGGGACCGAGAGCTCGCCCATGGTTGGTCCTTCATTGTCGTCCTCCTCAATATCATCTCTGACTGCCGGTTGCTGTGGAGGTCGCGGAGGTGGTGGGTATGGTTGGTGTGGAAGGTATTGTAGTGGTGGATATTGTGGTGGATACTAGTGATAGGGCGGTTGTGGATATTGTGGATATGGGGGTGGCGGGTACTACTGATATGGTTGGGGTGGGTACTGGGGGTATGGTTGGTACGGTTGAGGTCGGAATGGTGGTTGGATCGGTTGGTGTTGCAATTGTCCCGGGATAGCCCCCTGATCTCTCCATTCTGTCTTATCGGGCCTTGCTCGTCATGTTATGGGAGCGCCCCTTCCATGTTCCGGATGCCCTGCTCCACTTCTTCGTTGATGTTGTCGCCTACGCGGCTACCTGCATGAGACATGGTAACCGTGCAACCGCGCCTGCCGTCTTTTGGCAGAAACTTATATCGCAACGTGAGTTCGTCACAAAATGAAAGGATTATGTCAAAGAAATTAAGACAATGAAGGATTCCCACGAAATTGGTGGAGTCACAAACGGTCTCACTTAAAAACCAATCTCCTTAGACTCGTAAGTCTTGGTGACAGAATCCTCGAAAGCTTATTTTTCTCGACACAATATATTCAAGATGTGAAACTACCCCCGATGTATAGCAGTCCTACGCAAACTTCTCGAATGGACGAAGAACGTTGCGTGTCACGAGCGACGCTGGTGATTTGTGATCTCCTCGTTGTTATGGGTTGAACTCGGTCACTAGTAGCTTGAATCCTGCAGTTTTGTTGTAATACCGAAAAACTAAAAAACTAAAAAAAACTAAACTAAAAAAGGAAAAGAACAATTTCACCATGCGTAGCTCCCCGGCAACGGCGCCAAAATTTGACAGGTCGTCGTCGGTACCTGCAAATTTAAATTTATAATTCCTTACTATAGACTGTGGGTTAGTACAGTGGCAAGCAAGGGTCGAACCCAAGAGAGCTAGATGGTTACTACTTTGTTCTGTAAGAAAGGAAAAGAAACACTTGGGTGAGAGTAAACAAATTAGGAAATAGCACTGAAAAGGAAATAAGATGCGTGTGTATTAATGAGAGAAGGTATTCAGACTAGGGTTTCTTAATTGTGACTTGTTTTATCCTTGACTTCTAAATATCGTATTTCTAATTCCTAAGTGTGGTTACTTCCATTCCAAGTTATAACCTGAAGTAGGGTCTTTCCGGACGCCTACACCACAAACTACTTCCTTTCCGAGTTGTAGAGTTCTAGACCTAACAATTCAATACTCCATTCCAAGATATATTAAATTAGTGCGCTATTTGTTTTCAACGGTCTAGTATCAAACAAACAGTAAATAAGGGATTTGTACTACTCCACCAAGTCTAACCTCTCCGAGTATCAACTTGGTTTCGTAATACAAATCGAGATAAACAGCACAAGGTCTATTGGAATAACAAAATAAGCATTACGATTCAAGTCTCAAAAACAGTGGTCACAATGTATCCCTAGCCCGAATAATAAGATTAGTTACACATGGCCATTAGGGCAAGAATAATAAGTAAAAACAAGGAACTTCACTAAGGCCGAGAAGAGGAGGAGGACCGGCCGTGAGTGGCTGAGCTAGGCAGAGCAGCGGCGGAGCACGGAGGAGGAAGGCGGTGCAAGCTAGGGCTTCGGCCGTGTGAGAGGAGAGAACTCGTGTGTGAGTTGAGGGATGCTTTTGAAAGCTTATGAGCTCTTCTATTTATAGAGTTGAGAAAGGCTTGAAATTCCCTAAATAATCCAAAAGATAATTTAGGAAATATTCCCATATCTTTTCCTTGCTTTATCTTCAAGCTACTCCTTTGCTTGGTCTCTAAGTTTTCTTCTTCTGCAAGTCTTCCAGATCTGTGTAGAGCCTTCCAGAACCTTCTAGCAGCTTCTAAACCGTCATGCATGAAATTTGGATTTTTTCCCGAAGTTACTGTTCACGGCCAAAAAACACTGTTCACGGCCGGAAGTTACTGTTCATGCCGGAAGTACTGTTCATCCATTATGCGCATCTGTTTTGACTTCGGCTCTCAATTTGACCTTCCAAACGACCTCGTATGCTCTCGGTGTGAACTAGAGAGTTGTAGAGAATTGAGTCAGCTACGCAACGTCATGTAGCTCGTATTTTCTGATCAAAGGTCCATTCCCAGTGCTCCGTCGAGCGTCCAAATGTCTAATCTGAAATTGTGATGTTTTTGGCTCCAAAAGCCGTCTTTTGAGTGCGATTCCTCTTAGAGCTTCCGAATCACCTGAAACACAAAACAATACTAACAAGTAACTGTTCGTACATTAAAGTGCTGGAATTGGTGGGATTTGATGACTCGATGAGTCGTATAAATACGGCTCATCAATGACTTGTCGAGCATTGACGATGAAGAACTCACGGATAAGTGCTTAGCTGAAACCTACAAGGAGCTCTATGAGAGGTGGCTGATACTAGTCGATAAAAACAAGAAGCTTAATGACACAATATCCTGGTTGCTCCAAAGGTGAAACTCCAGGAAGAAGTCACTTCTCTGAAGGTCTAGATGATCGAAATGAATACGAAACGCTCATCACTACACAAACAGAAGGTAGAACTCCTAGGCACTGTATCATCACTGAAAGTAGAGATGGAGAGGAATAGAGAGATGCATCTAAGAGGCATAGTGGACTTAAGAAAGAAAAATGTGGACTTGTAGCTCAAAGAGGTTCATCTCGTGAACACAGTAGGAGCTATGGAGTTACAAATAAAGATGGAGAGAGACAATCATGGTTCTACTATGGAGGAATTGAGCAAGTTCAAAAGATCTGTGAAAATGCTGAACTCCGGCTCAAAGAATTTGGATCCATACTAAAGTCTAAAAGAGTTAAAGACGGACATAGAGGTCTCGGTTTCACTGGTCAAAGTAGTTCAGGCAAGACAACACTTGTAAAGGTGAAACCAAATCTTGAAGTGAGACCTGGACAGAGGATGAATGAAGCTCCTGAGAAGCACTTCGGTAATCAAAGGAAGATGTCAGTGACTAACCAAGGAAGACTTAATACAGCATGGAGGAGAGACACTCGAATGTGCTGGTATTGCTACCAGTAGGGACACATCAAGCCAAAGTGTCGAATGTTTCTAGCTGAGCGAAGGGCGATGGAACCCAAAGTCCCACCTCAGATGAGAAAGGTATAGAGACCAATAACCAAGGAGGAAGTGTTCATCATTGCATTCAGCACGTCCAACCACATGAAGAAGGATCGTTGGTTGACGGAGCCCACTGCACTGTCGTTAAGGTGCAATGTTCTCTGTACAAATAAATTTATATTTTCCGCTACTCGCGACTACACTACTGGGTAGTAAGTGGTAAGTAGGGGTCGAACCCAAGGGAATTAGAGGGATAATTGTTCTTTAGGGGATCGTATGGTGAGTGATTTTAGGTCGATTGCGGACTTACTGCTAATTACTAAGCTACTGTTTTTGGTTTTTTTGGTTTTTTTTGCGAAAAAGTAAATACAGAAATTAAAATACTTAAAAGTAAAAGAGTTAAGGGAAGAAGACTTACAGTGGGTGATGCGTGATTGCGATTCCTCCGGTAGATGAGCGGTTGATGGTTGTAGTTGATCGAGCAGTTTATAAAAGTAAATACAGGGGGGTTTTTTGTAATTCAAGGAAAAGTATTCGGTTTTAGGTACCTTATATTATAACATGTTTATTAATAACCGTTAGTAACCTTTCTAAGTATTCAAAGATGAATCGAGGCCCTTTCGCAGCACAAGACTTGCAACATCGTTTAAAGCAACACTTGTTCTACTTCAGACTAATTCCTCCTTTCGAAGTATCTTAGCCTTTTGTGCATCCATTTGAATTCTTTGGTCCAGTTTCCAAATGGTTTTTTAAGATAAGCCGAACTCCTCGATAAGTTTTGCTTGTTACAGCTTCCACTTACCGAGTATGATCACGAATTTCCACGGAAGAGCTTTGCTTGTTACAGCTTCCACTCAACCTTGGAAACTCTGACTATATATGGCACATAGAACAAGTTTTGAATACAGAGAAAAGAAACTAAAAGAAATTAAAACATTATATAATACAAGAAAATACCTTCGACCGAATGAGGAGTTTTGCTACGAATATCCATGGAAAAGGACATCATAACTAAATACTCGGGGGTTTTTGAAAACAGTAAGAGGGAAAGGGGTGGAATACTCAAGAACCAACAGGAGTATTCCTAATTTCCTACTGAATACTCAAGAACCAACATGAGTATTCTCTAAAGTATAATACTCAAGAACAAACAGGAGTATTATTTCCAATCAGTATAATACTCAAGAACAAACAGGAGTATTATTTCCAAAACCAAACTTACAAAGTAACAAACATAGAGAGAGAAGTGAATTACAAATTTCTGGATTTTGTGGATTTTTTTTGGATGATGAAATGAGGAGGGGAGGAGCTCCTTTTATAGCCATGGAGGAGGAGAATGGAGGGTGGAGATGGTGGCATGTGGTGTTGCATCTAAGGGAGGAGGAGGAGGAGATGAAGATGTGGTGGAGGAGCCACCACATGGCAAGCTCTCCATGGAGCTTGGAAAGCCGCCGGTTGGAGGTAGCAAAATGGGGAGGTTTTCTCCTCAAGCTCACCTCCTCCCAATAGCCACCGGTCATGGAGGAGAAGGGAGGTCCTTTGGCCACCCATGAGTCATCCAAACACCAAAAACCGCCGGTCACTTGAGGAAATGAGGGAGTTTTGTACAGTTTTCACAAAACTATCAGTCCAATTCTGCTCCGGTCTGACTTTGATTGTTACTCGGTTGGATTTGATTTGAGTAATTCCTACGTCAGGATCATGAGATTTCTTCGTTCGGCGTCTGATCTTGACCTTGGATTGACTCTTATCATCTTTTCAGCGTAAAATCCTCTCCTTAGCGTGTTTTCTCTTTAGTCTCTAAAATGCCCTGTATAAATAAATCGGGACTAACAAGTAGAAGTTAAATAGACCAACAGTCTAATTTGGTGGGTTTTACTGTTTTTTGATTCGTATAATTTTGGTCCATCATTGGTACTTTGAAAATGGATGCTCTACTCACATGACAGGTAATCCTAATCACCTCATACATATCAAACCTATAAACAAGCATCAGTTTGTTACTTTTGGAGATGGAGGAAATGGCCAGGTGATCGGTTGTGGGACATTGAAGGTTCCAGATCTACATGAGTTCGAGGATATTCTACTGGTGGATGATTTGAAGGTGAATCTGATAAGTATTAGTCAGCTGTGTGATGGGGGCATCATGTAAAATTCACTCATGATTCCTGTCGAGTACTGGACAAGCATAAAGACACTGATGGAAGGAATCATGTCATCGAACAACTGTAACCTGCTATGCACTGGTGGAACAGTTGCTGCAACTGACTGTCTGGTAAGCCAAACTGATGAACATACTGGTGGAACACCTTGACTCAGTCCCGTCAGACTAAGGAAGATGAAGGTACATGGGGAGTGCAAGTTTCGGGCAAGGACTCTTTAGACTCTTCATCAGACGGAGAGATGAACACCCCAGCTGTAACACAGAATGCCGCACATGTACTTCAATCATCTCGGAGGATTGCGAATGAAGTCATTGAAGAACCGTTTGAAGGGATGACAACTCGAGGGAAGGAGATCCACTATCGAGAATTGGCGGCATGCTCCTGTTTCTATCCACCATAGAGCCGAAAACATCAAAGAAGCAATCATTGATGAGTACTAGGTGATGGCCATTCAGGAAGAGATGGGAGAGTTCATAAGGAATGATGGTTGGGATCTAGTTCCACAACCCGAAGGAGTAAACATCATCGGAATGAAGTGGATCATTAAGAACAAATCTGAAGAGAAGGGCAACATCACCGTAAACAAAGCCAAACTGGTGGCTCAGGGATACACTCAGATAGAAGGCATCGATTTTGAAGAAACCTTTGCCCCTGTTGTATGACTAAAGGCGATCAGACTGCTCCTTCCTCTAGCACATCTGAAATTTAAACCATTCCAGATGGATGTCAAGAGCACGTTTCTGAATGGCTTTCTGAACGAGGAGGTGTACTTTGTTCAGCCAAAGGGATTTGAAGATCCACATCATCCTACTCATGTGTAGCGACTAAAGAAGGCGTTTTATGAACTCAAACACGCGCCCAGAGCGTGGTACGAGCATCTCACGGTGTTTCTCGTCGACCATAGCTAGGTGCGAGGGGGAGTAGATAAGACTCCATTCGTCAAATATACAAGGTCAACTTTTATCATTGCACAAATTTATGTCGACGATATAGTGTTCTTGTCCAGTACACAGAAGCTGGTGGACTAGTTTGTCGAATAAATACAAAAGGAGTTCAAGATGAGCATGGTGGGAGAGATGAACTACTTTCTTGGACTCCAAGTGAAGTAGAAGGACGATGAAATCTTTATTTTCCAGAGCAAGTATGCCAGGAACCTGATCAAGAAATTTGATCTTGAAAAGGTAAGTCACAAACGGACTTCAACAGCTACTCACATAAAGATCACCAAAGATGATGTCGGCACGAGTGTTGACCAGACACTGTACAGAGGCATGATAGGAAGTTTGCTCTACTTGACCGTAGGGATATTCAAAATTGGACCGGATCAGAATTTTATGATTCGGTCCAGGATCGAACCAGATTTTTACGGGTCCAGTTTGGTCCACGATCCATCCTTGCAAAAAATTCTGGTTAACCGGTCCGACGCGGACCTTAAAATTTTGGTCCGGTCCGTCTGGGTCAATTTGGACCGTAAAATTTGAGGGATAATAACATAAAATTTCGGTCCGGTCCCGTATCATTTTAAAAAAATATTCCGGTCCATGGTCCATAAAATACAAGTATAGTCCCTGGTCCATATTTTGAAAAAACTCCGATCCAGGTCGGACCGAATGTCCATCCCTAATTGACAGCCAGCAGACCGGATATTGCTTATGCATTAGGAGTATGCGCAAGATATCAGGCAAATCCTAAGGAGAGTCATCTGTTGCAAGTCAAGACGATCATCAAGTATGTCAGTGGAACTGCTGATTATGGCATCTAGTACACCAAGGATACGAGTTCATACCTAGTTAGGGTACTGTGACGCTGACTGGGCAAGAAACGCTGAAGATTGAAAGAGTACATCTGGAGGTTGTTTTTAGGCCACTATCTGGTTTCCTGGTTCAGTAAGAAGCAGAATAGCATCTCATTATCTATAGCTGAAGCAGAGTATATTGCCGCCGGAAGTTGCTGCACACATATGCTATGGATGAAGCAGATGTTGTCTGAATACGGAGTGGAACAGAAGAAGATGACGTAGTACTGTGACAATATGAGCGCCATCAACATATCTAAGAATCCAGTACAACACTCCAGGATAAAACACATTGACATTGGACACCATTTCATCAGAGAGCTAGTGGAGAAGAAGGTCATCACATTGAAGCATGTAACTACAAACAAGCAGCTAGCTGACATATTCACCAAGCCGCTTAATGCTACTCAGTTCAAGATACTTAGATCCTCTCCAGGACTATGTATTGTCAACAACTAACTGTTCCAGACAGAGGTCAGCCAGACGCAAAAAAACCAGCAAATCAGTTGGGCTGACATATCGAAGAAGAAAGCTGGAAAAAATGGTACGTGGTCGGAATTAAATAAATTCAAAATATTTTAAGTATTATGCGCCGTGGAAAGGAAGGTGGTGATTGGACCAAAGGTTCCGAGTGACGTAAGCAAATCAGGTTTTTGGAAAGTTCAGGAAAGTGATATTTGATAATCAAATATTCGTCAGTTGCCCATTGATGGACCACAATTATACGAATCAAAAACACAGTAAAACCCCCCAAGTTAGACTGTTTGTCTATCTAACATCCACTTGTTAGTCCCGATATATTTCCACAGGGCATTTTAGAGACTGAAGTGAAAACACGCTAAGGAGAGGATTTTATGCTGAAAAGATAACAAGAGTCAATCCAAGGTCAAGATCATATGCCGACTGAAGAAATATCAAGGATCCTGACGTGAAATTGACCATAACAAATTAATCAGAAGAATCAGGAGAGGAATCAAGACAGCCCGGGGAAGGAACACACTGACAGTTTTGTGAAAAGACTGCACAAAACTGTACAAAACTCACATATGGCAAGATGACTTGGTGACTTGATGAAGAGGTGGCCAAGGGAGGAACACCTCCCCATTCCACCACCCACAACCGGCGGCTCCTCCACCCTCCTCCTCCATGTGACCGGTTGACTTGCCTTGGAGGTGGCAAAGCCACCCTCTCCTCCTCCTCCTCCACCGGCTACCGGCGGCTGCCCTCCTCCACTCCTCCTCCGCCAAGTGGTGGCTCCTCCACCACATCTTCTCCTCCTCCTCTCCTCCCTTGGATCAAACCAATCTCCACCACCCATCTCCACCCATTTTTCCTATAAAAGGAGGTGCTCCTCCTCCTCATTTCATAAGCCAAAATTGTAAAATCACTTCTCTCTCTACATTTTGTTACTTGTAAGTTTGGTTCGGTTTTGAAATAATACTCCTGTTTGTTCTTGAGTATTATACTTGAAATTATAATACTCTTGTCGGTTCTCGAGTATTATAATACTGTAGAGAATACTCCTGTTGGTTCTTGAGTATTCAGTAGGAATTAGGAATACTCCTGTTGGTTCTTGAGTATTCCACCCCTTTCCCTCTTACTGTTTTCAAAAACCCCCGAGTATTTAGCTATGGTATCCATCTCTATGGATATTCGTAGCTAAACTCTTTATTCGGTGGAAGGTATTTTCTTGTATTATATAATGTTGTAATATCTTTTAGTTTCATTTCTTTGTATTCAAAACTTGTTCTATGTGCCATTTATAGTCAGAATTTCTAAGGTTGAGTGGATGCTACGAAAGGGCAAAACTCTTCCGTGGGGTTCGTGAACATACTCAGGTAAGTGGATGCTACGAAAGGGCAAAGCTTATCTGAGAAGTTCGACTCATCTAAAACACCACTTGGTCAATCGTAACTGTGAGATCAGGTGGATGCACAAAAGGCTAAGATACTTCGAAAGGAGGAATTAGTCTGAAATAGAACAAGGGTTGCTTTAAACGATGTTGCAAGTCTTGCGCTACGAAAGGGCCTCGATTCATCTTTGAATACTTAGAAAAGTTACTAACAGTTTATTATATACATGTTATAATACAAGAGTACCTGAAACCGAATGCTTCTCTTTACTGTTAAACCGCAATCACCAACTGCTGATCTACCGGAGGAATTACAATCACGCATCACCCACTGTAAGTCTTCTTTGTATTTACAGCATTTAATTTCTGTATTTACTTTTCCGCAATCAAAACCAAAAACCCCCCAAAAAATCACGTAGTTAATCAGAGCGCTAAAACCTCAATCAACCATAAAACACGCTCCCCCCAGTTCAATCACCCTAAAAGAATAGCCTATTCCCCTAATTCCCTTGGGTTCGACCCCTACTTACCACTTACTACCCAGTAGTGTAGTCACAAGTAGCGGATATTATAAATTTATTTGTACAGAGAACACTGCACCTTAACGACAATGCGGTGGCTCTCCGTCATATTGGCGCCGTTGTCGGGGAATTAGCAAATGGATAGTTGTTCTTTTTTCCATTATACATAATTCGCCATGTCTTCATACTACGACATAGAACCTTGGAAAAATGGGGGTAGCAACCTTATGTTTGAAATGATTAGACATCTCCCCCAATTCGGAGGTGCTCTTGGAGAAGATCCCGTAAGGCATACACAAACGTTCCACTCCATATGCAACCACATGAGGCCTAAAAATGAATCGCTAGAGGAATTTAAACTCACATGTTTTAAATTTTCTTTAACTGACTCGGCATTAAAATGGTATTACTCATGTGCTGAGTATGAAAGTGATTATGGGGGTCTACAAGCCAAATTCCTTGAGAAGTTTTGCCCTCCATCTCTCCGACTTGAAACCCGCGAGAAGATTCTCAATCTTGAGCAATTCCGGGACAAAACGTTGGACGAGTACTTGGCGTACTTTGACTCCATTGTGGCGAGCTGCCCGCACCATGGATTCTCCAGAATCAATCTTATCCAAAGGTTTCTCGGTGGAATGATGCCACTTGAGCGGAAAAGACTTAACGATGCAGCGGGAGGCTCGATCATGAAGTTAACCATGTCTCAAACCTGGCGACTCATAGACAATTTGGCAGAGAGCACAAAACAAGGGCCAATGCACCAAACTGAAGATAAGGCACCAACGATGGAAGTGGACTCAGTGCAAAACGAGCCCGACACCACACCCATTACGAGCTTGCCCGCAACAAAGCCGAGAGAAGACATCAGTACAAGGGCAGTAATGGACGTGGAGGCGGCTCTAAAGGAGCCAATATTGGAGCCCATAGAACCAACTGAGGATGAGGACTCGCAAATAACCGAAGAGGAACCAGCCAAATCAGACCGAGTCCTCATTACCAAACCAGCCGAGCTACTTGAACCGGTCCTTATCACCAATCCATCCGAGGAAAGCACGGCAGGCCCGGTCCTGGCGCTCGAAGCACCCGAAACATGCCCAATCCTCACTATCAAAGCACCTAAGGCAGGCTTGGTCCTCATTATCAAACTATCCAAGAAAGACCTGGCCCTTATGGTGGAAGTTCCCCAACTTTTCCCTTCGGTTTGTATGCGGATCACAGCCCCTGAAAATGAAGTAATTAACGCTGAGGTGCAAGGCGAGTTGGAGGTAAATCAAGGGCAAGACACGCCATCATCGGAGCTCTCACTGACCACAACTCAACAAAGCAGCCCTGAAAACTCGCTCGTTCTAGGACGACCATTCGTCGCTGCCACAAAGAAGAGGCTTAACATGGGGACATGCGTGTGGTCGCCAATGTTTGATGGCACAATGCTGAACTTCCAAAATTGCAAAAATGCCAACCGGCCATACATGAAGAAGCGGCAAAGACATGGGCCAAGAGAATGGAAACCCGGAAGGAAAAGCAAGAGAGCACGGCTCGACGGACCAGCAGCTATGGTCAAGGGAACCTCACCTTCTCGGAGTTATGAAAAGAAGAACCTACCGAAACCATGGAGTTCTAACCAAAGCAAGAAATCAGGAAAAGTCAAAACAGGAATCAACACTGGAACGGTGGCGAAGTTTGACTTGAGCCACCCATGGGACCCAAACCAATGAACCACAAACGAGGTATCGTCGAGCCAACGACGTAAAACAAGTGCACTGGTCGGGAGGTAACCCGACAGTATCTTACTTTCCGCACTTACTTTCAGTATTTAGTTTTAAGCTTGCATGACTTTTGAACTAAGGCACGCCTTCGTTCAAAAGTGGGGGGTGAAAACCGCCTGTGTACATAAATAACATGCTTGCTGTTTTTCTTTTTTAATAATAGTATCTTTTTGAACATATGAACTTAAGAATGTGAAAAAGATAAATCAGAATTCATGCATTTACCTTGTGAAAATTCAAACTTTTTAAAAACTTAGAATGTAACTTTCCATTTGTCCTTTGTGCTGAGATAACTAGGGATGTGGAGTTGACATAAACTGCCCTAGAAGGACTTGGGAAGCAATCAAAGGATCAGATCAAACTATATGGTTTTCGAAGTCAGTGGAGGCTGCACTTCGGGATTCAGTGAATAATTGAGTCAAAACTCCGCCAGGAAGCATCTATGCAAAGGCGAGGACGGGAATCAGACCGTCCTCTCTCTAGTCAAAATAGCCGAGAAAATAAATGAGCGACCCTCATCTTGACCCGCGCAAAACGACGAAGACGAGAGGAGAGGGGAGGTATTTCCATAGGCTTGCGGGCGATGATTGGACCTCCCAAAAGAAAGGCTTGAGAAAATGGACTAGCAGCCACAAAAAAGCAAAAAGCTCGAAGAAGCAAATCAAGAGGCCAAAGGCCCAAAATTGTGAAGTTTTAACCGAGCAAAAGTGAAGCACTCAAAGCGACAAATCAAAGGCCAAAGGCCAATTCACTACAAAAAGCAGTCCCTCGCCAAAAGAAATCAAAGTACTCAAACCATTGAAACCCGAACCGAATCACGTGCATGAGAAAGCTACCAGAAGACCATATAGTACGAAACGATGCCGAGGCTGCAACCCAGGAACCTGAAAAGGGCTATCTCCCGAAACATCCAATATAATTTGCATCTCAGCACGGAGGTACAAGTATTAAGTTTCTTCTATTTATTTACGCAGTTTAATTTGGTAATAAGTAAGCAATGCATGAATTAGGATAGATCGAGTACCACAGTCTAATTTTCATATGCCAAATCCGAACCTAGAACTTACACCCTTTAATAGCATTGTTCGGGACGAACAACTAAAAGTGGGGGGTGATTTGATGGACCACAATTATACGAATCAAAAACACAGTAAAACCCCCCAAGTTAGACTGTTTGTCTATCTAACATCCACTTGTTAGTCCCGATATATTTCCACAGGGCATTTTAGAGACTGAAGTGAAAACACGCTAAGGAGAGGATTTTATGCTGAAAATATAACAAGAGTCAATCCAAGGTCAAGATCATATGCCGACTGAAGAAATATCAAGGATCCTGACGTGAAATTGACCATAACAAATTAATCAGAAGAATCAGGAGAGGAATCAAGACAGCCCGGGGAAGGAACACACTGACAGTTTTGTGAAAAGACTGCACAAAACTGTACAAAACTCACATATGGCAAGATGACTTGGTGACTTGATGAAGAGGTGGCCAAGGGAGGAAAACCTCCCCATTCCACCACCCATAACCGGCGGCTCCTCCACCCTCCTCCTCCATGTGACCGGTTGACTTGCCTTGGAGGTGGCAAAGCCACCCTCTCCTCCTCCTCCTCCACCGGCTACCGGCGGCTGCCCTCCTCCACTCCTCCTCCGCCAAGTGGTGGCTCCTCCACCACATCTTCTCCTCCTCCTCTCCTCCCTTGGATCAAACCAATCTCCACCACCCATCTCCACCCATTTTTCCTATAAAAGGAGGTGCTCCTCCTCCTCATTTCATAAGCCAAAATTGTAAAATCACTTCTCTCTCTACATTTTGTTACTTGTAAGTTTGGTTCGGTTTTGAAATAATACTCCTGTTTGTTCTTGAGTATTATACTGGAAATTATAATACTCTTGTCGGTTCTCGAGTATTATAATACTGTAGAGAATACTCCTGTTGGTTCTTGAGTATTCAGTAGGAATTAGGAATACTCCTGTTGGTTCTTGAGTATTCCACCCCTTTCCCTCTTACTATTTTCAAAAACCCCCGAGTATTTAGCTATGGTATCCATCTCTATGGATATTCGTAGCTAAACTCTTTATTCGGTGGAAGGTATTTTCTTGTATTATATAATGTTGTAATATCTTTTAGTTTCATTTCTTTGTATTCAAAACTTGTTCTATGTGCCATTTATAGTCAGAATTTCCAAGGTTGAGTGGATGCTACGAAAGGGCAAAACTCTTCCGTGGGGTTCGTGAACATACTCAGGTAAGTGGATGCTACGAAAGGGCAAAGCTTATCTGAGAAGTTCGACTCATCTAAAACACCACTTGGTCAATCGTAACTGTGAGATCAGGTGGATGCACAAAAGGCTAAGATACTTCGATAGGAGGAATTAGTCTGAAATAGAACAAGGGTTGCTTTAAACGATGTTGCAAGTCTTGCGCTACGAAAGGGCCTCGATTCATCTTTGAATACTTAGAAAAGTTACTAACAGTTTATTATATACATGTTATAATACAAGAGTACCTGAAACCGAATGCTTCTCTTTACTGTTAAATCGCAATCACCAACTGCTGATCTACCGGAGGAATTACAATCACGCATCACCCACTGTAAGTCTTCTTTGTATTTACAGCATTTAATTTCTGTATTTACTTTTCCGCAATCAAAACCAAAAACCCCCCAAAAAATCACGTAGTTAATCAGAGCGCTAAAATCTCAATCAACCATAAAACACGCTCCCCCCAGTTCAATCACCCTAAAAGAATAGCCTATTCCCCTAATTCCCTTGGGTTCGACCCCTACTTACCACTTACTACCCAATAGTGTAGTCACAAGTAGCGGATATTATAAATTTATTTGTACAGAGAACACTGCACCTTAACGACAGTGCGGTGGCTCTCCGTCACCCATCCTCGCCAAAAATTTCCGAAACCCTAGCTTCTAAATTCTTCCTAGAGACTATCAATAAGCAACAATGGTAAACACACACAAGAATACCAAGAACGCAATCAAAGTGTCACCTGAGCCAAAAGGAGAAAAGAAGAAATCATCAGACGGCCTTGCTCCAGGAGTTCCGATGGTGAATCCACAAATTGCAGAAGCGACAAAACCCAAGATGGAGAAGGAGAAGAAGACTTCTCAAAAGATTGCACCAGTGAGTAAGATATAGAAGGAAGTAGCCAAATTGGAGATGTGTGGCACTTCGAACACAGCAAACCCTAAGATCGGAGTGGAGAACTTCAAGGGAGATGGTACTAATTCAGCGAAATCAAAGAAAAGGACTTCAAAGAGTTCGCAGCAAAACGCTAGTTTAAGAACTTCAGGATCAGCGGGGAGAATTCGAGGGAGGATCAACCAACGGCTGAACAGTTGATTTTGTGGCAAAAAAGGGGGAGGAATTTTGAGGCCGAGTTGTTCCCCCTCAATCTTACCGAGTATGGTCTCTGAAGTCTAGGTAGTTAAAACTAGATGATTTCCTTTTTCCAAAAATGCCAAGGGGGAGATTGTTGTTCCTACGTATGGCATGACTTTTGGCAAAACGTCTTCAGAGTGTTCAAGTAGAAGTCGAGGAGCTGTTCAACCAAATATTGGAACACAGATGCTACGAAGAACTGAAGAAGGACAGTTTCCTAATTTTGGAATTTCCAAACATCGAAGATATCAAGATTTGGAGTCGGCTAACAAGAAGATCGGGATAAGATATTCAGAAGAATGTCATGAAAAAAATAGTTGAAGATCTTAAAGATGCCGTGATCAGCAAGAAGAAGATATTGGAGGATTATCTAGATATCGGATATGATATCTGAAGAATATTTAGAAATATTTCCTAAATATTTGATGAAGAATCCGAAACGATTTGGGAAGCTGCCGAGGAGTATGCAGCTAGGGTTTCCTAATCAGATCATCGCTTTTAGAGAAGAAAAACACATGAGTGATTTTTAAGCCGAGGAGGAGCGACGGCCGGCCAAATTTTCACATCAAAAAACCAATGGTGCTGTGACAGTCTGTTCAGTGTGCTGATCGGACTTGTCCGTGGAACAAACCGCTACACACACCACTGATATCCACTTTCAGAAGAAGGCAACGAAACTTCGGGAGAAGTTTCAGCAAGGTTTGGGAGGGAGTCTTGAACTCAGGGGATCGAGGGGGAGCCGAGATCGCAAATCGTGGAGAAAATTGTTAGAGGCTAGGTGATTACATTCGGGAGATTCTAAGTGTAAGACCATCGATCGCTGATGGACCACAATTATACGAATCAAAAACACAGTAAAACCCCCCAAGTTAGACTGTTTGTCTATCTAACATCCACTTGTTAGTCCCGATATATTTCCACAGGGCATTTTAGAGACTGAAGTGAAAACACGCTAAGGAGAGGATTTTATGCTGAAAAGATAACAAGAGTCAATCCAAGGTCAAGATCATATTCCGACTGAAGAAATATCAAGGATCCTGACGTGAAATTGACCATAACAAATTAATCAGAAGAATCAGGAGAGGAATCAAGACAGCCCGGGGAAGGAACACACTGACAGTTTTGTGAAAAGACTGCACAAAACTGTACAAAACTCACATATGGCAAGATGACTTGGTGACTTGATGAAGAGGTGGCCAAGGGAGGAGCTCCTCCACCCAAGGCAACCGGCAACCGGCGGCTGCCACCACCCTCCTCCTCCTTGACCGGCGGCTTTTGGCCCCTCCATGTGGTGGCTCCTCCTCCCTTGATTTGCCCATCCAATCTCCATGCAACAAGTGCCCTCATCTTAGCCCTCCATTTCTCCTCCCCATGGCTATAAATACACCCCTCCTCCTCCTCATTTGAAAAAGCCAAAATTGTAAAATCACTTCTCTCTCTACATTTTGTTACTTGTAAGTTTGGTTCGGTTTTGAAATAATACTCCTGTTTGTTCTTGAGTATTATACTGGAAATTATAATACTCTTGTCGGTTCTCGAGTATTATAATACTGTAGAGAATACTCCTGTTGGTTCTTGAGTATTCAGTAGGAATTAGGAATACTCCTGTTGGTTCTTGAGTATTCCACCCCTTTCCCTCTTAATGTTTTCAAAAACCCCCGAGTATTTAGCTATGGTATCCATCTCTATGGATATTCGTAGCTAAACTCTTTATTCGGTGGAAGGTATTTTCTTGTATTATATAATGTTGTAATATCTTTTAGTTTCATTTCTTTGTATTCAAAACTTGTTCTATGTGCCATTTATAGTCAGAATTTCCAAGGTTGAGTGGATGCTACGAAAGGGCAAAACTCTTCCGTGGGGTTCGTGAACATACTCAGGTAAGTGGATGCTACGAAAGGGCAAAGCTTATCTGAGAAGTTCGACTCATCTAAAACACCACTTGGTCAATCGTAACTGTGAGATCAGGTGGATGCACAAAAGGCTAAGATACTTCGAAAGGAGGAATTAGTCTGAAATAGAACAAGGGTTGCTTTAAACGATGTTGCAAGTCTTGCGCTACAAAAGGGCCTCGATTCATCTTTGAATACTTAGAAAAGTTACTAACAGTTTATTATATACATGTTATAATACAAGAGTACCTGAAACCGAATGCTTCTCTTTACTGTTAAACCGCAATCACCAACTGCTGATCTACCGGAGGAATTACAATCACGCATCACCCACTGTAAGTCTTCTTTGTATTTACAGCATTTAATTTCTGTATTTACTTTTCCGCAATCAAAACCAAAAACCCCCAAAAAATCACGTAGTTAATCAGAGCGCTAAAACCTCAATCAACCATAAAACACGCTCCCCCCAGTTCAATCACCCTAAAAGAATAGCCTATTCCCCTAATTCCCTTGGGTTCGACCCCTACTTACCACTTACTACCCAGTAGTGTAGTCACAAGTAGCGGATTTTATAAATTTATTTGTACAGAGAACACTGCACCTTAACGACAGTGCGGTGGCTCTCCGTCAAATTGGCGCCGTTGCCGGGGAATTAGCCGTCGAATAAGCTATTCTTTCGTTCCCTCCCATGACTTCATGACGCAACCACCTTCATATGCATGGACAACACGGCACCTTCCACTGTTCGGGGGAACGGATGCAGAAGATCCAGTACTACACTGTCGGAGCTTTCACTACGTTTGCTGCCACATTAAACCTGAGACTGAAACGTTAGAAGAATTTAAGCTTAAATGCTTTAAATTCTCTCTAACGGATTTCGCAACAATCTGGTATTACACATCACCCGCTAGTAGTGCGGTACGTTTCGTGGACCTCTGTGCACCATTCCTGAAAGAATTCTCCCCACCATCTTTACGCCAAGAAACCCGCGAGAAGATCCTGAACCTTCAACAATCCCGGGATGAGACTTTGGACGAATACTACATGAACTACGATGCCATCGTCTCAAGCTGCCCGCACCATGGGTTTACGAAGAAAATTCTTCTCCAAAAATTTCTTCGTGGGATGAGGGCCGAAGAGCTGGGAAGAGTTAACGAAGCTATGAGAAGGTCTGCCATAAACTTCACCATTGCAGACATGTGGTACCTTATAATCGGCCTGGCCGCTGCCACAAGACGAGCACCCCAAATTGACGAGGAAATGCAGACAGAAGAAGCTGACCCAGAGGCTGATGAAGGAGAAACCACCGAACCGTCAGAAGTAACCCCTGAACCATCTGAAGAATCAGATATGGAAAGCACCGAAAGCAACACGGTTGGAATCCAGAACACCACTGGCGAATTTCCCAGGCCATTCCCGACTATCATCACCCAGGCAGCTGAAACTACCTACGATCAGTTCATCACGAACCATCAGAACGAGGCAGAACCTAGCCTCATGAGGCCTTCCCGACTTTTCCCCTTAATCAATGAGCAAGTCGCAGCAAACTGTGCGATCAATGAAGAAGCTCCAAGGAGGATGGGAAAAGGACCTATGCAGAGTAACCCCCCGATGGAACATTGCTATGCCGCTACTGGACTGAGCAGTCCCAGATACAAAAACTTCAAAAGGCTAGCAGTGAAAGGTCCATCACCCCTTCCGGGGTATTGGAAGGAAAAAATCCCGAAACAAAGGAGTCCTGACCCGAACACAACATCCGGCAGGAAGTCAGGAAGAAACAACACAGGAACGGTGGCAAAGTTCGACCTCAGCCACCCATGGGACCCAAACCAGTAATCCACAACGAGGTATCGTCGAGCCAACGACGTAAAACAAGTGCACTGGTCGGGAATAAACCCGACACTATCTTACTTTCCGCACTTACTTTCAGTACTTAGTTTTAAGCTTGCATGACTTTTGAACTAAGGCACGCCTTCGTTCAAAAGTGGGGGGTGAAAACTGCCTGTGTACATAAATAACATGCTTGCTGTTTTTCTTTTTTAATAATAGTATCTTTTTGAACATATGAACTTAAGAATGTGAAAAAGATAAATCAGAATTCATGCATTTACCTTGTGAAAATTCAAACTGTTTAAAAACTTAGAATGTAACTTTCTATTTGTCCTTTGTGCTGAGATAACTAGGGATGTGGAGTTGACATAAACTGCCCTAGAAGGACTTGGGAAGCAATCAAAGGATCAGATCAAACTATATGGTTTTCGAAGTCAGTGGAGGCTGCACTTCGGGATTCAGTGAATAATTGAGTCAAAACTCCGCCAGGAAGCATCTATGCAAAGGCGAGGACGGGAATCAGACCGTCCTCTCTCTAGTCAAAATAGCCGAGAAAATAAATGAGCGACCCTCATCTTGACCCGCGCAAAACGACGAAGACGAGAGGAGAGGGGAGGTATTTCCATAGGCTTGCGGGCGATGATTGGACCTCCCAAAAGAAAGGCTTGAGAAAATGGACTAGCAGCCACAAAAAAGCGAAAAGCTCGAAGAAGCAAATCAAGAGGCCAAAGGCCCAAAATTGTGAAGGTTTTAACCGAGCAAAAGTGAAGCACTCAAAGCGACAAATCAAAGGCCAAAGGCCAATTCACTACAAAAAGCAGTCCCTCGCCAAAAGAAATCAAAGTACTCAAACCATTGAAACCCGAACCGAATCACGTGCATGAGAAAGCTACCAGAAGACCATATAGTACGAAACGATCCCGAGGCTGCAACCCAGGAACCTGAAAAGGGCTATCTCCCAAAACATCCAATATAATTTGCATCTCAGCACGGAGGTACAAGTATTAAGTTTCTTCTATTTATTTACGCAGTTTAATTTGGTAATAAGTAAGCAATGCATGAATTAGGATAGATCGAGTACCACAGTCTAATTTTCATATGCCAAATCCGAACCTAGAACTTACGCCCTTTAATAGCATTGTTCGGGACGAACAACTAAAAGTGGGGGGTGATTTGATGGACCACAATTATACGAATCAAAAACACAGTAAAACCCCCCAAGTTAGACTGTTTGTCTATCTAACATCCACTTGTTAGTCCCGATATATTTCCACAGGGCATTTTAGAGACTGAAGTGAAAACACGCTAAGGAGAGGATTTTATGCTGAAAAGATAACAAGAGTCAATCCAAGGTCAAGATCATATTCCGACTGAAGAAATATCAAGGATCCTGAAGTGAAATTGACCATAACAAATTAATCAGAAGAATCAGGAGAGGATTCAAGACAGCCCGGGGAAGGAACACACTGACAGTTTTGTGAAAAGACTGCACAAAACTGTACAAAACTCACATATGGCAAGATGACTTGGTGACTTGATGAAGAGGTGGCCAAGGGAGGAGCTCCTCCACCCAAGGCAACCGGCAACCGGCGGCTGCCACCACCCTCCTCCTCCTTGACCGGCAGCTTTTGGCCCCTCCATGTGGTGGCTCCTCCTCCCTTGATTTGCCCATCCAATCTCCATGCAACAAGTGCCCTCATCGTAGCCCTCCATTTCTCCTCCCCATGGCTATAAATACACCCCTCCTCCTCCTCATTTGAAAAAGCCAAAATTGTAAAATCACTTCTCTCTCTACATTTTGTTACTTGTAAGTTTGGTTCGGTTTTGAAATAATACTCCTGTTTGTTCTTGAGTATTATACTGGAAATTATAATACTCTTGTCGGTTCTCGAGTATTATAATACTGTAGAGAATACTCCTGTTGGTTCTTGAGTATTCAGTAGGAATTAGGAATACTCCTGTTGGTTCTTGAGTATTCCACCCCTTTCCCTCTTACTCTTTTCAAAAACCCCCGAGTATTTAGCTATGGTATCCATCTCTATGGATATTCGTAGCTAAACTCTTTATTCGGTGGAAGGTATTTTCTTGTATTATATAATGTTGTAATATCTTTTAGTTTCATTTCTTTGTATTCAAAACTTGTTCTATGTGCCATTTATAGTCAGAATTTCCAAGGTTGAGTGGATGCTACGAAAGGGCAAAACTCTTCCGTGGGGTTCGTGAACATACTCAGGTAAGTGGATGCTACGAAAGGGCAAAGCTTATCTGAGAAGTTCGACTCATCTAAAACACCACTTGGTCAATCGTAACTGTGAGATCAGGTGGATGCACAAAAGGCTAAGATACTTCGAAAGGAGGAATTAGTCTGAAATAGAACAAGGGTTGCTTTAAACGATGTTGCAAGTCTTGCGCTACGAAAGGGCCTCGATTCATCTTTGAATACTTAGAAAAGTTACTAACAGTTTATTATATACATGTTATAATACAAGAGTACCTGAAACCGAATGCTTCTCTTTACTGTTAAACCGCAATCACCAACTGCTGATCTACCGGAGGAATTACAATCACGCATCACCCACTGTAAGTCTTCTTTGTATTTACAGCATTTAATTTCTGTATTTACTTTTCCGCAATCAAAACCAAAAACCCCCAAAAAATCACGTAGTTAATCAGAGCGCTAAAACCTCAATCAACCATAAAACACGCTCCCCCCAGTTCAATCACCCTAAAAGAATAGCCTATTCCCCTAATTCCCTTGGGTTCGACCCCTACTTACCACTTACTACCCAGTAGTGTAGTCACAAGTAGTGGATATTATAAATTTATTTGTACAGAGAACACTGCACCTTAACGACAGTGCGGTGGCTCTCCGTCAATCGCTCTAAACTTTTTAATAAGATTTTCTAATCTTTAGGGTGTGGGAAGCCCCCGAGAGTAGACTGGTTGCCGAACTGGGAAATATATCGTGTGTGCTTGTGCCGTTTTATTTCAGACATCATCTGCTAAAGGCGTTCTAGGTTCTGTTAGAACACATTTTAGATCTAGTCTTGAACAGACAACTATTTCAGATTGAAATGAACCAATTCAATAACTTCACATAACCATGAACTTAAACACATGTCAATCATTTCTTACCAATCATCAGGGTCCTCACGAGGGATGCAGACCCTGTTAGGGGACGTCATACCTAGTTCCAAGCGTAATTTCTCATAAGGTTCCTTAGTGAGTATATCAGTGAGTCGTTCCTCTATCCAATAGGATATCCTACATTCACCAATCCTTCCTAGACGTAGTCACGAAAAAATAATGTTTTATCATGATATATTGTGTTTAAAAGTGCTGCATATGATTGTTGTTCCTACGTATGGCATGGCTTTTGGCAAGATGTCTTTAAAGTGTTCACGCAGAAGTCAAGGGGTTGTTCAACTGAAGTTTGGAACACGGATGCTGCTCAGAATTGAAGAATGGAACTTTCCTAATATCGAAATTTCCAAATATCGAAGACATAATTTGGAGTCGGCTAACAAAAAGATCGAGATTAGATATTCAGGAAAATATCATCAAAAAATAGTTGATTATCTTTAAGATGCCATGATCATCAAGAAGAATATATTGGAGGATTATTTAGATATCGGATATGATATCTAGAGAATATTGAGGAATATTTCCTAAATATTTAATGAAGAATCCGTACTGATTTGGGAAGCTGCCGAGGAGCATAAATATGTAGCTAGGAATTCCCAATCCATCATCACTTTTGCAGAAGTTAAACACACGAGTGATCTTTAAGCCGAGGAGGAGGAGGAGCGACGGCCGGTTGGTTTTTCACATCGAAAAACCAACATCATTGTGATAGTCTGTTCAGTGTATGTGAGACTGATAATCTAGTGACACACGCATTCGGGAGAAGTTTTCAGCAAGGTTCGGGAGGGAGCCTCGAACTCAGGGGGTCGAGGGGTAGCCGAGATCACAAATTGTGGAAAAAGTGTTAGAGGCTAGGCGATTACATTCGAGAGATGGTAAATGTAAGTCCAATCATAGCTCTAAGCTTTTAATAAGATTTACTACCCTTTAGGGCGTGGGAAGCCCCCTAGAATAGGCTAGTTGCCAAACATGGAAATATATCGTGTGTACTTGCGTTGTTTACTTTCGGATATTGTCTGCTAAGGTGTTCTAGTCTCTGTTAGAACACGTCCTGGATCTTGTCTTGAACAGACAACAAAATTTCAATTGGTATCAGAGCAGACACTCAACGCACAGAGTGTGTTCCGGTGACTATTCAAGATGAGTAAGAAGGAAGGGCAAAACACTAACAGACCACCACTGGTTGAAGGGCCGACCTAAGGCTACTAGAAGTCTAAGATGAAAGCCTTTCTGAAATCCCTTGATGAGAAGGCTTGGAGAACTGTGTTAGTTAGATGGACACAGTCTATGATGGCCAATCCTGAAGGAGTAATGGTGCCTAAGCCTGAAGCACTATGGACCAACGCATATGAAACGGCAGATGTATTGAACTCAAAGGCTATGAATGGAATATTCTTCAGAGTGGATGATAATGTGTTCAAACTGATTGCTAACTGTGATGTTGCTAAGGAGGCAAGGGATATCCTCAGGACTGCCCATGAGGAGACAGACAAGGTGAGAAACTCGCGGATGCAGATGGTCACCATAAAGTTTGAGGATCTGGAGATGAAGGAGGAGGAAACGATTGCTGAGTTCAATGCAAGAGTCCTAGACCTCTCGAATGAGGTTACCGCACTAGGAAAACCCATCGAGGAAGAAAGGATAGCTAGCAAGGTCCTGAGATCCCTACCCCAATAATTTGCTGTAAAAGTGACTGCGATTGAAGAAATGCACGACATCACTATGATGAAGCTGGAGGATCTCATGGGGTCACTAAGAACATACGAGTTGTATCTTCCTCAAGATGTTCGACCAAGAGGTAGCAACGGAATTGCTCGAAAAGCTGACGTTTCTGAAGAAAAATATGAGTCTAGCTGCTCAACTGAACAACTGGAAATGATAACCCAGAACTTCGGCAAAATGGTGAGGCAGATCAGTAGACGAGGATCGGACCAAGGTTAGTCATCTGCGACCAAGTTTCAGAATTGGAAGAAAGGAAAAAGCAAATCTGATGAAAACAAGCAAAAGTACTCTGATGACAAAGGCCAGGGAATACAATGTCGAGAATGCAAAGGTTATGGTCACATCCAAGCTGAATATGCCAACACTCACAAGAAGAAGAAAGCCCTTGCTGCCAACATGAGTGACTTCAAATCTTACGACGAGGAAGAGGAGGATGAAACAACCAACTTTGTTGCATTCGTCAGTATTATTGAAGACAGTAGTGAGACAAGTGAAAGTCAATATTCCAACGCACTGTCTGAACTGCATGTTGACGGCTTATCAAGCAGTGACGATGAAGAACTCACTAATGAGACATTGGCTGAAACATACAAAGAACTCTATGAGAAGTGGCTGATGGTGATCAATCTGAACAAAAAGCTTAATGAAACAGTTACTAGTTTGACGGAGGAGAAAGATAAAATGTGGTAGGAAGTTGAAGTCCTGGTTACTCAGAAGGTCGAACAATAGGTAGAAGTGGCTGCTCTGAAGCTGCAGATGATTAAAATGAATCAGGAACGCTCATCTCTACTTGCATAGAAGGTAGAAATCCTAGGTGTTGTATCATCACTGAAAGTATAGATGGAGAAGGACAAAGAGATACATCCAAGAGGCATGGTGGAGCTGAGAAGGAAAAATATGGACCTGAGTCGCAAAGCGGTTCATCTCCTAAACAAAGTGGAAGCTTTGGAACTACAGATGGAACCGGAGAGAGACAACCATGCTACTACCATGGGGAATTAAGTCAGCTCAAAAGATCTGTGAAGATACTGAACTCTTGTTCAAAGAATCTAGACACCATACTAAAGTCACAAAGAATTGAAGATGGGCATAGATGTCTCGGATTCACCGGTGGAAGCAGTTTAGCCAAGACAACTTTTGTTAAGGCTGAACCAAAGCCTACACAGAGATCTGGACAGAGGATGAGTCAAGCCCTGACAAGCATCCTGGCAATCAAAGGAGGAAACTGCATACGGCTAACCGAGGGTGACCCAATACAGAATAGAAGAGAGACACTCAAACATGCTGGTACTGCTACCAAATAGGGCATATCAAACCAACGTGTCGACTATATCTAGCTGAGCGCAAGGCAATGGAACCCAGAGTAACTCCTCGGATGAGACAAGTCTGGAGACCAAAAATGTGGGAGGAAGTATGCTTTGTTGCATTTAGTTTATCCAGACACATGAAGAAGGGTCACTGGTACTTCGATAGTGGATGCTATGCTCCCATGACAGGTAATCCTAATCACCTCTGATGTTCCCTTAAGTGGCATGTGATGGACCATAATTATATGAATCATAAACATAGTTAAACCCACCAAATTAGACTGTTTGTCTATTTAACTTTTGCTTGTTAGTTCCGATATTTATCTACAGGGTATTTTGGAGTCTAGAGAGAATACAGGCTAAGGAGGAATTTTTAAGCGGAAAATATATTACGAGTCATTCCAAGGTCATGACCAGATGCCGACTGAAGAAATCTCAAGATCCTGACATGGAATCACTCAAAACAAGTCCAACCGAAGAGCAACCAAAGTCAGTCCGGAGCTGAAATGGACCGATAGTTTTGTGAAAACCTCACAAAACTCACAAAACCTCCTCCACCCTCCATATGACCGATGGCTTTTGTGAGATTGATGACTCATGGGGGGCGGCTTTCCCCCTTGCCACCTCCCCAACCGGCGGCTTTTCTCCCCTCCCATGGATGCTTGCCATGTGTTCTCATCTCAAACCACATCTCCTCCTTTCCTAGCCTATAAATACACCCCTCTTCAACACAATACACAATCCCATCTTCATTCCAAAACATCACTTATCTCTCAAGATTTTGGGCACTTTTGTAAGCTTTTGTGTTAAATCTATAATACTCCTGTTGGTTCTTGAGTATTCTAGTAGTTTTTGAGAATACTCCTGTTGGTTCTTGAGTATTCTCCTTTACTTACTGTCTTTCAAAAACCCTCGAGTACTTAGCTATGGTATCCACCTCTATGGATATTCGTAGCTAAACTCTTCATTCGGTTGAAGGGGTGTACTTGTTTCATAAAATGTTTTAGGCCATACTTTTAGTGCCTCTTCTTTGTATTCAAAACTTGTTCTATGTGCCATATATTAGGTTAGAACTTCCAAGGTTGAGTGGATGCTTGGAATGGCAAAGCTCTTCCGTGGGGTTCGTAAACATACTCGGATAAGTGGATGCTTGGAATGGCAAAGCTTATCTGAGGAGTTTGACCTTTCTAAAACACCATTTGGTTGGTCAGGAATGACTGGTCAAATGGATGCACATAGGCTAATATACCTTGGAATGGGGTATTAGTCTAAATAGAACAAGTGCTCTACGTCTTGGAATAGACTAGACAGTGTGGCAAATTGAGTGCTTGGAATGGCCTTGATACACTTTTGAATACTTAGTAAGATCACTAAAGGCCAATGATAAACAGGCTACGATACAAGGCCCCCGAAACTGAATGCTTTCCTTAGATTAAAACACCACCTGCATTTACTTTCAATTTTAGTATAAACCGCAATATCAACTGCTGACGTTCCGCAAGACTTGCCGATCACGCAACAACCGCTGTAAGTCTTCTCCCTTTATTTTCAGTACTTTACTTTTCTGTCATTTACTTTTCCGTACTAAAAACCAAAACCAACCAAAAAACACTTACTTTTCCGCACTAAAACCTCAATCAACCTAAAACACGCTCCCTCCCTGTACGATCCCTCAAAGAACAACTTATCCCCCTAATTTCCTTGGGTTCGACCCCTACTTACCACTTGCTACCCAGTGGTAAAGTCACGAGTAGCGGAGATATAAATTTATTTTGCACAGAGAACACCGCACCTTAACGACAGTGCGGTGGGCTCCGTCAGCATGTATTTGGCAAAACCTAGCTTAGACAGTTCGAGCAGGTGTTCAGGGGGAGTTCAAACATATCCTGGTACTCATGTACAGAGTAGAACTGACGCAAGGATATCTTCCGGAAGGATATTGGACAGCGAAGATTTCGTCAAGTTGAAGTCGGCCAGCGACTTAATCGAGCATGAGATATTCGAATGAATATCTACATTGAAGGCAGCAAAGCTCTCTTGGGCAAGAAGACGACTTCGTATATTCTTCCAACCGATTCAAAAGATATACATCAAATATCTAGGAATATTTCCTAAATATTTGATGGGATTATCTTGTGCGAATTAGGGTTTCGTCCAAGCATATAAATACAATTATAGGGCGCCCTTATTCTGCATCGCTTTCAAGATCAAACATACACGAGTATACACTATCGATTGGGAAGGAAGAAAGCGACGGCCGGTTGTGTTTTCTCATTGGAAATACATCAGTGCAAGTGCAGTCTGCTCAAGTGCAACTCAGACTGCCTGAAGCGTATCAACTGCCGCACACAACAAAGGTGAACAAGCTTTCGATAGAAAGCATCCGAGCTTCTGGAGAAGGTCGAGAACGTTCGAACTGCAGGTTCGGACGAAGGGGATCGAGGTTAACTGCTGTAAACCTTGGTTGCAAATCTGAGAGACGTAGTGTTAGAGGCTAGGCGATTACAAGGTGTAAGCGTAAGTCCACTTGTAGCTCTAACTCGTAATAAAGATTTGCTGTCCCTTCTAGGGTGTGGGAAATCCCCCAGAGTAGGCCTGGCCGAACTGGGTTATCATTCTGTGCGTTCTTCTACTTTAGTTCTGTTGGTCAAACTGTTGTGATACGAGTTCAAGGTCTGTCGCAACTAAACCTTGAATTGTCAACTAAACTGTTGTGCAAAGAGTTCAAGGTCTGTCGCAACTGTATCTTGGACACAAGCTTGAACAGGGGATATAATTTCATTTGGTATCAGAGCAAACACTCGACACAGTGAGTGGGATCCTGAACTGTTCAAGATGACTCTGAAGGAAGGACAAAGCATCACCAGACCTCCGTTGCTCGAGGGATCGAATTATGCCACCTGGAAGCCCGTGATGAGATCCTTTTTGAAATCTCTAGACGAAAGGGCTTGGAAGGCAGTCCTGAAGGGTTGGACTAAACCTATGATGAACAATCTCACTGGAGAACCGGTTCCGAAACCAGAAGCCCTGTGGACAGAGGAGGAGGACAAAGCTTCCATGGGAAACTCAAAAGCTATGAATGCGATCTTTTCTGCAGTAGATGAAAACGTCATGAAGCTGATCATCAACTGTGAAGCCGCTAAGGAAGCAAGGGACATCCTCCAAACTGCTTTTGAAGGTACGGACAAAGTTCGCAACTCTCGCATGCAGGCTGTCACAACCAGGTTCGAAGAGATGAAAATGAAGGAGAGTGAAACCATCACTGAGTACAACACGAGAGTTCTGGAACTATCCAACGAGGCGTCTGCACTAGGAAAACCCATTGATGAACAAAGACTGGCTAGCAAAGTCTTGAGATCACTCCCTCCGAGATTTGCCATGAAGGTCACAGCCATTGAGGAAATGCATGACATTACCAAACTAAAGCTGGACGAGCTGATGGGGTCTCTCAGAACCTACGAGATCAACCATGATTTCCTAACCGGAGAAGTGAAGGGAATCGCCCTCAAAGTAGACATAACAGAAGACAAACTGGACGCTGGCTGCACCACTGAGCAACTGGCTATGAGGGCACAAAACTTTGGAAGAATGGTGCGGAAAATCAACAGACGTGGTCCAGAACAAGGTCAGTCTTCTTCAACCGGTTACCGAAACTGGAAATTCGGCAGGCCAAGGTCCAGTGATTCGAGGCAAGACTCGTCTGACAAAGTGCCATGAATGCAAGGGTTTCGGTCATATTGCCTCACAATGTGCAAACACTCTCATGAAAAAGAAGGCAATGGTCGCTAGCTTCAGCGACAGTGAGTCAGACGAAGAAAAAGAAGGAGATGAAACCACCAACTTTGTGGCCTTTGTCACTACTCTGGGTGAGTGCAGCAACACCAGTGAAATAGTTCCATCGCAGTTGGAACTCCCAAGTGAAGACCTCTCAGACAGTGACAATGAAGAACTCACGCAGGATTCTCTGGCTCAGACATATAAAGATCTGTATGAGAAGTGGTTGCTTCTGATCAAGATCAACAAGAAGCTAAATGACACAGTTGCCAGCGTCACTATAGAAAAGGACAAGGTATGGCAGGAGGTCGAGATACTGCTTACACTGAAGGTAGAACTGGAAGGTACAATTGTCTCACTGAATTCTCAACTAGCTGAGATGAAACAGGAAAGATTGGGTCTTCTTGCTCAGAGAACAGAACTCTTGGGGACTGTCTCCTCACTGAAAGTCGAAATGGAGAAGGACCGAGACACTCATCCTGTAGGCATGACGGGACTAAGAAAAACCATCACAGATCTGAAGCGTACAGAGGTGTTCCAACTGAGGAGAGTAGAACAGTTGGAACTTCAGCTAGAATCTGAAAAGATGGATCACTCAGACACTAAGAAGGAGCTCAATCACCTCAAACAGTCGGTAAGGATGCTAAACTCTAGCACTAACAACTTAAATGATATTCTCAGATCTCAGAGGTTGGAGTCTGGACATCGAGGCTTGGGGTTTACAAAAGAAGGTACCTCTAAAGGCAGTACGTGTGTTAAAGCAAGACCAGTGTCTGAACACCTGCCAGAACAGAAGGTGAGACAGCACCCCAGACAGAAAGTAGATTTGTCCCAAGAACAACCCAATAGTGGTCAAAGAAGGGCTCATACGGTGCACTTCAGCTCTTCTTCAATGCAAAGGAAAGAGTGGCGCACTTGTTGGTACTGCAACCAGATGGGACACATCAAACTAAAGTGTCGCCTGTTTCTTACCGAACGACGTGCTTTCCAACAACGGACCATACCGTGACAGAAACAAGTCTGGGTTCAAAAGGCAGACCAACCCGTTTGCATGGTGGCCTGCTACTCCTCAAGCTACACAGCGCAAGATAGTTGGCACTTCGACAGCGGATGCTCCGCCCACATGACAGGTAACTCTCAATACCTTACCCATATTAGACCTGTTGAGCAGATGTGGTTTGTCACCTTCGGGGATGGTGGAAAGGGTCAGGTGATCGGCTGTGGGACATTGATGGTTCCGGATCTCCCTGTACTCAAGAACACCCTCCTTGTCAAAGGACTGACTAGAAATCTTATCAGCATCAGTCAACTGTACGACGATGGACATTATGTGTCATTCTCTAGCTACTCATGTCTTGTCCTTGACAAGAATGGTGATACACTGATAAAGGAAAAAGGGATGCCAACAACTGCTACACCATTGGGATGGGTCTGATAGGATCAATGGACGTCGAGAACCATGGCCAGCAACCGGTTACTCTAGCTTGTGCAAACGTCAACCATCGATTTCTGCGAGGGGGAGTGGACAAGACCTTGCACACAAGATCTTGTTGGAGATGCGCACTGACAGGTGTCGTTGTACCTGTGCAAAAACATTTATAATTCCGACTAGCAAGTGGTAAGTCGGGTCGAATCCACAGAGATCGGTTGAGAATCTGTTCACTAAGTAAGAACGTAACAGGGGGGTTTCGAACAAGTAACAAGTAAAAATAAAAGCTTGCAACAATGATCCGTTGTCAAGAGATCAATCGTCACACAAATTCGTATGTCAACTATCAAGGAAAAGTGCAAGCTGGAACTTTTAATTGTGATGCAAGATTAAATCATTAACCCAATTCCTTATGATTTCTAATGTTTTACAACTTATAGCTCCCCGCTAGGTTGCACTATAAGTTGTCCTAGGGGTGTCAATCCTAGTGGTATATTACTTGTGTCCTAGTTTACTATCTCCGCTAGGTTGCTAATAAACTTGACAATAGAAATCAGCAAACTAACAAGAACTCCCCCGCTAGGGTTCCATTCATGCTAGCACATCAATTCCATGAACATAGCATAGTAATATGACACAAAACATAGAAATTCAATACGAGTCTCAAATCATAGCATCACAACATCAAGTCCTAGCCTACACAAAAGAGTTTAGCCACTCATCGAATTGCAATACATCATCAAGAAATTGAGTAATATGAAAATAAAATACTGATGTGAATACACTTTCCAAGCTTTCTTCTTTTCTTCCAAACCTTTCTTCTCTGCCAAACGTTTTCCCTTTAATTCCACAAACAAAGCCAAAGTTGGCGCAGTCCAATACTTTTCTCAAATCACACACGGCCAAAACTTGGCCAAAAGGAAGACACTTTTCTGTATTTTTCTAATCCTCCAAATCACACGGACCCAAAGCCTTGGTCAAAAGAAAGACAAAGACAATTTCTCTACTTTCACCCAACAAAAAAAACCAAAGACAATTTTCTGTCACAAAACAAACCTACGGCCAAAAGACTTGGCCAACCAATGGACAATTTGATTTCTCTTTTCTTCTCTTCTTTTATCTTCTCTCCTTTTGGCTCTTTGAATTCTCTTGTCTCTTCCAATGTGGCTCTTCGAAATCAGATTTTCTGTTTTCCAGATTGGCTCATCGAATGCCGTGTGTTTCCTCGTTCTTTGATTTTAGGAAATACACCACCTGGAAATTCGCACGGACGCCTCTTGTATTTGTGATCCGCGGACGTCTCCTTAATTATGGTAAATGTTCAGACGTCCGCGCCCTGTTATTCCTTGAGACCTCCGCGTAATATAATGACTCAGACTCCAAAGCTTCGGTCTTCATTTCTTTCTGCGCCAAACTTCTTCTAATAGGCTCTCTTTAGCTGGTATTCCTTCTATGGTCTCCGAATGTACCTGAGAATGAAAACTACACACAGGTAGTGAAATAATATACATATAATCATTAAGAGACGGGGTTTTAATATATAAAATAGTCGTACAATTACGACTTATCAAACTACCCCACACTTGAACTTGTTCGTCCCGAACAATAACAAAGCCATAGAACGAATTACAATGCACTAGTCATGCTAATCACTACATCTCAATCCCAAATCCAGCAATTCATCTTATCATGCTTAAAATTCTAATAATGCGAGTAAAGATAGATTTTTCGATACTTGTTACCTCGCGAGCTGCAATTCAAACGATCTTGGATGTTTGGGAGATAGTCCCCTATAGGTACCACGGACATTGCATTCTTTTCTGAGTTTTGGTCTTTTGATTGAGTCGGCGGCTTTCTCTGACACGTGATTAATTCACTGCTTTCGTTCCGTTGAGCCTTGAATTCCTTAATTTGTATGGACTTTGATAAACTTCACATCTTTGCTTGAATCAATCAGATTTTGATTTTCTTCTTACTTGATGGTTTACCTTCGGCTTTTGAATTTGTTTCTTGTCCACATTATCATTTGCGCCCTTTGAACCACTCCAATCATAGCCTCCGAATAACAGCATAGGAGTGCGTCCCGCTCTTTTCTCATCCTCGTCTTTTCTGCATGAGGCAAGGTAGGGGTCACCCACCCATTCCCAGCTACTTCGACTAGAGATGGACAGTTCGTTTTCTCTGTCCCGCCACCGCTGCGAACGCATGAATATACTTGAAATACTTGGTGACGGAGCTACTCTCAGGACTAGGCTAGTGAAGCGTCAACCTCCACCGCTTTTCTCAATCATCAAAACCAAAAACTCAGAACTTCTTGCAATTTGCCAAACCTTTCTAGGACATTTCTGTCAACTCCACATCCCTGCATATCACAACTCACAAGAACAAAGCATCGAAATTTTTTTTAAATTTCGCATTTTTAGTCAAATAAGCACAATAGTCATAAAAAACTGGAAATGAGATATTTGACATATGGGAAAAACATAGCAGTGCATCTTCATTTCATCACGACACACAACTGACTCTATAACACCCCACCCCACACTTAAATTTTCCTGTGTCCTCACGGTACAACTCTAGTGATAAGGCGGACAAACACAACAGACTCAAATAAAAATAAAAGATCATAAATAAAAAGAAGTGAACTGGTACTCCCCTAATATTCTGGTGGCGGTGTTGAGCTCTGCAATTTTGACCTTTTGAATTCACCGCGGACGTCTTCTCCATTTCCTCCCGCGGACGTCTGAAGAATATGCAATAATTGCTGAGACGTCCGCGCTTTTAATCCAGTAGGAGTTCGCGGTCTGCACTGACGTAAAATTCCGTTCTTTGCTTAATCACCTGAAAACACCAAAAAACAAAAGGAAATGCTCTCGAGGCACATTATCAGCTTCCCAATTCCACTATAACATGTGTAAAATAAAAGTAACACACCGGGTTGCCTCCCGGTAAGCGCCTTTGTTTAACGTCCTTGGCTGGACACTACCTCTTTAGGGATCACAAGTTAGGATCCCATGGGTGCTCCAAGTCACACTCAACGGCGATGGTGAACACAAGGAAGTCAGCGAAGTCCGGCATCAAATCCACTGAAAAGAAGAGGGAAGGCATGCAGTCCTCAAAAGCTCTGGCGGCGAAATCCAAAATTCAGAAATCAAAAGCTCCAACGGTGAAAAAGGTGTCGCCTTTACGATCCGACGCCGATTCTTTGGGCAAAGCAAAGAAATCTGCCGAAGGAGTAACCGCTGAAATCCCTCAGTCAACCGCGGTGGACTCGTCTGTCTCATTAGATGCTGGTACGTCTCAAGAAGTCCGTCCCCAATCTGAGGTATTTCCAACTGTTCCTTCAGTTTCTGCAAATATACCTATTGTTGAAAAGATTGTGGGGGTTGAGAAGGATGTTAAGTCGGTTGACGGTGATGATGCCAGTAGGGCTGTGATTGGTGATGGTGGTAAGGATGTTAGTGGTGTTAGGGCTGTTGTTGATGACAAAGCCGGTACTGGAGATGAATCGGTCAAACATGTGGAAGCTGTTAAAACCAACAAGGTGGCTGGAGGCTCAGCAATATGGAGGGAGAAAATCCATGCGTCTGGGTATATTCATCCAGATGGATTAAGGAGGAAGAAGGGGACTCGCCGAGTGGTCTCTCCAAGACAGTGTCTAGCCAAGATCAGTTTAGTCAGAGGGAGGCTCATAGCAATGTCAGATGAGGAGACAGAGAAATTCCTTGAGGCTTCAGGGAAGAGGAAGTTGGCAATCAATGATGGTTCTGATAGTGAGCCCTCTAAAAACCATGAAGGAATCACTGAAGAAGGTTCCAGTATGCATGCTGAGTCTGTGGCAGAGGAGATTAATCCATCAGGGAAGACGGATGCGTTGAAGGAAGCCACTATAGAAGAATCTGATCCTACAGAAAAGGATGAAGAGTTGCAGAAGATGTACAAAGACATTGATGATGTCATGAAAGATCTAGAAAAAGAAAAGGATAGAGGAGTGTCAAGTTCAAAGGAAGTCCCACATGATCAGGCCGTTGGGGCAGGAGAATCTGTTGCAGAGAAAGCTTCAAGTGTTCCAACTGTGGAACCGAGTGTTCAGTCTGGTGTTGAGACTGGAAGAGTTGCATAGAAACCTACAAGCGTTTCAACTGTGGAACCATCTGTTCAGACTGAAGCTCAAACTGCACCACCTCCAGAGGAAGTTTTGGCTAAGGAGACAGTGGCTGTACCAGCAGTCATTCAAGGTGATCTTCGTAATGATCATATGGAGAAGGATGGTACATCAGTTCATGGGGTGTCAGCAAAGCCAGTGTCAAAGGAAACTACTCTTTCAGAGGATGACCGGGACCTTGTCCCTCTTGTCAATCTCAAAAGGACAACGAAGGGCAAGGAAAAGAAAAAGGTAGTCTTTGCTAAGACTACAAAGGAACCAGTTCAGAAGGATGCTGAGATAGGAATCAGGGCAGGGGGAGTTGGCTCATCTAAGAAAAGGAAGCGCAATGCAGCAGTTCCCGTCTCTGAAGATGCTGGGAGACGCGAAGTCCCAGCCCCTGAGTCTGAGACTGGTCCAGTGGGTAAGGTCAAAAAGGGAGTGTGGTTCATTAATAAAGATACTGTCTTGAAATGGAGTTGTATGCTGAAGAGAAAAATCATACCTGAGAGGTTGCTGGATGCATCCAGTTACAAAGGGAAGGAAGTGGTTGAGGTGCTTAAAGAGTCTGATCTGTTCTGGACGTTGGATAGATGCAAGCCGTTCAACGAACAGCTGGTGCGTGAGGCCATGGTAAACCTCCCTCCTGGGTTTGGGGTCATTGGAGAAGCAGATTATGGGGTCTTCTATGTTAAAGGAAGGAGGATCAAGATTGATCCTGAGCTGATCAATGTTTACTTCTCCATGGACGACCCAGCTGTAGATGAAGAGGAATCTAGCTTTGAGAAGATAGTGAGCACCATCACTGCAGGCTTTGTTCGGTGGAGGCCTGAGTCACTTGTGAATACAGCGGATCTGTCTACGTTCTATTCAATGCTATTTTTCATTGTTGTTTTCAACTGGAGGCCGTCTACTTATCGCTCTACTGTCAACAAGGACGTGGCCCAACTGATTTATCAGATAGGGGATAAGCTGAAGTTTAACCTGGGCAGAATAATGTTAAAACAGATTGCTGAACATGCTACTTCGATGAGAACTCTGCACCAGATCTACTTTCCGTCTCTGATATATGAGCTGATCATCCATCAAGCTCCAGATTTGAAGGCCTCGGCTGACCATCTCACAAAGGCACCCAGCAAGTTCGTCGTTGACCACAAGTTGTTTAAAGGGCGTCACGTGAACGATCTCAAGGAGGGGAACCAGAAAGGAAAGGGCATTGCGGAGTCAAGTCGAGGGGGAGCCAGGATGGGCCGAGATGAGAGGAGCCAACTGCTCAATGACCTGAATATCATCATCGAAGTGGACAAGGAGCAACGCAAGCGCATCAACAAGCTCGCTAGTGCCCTCAACTACCCAAGTGAGGATGAATCTGATGATGCTGATTCTGAGGATGCCACGGATGACGGGTCGTTTGAATGAAGGTCCTCTAAAAAACTATCTCCCTGAACTATTTGTTTAAAACTCTCGTACTTAGTGCTTGTTCTGGCACATTTTAATTGACTGTTTGAACTCGGATCGCACCCCTTGCCAGTTTGTGGCAAAAAGGGAGAGTATTTTTTAGGAGACAATTTTTGTTTCCCTCAAAGTTGTCTATTGTCTAGATAGTTAGATAGACCTAGTTATCTAGTAGATCTGGTTTTGCCAAAATGCCAAGGGGGAGATTGATGTTCCCTTAAGTGGCATGTATTTGGCAAAACCTAGCTTAGACAGTTCGAGCAGGTGTTCAGGGAGAGTTCGAACATATCCTGGTACTCATGTACAGCGTAGAACTGACGCAAGGATATCTTCCGAAACGATATTGGACAGTGAAGATTTCGTCAAGTTGAAGTCGGCCAGCGACTTAATCGAGTATGAGATATTCGAATGAATATCTACATTGAAGGCGGCAAAGCTCTCTTGGGCAAGAAGACGACTTCGTATATTCTTCCAACCGATTCAAAAGATATACATCAAATGTCTAGGAATATTTCCTAAATATTTGATGGGATTATTGATGGACCACAATTATACGAATCAAAAACACAGTAAAACCCCCCAAGTTAGACTGTTTGTCTATCTAACATCCACTTGTTAGTCCCGATATATTTCCACAGGGCATTTTAGAGATTAAAGTGAAAACACGTTAAGGAGAGGCTTTTAACACGGAAAAGATATCAGGAATCAATCCAAGGTCAAGATCATATGCCGACTGAAGAAATCTAAAGGATCCGGACGTGGATTCATTCAAACATATCAAACAGAAGAGGAATCAAGTCAACCCGGGGCCAAAATACACTGACAGTTTTGTGAAAAGACAGTACAAAACTGTACAAACTCACATATGGGCAAAGATGACCGGTGACTTGATGAAGAGGTGACCCAAGGTGGAAAACCACCCCATTCCACCACCCACAACCGGCGGCGCAACCCTCCTCCTCCTTGTGCAACCGGCTACTTGCCTTGGAGGTGGAGGAAACCACCCTTTGCTCCTCCACCACAACCGGCTACCGGCGGCTGAGCTCCACCACTCCTCCTCCGCCACTTGGTGGCTCCTCCTTGGCTCCTCCTTGCCTCCTCCTCCACCCTTGGATCAAAAGCATCTCAACCATCCATCTCCTCCCATTTTTCCTATAAAAGGAGGCCTCCTCCTCCTCATTTTATCATCAACAATCATCCAAAAAACTCATACACTTATCTCTCTAAAAGTTTGGTTACTTGTAAGTTTGGTTTGGATCAATAAAGTTACGATATTTAGTTATGGTACTCTCCTCCATGGACAGGCGTAGCTAAACTCCTCATTCGGCGGAAGGTATAATCTTGTATTATTTAATGTTTTAATTAGCTTAGTTTATTTTCTTCGTATTCAATACTTGTTCTATGTGCCATATATAAAAGTTAGAATGTCTAAGGTAGAGTGAACCATTTGGGAATGTGACCATTAGGGTCCAAATTCGTAAGCTCTTCCTTAAATATTCGTGATCACACCCGGGTAATGGAAGCCGTGACTGGCAAAGCTATCTGAAGAGGTCGACTATCTTAAAAACCATTATGGGATACCGTGACTGGAGATCAGGTGGATGCACATAGGCTAGCGTACCTGACTGGTACTGGTGCTAGTCTAAATAGAACACGTGTGATTTAGCCGATGTTGCAAATCTTGAGCTGTGACTAGCCTCGATTCATCGTTTGAATACTTAGAAGATTTACTAAACTAATAAACATATGATAATACAAGAATACCTGAAGCCGAATACTCTCTTTCAATTCGCAAACACCCCCTGTATTTAATTTCCTAGTATAACTGCTCAATCAATCACAACCACCAACCACTCACGTACCGGAGGAATCAACGATCACGCATCACCCACTGTAAGTATTCTAACCCTCAACTCCTTTATTTTCAGTATTTAATTTCAGTATTTACTTTCTGTATTTACTTTCCGCACAAAAAACCCAAAAATCCAAAAACAGTAGTTTAATTACTCGCCTAAAATCTCAATCAACATAAAACACGTCCATAGCTAGTACAGTCTTAAAAGAACAACGTATCCCCCTAATTCCCTTGGGTTCGACCCCTACTTACCACTTACTACCCAGTAGTGTAGTTGCGAGTAGCGGAACATTATAAATTTATTTGTACGAAGCGCTTTGCACCTTAACGACAGTGCAACTGCCCGACTCCGTCAAATTGGCGCCGTTGCCGGGGAATTAGTCAGTTAATCGGATAAGTTGTTCTTCACCTCTCATGACCTCATGACGCAACCACCTTCATACGCATGGACAACACGGCACCTTCCACTGTTCAAAGGAACGGATGTAGAAGATCCAGTACTACACTGTCGGAGCTTTCATTACGTTTGCTGCCACATTAAACCTGAGAATGAAACGTTAGAGGAATTTAAGCTTAAATGCTTTAAATTCTCTCTAACGGATTTCGCAACAATCTGGTATTACGCATCACCAGCTAGCAGTGCAGTACGTTTCGTGGACATCTGCGCACCATTCCTAAAAGAATTCTCCCCACCATCCTTACGCCAAGAAACCCGCGAGAAGATCCTGAACCTTCAACAATCCCGGGGTGAGACTTTGGACGAATACTACATAAACTATGATGCCATCGTCTCAAGCTGCCCGCACCATGGATTCTCGAAGAAGGTTCTTCTACAAAAATTTCTTCGTGGGATGAGGTCCGAAGAACTGGGAAGAGTTAACGAACCAATGAGAAGATCAGCTGAAAACTTCACCATTACGGGCATGTGGAGCCTGATAATTGGCCTGGCGGCAGTCACAGAACAAACATCCCAAACTGACGAAGAAATGCAAACGGAAGAAGCTGACCCTGAGGCTGATCACGAAGAAACTACCGAGCCGTCAGAAGTAACCCCTGAACCATCTGAAGAATCAGATATGGAAAGCACCGGAAGCAACACGGTTGGAGTTCAGAATACCACTGACAAACTGCCCATTTCGTACGACAAGGCAGAATCAAGCCTTAAGATGCAAGCGTCCCGACTTTTCCCCTCGATCAATAGGCAAATCGCTGAAAACCATGTGATCAAAGAAGAGGCTGAAAAGAGGATGGGAAAAGGGCCTGAGCAGAATGACTCCTACATGGAGCACGCTTTCGCCATGACTGGACAAGGCAGCCCTAAACAGAAGAACACCCAGTTCAAAAAGCTGATAGTGAAAGGTCCCTCGCCTTCTCAGAAACGTTGGAAGGAGATACCATCAGAACTGGACCCAAACCCGTCATCTGCTAAAAAATCAGGAAGACTCACCGCAAGAATCAAAGTCGGTGGAATCAAAAAAATTGACCTCAGCCACCCATGGGACCCAAACCAGTAATCCACAACGAGGTATCGTCGAGCCAACGACATTAAACAAGTGCACTGGTCGGGAGGTAACTCGACACTATCTTACTTTCTGTCATTTTAATTTCCAATAAGCGCTCTCACCCACTTTTTGTCCAGAAGGAATGTCTTACATGTAGGAATTAAGTTTTCGGAGCAAGGATCAGATTAGCCAGGCAGCTTCCGTGAATTTACCGGGCTTGCGCTAAGAGTTCAAGGCCCCAGCCGAACTCCCTCGATTTTCCAGCCTCATGCCATGTCGTTCACTCGACACCTTAAAGGGAGTTCTGCTCTACTTTTTTCCTAATGACATTTCCTTTTCCTGTATATTTGCATGACTTTTGAACTAAGGCTTGCCTTCGTTCAAAAGTGGGGGGTGAGAACCAATGCATGTTTTTTCTTTTTTAAACAGGAGTATCTTTTTGGAATTATGAACTTAAGAATGTGAAAAAGATAGATCATAATTCATGCATCAACCTTATGAAAATGCAAACTGTTTAAAAACTTAGAATGTAACTTTTCATTTGTCCCTTTGTGTTGAGATAAACTAGGGATGTGGAGTTGATAGAAATTGCCCTAGAGAGGCTTGGCAAGCACTTGAAGGATCAGATCAAACTATATGGTTTTTGAAGTCAGTGGAGGCTGCACTTCGGGGTTCAGTGAATAATTGAGTCAAACTCCGCCAGGAAGCATCTATGCAAAGGCGAGGACGGGAATCAGACCGTCCTCTCTCTAGTCAAAATAGCCGAGAAAATAAATGAGCGACCCTCATCTTGACCCGCGCAAAACGACGAAGTCGAGAGGAGAGGGGAGGTATTTCCATAGGCTTGCGGGCGATGATTGGACCTCCCAAGAAGGCTGACAAAATGGACTAGCAAGTCACAAAGAAGCGAAAAACTCAAAGAAGAAAATCAAAAGAGGCCTAAGGCCCAAAAATTGTGAAGGTTTTAACCGAGCAAAAGTGAAGCACTCAAAAAAGACAGATCAAAAAGCCAAGGGCAGAATCACTACAAAAAAAAGCTAGTCCCTCGCCAAAGTAGAAAAAAGAAAATCAAAAAGGCTCAACTCACTGAAACCCGAATCGAATCACGTGCTAGAGAAAGCTACAAGAAAACCATATAGTGCGAGACGATCCAGAGGGTGTAGTCCAGGAGCCTGAAAAAGGCTATCTCCCGAAACATCCAGAATAATTTGCATCTCGGCACGAAGGTACACGTATCAAGTTACTTCTAATTATTTTCACAGTTTAATTTGGCAATAAGTAGTAATGCATGAATTAGGAGAAATCGAGTACCACAGACTTATTTTCATACTTCAACCAACTTACGTAGTAACGCCCTTATAAAGCATTGTTCGGGACGAACAACTAAAAGTGGGGGGTGATTTGATGGACCACAATTATACGAATCAAAAACACAGTAAAACCCCCCAAGTTAGACTATTTGTCTATCTACCATCCACTTGTTAGTCCCGATATATTTCCACAGGGCATTTTAGAGATTAAAGTGAAAACACGTTAAGGAGAGGCTTTTAACACGAAAAAGATATCAGGAATCAATCCAAGGTCAAGATCATATGCCGACTGAAGAAATCTAAAGGATCCGGACGTGGATTCATTCAAACATATCAAACAGAAGAGGAATCAAGTCAACCCGGGGCCAAAATACACTGACAGTTTTGTGAAAAGACAGTACAAAACTGTACAAACTCACATATGGGCAAAGATGACCGGTGACTTGATGAAGAGGTGACCCAAGGTGGAAAACCACCCCATTCCACCACCCACAACCGGCGGCGCAACCCTCCTCCTCCTTGTGCAACCGGCTACTTGCCTTGGAGGTGGAGGAAACCACCCTTTGCTCCTCCACCACAACCGGCTACTGGCGGCTGAGCTCCACCACTCCTCCTCCGCCACTTGGTGGCTCCTCCTTGGCTCCTCCTTGCCTCCTCCTCCACCCTTGGATCAAAAGCATCTCAACCATCCATCTCCTCCCATTTTTCCTATAAAAGGAGGCCTCCTCCTCCTCATTTTATCATCAACAATCATCCAAAAACTCATACACTTATCTCTCTAAAAGTTTGGTTACTTGTAAGTTTGGTTTGGATCAATAAAGTTACGATATTTAGTTATGGTACTCTCCTCCATGGACAGGCGTAGCTAAACTCCTCATTCGGCGGAAGGTATAATCTTGTATTATTTAATGTTTTAATTAGCTTAGTTTATTTTCTTCGTATTCAATACTTGTTCTATGTGCCATATATAAAAGTTAGAATGTCTAAGGTAGAGTGAACCATTTGGGAATGTGACCATTAGGGTCCAAATTCGTAAGCTCTTCCTTAAATATTCGTGATCACACCCGGGTAATGGAAGCCGTGACTGGCAAAGCTATCTGAAGAGGTCGACTATCTTAAAAACCATTATGGGATACCGTGACTGGAGATCAGGTGGATGCACATAGGCTAGCGTACCTGACTGGTACTGGTGCTAGTCTAAATAGAACAAGTGTGATTTAGCCGATGTTGCAAATCTTGAGCTGTGACTAGCCTCGATTCATCGTTTGAATACTTAGAAGATTTACTAAACTAATAAACATATGATAATACAAGAATACCTGAAGCCGAATGCTCTCTTTCAATTCGCAAACACCCCCTGTATTTAATTTCCTAGTATAACTGCTCAATCAATCACAACCACCAACCACTCACGTACCGGAGGAATCAACGATCACGCATCACCCACTGTAAGTCTTCTAACCCTCAACTCCTTTATTTTCAGTATTTAATTTCAGTATTTACTTTCTGTATTTACTTTCCGCACAAAAAACCCAAAAATCCAAAAACAGTAGTTTAATTACTCGCCTAAAATCTCAATCAACATAAAACACGTCCATAGCTAGTACAGTCTTAAAAGAACAACGTATCCCCCTAATTCCCTTGGGTTCAACCCCTACTTACCACTTACTACCCAGTAGTGTAGTTGCGAGTAGCGGAACATTATAAATTTATTTGTACGAAGCGCTTTGCACCTTAACGACAGTGCAACTGCCCGACTCCGTCAATTATCTTGTGCGAATTAGGGTTTCGTCCAAGCATATAAATACAATTATAGGGCGCCCTTATTCTGCATCGCTTTCAAGATCAAACATACACGAGTATACACTATCGATTGGGAAGGAAGAAAGCGACGGCCGGTTGTGTTTTCTCATTGGAAATACATCGGTGCAAGTGCAGTCTGCTCAAGTGCAACTCAGACTGCCTGAAGCGTATCAACTGCCGCACACAACAAAGGTGAACAAGCTTTCGAGAGAAAGCATCTGAGCTTCTGGAGAAGGTCGAGAACGTTCGGAATGCAGGTTCGGACGAAGGGGATCGACGTTAAATGCTGTAAACCTTGGTTGCAAATCTGAGAGACGTAGTGTTAGAGGCTAGGCGATTACAAGGTGTAAGCGTAAGTCCACTTGTAGCTCTAACTCGTAATAAAGATTTGATATCCCTTCTAGGGTGTGGGAAACCCCCCAGAGTAGGCCTGGCCGAACTGGGTTATCATTTTGTGCGTTCTTCTACTTTAGTTCTGTTGGTCAAACTGTTGTGATACGAGTTCAAGGTCTGTCGCAACTAAACCTTGAACTGTCAGCTGAACTGTTGTGCAAAGAGTTCAAGGTCTGTCGCAACTGTATCTTGGACACAAGCTTGAACAGGGGATATAATTTCAACCTCACACATATCAAACCTATTAAAAAGCATCAGTTTTTTACTTTTGGAGACAGAGGAAAGGGCCAGGTGATCGGCTGTGGGACATTAAAGGTTCTGGATCTACCTGAGCTCGAGAATGTTCTTCTGGTGGATGGGTTGAAGGTGAATGTGGTAAGTATTAGTCATTTATGTGACGGAGGGCACCAAGTAAAATTCACTCGTGATTCATGTCGGGTAGTGGACAAGGATGGAGAATCGCTAATGGAAGGAATCAGGTATTCCAACAATTGCTACCTACTAGGAGTTGTTGGAACAGTATCTGAGACTGAGTGTCTGGAAAGCCAAACTGATGAGATGGAACTGTGGCATAGACCCTAGGGCATCTAAACCTCAAAACTCTGAAGAAAATTTCTACATAAGGGCTTATTCGTGGGATGCCTACACTGAAAGGGGATCTAGATGTTCTATGTGGAGAGTGCTAGTTTGGAAAGCAGACTAAGGCCTCTTATCCGAAGATCACCCAGATCAATACCAGTCGACCACTGTAACTAGTGCACATGGACTTGATGGGACCAATGCAGGTTGAGAGTTACGGAGGCAAGAAGGATGTTCTAGTGTGTGTGGATGACTTCACCAGATTCACCTGGACTAAATATCTACGTGACAAGTCAGAAGCTGCTCAAAGGTTTATTGAGCCGGATACTCTTCTTCAAAGGGAAAGGGAGGACAAAGAAGAGCTAGGAGAGTTCACAAGGAATGATGTTTGGGATCTAGTTCCACAACCCGAAGGGGTAAATGTCATCGGAACAAAGTGGATCTTCAAGAACAAGTCTGATGAGAAGGGCAACATCACCAGAAACAAAGCCCAATTGGTGACTCGGGGATACACTCAAATAGACGGCATCGATTTTGATGATTAGAGGTGATCAGACTGCTCCTGTTGCACGACTAGAGGTGATCAGACAGCTCCTTGCTCTAGCGTGTCATCTGAAATTTAAAATGTTCCATATGGATGTCAAGAGCGTGTTTCTGAATGGGTTTCTGAATGAGGTGTACGTCGCTCAGCTAAAGGGATTTGAGGACCCACTGAACGTTGTAGATTTTCACATGCAAATGATGGTGATAGAATCTCTTTGGTCAAAAACAATTTATATTAACCGGTAAGACCGGGTCGAACCAAGAGGAGCAAGCCAGGCTCATGCACTATATTTTTTTTTAAACTTGCCTGCTTTTATTATAATGAGAGGGGCCAAAAGGCTTACAAACAGAGCCAAGGACACTGCAAGGACAAAAATCAAAGACGAGTATCATCTTGAAAGAAACGCCTAAAAGCAGGGAGGCTGATGGAGCCGTCGTCAAGCGTCCTCTGTCTGAAGCCAGTGAAGGGCGAATCACAACTGCCATGACAGAGGTGCGGTAGATTGAGCTTATCCCCACTGATAGCTATGCGAGTGGCAGCCGGAGCTTGATTTAGATGAAGCTGGCCTTCCGTAGAGGCAAGGTAGGCAAGAGAGAGGGCTGTGCCATTGGCCTCGACACAAACCTTTTGAAAGGAGATTATACCGTATCGCTGGATCAACCTTCTTCCTAGGTAAACCAATTCAACTAGCGCTTCCTCCCAGTTGGAGTTAGACAAATTGTGGATGGTCGGAAGGGAGCGCTGAACCGTCCATGAGCGAGGAAGCTCGGAATTACTGGACAAGGCTTGATTGATGATCCAAGGGAGGCCGCACCCCACACTAGTAGGGATTTTGTGAGCACCCCCAAATATCCATTCACCCTTATAATTTCTAGCGACATAGCCTCCCCAAGACGTAATCCCCCTGACGACGAGAGCAACATTGAGAAGGAACCGCCCAAGATTGTGGATATGAGATGGTGTTTTCGTTCGGCTATTCAAACCAAAAATGTATAAGGTGTGTGTCTAAATCCTAAATGGCGAATAATTAGAGATAAAAACAGATAAAATGGTGTTTCGAGGGGTTACTCCCCTCCTTGGCGTTTCGTAATGATCACATACACAATATTCAAACATTTCATGGTAGTCAAATATTTTTGAACCTAGTTTAGACTAAGGTAGATGATGGACCATAATTATATGAATCATAAACACATTTAAACCCACCAAATTAGACTGTTTGTCTATTTAACTTTTGCTTGTTAGTTCCGATATTTATCTACAGGGTATTTTGGAGTCTAGAGAGAATACAGGCTAAGGAGGAGTTTTTAAGCTGAAAATGTATTACGAGTCATTCCAAGGTCACGACCAGATGCCGACTGAAGAAATCTCAAGATCCTGACATGGAATCACTCAAAACAATTCCAACCGAAGAGCAACCAAAGTCGGTCCGGAGCTGAAATGAACCGATAGTTTTGTGAAAACCTCACAAAACTCACAAAACCTCTTCTCCCCTCTAGATGACCGGCGGCTTTTGGGGGAGTGATGAGTCATGGGGGGCGGCTCCTCCCCCTCATGACCTACAACCGGCGGCTTTGAGGAGTCCATGGAGAGCTTGCCAAGTGTTGTGGTTTTACACCACATCTCCCTCCTTCCCTTAGCTATAAATACCCCATCATCCCATCCACAACATCACAACACATCACTTATCTCTCTAGACTTTTGGGCACTTTTGTACGCTTTTGTTTGAAATCTATAATACTCCTGTTGGTTCTTGAGTATTCTAGTAGTTTTTGAGTTTACTCCTGTTGGTTCTTGAGTATTCTCCTTTACTTACTGTCTTTCAAAAACCCTCGAGTACTTAGCTATGGTATTCACCTCTATGGATATTCGTAGCTAAACTCTTCATTCGGTTGAAAGGGGTGTATAGGCTATACTCTTAGTGCCTCTTATTTGTATTCAAAACTTGTTCTATGTGCCATATATTAGGTCAGAACTTCCAAGGTTGAGTGGATGCTTGAAATGGCAAAACTCTTCCGTGGGGGTTCGTGAACATACTCGGTTGAGTGGATGCTTTAAATGGCAAAGCTTATCTGAGGAGTTCGACCTCTTTTAAACACCATTTGGTTTGATCGGAAATGATTGATCAAATGGATGCACATAGGCTAGTATACCTTGAAATGGGGTGCTAGTCTGAATAGAACAAGTGCTCTACGACCTTGAAATGGGCTAAACAGTGTGTTCAAATCGAGCGCTTGAAATGGCCTTGATACACTTTTGAATACTTAGTAGGATCACTAAAGGTCAATGATAAACAGGCTATGATACAAGGCCCCCAAAACCGAATGCTTTCCTTAGATTTAAACACCACCTGCATTTACTTTCTTAGTATAAACTGCTTCATCAACTGCTGACGTTCCGGAAGACTTGCCAATCACGCATCAATCGCTGTAAGTCTTCTCCTTTATTGTCAGTATTTACTTTTCTGTCATTTACTTTTCTGCACTAAAAACCAAAACCAATCAAAAAAAACACTTACTTTTCCGCACTAAAACCTCAATCAACCTAAAAACACGCTCCCTCGCTGTACAATTCCCTCAAAGAATAGCTTATCCCCCTAATTCCCTAGGGTTCGACCCCTACTTACCACTTGCTACCCAGTAGTGAAGTCGCGAGTAGCGAACTGATAAATTTATTTGTACATTTGCTCTGACAACAAGCATCTGTCAAATTGGCACTGTTGCCGGGGAATTAGTTAATTAATCGGATAAGTTCTTTGAATCGATACTTGCTTCGAAACAACCATGTCTCGCGAAGGAAGCCACCATGACTACCAGGATGACGAAGAGATAAACCTATACGATCGAAATGATGAGGTGCTACTTCCATTTGTGGACGATCCGGAACAACTCATCAGAAACAGAAGAGCTCGTGATAGGGAGGCAATCAGAAGAAACCAAGAACCACCCGAGGACCGAAATGCAGCTGGTCCAGTACAACCCCCTAGATATCCACCACCCCCTCAACCTCGACAAATGCCAAGACAAGAACCTATCTACGATAACTACCATGGCGAGGTCAACTTGATAACACAGAAATATGACCTGAGCCACCCATGGGATCCAAACCAGTGATCCAGGAATGAGGTATTGTCGAGCCAATGACGTTAAAAAAGGCACTGGTCGGGAGGTAACCCGACACCTATCTTACTTTCAGTCATTTATTTTCTGTCATTTAGTTTTTACCAATAAATCGCTCTCACCCACTTGGTGCATAGAATGAAATGACTATTTACGAATCGGTTATGGGTGCAACATCAAGCCAGCCAGGCCTATGCCAAAAGTTCAAGGCCCCAGCCAAACTCCCTCGATTATCCAGCCTCATGCCATGTCGTTCATTCGACACTTTAAAGGGAGTTCTGTTCTTCCCTTTTCCTTAATGTCATTTCCTTCTCATAATTGTCTGCTTGCATGGCTTTTGAACTAAGTCTTGCTGAAAGGCACGCCTTCGTTCAAAAGTGTGGGGTGAGAACCGCCTGTGTACATAACATGTATTTCTTTTCCTTTTCCCTTAATATTATCTTTTTGAAAATATGAACTTGAGAATGTGAAAAAGATAGATCATAATTCATGCAATAACCTTGTGAAAATTCAACTGTTTAAAAACTTAGAATGTAACTTCTCATTTGTCCCTTTGTGCTGAGATAAACAGGGGATGTGGAGTTGATAGAAAATGCCCTAGAGAGGCTTGGCAAGCAATCGAAGGACTGAATTTCACTATATGGTTTACGAAGTCAGTGGAGGCTGCACTTCGGGTTTCAGTTGAGTCAGGAGTCATCTCCGCCATGCAGCGTTTATGCAGAAAAAAGGCAGGACGGGAATCAAACCGTCCTATCTCTAGTCAGAGTAGCTGGGAAAATAAATGAGCGACCCTCATTTTGACCCGCGCGAAACGGCAAGGATGAGAGAGAGAGCGGGGAGGTATTTCCATATGCTCGCGGGCGATGATTGGACCTCCCAAAAAAGGCTTGAGAAAATGGACTAGCAAGCCATAAAAAGGCAAAAGCTCAAAGAGCTAATCAAAGGCCAAAGGCCAAAGTTGTGAAAATTCTAACCGAACAAAAGTGAAGTACTCAAAGAGTCAAATCAAAGGCCAAAGGCCGATTCTCTACAAAAAAGCTGTCCCTCGCCAAAAAAGAAAATCAAAAAGGCTCAACTCAGTGAAACCCGAACCGAATCACGTGCTAGAGGAAGCTACAAGGAAACCATATAGTGCAAGACAGTCCCGAGGTTGCAGTCCAGGAGCCTGAAAAGGGCTATCTCCCGAAACATCCGAATTAATTTGAATCTCGGCACGGAGGTACAAGTATCAAGTTTGTTCTATTTATTTACCCGGTTTAATTTGGTAATAAGTAAGTAATGCATGAATTAGGATAAATCTAGTCCCACAGTCTCACTTTCATATTTTAAAAGTTTACTTAGATTGTGTGTGCCGCCCTTTAATAGCATTGTTCGGGACGAACAACTAAAAGTGTGGGGTGATCTGATGGACCATAATTATATGAATCAAAAACACAGTTAAACCCACCAAATTAGACTGTTTGTCTATTTATCTTTTGCTTGTTAGTTCTGATATTTATCTACAGGGTATTTTGGAGTCTAGAGAGAATACAGGCTAATGAGGAGTTTTTAAGCTGAAAATGTATTACGAGTCATTTCAAGGTCACGACCAGATGCCGACTGAAGAAATCTCAAGATCCTGACATGGAATCACTCAAAACAAGTCCAACCGAAGAGCAACCAAATTCAGTCCGGAGCTGAAATGAACCGATAGTTTTGTGAAAACCTCACAAAACTCACAAAACCTCTTCTCCCTTCTAGATGACCGGCAGCTTTTGGGGGAGTGATGAGTCATGGGGGGCGGCTCCTCCCCCTCATGACCTACAACCGGCGGCTTTGAGGAGTCCATGGAGAGCTTGCCAAGTGTTGTGGTTTTACACCACATCTCCCTCCTTCCCTTAGCTATAAATACCCCATCATCCCATCCACAACATCACAGCACATCACTTATCTCTCTAGACTTTTGGGCACTTTTGTACGCTTTTATTTGAAATCTATAATACTCCTGTTGGTTCTTGAGTATTCTAGTAGTTTTTGAGTTTACTCCTGTTGGTTCTTGAGTATTCTCCTTTACTTACTGTCTTTCAAAAACCCTCGAGTACTTAGCTATGGTATCCACCTCTATGGATATTCGTAGCTAAACTCTTCATTCGGTTGAAAGGGGTGTACTTGTATCATAAAATGTTTTAGGCAATACTCTTAGTGCCTCTTCTTTGTATTCAAAACTTGTTCTATGTGCCATATATTAGGTCAGAACTTCCAAGGTTGAGTGGATGCTTGAAATGGCAAAACTCTTCCGTGGGGGTTCGTGAACATACTCGGTTGAGTGGATGCTTGAAATGGCAAAGCTTATCTGAGGAGTTCGACCTCTTTTAAACACCATTTGGTTTGATCGGAAATGATTGATCAAATGGATGCACATAGGCTAGTATACCTTGAAATGGGGTGCTAGTCTGAATAGAACAAGTGCTCTACGACCTTGAAATGGGCTAGACAGTGTGTGCAAATCGAGCGCTTGAAATGGCCTTGATACACGTTTGAATACTTAGTAGGATCACTAAAGGTCAATGATAAACAGGCTATGATACAAGGCCCCCAAAACCGAATGCTTTCCTTAGATTTAAACACCACCTGCATTTACTTTCTTAGTATAAACTGCTTCATCAACTGCTGACGTTCCGGAAGACTTGCCAATCACGCATCAATCGCTGTAAGTCTTCTCCTTTATTTTCAGTATTTACTTTTCTGTCAATTACTTTTCCGCACTAAAAACCAAAACCAACCAAAAAAACACTTACTTTTCCGCACTAAAACCTCAATCAACCTAAAAACACGCTCCCTCGCTGTACAATTCCCTCAAAGAATAGCTTATCCCCCTAATTCCCTTGGGTTCGACCCCTACTTACCACTTGCTACCCAGTAGTGAAGTCGCGAGTAGCGGACTTATAAATTTATTTGTACATTTGCTCTGACGACAAGCATCTGTCAGTAGACCAACTTTCGTGTGAATCTATTCTTAGCCAACCCTTCTTAACTTGAACCTCACTCCATCGAGATTGTTGGTTCATTCTATAGCAATTATCATCCTTGAAACATCTTCCAAAGTGATAAATGCCATAGACATAAGCACTAGTTCACTTCAATTCCGTAGAAATGATCATATTCACTACATCCAAACCTTTCCTTGGTAGCATGTCATATAAGAAGAGCATAGTGAACCTGAATTTAACATCATTCGAAGGGATAAATTAATGATTTTCTTAATGACAAACTCCAATGAATCAACCATTCAATTCTAGTCAAGCATCCATATCCTAAGGTTCACTTTCATGATTAAGATATGGATCATTTTCTCCATCCTAGAAGTAGTCCCTCTTAAGTCATAGGAGGAGTTATTAAAACTGGACCAAACCGGCTGATTCGTCCGGTCACCGAACCGATTCGGTTCGGTAATTGGACCGTTTAAAATTGACCCAGTCGACCCGGCTGGTTAACCCGGTTTTTCATTAAAAAAATGATTTGATCGGTTCGATTTAGTTTGAAAAATTATTTATTTAATTTTGACTTGGACAAGACTCGAACCCAACCCCCCACTTAATAGTTATTGTCTTTCCTTCCACTAGGCTAAAGATGATTGTTGTGTTATTATTTGTTTCAATAATGTATATTCATTTATCAAATCTATAAAATTTATTACTTATTTTCAATTAACTAGAAATTCAATTAGTCTTAGAAATCCCTTATTATTGTGACTTGCAAATTAAGACTAAAATTGTTAATGTTGTTCTATTATTGTAGTATTATTGATTTGTACTTTATCAAATTCCAAATTTATTATGATATGTTGTTGTAATCAGATCATACACATGTAATATTTATTCAAGTCATAATTATGTTAAATTATAATATCATATATAAGTTTTTTTTTTTAATATGTGCGGGTCAAACCGGTTCAACCCGGTTGAACCATTGACCCATTGACCCAGTGACTTGACCGGTTCGATCAACGGGTCGGTTTTAATAACAATAGTCATAGGTTCAAGTTTTAGTTTAAGTTGTCACTTAGGCATTTCAACAAACACCTAAAGTGCATAACATTTTATAACACAAGAGAAAATGAAATCAACAATCAATCATATGATTATCAATGTATATTTGTGATCATATAGTACCAACGAGGGTTGTAACACCCTCAAAACACAAGGTGACTACTCACACATCATATAAGACAACATGGTGTGAGTAGAGTTCATAGTAGAACAACAAAGAGAATGGAAAAGGTGTAGAGGAAGTAGGATGGTTAGACCTAGAATCTCCCTTTGATCTTCTCTTCTTCTCCTTGGTTGAATCTCTTGATGATGATCTTGGTTGAGCCTCTTTTTCTTATCTTCTTCTCCCCAAAAACCCATCACACCTAGGTCAAAAATTCACTTTCTATTTATAGCCTCAAGTAGAAAATCCTGAAGTAACATGTCCAGCCGGTCGACTGGCTCGATGCTGAAAATCCAGCTGGTCGGCTGGTGGCTAAAATTCTAGACTGCTTCTGTTGTGAACGTCTAGCCGACCGATTGGCCAAGTGAGCCGACCAATTGAATATGTGCTTGGGCAAGCATTCTGAAATCTTTTCCAACCGGTCGGTTGGTGATTCCAACCGACCGACTCAATGTGGGCGATTGTGAGCAGCTTGAGGTCTTTTGCCAGCCGGTCGGTGATGGACCATAATTATACGAATCAAAAACACAGTAAAACCCACCAAATTAGACTGTTGGTCTATTTAACTTCTGCTTGTTAGTCCCGATTTATTTCTACAGGGTATTTTGGCGCTTAGAGAGAAAACACGCTAAGGAGAGGATTTTACGCTGAAAAGATATTACGAGCCAGTCCAAGGTCACGATTAGACGCTGAATGAAGAATCTCAAGATCCTGACGTAGGAATTACTCAAATCAAATCCAACCGAGGAACAATCAAAGTCAGACGGAGCGAAATTGGACTGATAGTTTTGTGAAAAGACTGCACAAAACTGTCAAAACACACCCATGGACCAAGGTGACCGGCCACCTTGCTTGGAGGAGGTGGCCAAGGGAGGAACCATCCCCCCATGTTGACCGGCCACCGGCGGCTCCTCCACCCAAGGCAACCGGCGGCTTTTCACACCCCCCCCCCCCCATGTGTCACCTCCTCCTTCCTCCTCCCTTCTCCTCCCTTGGATCAAAACCACATGCCACCCATCTCCACCACCCATCTCCACCCGTTGTGGCTATAAAAGGAGACTTCTCCTCCTCATTTCAATCATCCACCACAATTCACAAATGTTTTAGAGAGATAGAGGGCTTAACCCTCTTCTCTTCACTTTCAATAAATATTGTTCTTCATTTTGGAGCTACTTTTGGCGCTTGGATCTTGCATAGGAGCTCCTCTCCTCCGCTTATTGTAAGGTATAAAATTACTTTCAAGTATTATTTGTTTTTACTTTAAAGTTATTTTATTATTCGGTACCCTTGTTCAAGACAATAGTTTGCTTGTATTCCTTGACATGAATACAAGCAGCTAAAAGCTTGTACTCGGTCGCAGGGGTGTACTTGTATTATAAATGTTTTAGACTCTACTCTTAGAGTATCTCTGTATTCAAAACTTGTGCTATGTGCCATATATAGTCAGAATTTCCAAGGTTGAGTGGAAGCTGTAACAAGCAAAGCTCTTCCGTGGGGATTCGTGAACATACTCAATAAGTGGAAGCTGTAACAAGCAAAACTTATCTGAGGAGTTCGACTTATCTAAAAAACCATTTTGGGAAATCGTAACAGATGATCAAATGGATGCACATAAGGCTAAGATACTTCGAAAGGAGGAATTAGTCTAAAGTAGAACAAGTGTTTTAAATGGTGTTGCAAGTCTTGCGCTAGAAATAGCCTCGATTCATCTTTGAATACTTAGCACGATCATTTCAAGTGTTCTACGCGATGTTGCAAGTCTTGTGTTAGGAATAGCCTCGATTCATCTTCGAACACTTGGTATGATCATTAGCGGTCAATGATAAACAAATATGATACAAGGCCCCTAAAACCGAATCCTTTCCTTACAGTCTATTATTGTAATTTACTTTCAATTCTCAAATCACATTCAAACTCAACCCCAATCGCATTTAATTTCTGCATAAGCTTCATTAAAGAACAACTAATCCACACTGACTCCCTTGGGTTCGACCCCTACTTACCACTTACTACCCAGTAGTGTAGTCGCGAGTAGCGGAAAATATAAATTTATTTGTACAGAGAACATTGCACCTTAACGACAGTGCAGTGGGCTCCGTCAAATTGGCGCCGTTGCCGGGGAATTAGCCGTCGGATTAGTTGTTTTCTTTCCCTCTCCCTTAAATTCTCAAACGCGCTCGAAACAATCATGTCTCGCAAAGAAAGCTACCATAACCACTGATGATGACGAGATGAATCTGTTCGATCGAAACAATGAGTTGCCGCTTCCATTTGTCGATGATCCGGAACAAATCGTGCGAAACCGAAGAGCTCCTGATAGGGAAGCCATCCGAAGATACCAAGGATACAATAACAACAACAACTACGCTCAGAGAGAAATACAACAATACGCCCCTAAACCAGCTCAATCGTTCTACCAACCTCCTTATAAGCAGTACAACCAAAACTCTCCACCGGCTGGCCAATATCAACGGAAGGCTCCAAATCAATACCAGGCGGGCCCGAGTAATCAGCAACAACCAAACAAGTGGAAGTGGCTGGAGGACATAATATCAGCTAGCAACCAACGGATGGACGACATGATACAAAACCGGTCCCTGGAGGATTTAGATGAAGAGTTGGCCGCGAGTTATGCGCAAATAGATGCAAGAATTCTGCAGAATCAAGCCGAGATGTCAAAGGCAATATCCGACTTGGCCGTCTCCAAACTGAGGAGAGACCGGGGAGAAGAGACAGTGGATGACGTGAAGGAGGCTCTAAAGGAACCAACACTGGAGCCCACAAAGCTAACAGAGGATGAGGACGCATGGATAACTGAAAAGGAGCCTACATGGGATCTCACTCCCGAGCCATCAGAAGACTTAGAACCAGAAATCGATATAGTATGGGACGAGGAAGGGCCTACATGGGATATCACTCTTGAGCCATCCGAAGTGATGGACGAATCAGATACAGAAAGCATCGAGGAGGAGCCTTCATGGGAACTCACTACCGAAGCGGACGAGGAAATCAAGGCAGGCCCGGTCCTCAATTTCAATCTATCTGAGAAAGACTTGGCCCTTGTAGAGGAAGTCCCCCAACTTGTACCCTCGGTTTGTATAAGGATCACAGCCCCTGAAGATGAAGTGATCAATGATGAGATACAAGGCAAGTTGGAGGAAAAGCTTGAGCTCGAGAAGCTGACAATGGAGCACTCCCTCGCCAAGAGCCAACCAAGCAGCCCTGAAAACTTACTCGTGCTGAAACGACCGTTCACCTCTGCCGCAAAGAAAAGGGCTAGCAAAGAGCACAACCAGGATGCCAACCGTGCACACATGAAGAAGCGGCAAAGACATGGACCCAAAGAATGGAAACCCGGAAGGAGGAACAAGAGAGCTCGACTTGATGGACCAGCAGCTATGGTCAAAGTTCCCTCACCTTCTCAGAGACGTTGGAAGGAAACACCACCAGAACAAGGGGAACAAGACCCAACCACATCGTCTTACAAATCAAGGAAAGGCAAGGCAAAAACCAACACAGGAACAGTGGCGAAATTCGACCTAAGCCACCCATGGGACCCCAACCAGTGATCCAGGAATAAGGTACTGTCGAGCCAGCGACGTTAAACAAGTGCACTGGTCGGGAGGTAACCCGACACTATCTTGCTTTCTGTCTTTTTATTTTCTATCTTTTAGTTTTTATAAGTTGCTCTCACCCACTTGGTGCATAGAATGATTTGACTATTTAGGAATTGGTTTTTGGAGCACGGTCGGATCAGCCAGGCAGCTTCCGTGAATTTACCGGGCCTGCGCTGAGAGTTCAAGGCCCCAGCCGAACTCCCTCAATTATCCAGCCTCATGCCATGTCATTCGACACAAAAAGAGAGTTCTGATCTTACCTTTCCTTAATATCATTTCCTTCTCGTAATTGGCTGCTTGCATGGCTTTTGAACTAAGTAGTGCTGAAAGGCACGCCTTCGTTCAAAAGTGTGGGGTGAGATCCGCATGTGTACATAAATAACATGTTTTTCTTCTTCTTTTTTTTTAATATTATCTTTTTGAAAATATGAACTTAAGAATGTGAAAAAGATAGATCTAAAATTCATGCATTTACCTTGTGAAAATTCAACTGTCTAAAAACTTAGAACATAACTTCTCATTTGTCCCTTTGTGCTGAGATAAACTAGGGATGTGGAGTTGATAGAAATGCCCTAGAGAGGCTTGGCAAGCAATCGAAGGATCGAATCAAACTATATGGTTTTCAAAGTCAGTGGAGGCTGCACTTCGGGTTTCAGTGAAGATTGAAGTCATCTCCGCCATGCAGTGTTTATGAAAAAAGAAAAAAGGCGAGGACGGGAATCAGACCGTCCTCTCTCTAGTCAAAGTAGCCGAGAAAATAGATGAGCGACCCACATCTTGACCCGCGCGAAACGACAAGGATGAGAGGAGCGGGGAGGTATTTCCATAGGCTTGCGGGCGATGATTGGACCTCCCAAAAAGGCTTGAGAAAATGGACTAGCAAGTCAAAAAGACGCAAAAAGCTCAAAGAAGCAAATCAAGAGGCCAAAAGGCCCAAAATTGTGAACGTTTTAACCGAACAAAAAGTGAAGTACTCAAAGATTCAAATCAAAGGCCAAAGGCCGATTCACTACAAAAAGCAGTCCCTCGCCAAAAGAAAATCAAAGTACTCAAACCATTGAAACCCGAACCAAATCACGTGCTAGAGAAAGCTACAAGGAAACCATATAGTGAGAGACGATCCCGAGGTTGCAGTCCAGGAGCCTAAAAAGGGCTATCTCCCGAAACATCTAGAATAATTTGCATCTCGGCACGGAGGTAAAAGTATCAAGTTTCTTCTATTTATTTATACAGTTCAATTTAGTAATAAGTAAGCAATGCATTAATTAGGATAAATCTAGTACCACAGTCTAATTTTCATATTTCAACAAACTTACTTAGTGCCGCCCTTTAATAGCATTGTTCGGGACGAACAACTAAAAGTGTGGGGTGATCTGATGGACCATAATTATACGAATCAAAAACATAGTAAAACCCACCAAATTAGACTTTTGGTCTATTTAACTTCTGCTTGTTAGTCCCGATTTATTTCTACAGGGTATTTTGGCGCTTAGAGAGAAAACACGCTAAGGAGAGGATTTTACGCTGAAAAGATATTACGAGCCAGTCCAAGGTCACGATCAGACGCTGAATGAAGAATCTCAAGATCCTGACGTAGGAATTACTCAAATCAAATCCAACCGAGGAACAATCAAAGTCAGACGGAGCGAAATTGGACTGATAGTTTTGTGAAAAGACTGCACAAAACTGTCAAAACACACCCATGGACCAAGGTGACCGGCCACCTTGCTTGGAGGTGGCCAAGGGAGGAAGCCTCCCCCCATGTTGACCGGCCACCGGCGGCTCCTCCACCCAAGGCAACCGGCGGCTTTTCACACCCCCCAAGTGTCACCTCCTCCTTCCTCCTCCCTTCTCCTCCCTTGGATCAAAACCACATGCCACCCATCTCCACCACCCATCTCCTCCCCTTGTGGCTATAAAAGGAGGCTTCTCCTCCTCATTTCAATCATCCACCACAATTCACAAATGTTTTAGAGAGATAGAGGGCTTAACCCTCTTCTCTTCACTTTCAATAAATATTGTTCTTCATTTTGGAGCTACTTTTGGCGCTTGGATCTTGCATAGGAGCTCCTCTCTCCGCTTATTGTAAGGTATAAAATTACTTTCAAGTATTATTTGTTTTTACTTTAAAGTTATTTTATTATTCGGTACCCTTGTTCAAGACAATAGTTTGCTTGTATTCCTTGACATGAATACAAGCAGCTAAAAGCTTGTACTCGGTCGCAGGGGTGTACTTGTATTATAAATATTTTAGACTCTACTCTTAGAGTATCTCTGTATTCAAAACTTGTGCTATGTGCCATATATAGTCAGAATTTCCAAGGTTGAGTGGAAGCTGTAACAAGCAAAGCTCTTCCGTGGGGATTCGTGAACATACTCAGTAAGTGGAAGCTGTAACAAGCAAAACTTATCTGAGGAGTTCGACTTATCTAAAAAACCATTTTGGGAAATCGTAACAGAAGATCAAATGGATGCACATAAGGCTAAGATACTTCTAAAGGAGGAATTAGTCTAAAGTAGAACAAGTGTTTTAAATGGTGTTGCAAGTCTTGCGCTAGAAATAGCCTCGATTCATCTTTGAATACTTAGCATGATCATTTCAAGTGTTCTATGCGATGTTGCAAGTCTTGTGTTAGGAATAGTCTCGATTCATCTTCGAACACTTGGTATGATCATTAGCGGTCAATGATAAACAAATATGATACAAGGCCCCTAAAACCGAATCGTTTCCTTACAGTCTATTATTGTAATTTACTTTCAGTTCTCAAATCACACTCAAACTCAACCCCAATCGCATTTAATTTCTGCATAAGCTTCATTAAAGAACAACTAATCCACACTGACTCCCTTGGGTTCGACCCCTACTTACCACTTACTACCCAGTAGTGTAGTCGCGAGTGGCGGAAAATATAAATTTATTTGTATAGAGAACATTGCACCTTAACGACTGTGCAGTGGGCTCCGTCAGTCGGCTAGTGAGTCCAACTGATCAACTCAATGTGGGTAGTTGGTCTCAATTTTTCCCTTCTCATTCAGCCGACCGGCTGTTTTAGGGTAATTTCTCAACCAGTCGGCTGGGAGTCCTATTTGCCCACTTTTCGCTATAAATCTTTGGGTTTTCCCCGCGTCTTCGTATTTAGGCTTTGCCTCTGAGGGAGACTAATTTTCTACCTATGCTCGCTAGGGCTAGTCCATTGGCTCGCGACATGAAATGCATTCCCAAGTCTTAGGAGCTTAAGCCGTAATCCATAAGGAAAGTAGAGTTCGACACTAAGAGTTCTTAGAACACAGCACTCATAGGTCAAAAATCCCTCTTTCTATTTATAGCCTCGGGTAGAAAAATTCCTGAAGTAGCAGGTCCAGCCGGTCGGCTGGCTTGATGCTCGAATCCCAGCCGGTCGGCTGGTGGCTAAAATCAAGTCTGTTTCTGTAGTTAACGTCCAGCCCACCAGTTGGATTGGCCAACCGACCGACTCAAAAGTGAGAGATTGTGAGCCTTCTAAGGTTCTTTTCGAGCCGGTCGGCTGGTGGATCCAACCAACCGGTTGAGTATCTGCTTAGGTAAGCACTCAGATAACTCTTCTCCAGCCGACCGGCTGAACTCTAAGCCGACCGACTCAAGGTTAAGCAATGGTGATCATTCTGAAGTCTTTGCCAGACGATCGCTTGGTAGGGCTAACCTACCGACTCAATCTGGATGATTGCTTCCACTTCTGCTCCTTCAACCAGCCGACCGACTGGTTTAGGGGAGATTCTGAACAGGTCGATTGGGAGCCCTCTTTGCCCATATTTTGCTCTAATCTTTGGTTTTTCGCCGAGTTTTCATACCTAAGGCTTTGACTTTCAGTAGGACTTGTTTTCTACCTGAAATGTAGGGTAAGAGGTCAAATGACATCAAAAAATCACCGGAAACAAACCAAAGCTATAGTGAAAAATGGCTATTAATAAGTCGAAAACTCGACTTATCACCTACATCATCCTACTCATGTGTACCGCGTGAAGAAGGCATTGTATGAACTCAAACAAGAGCCCAGAGAATGGTACGAGCGTCTCACGGTGTTTCTTGTCGACCATGGCTATGTGCGAGGGGGAGTAGATAAGACTCTATTTATCAAGCATACAAGGTTAGATTTTATCATTGCACAAATCTATGTTGACGATATAGTGTTCGGGTCCAGTTTACTGAAGCTGGTGGGCCAGTTTGTGGAACAAATGCAAAAGGGGTTCAAGATGAGCATGGTGGGAGAGATGAACTACTTTCTTGGACTCCAGGTGAAACAGAATGACGATGGCATCTTTATTTCCCAGAGCAAGTATGCCTGGAACCTAATCAAGAAATTTAATCTTGAAAAGGCAAGTCACAAACGGACTTCAGCAGCTACTCACATAAAGATCACCAAAGATGATGCCGGCACGAGTGTTAACCAGACACTATACAGAAGCATGATAGGAAGTCTGCTCTACTTGACATCCAGCAGACCGGATATTGCTTATGCAGTAGGAGTATGCACAAGATATCAGGCAAATTCTAAGGAGAGTCATCTGCTGCAAGTCAAGAGGATCATCAAGTACGTCTCTGGAACTGTTGATTATGGCATCTGGTATTCCAAGGACACAAGTTCATAACTAGTTGGGTATTGTGATGCTGACGGGGCAAGAAACGCTGAAGATCGAAAGAGTACATCTGGAGGTTGTTTTTTCTTAGGCAACAATTTGGTTTCCTGGTTCAGTAAGAAGTAGAATAGCATATCATTATCTACAGCAGAAGCGGAGTATATTGCCACCGGAAGTTGCTACACTCAAATGCTATGGATCAAGCAAATGTTGTCTAAATACGAAGTGGAACAGAAGGAGATGACGTTGTATTGTGACAATATGAGCGCCATCAACATATCCAAGAATCCAGTACAACACTCCAGGACGAAACACATTGACATCAGACACCATCAAATTAAAGCATGTCACAACAGACAAACAGCTAGTTGACAAATTCACCAAGCCATTGGATGCTACTCAGTTTGAGACACTAAGATCCTCTCTGGGTCTATGTGTTGTTAACAACTAACTATTCAAGTCGAAGGTTAGACAAACGCATAATCCCAGCAAATTAGTTCGGCTGATCTATCGAAGAAGAGAGCTAGAACAGATGGCACGTGGTTGGAATTAAATATTGGATTCAAAATATTAGTAGTATTATGAGCCGTTGGAATGAAGGTGGTGATTGGACCAAATATTCCAAGTGACATAAGCAAATCAATTTTTGGGAAGTTTAGGGGACTAAAAATTTGAAAATCAAATATTCGTCAGTTGCCCATCCTCGCCAAAGATTTCTGAAACCCTAGCTTCAAAATTCTTCCTAGCGACTGTCAATAAGGAACAATGGTGAGCATATTCTAGAACGCCAAGAATGCAATCAAAGCCTCGCCTGAGCCAAAAGGAGTTGCACCAGTGAGTAAGATACAGAAGGAGGCAGCCAAATTGGAGACGCATGGCACTTCGAACACAGCAAACCCTAAGATCATAGTGGAGAAATTCAAGGGGGATGGTGCTGTTGCAGCAAAATCAAAGAAAGGGACTTTGAAGAGTTGCAGCAAAACCCTAATTTAACAACTTCTGGAGTCATCGGGGAGAATTCGAGGAAGGATCAACCAACGGCTGAACAATTAATTGTTGAGGTAAACCCTAATATTCAGTTTAAGGTTTCAATTCATACTGTTGATAGGCTGAAACTGGTAAGGAAAAGGAGAGTGGAGTTGGTTTACAAACGACAGTAGAAACTGTGGCTGGATAAAGGGATGTGAATAATAGGATAAATTGTGGAGTTGATGAAGTTGTGAAAGTGGTTGAAGCTGGTAAGGCTGGGATTGGTGTTGTAGATGGACCCAAGTTTTTAAAAGAGAAGCTTTGTGCAACAGGGTTTGTGTTGCAGAAAGGGGTCTTCGCAGGAAAGTTGTAGCTCGCAAAGATAGCACACCCAAAAGATTTATGGCTCGTTTAGCTCTATTAGAGGAAGGCTGATTGTCGTGTAAGACTTAGAGAATTATCGATATGTTGAGAGTTCTAGCAAGAAAAATTTGGTGCTTGATGTAGATTTTGATGGTGGCCCAGCAGAAAAGGTTAATGAGACGAAGGCAGAAGAGAAGGAAACTGAGGTTGAAACTGTTCCTACGGAAGTTGATGGACAGGAGCAGCCACAGTTCAAAGATGGTGGCTCGAGAGAATCAGATCCATCTGAAGAAGATGATGAACTTGATCAGATGTATAAGAAAATCGATGAAGTCGTCCAGGATTTGCGAAAGGAAGGGTCAGATAGTCAAGAATGAGGTGTGCCTGATAAGCTAGAGGAGAAGTTAGAAAAGGAAAAAGATGCTAAAAAAATCTCTGTTGAATCAGCTAATCCGAAGGCGATGGAATATCCAGATGATCAAGATGTAGAGATGCAAGAAGTAGATCAGGAGAAGCCTGATGCTGATGATATTTAGAGGGTTGATCAGGACTCAATACTACTGGCTAAACTGAAGAAGTCGGAGAAAAAGAAACAAATGAAGAAGGTGACTGTGCAAACAACTACCACATAGGTGCAAACTGAGCGGGATGGTGGGAGCAAGTGCGGCTAAGAAAAGAAAGAGAGGAGTTCCAGACCCTATTCCGAGTAGTGTTCCATCAGGCATTACTAAATATGGTGTTGGGTTTGCAAGTCAAGAAGCAGTAGACAAGTGGAAGGTAGTGCAGAAGAGGAAGATAATTCCTGAGAGGATTCTAGACGAGAAAAAATACAAAGGGAAGGAGGTTATCCAGCTGTTGAAGGATACTGACCTCTTCTCGATCTTGAGAAAAAGTAAGTCGTTCAATAAACAGTTGATGAGAGAAGTGATTGCAAATCTGCAAAGTTAGTTCGGGATAATTGGAGATAAAGACTACGGAGTAGTCTATGTGAGGCAGAAGAAGGTAATGCTGGACCCAGAAATCATCAATATCTACTTTGCTATGGATGATCTATGTGGTGTAGGAGGAAGAGGATTTTGAAAAAATTGCTAATTACTTGACTGTTTGAACGTACTCTCGCTGGGAAAATACATGTATTCGAGTAGCAGACCTGACCACTTTTGACTCAATGCTTTTCTGCATTGCTATAGTGGTGAGCAAAGACAGGGGACAGCTAATCTATCACGTGGGAAATAGGATGAGGATCAACATGGGATGGATCATGTTCCATCAGATTGATGAGCATGTCACATCCACAAGGTCCCTTCACCAAATTATCTTCTCATCACTCATCTATGAGCTGATCATCTACAAGAATCTAGAGTTAAAGACCGAGCAAGATAGACTTTCTAGAGCTCCATTGAAATTGGGAGTTGATCACAAACTGTTCAAGGGAAAGTACGTGAATGATCTGAAGGCTCCTGGTCTAAAGAAGAATGATGTGCCATAATCGTGTATGAGGAGGACTGGTGTTGGGGAGAGAATGTATCGCGTGGAGAGAGGAAGGATCGTGAGCGAGTTGGAGGCAATGCTGGAGACACTGTAAGAACAAAGGAAAAGAATGAACCAACTGGTGCGTGCTCTGCGATTTCCCAGCGATGATGAGGCATATGAGGAAGAAGACGACACTGTTGACGACTCCTCCACATGAAGGTTTAAGCTCCATTTTGTTCTTACTTTTAAACACTGCTACTTTCATACTGTTATCAGTCTTTCGTACTGTGTTACGTTGAACTAGTCTTGTTTTGAACCCTCCTTGCTGATTTTGTGGCAAAAGTGGGGAGTAATTTTGAGGCCAACTTGTTCACCTCAATCTTACCGTGTACGGTCTCTGAAGTCTAGGTATTTAGAACTAGATGATTTTGTTTTGCCAAAATTGTCAAGGGGGAGATTGTTGTTCCTATGTATGGCATGGCTTTTGGCAAAACGTCTTCAGAGTGTTCAAGAAGAAGTCAAGGAGCTGTTCAACCAAAGATTGCAACACAAATGCTGCGTAGAATTGAAGAACACAAGTTTCCTAATATCGAATTTTCCAAATTTTGAAGACATCAAGATTTGGAGTCATCTAACAAGAAGATCGGGATTAGATATTCAGGAGAATATCATCAAAAAATAGTTGAAGATCTTCAAGATGCCGTGATCAGCAAGAAGAAGATATTGGAGGATTATCTAGATATCAGATATAATATCAACAGAATATTTAGGAATATTTCCTAAATATTTGATAAAGAATCCGAACTGATTTGGGAAGCTGCCGAGGAGTATAAATATGCAACTAGGGTTTCCCAATCAATCATCGCTTTTGGAGAAGTTAAACACACGAGTGATCTTTAATTCGAGGAGGAGGAGCGACGGCCGGCTGGTTTTTCACATCGAAAAACCAACGGCGCTGTGATAGTCTGTTCAGTGTGCTGATCAGACTAGTTCGTGGAACAAACCGCTGCACACACTATCACTGACATGCGCATTCGGGAGAAGGCGTCAAAACTTCAGGAGATGTTTTCAGCAAGGTTCGGGAGGGAGTCTCAAACTCAAGGGATCGAGGGGGAGCCGAGATCGCAAATCGTGGAAAAAGTGTTAGAGGCTAGGCGATTACATTCGGGAGATTGTAAGTGTAAGTCCAATCATAGCTCTAAGCTTTTAATAAGCTTTGCTACCCTTTAAGGCTTGGGAAGCCCCCCATAGTAGCCTGGTTGTCAAACTGGGAAATATATCGTGTGTGCTTGTGTTGTTCACTTTCGGATATTGTCTGCTAAGGTGTTCTAGTCTCAGTTAGAACACGGCCTGGATCTTGTCTTGAATAGACAACAGTATTTCAAGGATTATTCGAAAAGTGTATAGCAGTAGGGTTACCACATGGGATTGGAATATAATCAAATGTAAAGACATAATAACTTAGTTTTTCCTTGAGAGGTCATAGTTAGAGTATTCTACCAGTCAGGGATCAGCATTCCTGGGATACCACACACATAGACTGCATGTCCTTTTTGTGTACATCAAGATCCGTTTTACTTCCTTGGGGTATGTCCAGTGTAGCACGAGCACCCTGAGTTGTGATACATTCGGCCTTTGATCCTACTTCCCTTTAAGAGTACCTTCCATGTACAAACTAAAAAATTCGTTCTCTAATTCCTGTCATGTGTCTCGAGCAGGTGCTTATCTATATAACATGACCGACTCCTTCCTTCATCCTGCAGCGAAAGACGTTAGTTCTTAGGCACCCATATCAACTTAGGCTTACCTAGTTTGCATACAATATAAGCATTTTTGAGTCCACTTGTGCCTCTGGGTTTTGTTTCAGGAGTCTTCTTGGGAGTGTTCCTTGGTGGGGATGTCTATCTCTGTGCTCTTCTTCTATATTCAGTAAAAGACAGTAGCCTAACCTTCCAACGATGATAAGGCAGCATAGGAATCATGCTGACCGTAGTAAGGTACACTCTCTCTTGTACCCAAGTATTTTTTCCATAAAAGGGAGAAAAAGTAAAATGGGGTACGGAGAGAAGAATGAAGTAGATACACGGCAAGTATAAGGGTTCAGTGGGGCACTTCATAAGGATAGATGAAAGAACCCTGAGGAAAATGAAGTCTATTTATAGCTGCGAGGAAGGATGGATTAGATCCCCAGAAGGGAACTGATGCCGGATCTGGTGATGCTCATCAGGTGGATGCACCTTAAAGGAGTGACAAATTGGCTTACATTAAGATGTAGATGATCCAACTCAGACATATATGCTCCGGATGGCAGCTAAACCCTAAGCAAGTAAGGGTATGCTGCAGCACATGGAATTCGTGACAATAGCATCGTTCTCAAGGCTCCTACCTCTGCTGCAGATGGACTGAGTAATATACCCGTGGTCAGCCCCTCTTTGACTTCCCAGCTCATCAATCTCTGTTCCTTGACCCTATTTCTTGGTTGTTTCTCATATCTTGTTGTTTGGGGTCCTTTAGTCAAGCCTTCAATTGATGCATGCTCTGTTATGTTTCCTTGTGTATTTTGATGCGCTCTGCATACCTGTGCACTTACTTCACTTGTTGAGCTTTTTGATGATGCCAAAGGGGAAAGATAAGGACGTGCATACTCTAAGGGGGAACAACACCAATAAACACGAATGCGCCTATCTGAGGGGAACTGCATGAGCGCTAAGGTATGTATGAGGAGATGTGACTCTGTTGTAGTGAACTACATCCTACGTAAGGCTGAACTAGATCAGCATGATGTGAGGGGAAACTGACTAGAACTTGCATGATGTAAGGGTGAACTAGATCTTACATATTGTGAGGGGAAGTTACCTAACATCTACACTGAATATTCTTTAAACATAACATTCTTTAAGCATAATTATTATCTCTTGTGAAGAAGATGTTTGTCATCATTAAAAAGGGCAAAATTGTTGGAACATTTGTACCTTTGAGGCACATGTACTCCAATATGTTTTTATATGACAAACATCTTGCTAATGAACTACTTGAGTGTGCAAGATTAGGGACTGGTCCCATGCAGGGATCCTGGTGAAGTTAGAATCGTAAGATCTGACGGATTCTTTGGTGGGAGCAGCAGTGATCTGAGTCAGAAGGGAAGTATCCACTTGTTGTGCGGGGACAACGAAGATAGATCGTGAACTAAGATGTGTCTGAAAGTATGGCGGTACACCACTGAGTTTGGTTGGGTGAGTGATCTATTCAATTCTAACCGAGAACACTATAATACAAGGGCTTACTTCGAAATCCTTCTAGTTTCACTAGAAGATAGTTGTTTTCTTAGGTACTGATTCTAGTATCTAGATTTCCACTATAAATCATCGTGTCGCTGTACTTTATGTTTCTATATTAAGTTTCCGATATGTTACAATTACCTTGAAGGGATCAACTCCTTCAAGGGAACGCCAACTAATGATCCTAACAATCACTATATGTCTTTAGTTGGGACAATTTCCCTTCTAGGGAGCACATCCGTTTTGTCAGCTTGGACTCCGTTATACACAGCTCCTTCGTAAGTCTTATTATTTTGGCTGACCACTGGTTTCTATTATCTTCTAGCCCTGTAATCTGCTCGTCCTGTTCTTCTAGACTTGCGCTAAGTTTCTCATTCCTCTGGGTAAATTTTTTCAAGAAAGATAACATTTTTTTGTTAGTACTACTAGATAAACATGAAAAGGAGTCTGAGTCGGTTACCTCATTGTTTGCCATTAAGCACATTCTCATAGTGTGGATATCTACCTCACTGTCTTCATTAGACTCTCCCCATGTTACCATCACAGCTTTGATGCTCTTCTGAGCTAGAGGCTCTCCTGCCTTTTTGCTAAAGCAATCTTTCACCTTATGTCCTTTTTTCTGATAGTGGTAACAAATGAAGTCTTTTGAGGATCGATGCCCTTTGAGGGAATGCAAGCGTGCAGTCCCTGCCATTCTGAGAGCTCTTGTCATTCAGGCAGTTGTCTCATCCTCATACTCATTGGTATCGTCTATCTAGGCTAGTTCAAAGGCTTTGTCTACTTTTAGTGTTATGGATTGTTCCTTGTCGGGTACTTATCGGGAAGCTTTCCTCTGTTGTATCCCATTATTACTCTGGAGCCTTGCCATGAGTTCCTCAAGGGTCACCTCCTTAATATCCTTTTGAGCCAGAAGTGCCAGTGTTACAGCATCCCATTTGGAGTTTAAAGCTTGGAGGAAGTGATGCGTGACTTTCCACTCAGGGATGCTCTACCCCGGAAACTCGATTTGTCCAACATAACTTAAAAAGTGAGAGTGAAAGTCTTCAAGGCACTCATCCTTACCTTGGAGGGCATTGTCATAATCCTGCATAGCTGCAAGGATGCAATTCTTCTTGACATCTTCATTCCCTGAGTAGAGTTATCTAAGTGCATCCCAGATCTCCTTGGCTGTTTTGTAACGAAGCATCTTCTTCAGATCACCCGGACTGAGTGTCATATGGAGGACCTTTGTCGCTCTACTGTTCTTCTCAAGAATCTTATAGTCAACATTAGTGTAGTTTTCTCGATCATTTACCTTGGACATATCTGTTTTGTCCATAATCCGTACCGGTCCCTATTCTATGGTCTTCCAGATCTGTCCGTCCAGGGAGTAGGTGTGTGCCTTGAACTATTCCGCCCATAAGTCATATTCTTTGGGCTTTAGAATCGAAGGCATCCAGAAGGAATCATTGATTATCGCCATCTTTTCTGCACATCTAACTCAAAATCTAGAGACCAGGCTCTAATACCAATTGTTAGGATAGTTAGTTTGCGTACCCTGGCAGGTATAGATACCTGCTAGGTATGTAAGCAGAAGAAATTCAAAGTAAGGAAAGTAAACAAAAGGAGACGCATTGATGTATAGTGGAAACTCAGATACCTAATAGGGAAAAGTACAAAAGGGTGGTATGAACTACCATCCTTTTGCAAAATCTTGTCCGAACTATACACATTTTCAAAATCTTGTCCAATTCTAATTAATGGGCCAAATTGCAATTCTGAATAATACAATGAGCACCCAAACCTTTCAAAAATTATGTAATTGAAATATTTTTTTGGTTGGATCAAATAAACCAAATATGATTTTGAAATGTATTTGGTTTATATATATTATATATGCAAATTTCGTTTTTAGTTTGGTTTCGTTAAACGATTTTAGTTTGGTTTCTGAACTGGTGAATGCAATTTGTATATTTAAAAATGAAATTTGCATATATAATATATATATATTAATTAAGAATGAAATTTGACCACTTTTCACCTCTCTGAAAAATCGTTAAACGATTTTAGTTTGGTTTCTGAATCGGTGAATGCATATATTCTGATGAATTGGTTCTCCTTTTTCTTTTAGTTGTGATTTTACTACTATTAAGATGCGTATGTTGCTGCCAATTTGTATATTTAAAAACGAAATTTGCATATATAATATATATAAATTAGTTAAGAACGAAATTTGTATATTTAAAAATTTTAGGGGATAAATTATGGTGCAGTTAACAATTTATTGTAATTATAAAAAAACAATTATTGTAAATCTTAAGACAATTTAAAATATATATTGGTTTATAATTATATTATTAGATCGAACCAAATGCATTTAATCAAATCAAATACATAAATTTTAAATTAGGGAAGAGTACAACAATTTTTTTTGGATAAACCAAATACATTTCAAAATCATATTTGGTTTATTTGGTCCAACCAAAAAAATATTCCAATTACATAATTTTTGAAAGGTTTGGGTGCTCATTGTATTATTCGGAATTGCAATTTGGCCCATTAATTAGAATTGGACAAGATTTTGAAAATGTGTATAGTTCGGACAAGATTTTGCAAAAGGGTGGTAGTTCATACCACTCTTTTGTACTTTTCCCTACCTAATAAGTATCTGAGAAAAACTACTACCTTCTAGTTTCCAAGAAGGATTTCAAAATGAGTTCTTGTATTAATGTGCTCCCGGTTACAACTTACAGGATTACTAACCCAACACACTCAGTGATGTACCTCCATGCTTTCAGACTTACCTTAGTCGTAATCTTGCTTATTGATCACCGCACACAAGAACCTTCTCCCCTTCTGGCTCAGATCGTAGTCCTGCTCCCATCGAAGTATTCGTCGAATGTGTCAGTGCTTGATTCACTTCGATTTCTCGATCTTTCTTCGTAGCTCTTTTAGAAGCTCGATACCAAGGATTTCTCGTAGAACAGCAAGCTTGAAAGGCAGTTGTAGCATCCTTTATATACTGATTATCCCTACTAGGAAACCCTAGATTTTGTCAACCGAAAATATCGATCTTCTTTACAAATCTTGGTCAAGATCTCGTAGTTAGTTAGGTTATCCCATAATATCCTAAATAACTCTTCAATCAGATCGTCTCATATCGATCAGATTGGATCACGCCATATCTCCTCATCTCTAAAAGATAGGATGAGATATTCACCAAATCTTCATCAGTTTCCTAACTTGTAGGACTTCAAATCTGATCTGATCTTTGTGAATCCTCCAGCAAACTCAGCTGGATATTCCAATCTTTTCGAGCCAAAGATCCTCCGAGAATATATATGTCATTATTCTCATCCACTGCCTATTCGCAGAGGTATCGTCACCTCTAGAGTATCCGTGCGTGGTGTCGGTACCTATAGAGTTACTGTCCCTTACCCTGCACACTCAAGTAATCGTTACCTTCAGAGTATATGTGCATCAACATGTACACTCAAGTGACATGTCAGTAGTATGTTTGTCACATCAAAACCCAATGAAGTACGTGTACCTCGGCGGGAAGAGCACCCCAGAGGTACTCTTACATCAACACAAATAAAATGATGGATGAATGCATTGTGTCATATGGCAGGTGGATGAACACAATGTGCCATATATTGCAAATGTTTGCTTCTAACTGTGGTCACTAGTGTGTAATATCAATGCTAGGTAAAAGTTATTTACGACCCCTGTGGAGAGAGACTAGGGACTATAGACATTCAATTTTAATGCAGGCGAGGCGACCATCAAATTACAAGACATCACCCTCCTGACTAGCTTACATATCAGTGGAGAGACTATGGCCGACAAGTCACATATGAAACAGGAAGCCTTTAGCCTACATATAAGGTCACGTAGCGCTTAGTGACGTTGTTGTAATTTACTCGATAAAAAATAATTTATAAGGTCTACGTCAGTCTAGCGTCGTCCAAGGAGTTACTAGCATGCAGCACTAAGGTTATGTTAATTTAAACTAATCTATTCTAACCAAACTTTTGGGTTTGGTTGGAATTTCAATTAAGCAGATTAAAAGCCCGCATATATATTCACAGAAGAATTTGCACGGAGCTAAGAGCAGTTCATACTAGTCGAACAACTATGAATAGAGCGCAATGTGTTCCAAGATGTACTGCATAAAACAGAGAATTTAAAGGTTCGTACAAATGGAAAACAACAACGATAGTGGACTAAAATTTGGATACTTATCCTATATTTTCACAATTAGCTCAAACGATCAGAACCTTACTACTATTCAATACCATTATTGTTACAACTCTCCCCTCCACGGTACTCTTACATGCCTCTGAATGCTTTTTTTACTAGAACTTGATCATCGATTTCAAAGTTGTTTAGAATTGTATCATGAGCTTTCCTTTTACAGTCACAGAAAAGGGCACAAGCTGTGCCTTCTTTTAGAGACAGACAATGCCGCCCCAGGCAGTGATTTTTGTTGCTCTAATACGCTTTTGAGTGTTTTAGCTCACATGGACATAAAGAGGATCAAAACACGAGAAAACAAATCGAGTTGGACCACAGATGAACCAAGGCGATGTCTGGTCGGGATATGAAACGAGGGATCGGGTAGCTCAAGCGATCATGCGCTGCCTGGGGAGGCATCAACTGTATTATGCGCTGGCGATGCCCAATTTTGACACATGACACCTTTCCAGACTAGTCACGCGGCACTATTTCAATACTACCTTTACCATTTGTTGCATCCTAGCATGCATCACAGTTGATCTTAAAATGACCAATCGGCGGTGGTTTCCACTCAAAGTTAGAGGAGCTTAGATGGTTAATCGGAGTAGTTTTGCTGAACTGAAGGTATTGATGAGCCAATCATTTTATTCAGTTAGCTGCATCCATCGGTGAAACTAACTTTTAGCCATACCAGATATACCAAAGAGTAATGAGACATTTGCTTCCCACTAGTGCCGAGAGGGCCTTACACTATATGAAAATAATAGCTTCTAACATGTTACATTTGTTGGAATGCGTGTTTACTAATTGTGAAGAAAATGGTAGTGCGTCTTATTTTGAGACCTAATTTTGAGCGTTGAGAACATCTCGAATTGAGTTAATGAAATCGAACTAAAATACCTTGCAATAAGGGGTATGAAATTGAACGTGGAAATGCCAAAATCGAATTTATATTGAATGAGAAATCGATGCTCAAAGAGAGCCTTGAATTTCTAGATCGGAAGTACCGAACTCAGGATGCAGGCTCCAAGAAATACATTGTGGGGCGATTCCTTGAATTCCAGAAGGTGGATTCAAAGACTGTGAGCAGTCAAGTGCAAGAGATGCAGCTGATTATCCATGGGATACATGCTGAGGAAATGAAGATCAGTGAATCATTCCAAGTTGTTGCAGTCATCGAGAAGCTGCCTCCGGGGTGGAAGGACTTCAAAAAATTACCTTAAGCACAAGCGTAAGGAGATGTCTTTTGAAGACGTGGTGGTTCGCCTCAAGATTGAAGAGGACAATCGAGGCTCTGACACTAGAATAAGGCTCCCTTCATAGAGGGCCAACATTGTGGAGCATGGTGGTAGCTCCAAAGGGAGGAAACCCTCCAACAAACTTGGACCCAAGAGTGGGGCATTCACGAAGAAAGTGCAGCCAAAGTTTACGGGCAAGTGCTTCAACTGTAACAAAGAGGGTCGCAGAGCAGCTGCCTGTTAGAAGCCGCTGAAAGCAAAAAGTGAATGTCACCGAGGTGGATGAAGATCTCTTAGTGGTTGTTATCTCTTAGATCAGTTTGGTGGATTCCAACCCCAAGGAGTGGTGGCTGGATAGTGGAGCAACCCACCAGATCTGTTCTGAAAAGAATGCCTTCTCATAGTTGAAACTTAGTGAAGTTGGAGAGAAGGTGTACATGGGCAACTCGGCCACCTCAGAAGACAAGGAAAAGGGCAATGTGATTTTGAAGATGACTTCAGGAAAAGAGCTGAAACCCACTAATGTCTCATATGTACCGACATTAGGAAGAATTTAGTATCTGGAGATTTACTTGATAGTCATGGTTTTAGAATGATGTTTGAGTCCCAGAAAGTTGTTCTCTCAAAGAACGGCATGTATGTGAGACGTGGTTATGTGAAAGATGGCATGTGGAAACTAAACGTACTTGCCATCAAGTTTATCAATAAAGAAATTCTTCTACGTATTTGCTTGAGTTTTCTAATTTATGGCATGGTAGATTAGGTCATGTAAATTACGACTCAATAAGGAATCTAATGAATTTGGATTGCATACCAAAGCTTCAAATTGATTCTGAACACAAGTGTGAAATTTGTGTTGAAGCAAAACTAACAAGAACATCCTTTCATAGTGTTAAAAGAGAAATTCAACCCCTTGACTTAATACATAGTGATCTATGTGACCGTGGAGGCAGTACAGAAGTTTAAGAGCAAGGATGAGGCAGTACAGAAGTTTTCCATGTATAAGTTGGAAGTGGAAAACCAACGGAACAAAAAGATCGAGAGGCTACGAAGTGACCGTGGAGGTGAATAAGTAAAACCGTTTGGGACATTGGGTGCATAAAACGGAATTATACATGATATCACTCCACCTTATTCACCTCAGTCGAACAGTATAGTTGAATGTAAGAATCACACTATCAAAGAAATGATGAATGCGATATTGCTTAGTTTAGGATTACCTCAGGGAATGTGGGGGGAGGAATCTTGAGTTCCCTGTACCAATCCATTACCTAAAATTTGTATCAAATCTATGCATACAAATGAAGTTATGCAAAGTAAACGTAACCATAATTATGTCAATTTGGCATCACCTAACTGGAGACGTGACTTTAAGTATCTTTCATGAATTGTGTAAGATGTCAAATGCTCACTTTTAATGATGGTTCGTAAAGATGAATGAGGTAGTTAGATTTTTCATATACCCTAGTGGGTTGATTGTCAAGAAGGTGGAAAATAATATTTTGATTTAGTATTTGAGTCTTTCCCAACTATCTGATCAGGAGAACTTCCTTCCCATCCAACATGGAAATATGTGAAAAGCTTGTCAAACGAGCAACACGTAAAAACATTGTGTGGGTTATTGTAAGTGATGGTTGCAATTGGTCATGGTGAGTGATAACCAATGATTTAATAGTTCAGTCATTGCGCTAATTTCAGTCATTCAATTTATTAGTTTCGTTTCACTTCATTACCATTTAGTTAAGTTAATAATAGTTCAGCTGAGTAAATTCAGCTCAAAAGAATATCACCTTAACACCTAAATTTTGAAATTTGTCTAATGCTTATGCACCATTGACAACAATGCCTAAATTAAAATCATAAAAATCGGACATTTGTATTATGACACATTTGCGCTGATTGTGCTTTACTTGGCTCAAAATTGAATATTAGATTTTAGGAATCCTCATTAGGCATTGATACCGCTTGAATACTTAGGTGAAACAACGCTCAATAAAATGTGGATAAATTATAAATCAATTTCATAAATTGAATTGAAAGGAACCCGATACAAGAAAGTTGAAAATTTGAAAAGCAAAAAAAAAAAGAATTCCCAAATTTGCCTCTCGACTACAAAATTTTCAAGCTCTTTACTTCCTACGGTCATGGAAAAATTTAGGGAAAAGTACAAAAAGGGGTTCCGAACTATCACTTATTTTCAAATTGAGGTTTTTCAAGTTGAGGTCCAAACTATCATATTTTCCAATTAGGGGGCAAAATCAAAAACTCAGTTAAAATTAACGGATAAAATTAACTCCTTTAGTGAATTCCGCAGGTCAACATTAATATAACAATTAAATGATTCTCTCTTTAATTTCATCCATATATCTCATTAAATATTTTAAATTTAAGTTTTATTTTAATATTAATAATTTCCATAAATCTCGTAGTACAAATGAGTAATAATTTAAAATTATTTGTAATTTCACAAAATTTACAATATAACATGTATGAATAAAATATTAATAATTATTTTTGTGATTCATATTTTAAATATTTCGCCAATAGGGGTGGTGGTCTGTTGGTTAAGGAGTCTGTCATGGATTCTTACACCTCGGGTTCGAATCCTGGAGTCACCAATTTTCCTCACAATTTTGTGTGATTTTTCTTCATATTCCTCGTCCTGCCTCGCACGTGGATGCTCCCTACATCCTTCGTGGATGCCTTCCTTGTCCCGCCTCGCGCGTGGATGCTTCCTACATCCCTCGTGGATGCATTCCTCGTCCCGCCTTGCGCGTGGATGTATTTGTCCTCTCTCGTGGAGGTGTCTTGCAAATGGTAAAGGTACCCAAGATGGTCTAAGCTCCAAATGTCAAAGAATGTACCGATGGGGTGGATGTGGGGATCCATGATAAAGGTGTCAAACCAGGCCTGCGCTTTAGAAGTAGAAAGATGTACCAGATGATTTCAAATCCGATCAAGATGCCTTGCTAGAGTTTCAAAGTTCAGTATATATGTGTACTAGATGATAAGGTTGTATGCAGTGTATGTTATAAGTTGTTGTACCCCATTATCAACAAAAAAATATTGTAAATATTTCAAGTTCTTTACCATATATCATGAGTGAGTATAATTTTTTGAATTTGTATAGTTTGACAATTCACCATATAACATGTATGAATAAAAAGTAAAGAATTTTTATTTATCCATAAAATTGTATTCTTTTTTATTAGTCATTCTCTTATGAACATGAATCAAGAAAACAATAATTTAGGTTTTAGCCATATATACATATTATATGGTGAATTGTCAAACTAAAAAAAAGTAAAACTTGTAGTCACTCGTGATGAGTGAGGATCATATGAAAAACACTTTATTCCATGAGAAATGAGAAATCACCACAGCTGTTCGATCGTAGATGGAACGGCCATGAAATCTCAAAATAATTCGCATATATTTAACTGTTAAATTTGATTTAAGGGTACAATCGTCATTTCCCCCACAAAATATTCTCTGCATATCCAGATCCTATTTTTGGTACACGTTCGTTCGGTTTTTCCTCATCCTCGTGCGCAATCCGTGCGTTGAAACTCGTGGATCGTGATTGCATCGACAACTCATTCAATTTTCTTCCTTTCGTTTGAGACGACGGCTAGGGTTTTAGTTGTTTGTAAGATTGGGGAGAAATTGGTGGTGTGAATTTGCTACACATACAATGCGTAGTTTTCAACATATATTCGTAGCGGACTCAGACTGTATGCATTGTATATGATGCGTAGTTTTCAATATATAATTTGTAGCGGACTCGGACTGCATACATTGCATATAATGCATAGTTTTCAATATATAATTCGTAGCATGAATGAATTGTAATAAATTTAACGATACGTAAAATACATGTTTATAATATATAATGCGTACATATTTAAGCGTCGTATTAGTGATTGGAAATGCTACACATTGAACTGGGACCTTTAGTGAGTGAGACTACCATGATAACCAACTACACCACCCACTATGCCCCCGAAAAGAGCAGCTAAATAAAACAGTAACAAACTAGCCAAGCAGGAGCAAGGAGATGTATCATCGGAAAAGAAGAAGTGGGATGAGGATGAAGAAAAAAGAGAGCGTTAAGCCGATAAACGCGGAGGGTTTTGGATTTGTCATCTATATGATCTGTGGGTTTAGAGATTAGGTCGTGGGATTTGACGAGAATAATGGGATTACAGTTGTGTTTGATATTTTTGTTGGCCTAATTTGCCCTTTATGACTAATTCATCTTGAGATAATTACAAATTTAAAACAATATATGCTTTAATCCTGGCTCTTGATATATTAGGATGGAGGGATGAGATAATTTCTCATTTCTCACCTAAAAAGACTTTCTCATGGAATCTCAACTCCACTCATAATATAGGACAAAGAACTTGAAATATTTACAATATGAATCAAGAAAATAATTATTTATATTTTATTCAAACATGTTAGTATATGTTAAATTTTGTAAAATTGTAAATAATTAATTTAAAAATAATACTCATTTGTACTATGAGATTCAAAGAAGTTATTAATTATTATAATGAAATTAAAAGTTAAAAATATTTAATGAGATATATATAAATTAAATTAAAGAAAAAAATCATTTAATTGTTATTTTAAATGTTGACTAACAAAATTGACTAACTGAATTAACTTCATCTACTAACTTGAATGAATTTTTTTTAATTAAAAAATATGGTAGTTCGGATCTTAATTTGGAAAGGAGTAATAGTCCGAGCCCCTTTTGGTACTTTCCCAAAAATTTATATTGCCTATCAACAGCCATCCCAAGCTCCGTAGACGTGGAGGTAGGGATGCACATCCGGTTCGATCCAGACCAGACCAAAATTTTACCGTCCGGTAGACATTTTTTTGAAATAATGGACCAAGGACCGGACCCGAGTATATATGGTCCGGTTCAAATCGGTGGACCAGAATTTTTTGAAAATATGAACCGTGGATCGGACCGGACTCAGATTTTACAGTCCGGTCCGATTTTGTGCATCCCTACGTGGAGGAAGCCAAAGTCAAAGTTGACCTTGACTTGGACCAGATAAGTTTACTCATGAATTTAAGACAATAAGGGCTTTGCTGAAATAGACGCCGGCTAGTAGGGTAGAGTATTCGGTAATTTACTGAATTATCGATTACCGAATCACCAAATTCATTTTTTGATTCCGATTACCGAAGCGAATTAGTCTATTTACCGATTAAGCCGATAAATCGGTAATTTATCGGTAATTACTGAATTACTGATAAATTACCGAATTTATTTTATAATATTTTTACAAACAATGTAAAAAATTTCTATAAAGATCAACTAATCATCTAGAAACAAAAAAAATAAAAGAAATCGAACAATTCAACATCAAAATGATTGAATCAACAAAATTTCATCACAAAAGTTATTAAAATAGATGAGAAATAACCTAATTAAAATATGTAATTTTTTTATATTTATAAAAAATATTATTCAAAAAACATATTGTTCGGTAATTCGGTAATCGGTAAATTACCGAATAAGAAAAACCATTCCGATTACCGAATTATTTTTACCGTTTTACCGATCGGTAAATTACCGAACTACTGAACCGAATTAATTCGGGATCGGTAAATTTAATTCGGTAATCGAAAATTACCGAATAATGCACAGCCCTATCTGCCAGGAGTTTTCTTAAAATTGATCTATTTGAGTTTGTTCATTTCTCAAATGACCCACATGAGTAACATATATCTTGTTTGACCTATTTTTTTTATATAAAGTTTGAACCCCATAATCCGATTTTTTTACAAAATCTTCCACGTGCTCTTGATCTGAATTTTTTTTTGCGTAAATCCTCAGATTGAGGATTGGGACGAGGATCCCAAACATGCATATTGAAATTGAGGCGATGATGGGGACGATTTCTTCACCTAGCGAATAGAGGACACCCTAGGGTCTTCTACTACTTGCTTTCTAGGGTTTGGGGAATTTTTGGATTAAGCTTGTTGCAACTCAAATAGGGGAGATTCTGAGGATACTAGACTAGGGTTGGGGGAAATTAGAGAATTTTTGGATTAAGCTTGGTGGGAATTCGGGATGCTGGACTGAGATTGTCATTATAATTTACACACAAAAAATTTGTGATTGTGGGAACTCATCTTTCTCTCATCTCTGGTTTGAGGTTGTGATTTACGCAACAAAAAAAATTCATATTTAGTGAATGACGGATTCCTAGTATCCGGTTTTCCATCTGGATTCCACGTAGATAGAAAAAGTATACGTGGAATATTTTTGAAAAATCGACTCTTGGAGATTTGGTTAGTTAGAAAATTCAATAAATCCAATCCTAGGACCCAATTTTATAAAAAATAGGTCAAATAAAATATGTAAAACTCATTTAGATTTTAGATCATTTGAGAAATTGACAAACACATATGGGTTAGTTTAAAAAGAAAATTCGCGGTCAGGAAACAAGTTGATTTGTGGTCACTATTAATTTAAGTGCCTTCCTTGCTTGGATCTTCTTAATTCATGGCTCCGATTTTAGCCACACCCTAGCACGCAGGCTTAACTCAACTTGAGGTGGATACTCGCAGCTCTCGTTTGCTAGTGTTGATAAGAACCAATCATTCTTTATATCATCGCCAATTTGGGTTTGATATGAAATAACGACAAAATTTGCATCTTTGGAAGTTGCAACCGTCTGATAATAAAACAAGAAATTTTGCAGATATGACTGAAATCAATAGAATAAATGGTAAAAATCAAGAAAAAAAAATTCATATCCACCATCACCAGGAAATTTGGATAAAATAAAATAAATTCGGATAAGTAAACTAAATAGAAAAAATCATATCCATCAACCATAATCATCTCGAAATTTGGATAAATAAAATAAAAAGGTAACGCTTAGTTGAGAATTCCGTGAGATTCGAAAACATAAGAATTCAGTTTATCACCATTAGATTATGATGCATCTTTAAATCTGTATCTAATATTTGTATCACTGATAAAGTCTTTAAATTTATATTAAATTTAAATATGCATATGAGACACTTATCACTGTCACAATGACTTGATGATACACTTCCAAATATGAAAATTAAATTCTCAAATATTCAAAAAAAGAAAACATTTCTCATGTCGTCACTCCTCGAAATCAATTTTCTATATTTAATCTAAGAGCAACTCCCACCATGGTTTTTTCAATCATAGAAAAGTACCATGAGACATGATCAAAAAAAATATGCACCCCCACCATGATCTTTTAGCTAATAAAAAAGATCAACCCATGATCTTTTTTGGATTTTGTTTTTGAGAGTTGGGTCAATCGCAACGCGACACGTGTCCTGTGTAAGAAACAGTACAATTTTTATTTTGATCTTGCAACGAATATATCTTCTAAATTACAAAGTTAAAAAAATCAAAATAAATATCAATATTCATAATTTTTTGAGCTCTATAAAACGAGATGCACTTTGATATATTTTTATTAATCTTAACATTTATGAGTTATAATTTATGTAGTTATGAGAGAGACTGATGATAAACTTTTTATTTGATCATGAGTGTGATGCATGTGATTGATTTGGTCATGAGAATGATTAAATATGAGAGAGAGAAAATGAAAAAAATGAATGACATGATTTTTTTGAGGAGTGTGGGATGCTCTAAACCCCAAATCTTCATTCCTCAACATTTAAATTCGATCACTCATCAACAAAAAAACATTTAAATTCGATCAGAGAAGAAACACGTCAAACAGCCCCCTGTCTAGTGGTGCTAGGTCAACCCCACCAGCCATGGAGATCGGACCCTGTCGCCGCTGATTGAGCAAGCTCTGCCCAGAATCGTTGATTTGAGCCGAAAGGGTGTCACGAAATGGTGTTCAACAGCACGGCCATGATCTCAGTCGCGAGGGCTTCGGCAGAAGCATGGCAAGTGATGGCTTGCTTGCCTGAGAGATTGAGCAGCGATCAGTTGTTGGATCTCGTCATATGCTTTCCTCTTCAGCAACTGAGTCGTCTCGCTCTCTGTATCTGGACCGTCTGCTGCTTCTCTCCTTACCCGAATTCGTATCCTCGCTACTACCCTGGCGATTTGGACTCATCCTCGTCTTCTTCTTCGACCTCTGATGATGAGGAGTATCGTTATTACTATTACAGTGGGTTGCACTCTGATTGAGAGTCAGTCAGTGAGTGAGTCAGTGCTTGTGCTTGTTTTTGTACAGAGAATTCTTATATGTCGATGATGTTGATGAATTCCAAGTTTACGATTTGAGGCTAGCTTGTTGAACAGTTGTTTTTCCTGAATTGGGTTTGAGTGTGCTTCAGGCTGCCAATAGGATGGCGGCCGGTTGGTTGTGAAGTTGGCTACAATACTTGGTCCTGGATTCGATTTCTGGCGAGGACAACGATTTGGATATATCCCTAAAATCTGATCTTTAGATGTAATCGATATGAGAGGTGATATGTACTAAGTGTGTATCAACATGTGATGTACCCCTCGATTAAAAAAATGATTCAGGCCCAAATCCCATCTGTATGTCCATATTTGAAAGTCTCTAAGATTCTCTTTGCATATTCCAAATTAGTATTTCACTTCCTGATTATGCAGTGGGAGATCTATCACTCATCTAATTTCACAAAGGTTTCTTATTGACAGGAAGAATTGAGTTTAGCAGTCTGCACTGGCATTAGAAGTTGTTAAATTTTGTTAGCTCTTGTGGGACTATAGTCCAATTGTGAATTAAAAGCTAAAGTTTGTGAGTCTTGATTCTATAAAGTCATATAAGTTAGTATATTCTCCTTCTTCTAAAAGATTTGTGAAATTTCTCTAATTTCGTCAACGCAACAAGGTTCTTTTCAAATAAAAAAAGAAAAAAATTTGGCCTTTGGGATGTAGGCCGAGCCAGCATGTCACTGCAGCTGGTAGAGGTCGGGTGGTTTACGAACATGTTGCTGGTTTCCAGTCGTGACTAGATGCATTTCAGTAAGTTGCACCTGTTGAGGGATGTGACATGTCTCTACAATTATTGGGTATGATCCACATCCACCACCATCTGGAATTATCAAATGCGGGTGAATTTATGTGATATTTTTTTATAATAATTAGGAACAATTCATTATATATGATTTTTATCGCATAATGATATATATTAATCTCCGAAGTTCTTAGCAAAATATATTTATCGGATCCGCAAGCATCTGATATATCTCTCCACTTCTGAAGTGCAGGTCACGTTCGACACGTGTTTAGCATGAATCCACACACACATTCACCCAAATCATCGGTACATCTTTGATACTTGGAGCTCATGCCACATTTGGGCACCTTTACCGCACACCTCCACGAGGGAGGAAGAACACATCACGCGCGAGAGGTGAAAAGGAAGGCCTCCACCAGAAATGCAAGAAGCATCACGCGCGAGGCGTGAAGAAGAAGGCATCCACGAGGGATGTAAGAAGAATCCACATGCGAGGCGAGACAAAGAAGAGAAAAAAGAAGAAAATTGATAGCCCCAGGACTCGAACGCATCACGTGGCCCCCCACTTGGAGATCTGAACCACTATTTTTATCAAATTCTTCATCTACTTATTGTTTTGGGTGCATATCCGCTTCAAGTTGAAGGTCTCTCTGGTTTGGAATTCATATTAGTGACCACTTATCTTTGATGACTTAACGACGTTCACTATGATTAACATGATGGGTTAATTTTGTAAATTAATAAATTATATGAGGTCACACATGTAAATAAAATGAATGTGTGTGCTATCATTTAAATAAGTCTAACTAAAGTGGTATAGTTGTAATTTATATTGACTTATGGGTATAATGTTATGAGGGTTATTGTGTAGATACCATTAGATAATTATCTTTCTATGAGAAACAAAAATGTAATTATGACAATAGTGGTTTCCTAGCACACCACTAACGGTACGTTCTCTTTAATCTGAGTTGGATTTACGATCCTTGATATATTACTGTTGTCATCATTAATTTATTTCTAACAAGTGATATCAGTCGCCACTCAATATCTGATTATTGATACTTCTAATTTTACTAATTAATTTGCGTTATTTTTTTAACGCATGTATCTGGAATTATTATGTCCGAGAGGAATAACATACTACTGGATGGATGAGACGAATAGTAGCTGATGGCGGGGACCATTAGAGCATCTCCAATGGGACAGCCCAAGTCCACTTACATGTGGGTCCATTTTCATGCCACATAAGCATTAAGTGGGCTTCATGAAAATGTGGCTATTCTCCTCCAATGCACAAGCCCATTTCCACTTACAACTGGATCCCATTAAATCTTATCATTTTTTTAATAATACTTACTTATAATTATTTAATTTAAAAGAAAATATTATATTTAATTTATAATAGAAATACATTACATAATTAAATTTAGGGAAAAGTACAAAAAGGAGTACCGAACTACCGCATGTTTCCAATTTTTTGTCCGAACTATTAAAATTTCCAAAAAGGGTACCGAACTACCATCTGTTTCTAATTTTTTGTCCGAACTATTAAAATTTCCAAAATAGGTGCGAACTATATAAAACTTTTCTAAATTTTTGTCCGAACTATTAAAATTTCCAAAATGGGTCCGAACTATATATCATTTTCCACATTTTTGTCCGAACTACTAAAATTTCCAAAATAGGTGCGAACTATATAGAATTTTTCCAAAGGTAAAACCTTATCATATTTTTTTTTCCAAATGTGCCCTTTATTTTTGTCTGCCTTCCAGACGGGTATAATTTTTTGCAATTTTTGCACCATTTTAATTTATCAAATATCGTCACTCGAATGTAGATTTATCTAGAATGTAATTTTATATATGATTTATGGATATAATATGCAGTTTCAAATCTTAGCATCTCTCTATATGATTTGTGGATTTAATATGCAGTCTCAACATACTAATATGCACAGCTTGGGAAGGTAGTCAAAAAACGTATATAGAATTACATTCTAGATAAATCTACATTCGAGTGACGATATTTGATAAATTAAAAAGGTGCAGAAATTGCAAAAAATTATACCCGTCTGGGAAGGCAGTAAAAAATAAAGGGCACATTTGGAAAAAATATGATTATAATTTTAGTGGAAAAATTCTATATAGTTCGCACCTATTTTGGAAATTTTAGTAGTTCGGATAAAAATGTGGAAAATTTTATATAGTTCGGACCTATTTTAGAAATTTAAATAGTTCGGACAAAAATTTGGAAAAATTTTATATAGTTCGCACCTATTTTGGAAATTTTAATAGTTCGGACAAAAAATTGGAAACAGATGGTAGTTCGGTACCCTTTTTGGAAATTTTAATAGTTCGGACAAAAAATTGGAAACAGGCGATAGTTCGGTACCCCTTTTTGTACTTTTCCCTTAAATATAACAAGAACAACATAAGAAAACATTACAAAAACAATACACTTAAACATGTTTAATTAACCCCATAAAAAAACATGTTAAATTAACGGTTAATACGAAACTGTGAGATATGCTCAACACACTTAAAAAAATCTTGAAGAAATTCTTCAATCTCATCAAATAACTTTAATATAAAAAAGAAATTAAGAAAAGAGTGGGTCTCGCAATTCAATTTTGGCAGAAGTGGGCTTGCCACCAAATAGGCCTAATCTTTTTTTTTCCTTGAACGCAATAAATCCATTTCCATGCCACTTCACGGATCCCCAGGCGGCAAGTGAGCCTGCGCTGGGATGCTCTTAGAACTTGTCTGCAACAGCTAGCAGACTATGGCAGCAACTGGCGGGCTTTGTCACAATACATAGTAATGTCACAGTTACACTGAGAAATTGGGCATAAAAACATGATGCTGTCTTGTAAGTTCATGTTCTTGTTGGGTGTCGCGGCTGGGCACTAAAGAGAAAGATGACGTGTTCTACAAATGCCCGCTCCGATCCTCCTGCTAGACCTGTCAAGTGTCAACGCGACTGTCTATGGCGATGCCGCTGCGGCTCGCTTCATCCATTGCTTTGTCCCCATTCGATACGGCGATGTTGGTCTTTTATGACTTCTATCCTCTGAGATGCTCGCCGTCGTTAGCAACTCACACTTATATCAACGGCATGAGGATTTTCCGCAGTTTTTTTTAATTAGCGGAGATATTTAGTCGGTTAATGGTGAAGGCTGCTGCTTCAATGCAAACCCTAATTCGTGAGTCGGCCCAAAAGTAATGGATCAGTGGATCTGCGTTCTGTGATTGTTGTTTTAGCAAGGTTATTCATAAATTTTCTTTTGGGGAGAAAACTCTGAAACCTTCAATAGCTGTGGTGGTTGACTAGTTGTTAATGGAATGGAAAGTTCTGGCAAGTACGGATTAGTGCATAATGATCGCTGTTGGCTTGTGAGTTGCTCATGGACTTGGCCTATGGATTTGACTGCCGTGTGATTGCTCAAGTGAATGGAACAAGTCTCACTAATTCAGTAGCGTGGAAGGCCGAGATTCAGAAAGCCTCGTCGTTGCATTCTCATTTGAAGCTCTCTGTGGAGATTTGAGCTGTTGATTTTTTTGTTTTCAAGGAAAGACGGGTTGGCTGAGGCGGCAGCTGCCTCATTCGGAAAGGTTGAAACCCTGATTGGATTAGGTGCTGGAGGACCGAAATGGTTCAGATTGAACCATCTCAATTTGGTTGCAGTTCGAGCAATAGTTAGGGTTCAACGTAAAGCCTAAATACGCTTTCTCGTTCCATCCATACTGGAGGCTGATGACAACTACCAAAGAAGAGAAAAGCTGCTGGCGCTTCAATTGGGTTTATGAATGACCAAACCCTAATTTGGGTTCGCTGTTATGGGAAAGATGAATCAAGTTGGACCAGTTTATGGATGGATCACTGATTTGATGATTTATGCGAGCTGAACAAGGTTGCTTTGGTTCAATCATGTTCGATTTACATTGATTTTTGATTAAATTTTATTTGTGAATCATATTATTTGTCAATTGAGAGTATTGAGTTTAGTATGATTCAAATATTGAATTGTTTTGGTGAAATACCAATTTAATGTATTGATTCGATGCGGTTAATTCCGGTCGAGTGAATAAATCAATTTCAATATTGAACCGTGTTGTTTGGATTGATTCAATGCAGTTTATGCTATTTGACTGAATCAATTGATTTGGATATTGAACCATTATGGATTTGGATTGATTTAAAACGGTTTATTCCGGTTTGATAAATCAATAAAGACTGACTATTTAACTGGTATGGTTTAAATGTTTCGGTTCACACCGATTCGATATATTCTGGTTAGCTTTGATCCTGGTCAAATTTTGGGAGTTCGGTTCAGCATGGATTTTGGTTCAATTAGATTGGTTTACTACGATTCTATATTGTCTAATGAAACCAATCTAGTGTGATATTTAATATCGACTCCAGGAGATTGGTTTAACTTGGTTTTATACCGATATTTGAAACTAATCTAGAGTGATATTGAATTTCAGCTCAATGAAGTTGGTTTAACTCGATTTTATATTCACTTGAGAAACCAATCTAGTTTGGTATAAATTTTGGTTCAATAGATTGGTTTAGTTCGATTTTGTATCGACTTGGGAAACCAATCTAATATGATATGGAATTTCAGTTCAGTAAAATGGTTGAATTTTTGACATTGGTCAACTTTTGTTAAAAATTGAATTCGATCAATTTGAGTCTAGTTACGCCTTTGACATTAGTCAACTTATGTTTAACTTTCGTTGATATCTGACTTCAGTCAACTTGTGGTCAACTTTAGTTGAAATATGACTTTGTCAGCTTGAGTAAACTTTAGTTGAGTTTTTGACATTCGGTCAACTTGTGATCAACTTTAGTTGAAACCTGACTTCGGTCCATTAGTGGTCACCTTAGTTGAAATTTGAATTCGGTCAACTTTTGTCAACTTTGGTTGAATTTTGACTTTGATCAACTTTTGGTGAATTATGGCTCGAATGAGAAATTATATGTTGATGCAATTTCAGTTTGGTCCAATTTAGTTCGGTCAAAAATTTTGTTCAATTGAACATCGGATCAATTGATTTTTTTTTATAAATTGTATGTTGGTTCAATTTGGTTTTCTACCAATTAATTGAAGTCAGTCTGATTGTTTAGTTCAGGCTGGTTCAGTTGTTTATGGTTCAATTTTGCTGGCTAAGATTGCCCTTTTGTTTAGAACCATAATTGTGTGGAACCAACATTACAATTACGACTTTACTTGCATGATAAGACATTCAATATTTGGGCTGACATAACAAAGGGGTTGATTGAAACAGAATACACCACCTCCGTGGCACATTAGTGAAGACTGCTTTATTTCTTATGTTAGTATATATGTGTGCAATTTACAAAGATACTAATTTAGGCCTCCGCACATTAGTATTCGACGTGGCTGCATACATATCCATGGTGATAAATGTGTGATGATCTTTAGTATTTTGATGTGAATAGTATATCCATCCTCCGATGGTTTACTATTTGACATCCCTTATCGTCCATGTTTGATCACCGAACAAGATGCCCTTGCAATTAATACCATAGTCCTCCGATGTGCTATTAATGGTGCCCGACATCCACTTACAGCTAATACCACTGTCCTCCAACTTGCTATTAATGTGTACCGATATCTTGTGAATGTCATGATATTCTTTTAAAGCTTACTTTGGTTAATGCATAGTCTATGACATGCATGATTATGGTGTTGATGAGCATGTTTACTTGGTTTGACTTATTCTCTGCTTGACAAATATCTGCGACATTTTGGTACTTCATTGCACAATTATGTATTGGATATCATCCTTTGAAAATGCATACAATTTTGGGGTTGAATTCCTTGTTGGTCTTAAAATCTATATATGCTGTGTGGAATTTGAAGACATTGAAATTCATATTTTCATTGGTGACATTTTGAATCTCATAATTCTTGAGGAAATTGAGTTTTGGGGGAGATATGGATGGGACATTGTCATTGAAGAGAAAAATGTCTCTTATTACGGGGTGATTGATTAAATTTGCATGCATGCTCGGGATAATCAATCACAAGACAATGTCTATTTGTTCTCCGGTCAGGATTCTAATTGTTTCAGTTGGACAAACTCAAATACCTCAAGAACATGTATTATGACTTTTGAGTCAGATACGATTTGGTATATGCTTTTAGTTGATGATATTCATGTTTATTGTGTTGTCATCTTGCTTGTTTGGAGATGAAATGCAAATTATGGCTATTGTGTGTATCACGGTTCAGTGGGAGTAACATATGATTTTCTTACATTATTGAACTTGTGGTACACACATTTGCAAATGAGACATGTGTGGTCTCATTTACTTGTTGAAGTATGTATGCATTCGGAAGTTACATACATGATAATGTTGTGCTGATATTTGAGGAATTCACTATTGAATTCATTATCTAGAGAATATGTGACGAACATGCCCATGTGTTGGATGTCAGATTTGCTAGAGATCACTTTTGTTACTGACTCCAATGTGATGCCTAATAAGATTATGATTAATCTAATTATTGCTATGTCAGTTTTGAATAGCATAATTGAGGCATTAAATAAAGAATATGGTTTGTATTTATTGTCACTATAAAACTTCCGATTTCGTGTTACGAAAGACCGTGTATATTGATATGTGACAAATTTGATTAGACCATATTCTGATGGCAACTAGAGATAGTCAATGTGATAACATTGATATCAATATGCTAGTTGTAATTAAGAGATACAGAGTGAACATATTGATCATTTTGTAACAAACTCCGTTGCGGACTGACAGGTCGTCGTTGTACCTACAAATCTAAATTTATATTTTCCTTACTCTGAACTGTGGGTTAGTACAGTGGCAAGCAAGGGTCGAACCCTAGAGAGCTAGATGGTTACTACTTTGTTCTATAAGAGAGAAAAAGAAACGATTTGTGAGAGTAAACAGTTTAAGGAACAATGCAAATAAACGAAATAAGCTGATGTGTATCGATCAGAGAAGATATTCAGGCTAGGGTTCTTCAATTGTGACTTAGTTTATCCTTGATTTCTAGGTATTTTATTCTTGCTTTCTTAAGTGTGGTTACTCCTGGTCTGGTTATAACCTAAGGTAGGACCGTTAAGTCACTACGCCACAATCTACTCCTGGTCAGGTTATAGACTTTTAATTCTAGCAAACATAATACTCCTGGTCAGGTTATATTAGGTTTAGTGCATCTACTTATTCTAACGGGTCAGTATCAAATAAGCAGGATAAAGATAGTAAGTATTACTAGGTTAAGTTGTACCATTTCGGATCTCCCCTTAACCTAATAATTCGAACTGATATAATTGCACAAGAACTAATAGAATGCAAGAACAATAATTAAGAACTGAATCTCAAAACATTCGTCACAATTATTCAAACCCTAGCCCGAATAACGGGTTTAGTTACACATACTCATGAAGAACAATGCAATAATAAAAAGGAACGAATAACTTCACTAAAACCGAGGGGAATAAGGGACTGGCCGTGAGGGCTGAACTGGCGGAGCACGGCGGCGCTGAGCGGCTGAGCAAGTAGGAGAAGGGCGGACGTCCAAGGTGGTTTGGCCGAGAGTGAGGAGAGGACTCGTGTAGAGTTTTTGAGATGATTATTTGGTCTTGTGAACTCCTCTATTTATAAGGTTGAGAAAGACCTAGAATTGCCTAAATAATCCAAAAGATAATTTAGGCAATATTTCCATATCTTTCTTGCTTTATCTCCAAGCTACTCCTTTGCTTGATAATTAAGCCATCTTGAACCTTCCAGAATGTTCCAAAACCCTAGCTTGTATGTTGCCCTAATTTCACATTGCTTTTGGGCCGGACGAACTGGGCTGGACTCGGCCGAAATCACTATTCACGCGCGGAGTTACTATTCACGTGGAGTACTGTTCACGCCGGAGTTACTGTTCACGAGCCGAAAAAACTGTTCACGGCCCTCCTTTGGGTCTGTTCTTCAACTGCGATGTTTCTGGCATGAAAATGCCGTCTTTTAAGTGCGATTCCTCCTAGAGCTTCCAAATTACCTGAAACACGAAACAACACTAAGAAGTAACTGTTCGTATAATAATGTGCTGGAATTGGTGGGATTTAATGATTCGATGAGTCGTATAAATACGGCTCATCACAGACCCATTTAATAAAAGGGATTACTATCCGAGGTCGTTCAGTGGCATACTGATCATATGCCAGTTACCTTATTTGAGGATATTCATATTCAGTGGGAGTTTGTCTTGTGCGCTGCTCTATGTTGGATATAGATTTTGATCTATAATATCGAATTATGTTCTGCAGAATTATTGTTGCTAGTATGCACTCTGTGTAATGTTGTTGATCTCGCTTTAGGGACCAGTTGGAAATAGACATGTGAGATCACAGTTCATGTAATTCTTATGATGCACACTCATGATGAATCCATGTCGTTTAATTATGTTGGCATCCGTGACAAGCTCGGTCGAGTATCAATGATACATACGAAGGTCGTCTTAATCCCATGTCAGCATAGTTAATGGATCGGATAAGGGATAAACCTTTATGATATGATAGCAGTTTTGAGCTCACTTTGTTATACATTTATTATTTACACATGTGACCCAGTGGGAGATTGTTGGGTTAATTTTGTATATTAACAAATTATATGGGGTCACACATGTAAATAAAATGAATGTGTGTGTTATCATTTAAATAAGCCTAACTAAGTGGTCTAGTTGTGATTTATATTGGCTTATGGATATAATTTCATGAGGGTTATTGTGTAGATACCATTAGGTAATATCTTTCTATGAGAGACGGAAAAGTAATTATGACAATAGTGGTTGCCCTAGCACACCACTATTTATATGGGTTATAGTCCCCGGTCCACCACATCTTAAGACTATCGCTTTTCTTGCCCTCTCGGTGGAAAAGTATGAGAGGACTCTGGTGGCAGGACTGAAAGACCTAATCCAGTGTATTCATGTGCACATCTACTTCAGAAGTTACGCTTACGCATATTCAAGGTTCTAACGGTACGTTCTCTTTAATCTGAGTTGACTTTATGATCCTGGATGTATGTTGTCATCAGTAATTTATTTCTAACATAACCATCTCCTCCCTACCGGCAAGTAAACAAATCATGTTGGTATGGTTAATTTTATTCACAAAAATTCATTCATTTATAGTTTGTAGGACTTTTTTTTCTATTGTTGGAAAAGTACAAGGTTATGCCTCGAACTATTAGCGCTTTTCAATTAACTATTTGAAGTATTAATTTTTCCAATCATAAGGCAAATTCAAAAGAATATAACAATTTTTACTAATCAAATTTAACAGGACTAAATCAGCGTTAACAACGTTTACTTCTGTTTCATTTGCCACTATCTATTAACACTATTATTTGTTCTATAATCAGTTTTTCATTTCTCAAATTCCGACACAACCCTAGCTGTTCATAGGACTACCGGAGACTATGGCATTGTGATGAAGACCCCGAGGGCCCGATTCTCATATTTCAAAACGCGAGGATTGGCTCTCTAGGGATAGTCTTTCATAAATTTCAAGTTAAATCTTGGTTGTCAAGATGAAAAGGGGCAGAAGAAGAGAATCAAAGCGGAAAACGAGATTCAGAGTGAATTGCTGATCAACAATTCTCCCTGGTGATTTATGCGCTTCTTCTTATTTCTGATGGTTGGTTGTTATTAGTGGCGAGCATATTAAGTTACTATGTCTTTTGTGTAGAGAATCAAGCTGGCAACAGACGATTTGAATTTAGAACTTGTTGGGTGATATGGAATTGATAGCACCTGCAGCAGGGTACTGTTTAGAAGCTTGTTACGTGTTCAAAGTTTATGCGCTTCTTCTTATTTTTTTGAATGTTATCACAACGAAAGAAACAGGATGATCTAAGAGAGGTTTTGACATCTTGAAGTCCATTGTCCTCGTGGCAATGGTGTTGACATAGCCTGGGCTAATGCCTTTGCTCGAAAACTATGCTACTTCTAACATGTTTGTGAGGCGTGCGATGTGATCAGCTTAGTCCCCTTCACCAATGTGCGGAGCAAGCAGATGACTTCTTATTTACGAATAGGATTAGTCATGATGTCTGACTCATATGTTCTTGTTTTTGAGTCCTTATCTTTAGTTGGCTTTATTTTTCTTCCATTATCCGATTGTGTCGACCTGAGAAATTATGCTAGTGTGCTAGTCCTTGAGTCGATCACATGCCATAGTCTTCTTTGTATCAAGATGGTATATTTAGATCCTCCTTAAGAATAAAAGAAATGTAATCCTGCTTTGTTCTGGTTTTGTACCAGCTTGTAGTTTCAATTGTAAAAAATGAAATGATGTTCACTAAAACAGTAGAAACTTTTACATCTGATTGTCCACATTTTACAAACAAAAAGTTGACTCCATTCAATTTCCAATGACAGGTTCAGAACTAGAACAAAACCTAAAGAGCCATACAAGGGTACATGTTTTGGTTTCTTTTAGACTCATTCAAAATGAGAAACAAAACTCTAAAGATGATCAAAAACATTCAGTACTAATTAAATATTGCCCTGCATAATATCCTGCCCGTCTGGATTGAAAGACTCATCAGCCTCTCTAATTTGTGGACGCTTTGGTCTGCCCGCTTGTCTTGTATACATTGGAGGTAAAACATCTTCTCCTTCTTGTCGTTGCCACTCGGATGAATCCAGGAATAGGTGAGATATATGGCTCATAAGCTTTTAAGAACTCAGATTTTCTGTAAGATTAATGAACGCAATTTGCTGGATTTCCTCGCATATGTCTTATAGCTGTACAAGTGTGGCTGCAGGGAATTCCAGTCTGAGTTCCAAATCCTACAAGTACACTATCTTAAAGCCAAATCTGATACAAAAGTGCCTGAGTTGTGTGGTCCACTTCCATAGCTGGTCCACCACCTAGTAGACATTACAGTGCATTGAGTCTCTTTTATTCAGCTCTAACTTTTTCCAAACGCGGGGCACATGTAACACCATCATTTTATCTATTCCCGTTCTCTTATCAGAAAACCTTTTCATCAAGAGTTTTCGGATAGTCTCGAGACATGTTATTATAGGCTGATCTCTTGCAACTTTGATGAAGGAATTAAAACATTCTGAAATGTTACTGCACAATGCATCACTTTTGACAAAATATGAAAAACCATACCGACTCCAAGCTGCGGGATCTAATTTGATATATAAGTATATGCATCTTTATCTAATACTTTCACGTTATCCACAACTTTATGAAATTGTGCAAGAGTTGTAGGCTGTAGCGCGTGCACATGCCCAAATACCATCTTTCAATTGCTTTCCCTTAAACACTTTTTGAAAATTGGTATATAAATGCCTCATTCAGAATATGTGTTCAGAAGTTGGCGTCAATTCTTTAATAGCTTCTTATAGACCCTAAAAATACAAATAAAAAGGAATCAAGTTACAGTATAATGTAAAAACGATTATATATGGAAACAATTATAAAACTTCAGTTTTAAAAGTAACTAGATCATTATGGAAAAATAAAAAAAATTAGATATGAGTTCCCTTCTTTTGGTTCGAAATAAAACACCAACCATTATCTCTCTAGTTTCCAATGTCGCTCAATAAAATTTCAAGAAACCACAACCAAGTCTCTTTGCTCTCGGATTCGTAAATCCCGTAGAAATCAGAAACTTGTTATCATTTCCATCCCACCCATGTGGCTGAGTGGATTTGACCATTATATGCGCCTTTGAGAAACATGCATCGAAACTAATAATTGGTCTGCACCCTGTCAAAAAACATCGTTTGCAACCATCCTAACAAATATATATACGCTGAAAATGACTCGCATTTGTGGTTAAATACACTGAGCTTCCAGGATTAAACTGTTTTAAAGCTGCACAATATTTCCTTGAGCAACTTATATTGTTCAGCTATAGATCCTACAATGATTGTTAATGCTATGTTCTTTGCTCTCCAACACTTTTATACGTAAAACTTCAACCACGAAATCTCTTTTAACCCAATTTGAATTGTCTCCAAAAGCCTCTAAATAATATTCAGGCAAATACGCAGAAGATAACCTTGAGCATGTGCAATCGCTACCGCAATATTGCTAGTCATCATGAGGGCACATTGATTTAATCTGAAAACAATTATCTCCATTTTTATCAACTTGCTGTGATGCATGCATTCGCCACGGATATGCCTCTGTTGTACATTGTGCACTAATTCCATTTTTATCAACTTGCTGTTATGCATGCATTCGCCACGGATATGCCTCTGTTGTACATTGTGCACATTGATTCCCACCCATACATTGTACATTGTGCAAGGATTTATAACCCAACTTGCCTAATAAATAACTGGCCTACCCAAACGGGGAAGGATTTCGTTGCATATTAACTTATTAAAAAAGAGATATTCTCTTTGACCATTTTCATCCTTGCAAAAATGAGAAAAAAGATCACCTGAAATTGGTAGTCGACATCATCATCAATTTGCCCATACAACGAAGCACTTGTGGAAAAGATTTCGTTCAAGGACTGACTAATATGGATTCTAGCCTGTTCAATTTGCTCATCTTGCTTGCAAAACAAGCCTTCCATGTCTTTTTCTATTCCAGGATCAGAAAAATCGGTTAGTCCATCATCAATTTTACCAACCTTATTGCAAGACCTATTGCTGCCAACATTAATATTGAAAACCTCCTGATTTTCAGCTACAATATCATCTTCAACAACATTATCAGCTTCATATTCATCACTCACATGCTCTACTTCAGTCACATTATCACCATAATTTTCAGCATTATTATCTTCAGCATGTCTAGTATTTCGATCGTCATCCGTGGCTGGAACTTGAGACGATGACAACTTAGTTAGATCACCCGCCAGAATTAATGCACCTATCGGTACATTCTGTTTTGCTTCGCGTTTAATATATATATCTCCATTAAATCTCCATCATTCATCATAAATGTCATGTAATTCACGTTAAGATCCGTTGCTAATTTGTGTCAAAACGCAAAATTCGTCTTTGGAAACTTGTAGTTTTACAACCACATCAGAATATCCGAATCAACTTCTCCACATCCTTTAATTCCATGATGGAAATATAATCCAGATCAACTCCTTTCAATATCTCTTTTACACCTTCCACATATTGAAAATCACAATCTTCTATGAATTTACCTCTATACCTTATCTCAAAATTCACTCTCTTTTCTATTATTCTACCAACGCCTGTACTGCAATTATGAAATATTAAAATTGATGCACACTGAACGAACAATTTAAAGAAAAATTGCATTTAACGAAATTAAAATAAGCTAGAACCAAGTGGCGCGATAAATGCCTCTGAAATTCTAACAGTTTTACTTGAAAAAACATCAGGAGAAGTCACTACAATGACACTACAAGAGTCAAAACATCCGAATATATTTTCTCACAGTGAGAATCAAAGAGCATATAAGAAGATAGTTCAGTCGGTTTTATACACATGAGAACTTGTCTCACTATTCCAAGATCCAATACACCATCTCATTCGTACATAACAATTAAAAGCATATCTAATAATACGTGAAGCCAACTCTCCGACCAAACGAATTCAAAATCAGTCGATTCAATTTTGCTAGTGTTTTGAAATCTGAGAATTGAGCCCGCGGGGTCTCTATCACGATGCCATAGTCTCAAGTAGTCTTACGAACGACTAGGGTTGCGTTGCAATTTGAGAAATAAAAACCTGATTATAGAAAAATAATAGGGTTAAGAGACTTAGTCACGAATGATAAAAATTAAACGTTGTTAATGCTGATTTAATTCTGTTAAATTTGATTAGTAAAATCGTTATATTTTATGAATTTACCTTCTGATTGGAAAGATTAACCGTTCTGACCGACAATCAGAAAATGGTAATAGTTCGAGACACAAATTAGAACTTTTCCCTCTTTTTTTTAGTTTGTGTGAAGTTTCTTCATAAATTTAGAACATTTCTCGCATAAATTTAGAACTCCACTTAAAGAGACATCAACTAAACAAAATTTTGTTTTTTTGGCAAAAGGGGTGGCGGTTGAATTTTTGAATTCCTCTGTTGTGACCAATATGTCAAGATTTCAATTCCCCCAAAAACATTTTCTCTTCATTTGTGACTGAGTTCTATTAGTTCAACTTATGTGAAGACTTCTGATTAGTCTCCTTCGATGGAGGGCTCCTTTTTCTTCCATTTGTTGGAAGTTTGGCGTGGCATCATGCCACTGGTACAGATGCAGATCAATGCCCTGATGGAGCCTTGATTATCCGTATATATACTAGGTGGTAGGCGATTGATAATTGCAATTTTATGTGCCCATCCATAAAAAAACAAGTATTTCTTTTAAGTTTGTTTGAAGTTTCATTAAATATAATCTTCTTTAAATAAATAAATTAAGGTTGTCATTCAAAATGCGGAATTTAAGTATGTGATGGATGGATGAACTAGGCCTTGATCTTTTCACCCTTAAATCAGGCTGATGCAGCGAGGATCTCGAAAGGAATAGTAAACGCTAAACCTAGGATAGTTGATCGAATTCACAAGCGTGAACTCGAACCTCTGGAATCTAGCAGAAAAGATAACTACAAAATCCACCAAAAAAATAGCAAAGCTAAAGTTTTTATTAAAATAAAATATGTGTTTCTGAAACCCTAAAGAGGGTTTAGATAAAAAAAATACAAAAACTAAATTTGGAAATAAAATCTAAAATAAGAAACTAATAAAATATAAATAAAAACTAAAATAAGAAACTAATAAAATCTAAATAAAAACTAAAATAAGAAATTGCTGATACTGATAGAACCCTTGCCGCGATCCACTTGATCTTTAGTACGCGCTGCTAGCTGCCCTGCATCAGTCTCCTCCACCTCTGAAGAACTCGACCCCGAGTTCTCTTCTGGATTCAAAGCCTCATACAACTCCTTCAAACAATCAAAACCCACAACCTCCTGAGGTAATGTAACCAACAAGGAAGCTTTCTTACACAGCGCATCTGCAACCTTATTCTGAGCACCCGACTTGTGATGAATACTGAAAGGAAACTTATGCAAAAAACTAACCCACCGAGCATGCATCTTGTTAATTACCTACTGACTATGCATAAACTACAAAGCCTGGTGGTCTGTGAACAGAATAAATTCGCGCTGGATCAGATAATGCTCCCACTACCTCAAAGCCTTGAAAACTGCATAAAACTCCTGATCATAAGTACTCCACTTCTGTCGTGCCTCACTGTATTTTTCACTGAAGAAAGCCACAGGTCGCTTCTCCTGAGATAACACAGCGTCAATCCTTACTCTGCTTGCATCACACTCCACCTGAGATAACTTCTCTTTAATGGTCGTAAAGCTGTGCTCCTGCTCTGGGTAGGGATGCACAAAATTGGATCTAACCAGACTGGAATTTTACGGGATTGTCCAGGACCGGACCGTAAAAATCCAGGTTCGGTCCGGTTCATGGTCCATATTTTCAGAAAATTCTGGCCCGATCCGGTCTGGGTTTTCTGTCTGGACCGTATTATAGTGTAGTGTAAAACTACAGTCCGATCTTCGGTCCACTTTTTCAAAAAAATCCGGTCCACCGGTCCGAACCGAACAGTATATACTCGGGTCCGGTCCGATCCTCGGTCCACTTTTTGAAAACAATCAATCCACTGGTTCGGTCCGGGTCGGATTGGATATGCATCCCTAGCTATGGGCCCCGTTGAAACATGCCTTTCTTCAAACACTCAGTAATAGATGCGGTGATGGTGCTGAAGTTCTTCACAAAGCGCCTATAGAAAGTAGCTAGGCCATGAAAACTGCGTACTTCAGTAACTGACTGAGGTGCAGGCCAGTCACAAATAACACGTATTTTCTCCTTATCCACCTGAATACCATCCTCTCCCACAACAAAGCCAAGCAGCTTATTGGTGCTGAAAACACACTTCTTCAGATTTACATACAACTTATTCTCTTACAGAACCTGTAGTACTTGCCTCAAATGCTCCAAGTGCGACTCATGGGTTTTACTGTAAATCAGAATATTATCGAAATAAACCACCACCGGGCAAAAATACTGAACCTCCTCCACATCAGCACTAAAATCCTGCTCACTGTGCGTTATCACCAGAGAATTAGACTGCTTACTTGGTTGCCTGTTAAAACTTGAAACAGGAGCCATCGCAATCTTACGATTTTCCCATGTAAACATCATCACATTATCCCGTCCTCTATAGGTGACGTTGTTATCATACTGCCAAGGACGCCCACGTAATACATGGCAAACATCCATATCAAGAACATCATAGGGTACGTCTTCTCGATAATGCTTCTCAATAAAAATAGGAACTCTGCAAGTCTGCATGACACGAATCTGGGAGCCTTTGCTGACCCAACCAAGTGCATAAGGCCCCTCATGCGGATACGTAGGCAGCTTCAAGTGATCCACCAGCTTCAGAGATTCCAGATTCTCCGCGCTCCCATTATCTACAATCTAATTGCACACCTTATTCAGAATGGAGCAATGAGACTTTAAGAGATTCTTATGTTGTCCCTCATCCGACGTGGTCAAAAGAACCCCTATGTAGCACAATATTCATTGCCTCCGTTGACTCCTCCTCTGCATATTCGACACCCTCATACTCGTCCTCCTCGTCCTGCTCATATGTCTCTCCTTCTTCCAGAATAGCAACCGTCCTCCGAGTCGGACATACATTCAACCTATGTCCCTGTCCACCACAATGATAACACTTATCACCGGATGGTTTACTATAGGGGTTAGATGGTTTTTGAACTGCTCCACGACTCGGATGAGAGCCTCCAGAATTACCACTAGAACTGCCAACACTCTTACTCCTAGCGTGCTATTCCTTCACCACCACGCTTTCCTCCTTGTCGCCAACTGCCTCTGAAGTTTCCTGAGGTGGTTACCTACGTGCTTGAAACCCCCGAGGGTTCCTTTCAATCAGTTTTGCCTTCAGTGCTAAGCTGGACGCCGCTGCTACTGACCAAACAGTCCGCGACCCCATCTTTTCCTAGATCAAACTCTTCAATCCAATGAAAAAATCTGGCCACCTTTTGGTTCTTTGTCTCCTTCAGCTAGTTACGCTCAGACAAGCGTAAAAATTCAGTAGTATACTCCGCCATTGATCACCTACCTTGAACACAGTCTATATACATCTTGAAAAGAATCTACTCACAGTCCTCAGGTAAGAAACACTCCAACATCAACGGCTTCATCCGTCTCCAAGTTCGGATTGGGGCCTTACTTAGCCTCCTCCTTTGGATCACGAGTTTATCCCACCACACAGCAGCTGTACCCTTTAACCGGATTGGCACTATCTTCAATTGCTTACTGTTCGGGACACCCATGACTTCAACAAATCTATCGACATCAATCTGCTAATTGAGGAACTCCTCCGTGCCCATGGTTCCATGAAACAAGGGGATGTCAGCCTTCACCTGATAATATTATCATATTTATTCTCTTCTTCCTCTTTATCATCGTCCACAGGATCCTCCTCAGCCAAGCTTGAGTCCTCAGCGACCACCGCACGATTACGCTCACCACGAGGATATCTAACCGGCGCTTCCCCTGGGCTCTCCTCCCTCCATCGTTCTGATTGACTCTAGTCATCAACTCAGTCACCTGATTTGTCAAACCAGTCAGGGTTGCGGTAAAACCCACAGTAATCCTCTCCAAATCTGCTCTGGTTATTAGTTGATCTGTCATACTGATCAAGGTAGAATAGGGATAGAGAAAGACCTACTCTGATACCAACTGACACAACAAGGATCTCGAAAGGAAAAACAAGCGCTAAACCTAGGATAGATGATTGAATTCACAAGCGTGAAATCGAACGAAAACTCTGGAATTTGCCAAAAAAGATAACTCTGGAATCCACCAAAAAAATAGTGAAGCTAAAGTTTTTATTCAAATAAAAGATGTGTTTCTAAAACCCTAAAGAGGGTTTAATTAGAAAAATACAAAAACTAAATTTGGAAATAAAATCAAAAAATAAGAAGCTAATAAAATCTAAATAAAAACTACAATAAGAAACTAATAAAAACTAAAAATAAGAAACTGCTGATACCGATAGAACCCTTGTCGCGATCCACTTGATCTTCAATACGCGCTGCTAGCTGCCTTGAATCAGGAGCTCAGTCTGTGCTTTCAGCCTATTGAGTCGGCTAATCGTCACTATTATATGCGCTTTACTAATCGGTGATTTTGTGTTACTTGCGAAACTGCATTTTTTTAATAGATTTCAGGATGTTTTCGAGCAAAATTTTTTGCTCGAATGTGTCTTTCAATGTTTTTAGCCTATATGGATCAAGAGAGGGTCAAAATACAAAAATAGTCAAAACAGACTGAAATTGGACTAAGCCAGGAGGAGGCGTTGCCTGGCTCGGAGATGAAATGAAAGATAAGACAAATGCAGCGACGAGGCGCCACCAGGGTAAGCGCCGCCTGTAACTAATAGGAGGCGTGCTTATGCCTGATTTTGCAAGTATAAAAGGAAAGTTGATGGCACAATTCTCAGTAACTCAAAATCGACAATCCAATTCTAGTAAATGAAGCAAAGCATTGGGATGCACATAAGAGCATCCAAAGGGAGTGAAGCGCTGCACCTTTGGACCTTAATTTTAGGGTCGGGCTTAAAAAAGAATCATTCGTTAAGATTGGAATATTAACGAAGAATGAGATATAATTAAACCATATTAATATAAGTTAAATGAATTATTATAATTAATTACAAATGTGTACACAGTGTAAAATTAATAAGATATATTGAATTATATGATAGAGTAAAGATCAGGTGCAAACCATATTTTTGGTACAAACTACAAAATTTGTCAAAAGTGGGTAATAATTCATCGCAGAGAAATCAAAAGTACGACATAATTCGTCAAAGTGATTCTTCGTCGAAAAAGCATCCATATGACGAGATTTAATTCATCCGTCCAAATGACCAAACGAAGGGTTGTCATTGGTTTGTATTTTTGACAAAAATATGTTGTTTGCACCGGATTCTTGTTCTTATATCATATATAAAATTGTAGGTAAAAATTAATCTAAGTGAAGTATACATTGATATATAAAAGGGAAAAAGGATCTGGTGCAAAGGGCATATTTTTGTAAAAAATGCATACCAATCACAACCCTTAATTTAGTCATTTGGACGGATGAGATTTTTTTAATTAAAGCTGGCCAGAGCCAGCACCTTTATTAATGAGGTTCCTAAGCTAGGACCGAGGCACATACAAGCCATACGATACGAAATCTAAAGAAAAACCCTAAAACACCGACATGGCAAATAGATAGCCAAACCTAACAACGTCGACCAGGCAAAACAAACTAAGAAAGCCAAAGCCGTCAGCTAAAATCCCATGCATCATCCACACGCCTTGGAAGTTCCTCCAGGACCTAGTTAAAGGTCCTAGGTCGTCCCGAATGCTAATATCCGTCAACTCCTCCCCATGCACGCACCTATCCATGAAGAAGCCACTCAGGCAACCCCTATCCGCATTGATGGCTCTCCGAACACAAGTACTCAACTTCGCCATCCCTGAGAACGTGCCATCCCCATCTGCCTCAAAGACCAAAGCAATAGCCCGCTCATTGGCCATTGGGCAAACATGACTCACTCTGTAGTCGGGTCCATTGTCAACACTATGTTTGATGCCAATCACGTCCAAAGGCACGTCACTGTCATCGCCTGAGTGCAGGAAATGAGCAAGGGGATGGGAGCTCTGAATGACTGTCACTTTATGCCAATCGCAAGCCTGAAGCACTTTCTCGAGGAAGAGAACCAGATCTCCAAACTCCAAACCCTCAGCAAAGGTGTCTTTGTACGCCATGCAGAATCTCCCCTTCAGCAAAGGTGTCATTGCGAGCGATCGCAGCACCGACCCTACACCCCGCTTTACTAGCAACACAAACGTTCAGCGTGTACCCACTGACACCAGGTCTCCAGCCTCGCCACAGCCCTCTACGAGGCGTGACCCCCTGGTCGAGGACACTTGAGGCAGTCGAGAATAAGCTCACACTGCATTGTGTTCATGTAACGCTTATGAAGGTGTAGTTTTAGTACAGTCAAAAACAATTTATATTTGACCGGTAAGTACCGGGTCGTCCAATGAGCAAGTTTAAACTTATGAACACTATTCAATTTCGTTCCGATAAGTCTATCCTAATCGCAAAAGGTTTGATTGGTGAAGTTACTAAAGAAAATGAATATGAACAATGTAAACAAACTAAGGGATCTAGAGAAATGTCACTACCAAGGCAAAAGGTGTACTCTAGGGAAGTACTTCACTCATGTGTGTTTTTAGACTCCAAGAGTTCAATTTCATGCAAGATACTTGTCCTAGATGATTAGATTACGGCCCGTATATCTATCAAGTCGAATTCCACCTCTCGGTTACTTCTCCGACTTGAGGAAGATATACCTTATACACACGAATCTCAATCTCTCGATATTATTGACTCGCGTCCTACTCATATCTCTCAATTGTCAACTCTCGTTGCATAATCGATCCTTATGAGGAGGTGAAGTTCTAGCCTATCTCAATGCTAGGATGGGTCAGGCTAGTGAACACCGCCTAACAATGGTGATTTACTTGTTTTCGAGAACCTTTGGCGTCCACCTCTCGGTTACTTAGCCTAAGATTCCTTAATGACTCAATATCTAGATACTTTGGCTTCCACCTCCCAACTACATGACCAAAGAACCATAGAAATTAATCATCTAGGCATTTTATCAAACACCTAGAGTGCTTAACTCAAGTCATAAACCAAAACCATTCACTTAGACATTTTCTCAAACACCTAGAGTGCATAGTTTGATCATTCATTCAAAGTAAACCACAATCATCCAAAATATGTTATTCTAGCATTCATTCATAATAGATAAGGAGTATTAACACACATGAGATCCATAGGACCCTAGAATACAAAACACAACTCACAAATCATGTTCATAGACAAACACAAATTGTATTGAGTACATAGATGAAGATACAATAGAAAGAATAAACCAATGATCTTCAATCTTCAATGGATGATCCCCCTTGAAGCCTTGGTAGCTTGCTCTCTCTAGAAACCTTCAATTTTTCGTGCTCCATAACCCTAGCTCGAACTCCCCCAAAAATCCCCCTCGACTTTCTATTTATAGCAAATAATAAAAATCTGATTTTTTTTCAGGCGGGACCCGGGCGAGTACGGTGGGACTCGGCCGGGTGTGAGATTGATCCGAGCAGGCAGCAGAGGGGACCCGGGCGGGTGCAACGAGACTCGATCGGGTGTTAGGCTATCCGGGTGAGAGGAGCAGATGGGACCCGGTCGGGTGCAGGGAGTCCCGGGCGAGTGCAATGGTTAGCCGAGCATGGTGTGGTGGAGACCCGGGCTGGAACTCCAATTTTGGCACTTTTTGCTCCAAAAGCTCGATTTTCTCCCTAGTTTTCGTGTTTAGGTCCTGAGCTCAATGGATGGTTGCTTCTAGCCTGAAATGCAATAAAAAAGGTCAAATGGCATCGAATTATCATCGGGAATGGGCCAAAACTCTTCGTAAATGGGTATGTAAATGAGTCGAAAATTCGACTCATCAAAACACTCCACACTTAGAGTTTGGTCGTCCCGAGCAAACAATAAAATCAAGCCAACGAGAAGCAAATGGCAAAAGGATAAGTCGTTATGTTTAACGCCCATTTGCTCCTATCATCCATTTAATGTCTCAAACTTTTATTTCTAACTATTTTAACACATATTTACAATCTAACTCCTTTTCGTAGGTGTTACTAGTGCATTTAGCATATGCACCAAGCCTTTAAACCCCTAGGCTACCCTAGTGGACGAGTTATAGTCTCGTGAGAGTTTTCAGAAATGGGAATACTCACAAATCCCAAATGCATTTATCCCATAAGAGTGAAAACAAGAGTGTTTAACAATTAAGGCATGGATTTCTCAAAACTTACTTCACATCCCAAGCTAGCGTCACAATCACTATACATTTCAAGAGAGTTTTCAAACCGTTTAAGCTCACATGAGGGTGCACATTCAAGGAAGTCAATGCTAGAGCTATCAAGTGCCTAACCTAGAAGTCTATTCATTTTTAATACAAGGCTTTTGAAATACGGTTAATGCTTCGCACAAAAAGTGTCAATCGATCACCTATGCTAGCTAGGGCTAGTCCACGGGCTCACGATATAAACTCATTTCCAAGTTTTAGACGCTCAAGTTGTAATCCATAAGGAAAGAGGAGTTTGACAACAAGAGTTCTTAAAACAAGCATAAACCACATGTAAGAGATGTAAGGGTCGTCCTAAAGCTCAACTTACGTGAAATCACAAGGGTCGTCCTAAAGCTCAACTTGCTAGCCCACAATGCACGTGGTGAAATCACACATGTAAGAGATGATGGAAGGGCATAAAGTCAAGTTTAAGTGGTTTTTATTTGGCCTTTGGCATACAAATGCTTTCGAGGGGGAACTTTTCTTCCTAACCCCCGGCATTAGTATCTTTTTGCAACAAAACTTCTCTTGTACTTCGAGAAAGTTTTTAGTCGGGGCTTTGCCCTCTTTGACCAAGTTTTTTTTCTCACATGGGGCTTCACCCTCTTTTGACTCCACACTTAAAACTTGACATTATGCCCAATGTGAATATGGAATGTGCGAGAAACAACCACAAACAAGGCACGAGGCAAGAGAACTAAATCACCTAAAGGCAATCGAGAGGTTTAAGTTTTCATGAAGTTTTTAAAGTGTGCTTTGCTAAAAACTAAGTTCAAAGCATGCGCAAAAAATACTTAGATTGCTAGATAGGCACAAGATAGCAATGAAAATTGATTCACAAGAATGTGCATTCAATAGAGCTAGCTTGGTTTTAGACTCTAAATCATGTAAAAGTAAAATGTGAGCTAGATGTGACTTATAGAAGTTGAGAAATGATAGTCACAAGCCTTTAGTAGTATAACACTCATAAAATTGGGATAAAGCATGATGAATGCAAGTGTCCATTCAAAATGATAGGCATGGCATGATATGAGTGAACTATGCGACTACCCACTCCACACTTAAAATCTAGCTTAGTCCCTAAGCGCAAACAATAAAGAAAATGAGATATAGGCGCATAGGAACTCCCCTCGTTTGTAGATGTGTCCCCTTGAATAATAGAGACGCCAATGTGCTAAGCTTTATCATATATGATGCAAACACTTTCCTTGATGACAATAGAACATGAGAGGTTAAATGTAACAAGTGATAGATATAGAAATAATAACAAACTCAAGTATGAGCAATATGGTATCACAAGGTCACAAAATAACATAATGGCATATATGTTTACGAGAGTTCAAACAAGGAAAGTAAACTACATCTTCCTTCATGCACAAGGTGTCTAAGTCATAGCAACAAAGTAGTTCCAATACAATAAAGTCACATAAAGCTCATGAACACTAGGGGCGACAACATCATTCACAGATAGACTGAGGGTGAGGTGGAGGGTCTTGGAAGTGTGAAGTGGGATTGGGGTGAGTAGAACTCACTCCACACTTAAAATTTGAGCCACTAATCATAAATATCACACTCCACACTTAGAGTCTAAGTCACTCAAAATCATATCAAACACTTAAACATGAAAAACGAGAATGAAAAACTTACAAACCGGGTTACCTCCCGCGAGGGCCTAGTTTTTCCCGTCTTGGCAAAGACGTAGCAAAGCGCCCCATAGAATCACTCGTGAGAAGTCCTTTGCTAGGATCCCTTCTCATGGGGCCTTAGACATTTGAGATGTTAATCCACCATCAAATCCCATTTGAATTTCTTCCCATCAAGCATATAATGGACTTTCCTTTGGGAGCATGACCTCTTTAAGAATGTGCATCCCTTAAGAACTAAGGGGTCATGGGAGCTTTTTCCAATCGATCTTTCGAAGTAGGGCAAGAAGCTCCAAAACTTGTTTCGAGACGTCGTAGTGAAGAAAGGGTCTTCAAAACTTGTCTAGAGCTTGATGGACACACCCTCCTTTAGCTTTTCAATTATTTCCCTGGGTGCCCATTCCTCAATATCCCTTATTAGACTTGTGTCTTCTTGCATGCGAGGTTGGTCTTTAGTCTCTTCCATGAAAACCTCAACAAAGTCTCTATACCCTTGAAGTTCTTGTGGCTCAATATCCTCTTCCTTTCATCCATCATCAACAAGAGAATCGGGTTCACTTTTAGGCTCTTCTATAGCGGGAGGGAGGAGTTCATCTTCATCAATAAAAGTCATTTCCTCTATGCAAGAGGCATCATCATTGAAGAATTCCTCATCGGAGAGCCAAGGCGTTGATGGAATGGTGAGCTCTTGTGTGTTCTCGTCTAAATGATATTGAGATGTGCTAGTAGTGAAGGATGCTTCACTCTTGCATTCCACCTCGTCTTTGTCACAAGATTCACCATCACACCCCTCATAAAAAGCTTGGAGAGAGGCTCTCTTGAACTCCTCCTCATTTAATTGATCCCATTCTTGCCTTGAGGCATTAGATTCAAGAACTTCCTCTTTGGACACCTCTTCTTCATCATCCAAGTCGCCATTTTCCATTGCTTGTCGCGCTAATGTGCTTTCCAACACTTTTCTTTGAGCTATAAGTTCATCCATGCGTTGGTTCAAAGCTTGGAAAGCTTGTTGCATGTCTAGGCAATCTTGGGAGATCTTGGCATTAAGAGCTTCATACGAGGCCATCCCTTCTTGTCTAACCCTCTCACCTTCATTCAAAGAGTTTAGCAATTCCTTGTAGAAGAGCTCCTTGTCCATAGGTTGTGGATTTTGAGGGTATGGAGGGTAGGAGTCTTCTTCTTGTTTACCCTTCTCATTTGCCTTCAAGGAGTTTAGCAATTCTTCGAGGGTGGGTTCATTGGCACTAGGTTGAGGATTCATAGGATAAGGAGGGTAGGAGTTTTCCTTGAATGAGCATTGGCTATCATCCAAATATGGAGAGTATGACTGTTTCGGATAGCCATGCTCTTCCCAATATGCATTTTGTTGCTCCTCCTCTTGGTAATATTCTTCGTTGTATGAGACTTGTTGGTTGTATGAGTACATCCTCGCAAGACAAAAGAACAAAAGTTAGCAAGAGAAATGAGTGTAAAGAATGTACAAAAGAAAAGGAAAATATTTACAAGAATAGTCCAAATCTCACAAAATCTACTCTAGTGCTCTAGTTAATTCATTGCTCCCCGGCAACGGCGCCATTTTGAAGGTGTAGTTTTAGTACAGTCAAAAACAATTTATATTTGACCGGTAAGTACCGGGTCGTCCAAGGAGCAAGTTTAAACTTATGAGCACTATTCGATTTCGTTCCGATAAGTCTATCCTAATCGCAAAAGGTTTGATTGGTGAAGTTACTAAAGAAAATGAATATGAACAATGTAAACAAACTAAGGGATCTAGAGAAATGTCACTACCAAGGCAAAAGGTGTACTCTAGGGAAGTACTTCACTCATGTGTGTTTTTAGACTCCAAGAGTTCAATTTCATGCAAGATACTTGTCCTAGATGATTAGATTACGGCCCGTATATCTATCAAGTCGAATTCCACCTCTCGGTTACTTCTCCGACTTGAGGAAGATATACCTTATACACACGAATCTCAATCTCTCGATATTATTGACTCGCGTCCTACTCATATCTCTCAATTGTCAACTCTCGTTGCATAATCGATCCTTATGAGGAGGTGAAGTTCTAGCCTATCTCAATGCTAGGATGGGTCAGGCTAGTGAACACCGCCTAACAATGGTGATTTACTTGTTTTTTAGAACCTTTGGCGTCCACCTCTCGGTTACTTAGCCTAAGATTCCTTAATGACTCAATATCTAGATACTTTGGCTTCCACCTCCCGGCTACTTCACCAAAGAACCATAGAAATTAATCATCTAGGCATTTTCTCAAACACCTAGAGTGCTTAACTCAAGTCATAAACCAAAACCATTCACTTAGACATTTTCTTAAACACCTAGAGTGCATAGTTTGATCATTCATTCAAAGTAAACCACAATCATCCAAAATATGTTATTCTAGCATTCATTCATAGTAGATAAGGAGTATTAACACACATGAGATCCATAGGACCCTACAATACAAAACACTACTCACAAATCATGTTCATAGACAAACACAAATTGTATTGAGTACATAGATGAAGATACAATGGAAAGAATAAACCAATGATCTTCAATCTTCAATGGATGATCCCCCCTTGAAGCCTTGGTAGCTTGCTCTCTCTAGAAACCTTCAATTTTTCGTGCTCCAAAACCCTAGCTCGAACTCCCCCAAAAATCCCCCTCGACTTTCTATTTATAGCAAATAATAAAAATCTGATTTTTTTTCAGGCGGGACCTGGGCGAGTACGGTGGGACTCGGCCGGGTGTGAGATTGATCCGAGCAGGCAGCAGAGGGGACCCGGGAGAGTGTAACGGGACTCGACCGGGTGTTAGGCTATCTGGGTGAGAGGAGCAGATGGGACCCGGTCGGGTGCAAGGAGACCCGGGCGAGTGCAATGGTCAGCCGAGCATGGTGTGGTGGAGACCCAGGCGGGTCAAGTTAGACCCGGGCGGGTGTAAGGCTAAGGGTGCGTTGGGGACCCGGGCGGGTCAAGTTAGACCCGGGCGGGTGTAAGGCTAAGGGTGCATTGGGGACTCGGGCGGGTCAAGTTAGACCCGGGCGGGTGTAAGCTCCATCCGAGCAGGCAGCCGAGGAGACCCGACCGGGTGAAGTGGGACTCGATTGAGTGCAAGTGTGACCCGATCGGCTGAGTTTTGGCCTGTTTTTCAGCCGGTCGGCTGTAACTCCAATTTTGGCACTTTTTGCTCCAAAAGCTCGATTTTCTCCCTAGTTTTCGTGTTTAGGTCCTGAGCTCAATGGATGGTTGCTTCTAGCCTGAAATGCAATAAAAAGGGTTAAATGGCATCGAATTATCATCGGGAATGGGCCAAAACTCTTTGTAAATGGGTATGTAAATGAGTCGAGAATTCGACTCATCAGCTTATTAATGACCCTCGCCAGCGATCTTGCCCAGACCAAACAATGCTGCTTTACGTCACGCTCCTTACCATGGTAAATTCTATTATTCCTCGCATTCCACACCTCCTAAATTCCGATGCAGGCCAAGCCAAAGGCAAGACAATCGATGAAGCTCTTTTGCTTAGAAGCTAGCCACACCAAAACGAGCCCCCCGTCCCATGAACCCTAGGCCATCAAAAGATGCACCCCAGAAACTCCCAGAGCATTCTCCCCCACTATCCTTCAAAGATCAGATGGTGTAGAGACTCCTGGGTCGGCTGAGGACAACACCTAGACTTAGAGTCCCTAGGGATCCCTAAGGAAGACACTTTATCATCAGTAGGCACCACCTCAAGAAAGACCTTCCAAATAAAGCAGACCACCTTCGAAGGAAGCCAGGATTTCCAAATGAACTTCGCCCAGCCGACAACAGCATGATGAGCCTACTTCCTTTTCCAATGAACTCTCGCCTCAAACCTGCCTAACCTGACTGGGTTCCAAACAAACCTATCAGCATAAACACTGATGGTGTCTTCCCTTATCCGCCTTTGCTCTATCGGCGTCAGATGGTCCAGTAACACCTCCTTATCACCATCATCCTGCAACACCTCCTTGATCTTCTTATGAGCCAGCTCATCCGGAACATGAAGATCCAGACACTCAAAATAGGTTCTCACGCTCACCAAACCCTGGCCAATCACCCAATAGCTCTCCGCTCGAATAGGCTCTATCAGCTTAGAAATGGCATTCCAAAGGGGGGAGCCCTGCGCACCAATTGAGAACCTCGCATTAGCATGTCGAGCCCACATGGTCTCGTTGTTAATGTAACTCCAAGCAAGCTTGCCATGCAAGGATTCCATCACCCCTCTAGGGTCCCTCAGACCAAGACCCCCTTCCTCCTTCCCCAAGCAAAGACTGCTCCAGCTCACCCAATGTTTCCTCTTCTCATCTCTAACATCCCAGACAAAGCTAGCCATAGTAGAGACCATCTTGTCTAAGATGGTAAGGGGAATCGACAAGGCCATCATTACATGAATGCCAATGGTTTTAACCACCGAGTTCACCAATGTAACACGGCCATTCATAGACAGATACTTGCTTAACGATCCCAGAACTCTCTTATTCATCCTATCCACCAACGCCTGAAAGTCTTCAATTCTGGTTCTCCCTCTGTAAAGCGGAGCACTCAAATAGGTAAGAGGCAGCTCACCCCGGTGAAACCACGTCAACTCCACAAGCATTTTCCTCTTCCTCTCCTTGATATTAGAGGAAAACACTATGGTACTTTTCTCCGGGTTGAGAAGTTGTCTGGAAATCAAGCAAAACCTATCAACCAACTCCTTAAGACCTCGCATGGAAGGCTTGCAGCCATTGATGAGAATGAGGACATCATCTGCAAAAAGCAAGTGGCTAATAATCGGAACTCCTGGCTTCGTGTAGCAAGGCCTAATCTACCGCATCTCAATCGCCCTATGCAAGGCTCTACTCAACCACTCCATTGCAATAACAAAAAGCCCAGGATATAAGGGGTCCCCTTGACGCACCCCACACATGGATTTGAAGAACCCAAAGTTCTTGCCATCCCATCGGACAGAATAATAGCAGTTGGAGATGCACCTAAATATAAGATCACACCAGGTTTCCGAGAAGCCAAACGCCCTCTTCGAGGCCAAGATAAAACTCCAAGAGACCCCGTCATAAGCCTTAGCCATGTCCAGCTTGATCAAGATATTGCCTCCCATCGTTTTCTCTTTGAGATCGTGCGCCAAGTCGTGAGCCAAAGCAATGTTTTCATGGATTCTACGCCCAGCGACAAAGCCACCTTGCTCTTTGCTAATCAGCTTCGGGAGCTAGCCAGCCAACCTAGTCATGAGGATCCTGAATATGATATTGTGCACAAAGTTGCACAGGCTAATAGGCCTCAGTTGGGAAATAGCGGTCGCATTCAACACCTTGGGAATAAGGGTCAAAAGGGTCGCCGTGAAGGAAGTTGGAAGCTCTCGGATGAGATTAAATCTCGTATTAAATCTTGTTTATGATTAATTTCTCAGTGATGAATTATAAATTGTTCGTGTCGAATTATTTCATACTTTTAATTCCTCGTCGATGAATTATAGTCCAGTTTTGACGAACTTTGCATTTTGCACGAAAAATATACTTTGTACTTGATCTTTACTCTATAAAAGGAAAAATAAAATTTAACACTTAACTGGAAATAGACCTATTGACTACTGCATAATGTTTCATTTTGTCGGCTCGAACTGTCCATTCATCAATCTCTAAAATTAGCTTTGTGGCCCTGTCCACTTGAACTTATATTTTTGACGGTTAAGTTAAGTTAAGTTAAGTTACTTTCAGTTAATTTCAGTTAAGTTAAATCAAGTTCGATTTAAATCGATTTTTTCATCAATTCCATCATCATCATATCATCATCATCATCATCATCATATCATCATATCATATCATCCTCATATCATCATCATCGTCATATCGTCATATCATCATTATCATCATCATCATATCATATCATCATTATCATCATCATCATATCATATCATCATCATCATCGACATCAACATCATCATATCATCATCATCATCATGATATCATCATACATCATCATCATCACCATCCTCATCATCATTAAATAATATACTTAATTATTAACAATAAGTACAAATATTAACAAAAAAATTATATTTTCTGGCTGATGTCAAAGTTAAATTAAGTTTCAGTTAAATAAAGTTTCAGTTAAGTAAACTTCAGTTAATATCAGTTAATATAAGTTAATTTCAGTCAAGTTCTGTTAATATAAGTTAACTTCAGTTCAGTTACAATTAAGTTCAGTTAAGTTTCAGTTCAAGTGGACAGACCGTCTTTTATAACATTAACTCCCAGTCGCGGATGATCGGTCGAATTCTCGACCTATTATTCACTTCATTCGATGATGGATTAGGTTTGTTTTCCGGACATTTTGTTATCATTTAATCTCTTTTCTAGTGTTTCAGGTCATATATTACATATCTAATACTCTTGGATTGATCAGAAGCAAAGCAAAGCAATCGGTGCAAATTTGGGCAAAAACAGGACAAAACATGGCAGATTGACCTTCCCCACTTGTTTTGCACCTACAGGTCGCAATTGGTGTCCAAATGAGTCGAAATTTAGCTTGTTGGAAAGCTAGTTCAATTCCCTACAACCTTGTAGTTGACACCAAGAGCAGATTCGAAGGTTTAGACCGCCAAAAAGGCAATGGAAGTCAGGTCACGGGCGTTACGGGCGCTACGGACCAACTCAGAAGTCCCGAAATTGAAGCAACTCATTGAGCCCGTGACCAACCCCTTGGTCACGGGCGTCACGGGCACCTTCAGCACAGAATTATCAAAAATTTCCTAATTTAATTTTGGGAGTTTTCTGGGCTTTTTTTGGAAATCGTTCGATTGGGCTATAAAAGGAAAACGACCTGAACGATATTAGTTGTTGATACTTTGGAGAAAAACCCTAACTTGGGAGAGAAGACAAGCTTTCAATCGTGAGGATCAACGAGGATAATCTCTACGGTTTATTCGTTTCTTCCTTTCATATTACACTGTTTTTGGTTAATCGCCATGAATAGCGAGTAGTCTTCTCTATTCCGGGATCCTACGGATCCCGTGCTATGTAACCCTAACTCTCATGTGATCAATTAAAGTTTTTGTTTATGCGAATCGATTATTCAATTTCAATGTGTGCTTAATATTATCGTTCTATGCATGTATTTACATCAAAGGGTATGTTTGCATTGGTAGAACGTATTTAGGTTATATGCCGAAAGGTGGATGGGCTTTAGGGATTAACCGGATTGCATGAAATTGATGTTAGGTCATGTTTACATGATTTAATAGGAAAACCATTAATTTAATAAATCGAAATCGTTGATAATCCGTGGATGGGCGGCGTTCAACGATGGAGATTAATCTAGACAATGATCCGTGGATGGGCGGCTTGTCTAGTGTTATTTCGGTTATATTCCATATTCGATAGCATAAATACTTAACTTGCCAAGATTGCATGATTAGTGGGGTTAGCACGGGTGAAGTACGGATCCTGGGATTCTTTCTCTGATAAAAACACAACATTTATTTTCTGCTATTTAATTTCTGCACTTTACAACCAAATCAAACTTTTGTCATTCGGAATAGCTAAATAGGTCACACTGTTTGCTAGTATTCACACGCATTGCTCCTAGGATCGACCCTTGGCTTACCAAGGTTTATAAATTTTGTTTGACTGCAATTGAACCCCTAAAACTCATTACTTTGACAACTATAAAGGGTTAAAAATATGCTTGTCAAAATGGCGCCGTTGCCGGGGAACATCGTTTAGTGCGATATTAGATCTAACTCGTGTAGTTTAGACTATTCCACCTTACTTGATTTCTGATTTTTCTGTTGTGATTTCTTCGCTCACAATTTTTCTTGGTCTTTGCAGGTTCTACCTAGTTAATGCCAAGGAAAGCGCTCAAACAGAAAAAGCAGATTCAGATTTCAGACGACGAAACACCGGTCCAACGAAAATTCAATCGTCAGGCCCAGAACGAAGCTCGGCAGCTACGAGCTCTGAACCGAAATTTTGCAGCGATGGCTATGAATCAAAACAACCCAGCCCTGCTGAATGGAGTGGTCGAAGATGACCAGCAGCGTCCTCTGCAACAACCAGTGCGCAGGACTCTCGGAGATTACACTATCCCACGTGTCTCGGGATTTCAGTCAGCCATTGCACCACCGGGCATCGCCAACAATACATGGGAGATCAAAACAGGGCTGATTCAGATGGTGCAGAACAACCAATTTTCAGGAAGGATGAACGAAGACCCTCATCAGCATCTCAAGCGGTTTGTTCAGATGTGCAACACAGTGAAGACCAATGGTGTCCCTCCAGAATCCTACTACCTGAGGCTATTCCCTTTTTCACTATCTGATAAGGCCATTAGGTGGCTCGACAGTCATGCAGAGGGCACTTTCACTACTTGGGGCAAACTAGCCGAAGCTTTTCTACAGTAGTACTTCCCACCATCAAAAACAGCACACTTCAGGAATCAGATCATCTCGTTCCGTTCTATGGATGGGGAGACCCTCTACGAGGCTTGGGAGAGGTACAAAGAGCTTACCAGACTATGCCCTCATCACAATCTGGAGCTGTGGCAGATTATTGATACTTTCTATCAGGGAATCGATCAGGGGATACGCACTTTAATCAACCAAGCAACGGGTGGGGGACTGAACGGAGTCCCGCTGAAGACACCTATGAGATTATAGAGAGAGCAGCCCCAGATTATCACCTCTGGACGAGTGATCGAGGAAATCCTAAGGATAAGAAGGGTGTGCAAGATCTCTACCTTGCTGATAGCACCAATGACATTGCTGAGCTGACCAACACGGTGAAGATGCTTGCAGCTGAAGTTAAAAATCTGAAGACAGGCCCCTCTATGAAGTCGTCTGTTGTTGCTTATGCGGCTGTCTATTGTCAGATTTGTGGCTCACCTTCCCATTTTGCAGATGGCTGTCCAGTGATGGGACAAGATAGTAAAGGAAGAAGCCAGGAGGATGTCTACTATGCGGGGCAGTACAATCAAGGATCAGGCATAACCCGGTGGGATAATCCGAACAGGAATAATCCCAACCTTTCCTACAAGCCACAGAATCAGGCCGCACCAGGTTTTCCTTACAGACAGCAGCAGGAGAACGCTCCCTACCAGTCAAGGAACCAGTTCAACAACCAGCCCCAGCAGCAACAAAATCAGAATTCAGGATCGACGTCAAACATGGAAGCCATGCTAGCAAGCTTCATAACCGAACAGAGAAAGACGTCTGAGAATCAGCAACGGGCATATGAGCAAACCGCCACTGAGGTAAGGAACCTACAAAGGACTGTTGAGGAGCTCGCTGTTCATGGCAGAATGCTGGAAAATCAGATTGCTCAACTAGCAAATTCAGCAAACAGGGAGCAGGGGAAACTTCCGTCGAAGCCAGATCTGAATCATATGGCATCGGTGAATGCCATCACACTACGGGGAGGTAAGCATGTTGAAATGGTGCCAGCTCAAGCCACTCGAACTCCTGCTACGAAATCAGCACTTGATTCTACACCCGCTGAAGAGGAAACGTCGAAGGACACTGAAAACCGAGCTGAAAATTCTGTGCAGCCAGTGGAGCCAGCACCTTATAGACCTCCAATTCCATTCCCTCAGCGACTAAAGGGTGCAAGAAGAGACAAGGAGTTCATGTAGTTTGTCGATAAAGTTCGTACTCTTTACATCACGATGCCCTTCACCGATGCGATCACCCAGATTCCCACTTATGCGCAGTTCATGAAGGAGATTATGAGTGGGAAAAGAAAGATTGATGGGATCAAGAATGTGGCCCTGAGCGAGGAATGTAGTGCAGCCACGAACCAGCCCATGCCACCCAAACTTCAAGACTCAGGGAGTTTTTCTATCCCTTGTGATATTGGTGGTTTTCCTATTCGTCGTGCCTTATGTGATCTTGGTGCTAGTGTGTCTATCATGCCATACTCTTTATATGCTAAACTGAATTTGGGTGATCTCTGTCCTACTAACATCACCATTCGCCTCGCGGATCGTTCTTGTAGACTCCCGAGAGGGATTCTGAAGGATGTTCCAGTCAAGGTGAAGAACCTGCATTTTCCTGCTGATTTCATAGTGCTGGACATCTCTGAGGACGTAGACATCCCAATTATTCTTGGTAGACCTTTCCTCTACACGGCTAAGGCAGTCATTGCCATGGATAGATGTTCCTTAGCCTTGCGAGTAGGCAGTGATAGGATTGTTTTTAATTTGCCTGACATGTCTAAGAGTCCTAGTCTGTTTGCTGACTGTGATATTCTGGACTCTACTGTTGTTTATGATCCTATTTCACTTACCTCTATTGAGCCTTGCAGAGTTTTACAGGGCTGCCCTGTCCCGATGAATGTTTGCGCGGTAAGCACAGAGGGAGCAGCTGGTGCTAAACAGACTACAGGCTCGGGTAAGGAACCCTGCGAGGGAGAGCTGAAGCCTCTTCTCGACCCAGGTGATGTCTTTAAGGAAAGGACGACAAAGTGTCACTACAAACGAATGGTGCACAGAAAATTCAATCGAGCCAAGCGAGCTATTCTCTACAAATCACTCCTTAAATTAATTCATGGGAAGCTGCGCACCAGGTGGAGTGGTCCTTACACAGTGGAGAGATCACTTTTGGACAACCACCAGCTTATCTACAAGGGAGGAAAGTCAATGGTGGTCGACGGGCAGATCCTTAAACATTACCACATCCTGAAACACCGGGAACCACCTGACGACATTGGAGATTGCTTCTAGTTCTTTCTCCCTGGCTATGTCTCGCCAAGACGTTAAACTAGGCCTCTTCGGTGAGTAACCCGCGCTGTAAGTTTTTGATATTTGCATTTTTCACTTGCATTATGTGTGGACATTTCAAGGTTCTAAGTGTGGAGTGCACCAGCCCCTCTACGATTTTCGATGCTAACCTATTACTTGTGAAACTTTGTGTATTTCTCTATATATCTACCAGCTCACAAGTCGTGTTTCACTCACCGGACATCGATTAATCTCCATGGATATATCAAACTGACACACACGAGGGAAGTTCCTATGCGCTTTTTCTTATCTTTTATTTCTTCGCTTAGGGACTAAGCTCATTTTTAAATGTGGAGTGGGTAGCGCATAGTCACATATACATTCATTCACATGTCACACATTCACTCTTGCATATGCTCAACTGTCTATGTATTACGATTGAAATCCTCGTTTTCTACGATACTCCTTGATTGATTGACATTCTTTTGGATTTGAAGTCTAGGACTTGAAATAGTTTTACTCGTGGGCGCATTCTCTTGAGTCAGTATCATTGCTAACCCTCGCCTATCACATGTTCTACGTATTTCTTGAAGCATGTTTAAGATTTGATACTAGTAGGTACCGTTTCAAAACTTTCAAAGGCTTAAAATTGCATATCTTTTTCTAGGTGACCTCAGTACTAGTATATGATTCTCTACCCTTGTCGTGATTTGCATGCACCCGCCTTTATTCATACACTATGTCAAGCTTTAAGTGTGGAGTTAGACAATTGACCTTCAAGTTTTCCCCTCAAAAGCAAAGTTCTAAATTCTGGAAAATGGGTGCAACATTGGCCCCGAGCATAGTTGTTTATGAAAAAAAAGCCAGTTTGAAAAAAAAAAAAATATATATATATATATATGCTTTTGTTGATTCTGCGAAAGCAAAAAATACCAAGGACCCGGTGAGAAAAGTCACCCCTGGTATATGGAAAACACTCTTGAAACAATTTCTGCTCCCTTCTGCTTGACGTAGTGTAAATCCACCTTTTCATTGCGTGCAAATCATAGCATATCTTGAGAATTCATATACTATAGTCTAAGGGACGATCCTCGTGCTTGCACTGAAATTTCCTATGCAATTTTTCGTTCTATTTTTCAGAAAAAGTATTAAGCCAGGCTCCTCTTCTCTTACGGGTCATTGCCTAGTCCTTGGCACTTGAGAATGAGCTTTGCGCCAAGAGCCCGTGGACTATCCCTAGATAGCATAGGTGAATGGCGAGCATGTTTTGTGCAACTCTTCATACTTATCCCGTTGCTATAGAACTATTTAGAACTTGTGATGAGCCGTTTGTTAAGTCGTGTGTACTGACCGTTTGAATGCATAACTCGTTTAATCTATGATTGTCCAAAACTTTGATGAAGATGTTTGTCTTGAAGTTGAGGTAACACGATGAATCTGAGGTATGACATGACTTTACTATGACTTGTTGAGCACCATTTCATGCATACACGTTAGTTAGTTGTATAGGGGATTTGTAGGTAGTCCCATTCCTGAAAACCTTCACGAGACTATACTTGTCCTACTAGGGCAGCCTAGGGGTTTAAAGGCTTGATGCATACGCTAAATGCATTCGTGTCCTCTACGACAGTGAGTTATCTTTTTTGTTTTCATTATTAGTTAGGATTGATCACATGACACTTGAGTGGGTAGCCTAAAACATATGGTTGTTGAGCCTCACCTGGACTTGCTTTTATTCTGCTATTTGTTCGACATTTGTTCGGGACGAACAAATCCTAAGTGTGGAGTGTTTACAACCTGAAACATTTCATGACATATGATACATAGTAAGAAAAGCTATCAAACACATTCCCATGTAGTTTTTCTTTTAATTTATGAAAAGCAAGAGAACAATTTTCAAACTCATGCCTTTATTTACATTTAGGGTGATTCGAACTGTCGACCTCCTGATCATTTGATCAAGAATATGACTGCCAGATTACTACTCCATCTGCATCCGTGAATCTATTCATGCAAGAAGTGCAAAATGTGTCCAATGCACACGCTTTACACTTCTTGCACAAAAAGTACTGTAGCAAGAAGTGCACGATAAATGCATTTTTGTTGCGTAGTTCTCGACGGTTTTTACTAAAAGAAAAAAAAAGGCGCTACAGTACCTTTACTTGCAAGAAGAGCAAAACGCGTAATACTTTTTGACTTCTTGCACAAAAAGATACAAGGATGCAAGCAAGCTTTTTTGGAGGTTCCAGCGCGTGCCCGAGTCACGTAATATATTGGCAATATTGCTGAATTATACAGGCGGGTATACAAGAAGTTACTGAATAACAGATATAAAATACTGAGATGCGATTAAACAGAACAGTATGCAATACAGATTCACGCACAGATTTAATTCAACAGAATAACATAAACAGTATGAAAGAGAATTGAAACAATTGCAAACCGAAGGGTGGATCGAGTCACGTTGGACGTTGTCCTTAAAGCAAGATTGCCGCCCTACTGTGCTTGGGACTCGCTGGCAGTATGCTTCCCAGGATAAAACGATCCTCGACAACAACTTAGCACCAAGCTTTGTCGATCGAACCTTTCTGGCCTTCAACTATCACCGTAACACACGCGAAGAAAAACTTTTACAAACATGCCGGCCGACTTAAGTCTCCATGGGAAGAAAGTTGGAAACGTATTTAGGGTTTTCTCTTTTTCTCTATCTCAAATAACGCACGGTGTTTTCTTTATATAACAAAACCCACGTTATTGAGTCCACCAATAATGGGCCCACTTATTAAAATCAGCCCATCGTGGGATGATAATAATATTAATTAAATAATTATTTAACTATTTAATTATCTCTGCCCATCAGGTGTCACATTAGTCACACTAATGTACAATTAAGCCATTACTTAGCTTAATTTTCTTCACCCTTAATACACATTTTTCCAACAATCCCCCACATGAAGAAAATCAAGTAATAAAAATCAAAAACTCGACTCAATGCGGTGATAGCTTCTACGGTTGATATCTGCATAGGATAGGTAGGTCATCGCCTTGAACCTTCCCTTGGGAAAACATGTTCTCTTTACTGACTATTCAGTAGACGTGATTGTCTTTGAACTGTTCGTCTTATAACGTAAACGAAAGCCATGTCCCCCACAGATATTTTCCTGACCATTATTCAGTTCTTACTGGTGGGCTCATTTTGGTCATGACACCCCTTTCCTGGTTCTGCAAGAGTTTCTAAAGAATTAAGCCCTTTGAATTCTCCTTTGAAGCGACCCCACTTCTCTCTCACATAGGTGATTCTTTCAAATAATCCCGCGTTACCCATTTGAATCTCACTATTCAAATTACTAGAATCATTAAAAGCTCCAAGCTTAGCCTCGTGCGGGAGTCACTGTTTATCAGGGAATAGGACTGGGGTGTTACCCCCACAGTGACCTCGTAGTCTTAGCAGTTAGGTGGTCCCTTTGAACCAAGTTCTTGGGATCTCCAGTCATCATGGTAGGGTTTTCCGTTGCCTCGACTTTATTTCCAAAAGGGCTTAAGCCTATGTTTTGATATTAACAATCAAAAGGCTTCAGACCCATTCCCTTGGACAACTTCTCTATTAGGTCCTTACTTAACCCTTTGGTTAGCGGATCCGCATTATTCTCTTTGGACCTCATATAGTCAATATGACTCAGGTGCAGAGAAGTTGTTTAATGGTATTATGTCGTCGATGTATATGTCGAGACTAACCATTATACATAACACTATGTGCCCTAGAAATCAATAATTGATTCTCATAATGTAAACACATTGTTGGCACAAGTTGTGTCCATTCAGGAATATTCTCCTCTAAATTCCTTGACTACTTTGCATCTTCTCACATTTATCTAATGCGAAGAACTCAGCCTATAGTCGACCTTGACTAACACAGTCTGTTTAAAGGATTTCCAAGACACATTTGCCTCTCCCACAATGAACCCATAGCCACTCGTGGCCTTGGAATCTTGTATATCACATATCCAACTCGCGTCAGTGAAACTCTCAATGACCTCTAGATATCGGATATAATGTAGACTATCATTACAAGTGAATCGTAAGTACTTCAGTACTCTCATGATACCCTTCCAGTGTGCACTTCCTGGATTACTCGTGTATCTTGCTAATCTACTCACAGTGTAAGCATTGTCTGATATAGTACAATTCATCAAGTACATTAGACTGCTTGTCACTCTGACATATTCCACTTGGGAGATGCATTCACGTTTATTCTTAGACATGTGTTGATTCTCGTCAACTGGAATTCTAGACAGTCTTGGACTGTCTTCTTCAGATTTGTCTAAGAGTTTGTCAGCGTAGTGTGACTGACTTAATACGAGTCCCTTTAACCTTCGTGTAATTTTAATGCCTAAAATTACTTCGGCAAGTCTCAAAGCCTTCATATCGAACTTCCAGTTCAATTATGACTTGTTGGCCTTAGTGTATTCTCATTGCTTCCCACAATGAAAATGTCATCAACATTAAGACACAAAGTCACGTATCAGTGTTCAATGTTCTTAATGTATACACATTTGTCACACTTGTTGATCTTAAAGCTATTAGACATCATTATGTTGTCTAATTTCAAATGTCACTGCTTTGGCGCTTGCTTCCGGCTACTAAGAGATTGACAATCTTTGTTCTCTTGCCCAGCAATAATTACTAAACCCTCAGGTTGTTCAGTGTAAATCTCTTCCTCAACTTTCCATTGAGGAAGTATGTCTTTACCTCCATCTGGCGACTTTCCAGATTGCGCAAAGCAGCAATGATCACTATCATTTTTGATATTATTGTCGTCACTAGAGAATGAGTATCAAAGTAGTATAAACATTTCTTTTATCTATACTCTTTTATTACAAGTCTCGTCTTGTATATCGATGCAGATCCATCTGCCCTCATCTTCCTCTTGAAGATCCACTTTTAACCATGAGGTTAACATCTAGGAGGGAGGTCAACCAACTCTCAAGTGTGGTTCACAGAGATAGAGTCAATCACATCTTATGAATTCTTTCATAAGAGACTCTTCACTGACTGACGACCTCTTTCTACGTTTGAGGTTCAACCTTAAGCATGTAGTTTAGAAAATCAAGTCCATATGATTTATCTATCCTTCCTTGCTTAATTTGTCTCAATTTCTCCGAATCGATCTCATGTTCAGGTTCTTCCTCATTCTCTCGTTCTTGAGGCATTTCTTCAATATCCTCATTAACTGAGAAGAACCCAACATAGCTTCCTTATTATCATAAGGAAATACATTCTCGAAGAACAACGTGTTCTTTGATTCCATTATAGTATTCTTGTGTATATTTGAATTTTTCGATTCATACACAAATAATCTATATGTATTACTCGTATAACCAATGACATCATAGCCAATGATTTTTGGTCTTATCCTCATTCTCTCAGGATCAGGGGCCAGTACCATAGCTAGGCACCCCCACACTTGCAAGTATTTATGGGAAGACATCGTTTCCTTAAATGACTTATAAAGAGACTTATACTCTTTACGAGGTATCTTACTCAAAAGATAATTTGCTGATAAGATGGCCTCCCCCACATTCCTTGGGATAACACGAAGCTTACCATCATTACATTCATCATCTCTTTCAAAGTACAACTTTTCGTTTGGAAACACTGTTCGACTTAAGAGAGTATGATGGAGTGATCAAGTACTTCCAATGTCACTTTTCTCAACTCATCAAGTTGCTACTCAACCTCTGAAGTTGATATTGAACTTTACATGACATGTTTTTCCTCAACTGTCACAGCTTTGCTATTAAGCAAATATACATAACAATATTTTGTACTATCATTGAAGAAAGTCACAAATTACTTGTTACTACCCCATATCTCAAATCACATAACTAACTATGGATTGACTCAAGGGATTTCACATCTCTTTCCCTATTGTGAAAGGATTTACTATCACATTTGCTTCAATGCAAATTTTACATTTATGCTTTAAATCAAATGACATTTGGATATACCATCCAAATTCGTTAAGCACTTCGGCGGTTACTCATGTCAAATAATTGTTTGGAGCAACACTCGCAAGTATACTCCAGGAACTAGACTCACAAGTCTATTTCTGACCGTAGTCATCATCCAAACTCATTACAACATGGGTAATGAGGGGGTGATCACAATCACAAATTAGATTCTATATTCAAGTTCCAAGTACATGCGTTTCAAGTATGATTGAACCGATGTCCATCTAGAACCATTTCTCATCCAATCATGGACATTGACCAGATTAAATCAAATTAAATATAATTGAATTTAACTGAGTCAGTGATAGCCATATTTAATCAATCATGATTAAATACCATTCATGCATACCGCTGATTGGATCAACCAATCAGAGTTGAGTTTGGTTCATTTTTTATCATCTCAAACTATGACTCTGTCCTTGGTCAATTCCTGAGCCAAATCCATTAGCTAGGCCAGGTCAGAGCCAATTCATTTGATGAACCAAAACCAAACTTAAGTTTCACATCTTTAGAAGCCTTTCAACGCTTCTAAAATGGAAGACAAAGTCCCATCAGTTCCTACACACAGATCTGCCCATCGCTCAATCTCATATACATCTGAGCATATATACGCCTCTGAGTCTTTGTTGGACAGAGCTCAGCAGCCTAGCCGTTTATCTTGGCAACCAAAGTTGAGATTTCAGGTTCATCCTCTTTTAATCCACCGATATCAGGATTCAAAGACTGTCTGATAGTCAAGTTCAATCCCAACATGCCACCCAATGAACCCAAGTCCACTAGGCCATTTGACTAGTTTCATTACATCACAGCGTAGACTCATCTGCTACTGTGTTGTGCAAAGCAAGTCCCAATTTGTGCTTTCAATATGATATTTGGATATACAATCTAAATTCATCAAGCACTATGATAGGCACTCGTGCCACTCAAACAGTTGAAACTATACCCTCAGGTATATTCCCGGAACTAGACTCACAAGTCTATCCTTGGAACCAGACTCGCAAGTCTGTTCCTGGCCGTAGCCAGCATCAAGGTGGTACAACACCTTATTACATCAGGTGCTGCCCCCACATTGAGAGCCACCGATATATCATCAGGTTCGAAAACAAGTGCTCATTATCTTGAACCAACGTCCATCTTGATCCAATCTGAATTAGCCTAATTCATTAGTCAATTATAAATGATTCAAACTAAAAAGGAACCAAACCTGACTTAACCAAACAGGTTCCAACTGAACCAAATCCTTTTCCATTGAGTCTAAGCCCAATCGGAATTTCCATGGTGAAATTGTGCTGGCATCACCATGCATTCTGATTAATTTAACTCAAGGTAGCACCTCCAAGCTTTCCATCTAGCTCAAACATCGAGCTTGATTCCGTGCATGTCGTCAAAACCAGAACACTATATCAATGAACTAGGTTAGTGAATTCATATAAATCCAAGGTTCAGCTAAACAAAAGCCTTGCAAGCAAGCTGCTTCATCAATTGAAAACAAATTAATTGTTTTAATATGATTTCCTATTGATCCACCAGCGCCAGTAGCACTGCCTCAGATGATCGAACATTGGATTCCATTCTTAATACATGAAAGACGGTCGGTCGGTTCATCCATCTCCTGCCATTCGTATCCTCATCGGAATGTCCATGGAAGCCGGCCAACACTTGCAGCGCCGCTGAACATGCTTCGCCAGCAAGCTCCCCAAATTCAAATCGATGCTGTTTTTCCTGCTCAAACAAGACCTTTTCGTCAATGAAATTCATGGACTAAACAAATAACATTTATAATGGGCTGGAAATATAACAGCCCAAATATTGTTAGTCCATTGGTTCGATTCAATTGACTGGTCAACCAAATTAGGGTTTCTTCAAAACGGAAGATGGCCGCCAGCCATCCATAAATCCATCGGCTCAACCACAACTTTACTATCGCCTTAGATCTGTCAATCTCCTGCCAGCCGCCGTTGATTTAATTCAACGTTTGCAGATCTGCAATTCAGAAATTAAATCAAAGGAGATCGAATCATTCTTCGATTCGGAATTGGGATCGCCTCTGCCTTTCTGTGTGCTTCCCGAAAGATTAATCTGGCTATCATCATAATCTGTCTATAAACACTTACTAATGTTCTCATCAGTAACTTCAACATAAACAAAAACGAATCTTGCTTTAAGATTGTTGGCAATATTGCTGAATTATACAGGCGGGTATACAAGAAGTTACTGAATAACAGATATAAAATACTGAGATGCGATTAAACAGAACAGTATGCAATACAGATTCACGCACAGATTTAATTCAACAGAATAACATAAACAGTATGAAAGAGAATTGAAACAATTGCAAACCGAAGGGTGGATCGAGTCACGTTGGACGTTGTCCTTAAAGCAAGATTGCCGCCCTACTGTGCTTGGGACTCGCTGGCAGTATGCTTCCCAGGATAAAACGATCCTCGACAACAACTTAGCACCAAGCTTTGTCGATCGAACCTTTCTGGCCTTCAACTATCACCGTAACACACGCGAAGAAAAACTTTTACAAACATGCCGGCCGGCTTAAGTCTCCATGGGAAGAAAGTTGGAAACGTATTTAGGGTTTTCTCTTTTTCTCTGTCTCAAATAACGCACGGTGTTTTCTTTATATAACAAAACCCACGTTATTGAGTCCACCAATAATGGGCCCACTTATTAAAATCAGCCCATCATGGGATGATAATAATATTAATTAAATAATTATTTAACTATTTAATTATCTCTGCCCATCAGGTGTCACATTAGTCACACTAATATACAATTAAGCCATTACTTAGCTTAATTTTCTTCACCCTTAATACACATTTTTCCAACATAATATACACAATTATATATATCATGGACAAAGTGAAAGAAAGATAAATCATTTTTTTCCAAGTCAATGAACTCAGTAGGAAACCTGAGCAGGCTTTTATGTACAAACAAACAAAAAACATGAGAACTATACAAGCAACAAGTGAGGGAAATGAACATGTCTAGAGCAAATGTACTCAGCTCTCATCAGGATGAGAGGTACCTCCGTCTCCGTCTGGATTGTTGGCTGACGAAGTGGTGGAGGTGAAGGTTGAGGTTCTACCACTGGTTTGGGATGAAAACAATCCAGTAAATGGCCAAGGAATTGAGAACCTTCTTCCACTGCCACTCCTCACAGCTACATCTTCCTCATCGCCGCTGTTATTAGGATTGATATTGGTCTGTGATGCATCCAGATGGACCTTGGAGTCATCAGCAGACAACTGGTATCGACAAACGGGGCATGAACTGTGAAGCTCCAGCCAACGAAAGATGCATCCATCATGGAATTTATGTTTGCAAGGCATCTCCTTGGCATCTGCACCCATCTCGAAATCATCTAGACAAATGGAGCATTGCAGGTTGTCTTTTACTTTCACAGTGGGCATAGCTCCCACAGCCTCCTTCTTAGCAGGTGGTGTCCCATATCTGTTGGGGTCATTCTCAATCAAGTGCTGCAGCAGTAAATCTAAATTCTGACCTATCGCGTAATCCCCCAGGAAACCAACTGAGCTATGATTCTGGCCCTGACCATCATAAGAACCCTGGAGAACAATAGTTTGATTAAAAGGATTGATCAAAACTACACGCTCTCTTTCCCTGCCAGTCTCACCATCTGCGCCCCTTTCACTAGCGTTCCCTTGTTCAGAAGCTATTCCAGAACGTATACCTTGTAGCAATTGTAATATATTAGCAGTGCTTCTCCTTCTCCTCCTGATGATGGACTCCAATTCCCTATCCAGCTCAGTCTCTGTCTCTCCCCTTATGCGGAGGCCATGGCTGTGGCGGCGTGTGAAGTCGTGATCATCATCATTAGCGTCATCATCATAATCATCAAAGTCATGACGCCTGTCCCTCCTTCGACGGCGAGGATTGTCCACCATGCCCAACAGAATGGGTGCCCAAAGAGAAAGAGCTCGATCAGATTCAGTGCCTTGAATCGCATTGATGTCAGAGTCCATTTCCTCCACGAATCCGCTTTGACAATAGGGACATTTGAGGTCAACCTCCATAATAGGACTGACAATCCGAGTGCACAAATGACACCAGTATCTGCCACCCACTGCGTCCTCCATTATTAATATCTTTCTCGAATTCCCTCTCCTTAAAATTATTATGTAAACATTCATTCATTTAATCAACCATTTGCCAGATTTTGAGTTCAAAAAATATATAAATGAAACCCTAGAATTCCGATTTACGTGTAAGAATAAATGAAAAAAAATTAATTAATTAATTAAATTTCTATCCAGCCGAATTGAATAGAGATGGGAAATAAAAACGGAGACAGATGAAAGAAAATCGAATCTCCGAAAGCAACGGAGATGCAAAATCTCTGGAAAGAGAAAATGCGTGGACAGCGCATAAGGTGATCTGAGATCTGATGGTATCATACAACAAGGAGATGGTCGATGGATCCAAGAACATGATCGTCATTATAGTAAAGGTTGAAAATGAAGGGAGGGAGAAGAACATATACCTGGAAATCGGTGGAGGGGAAGGTTGACCTTGGGTCGACGAAGATGAATGGCGGAGGGATTTATTGATTCGACGACATCGACCAGGACCAAACGCTCTCTTTTCTTTTTTAGCTTTTTATGAGAGAGATGAGAGGCATAAATGCAGTGTTATTAAAACCGAATTGTGAATCGAATCGATCAAGTTATTAGATTAATAGATCAGTGATTCAATCGGATTGAACCGGTTTGCTCCGCAAATATTAAAAAATAAAAATAAAATATTTATATATAATATTATAAGAGAAAGGATCACGTACAAACCTATATTTTCTGTAAAAAGTACAAACTAATCACAGCCATATAAATTAATACATGGACGGTTGAGATTAAGAGAAAAAAATCTTATTAAATTTAACTTTTTATTAAATTAAGGGTATATTTGTCCTATAACCACTTGTTTTCATTCTCTCTCCTCTAGCTCAGATCCATCATCCATGGCGAGTAAACCTTGCACGCCGAAATCAGATCCATGGCAGATCCATGGCAAGTAAACCTTGCACGCAAACAAACTGAAAACGGGAGCATTTTCACACATCTTGGACGGAGCCGACGACGACACCGACGATGACGCCGATGATTACCTTGGACGACGGCGACACCGACGCCGATGATCATCCTTGCCTACGGTCGCTTCTGTTGCTTTGAAAGACTGTTCGTAAATCCAGCCGGACGTTGATGATTGATTTGTTGATTGATTTGTTGCGGAAGTTGATAATTTCGGGTGAAGGGAGTTCTCGGATCTCAGTGTTTGCAATTGTGAATTTCAATTGTGAATTGGAATTTATTGGATCTCAGTGTTTGCATTTGTTGATTTATTGGATTGGGTGTTTGCAATTGTGAATTTCGTAGATTGAAGTTCAAACCTGTCTAAATTTTTTAACGAATTATAATTCAATTTGAACGAATTATGTCATAGTTCGTCAAAATTGGACTATAATTCGTCATGAATTACGACATATTGTAGTATACTTCGATTAAGAATGCTATAATTCGTCATATGTAATTAAAATTCTTCCAATTGTTGGCAGTAACATTGTATAATATGTCAAGAATTTTATAATTCGTCAAGGCCTAATTATAGTTCGTTATGTCATAGTTCGTCCAAATTGGACTATATTCGTCAAGATTTCGATGAATTATAGTGCTATTTTGATGAATTATGACATAATTCATCACATTTGGACTATAATTCGTCAACAATTCGGCAGTATAATCGATAGTTAGGCATGATAATTTATAGTTCGTCATCTGCAATTTATAGTTCGTTATCCAATTTTTGGACGAATTTGATTATAGTTCGTCCAAATTGGACAAATTCGTCAAGATTTCGACGAATTATAGTGCAATTTTGATGAATTATGACATAATTCATCACATTTGGACTATAATTCGTCAACAATTCGGCAGTATCATCGATAGTTAGGCATGATAATTTATAGTTCGTTATCTGCAATTTATAGTTCGTTATGACCATTAGTTCGGAATCATTTTCGATTTCTTCTGCGTTTCTCTTTGTCGATTTCTTCTGCGTTTTGATTTCTGCGTTTCTTCTTCGTTTTCAATTTCGATTAGTTCGATTTCGATTTTGATTTTGATCAGTTCGTTTTCGATCGATTTCGATTAGTTCGTTTTCGATCGCGATTTGTAGATGATGATGAACAGTATGAACAGTATGAACAGTATGAACAGTATGAACAGTAGCGAACAGTGACGAACAGTAATGAACAGTAATGAGAGAGAAATAAAAAAAAATTATGTCTATTTTACCCTTTTTGCAAGTTAAATCCAGTTTCCTTTTTTTTAATTCTAATTATCCTAGCCTTTGGATTGTTTAATTGAATGGATAGGATTTGTTTGTATTTTGCACCAGATCTCGGCTTTGCACCAGATCTGGCCTCAATATTATAATTTAATATATTTATGACTTGAATAAATATTACATGATTATGATCTAATTATAACAACAGACCATAACAAATTTAGAATTTTATAAAGTAATTGAATTTCTAGTTAAATTGATAATAAGTAATAACTTTTATAGATTTGATAAATGAATATATATTATTGAAAAAAATAATAAAACAATAATCATCTTTAGCCTAGTGGAAAGAAAGAGAATAACTATTAAGAGGGGCTTGGGTTTGAGTCTTGTCCAAGTCAAAATTAAATAAATATTTTTTCAGACCAAATCGAACCGATTGAACCGATCAAATCACGATTTTAATGAAAAACCGGGTCAATCGGGTCAACCAACCGGGTCTGACCGTTTTTGACCGGGTTTGATCGGATCGATGCATTTTCGGTCCGATGACAAAACCGAACCGGACCAGTTCCTGGTCCAACCGATCAAACCGGCCGTTCCGGTTCAATTTTCACAACACTGGATAAATGAAATGAATTTGAACAGATATTTAAAAAAAGAGAATTGGATGAAATACAAATGCTATCTTTTAATATAAACTATAAACCACAGAATAATATGATCTTTTTCAATTTCAATTTTCAAGATTATTATTCAGTGATTTAGTTAAATGTTCAGTGATATGGCTAAATCATTACTTTTCATTTCAATTAATCAAAAAAAAATTTATTCATAGAACATTTTTGCCTTATCACTGAACATTTTGCTTTTAACTAAATGTTCAATGATAAAACTAAATGTTTAGTGATAAAGATAAATGTTCAGTAATAACGCTTAAATTTCAGTGAATTGTACACGTATTTTGTAAATATTCAGTGATTTTATGTAAAACGTTTAGTTATAAAATTTTATTTTTTTGATAAATTGAAGCGAAAAGTAACGATATTTAGTGTTATGGTTGGTTTATCTCTTAAAGTCGTTTTTATCTATGAATTTCGTCAACATTTATAGTTTATCAAGTTGTTTGTAGTTTATATAAATAATTAAGGTTCGTATGCGATCCATACTCTAAGAAAAGTTTTCCAAATTAAATCACCAATTTGTTTCCCTTTCTACTCAATCTCCAAATTCGTTTTCCAAACTATTCAGTTTCCTTCAAGGCGTTATTGCCAATGACGCCTAAGATCACTGGCGTTGTTGACAATCGCGCCTTATGCCTGGTATCATTTTTACTCGATATAATGCTGAGTCATGTGCTTATGTGGTAAAAAAAATTTAGACAGCGTTACTAACAACGCGTAAGTTGAGATTAATGTTTTCCCCCTCCGTTCTCAAAATCACCTTATGAATTGAATCACCTTATGCAGCACTACGTACTGGATCAAAAATCGGCACTCTTCTCCGCCTCAATGACGGACGTCAGTGGACTCACATGCCGAAGAGTGACTCATTGAACGAAGCGAAAACGATCGATCCAGCGACGTCAGAATTTCAAATCTGGCTCGACATGCGACCGGAGCCCAAATTTTTGAGCCGGAGTAGACTGTCGCAAGTGAGTGAGCGGAACTAAGTGTCGAAGGATATGTCAGGTGTCCTTGTTCACATGATTCAGTGACGCGCATCGTCTGACACGTCAAACTTAATTTTTATTTTTCTCCTGCAAACAACTAGTTGCTTAAGGTAGAGATTCAAAGTCCTTCTCTTTTTCTTTGTTCTTGATGCGATGATGGCAATTCACAATCCAATTCAGAAAATCTCAATACCAGCTAACATTCTTTTATGTTTAAAGCATATCATACATATTTTGAATCAGTTTCTTTTATGTCTACAATATGTTAAACTTTACATAGGTTTACTTTTATGTTTATAACATATTTATTTTCATGTTCTATATCATGCATAATTTATATGTGACTTTAATTCATTATTTCATTTCACTTTATTTTGAAATCAATTTCTTAGCTTGCCTTAAATAACACCTAAAGTATGGCATCAAAAATTTGATGAGGATGTACTATCCAATATTTATCTTTTTTTATCAATCCTCTAAGTGGGTATATAGCAAATTTGCCAAATCCAAAAATGGAATGATAATTTGTCTATATGTAGATGACATGCGGATTTTAGGAACTAATTTAGAGCAAATAAACCATACAAAAGAATTTATGTCACCTAAATTCTCCATGAAGTACATGAGGGGGACTGAAGTTATTCTTAGTATTAGAACAAAACAATTGAGGGAGGTCTAGTCTTGACACAATCTTATTACATTGACAAAATGTTAAAGAGATTCATTTATTTTGAGTGTAATCCGGCAAGTACTCTTTTTGATCCATCTATGCGCCTTTTTCCTAATACATGAAAGCTCGTGTCTCAACTTGAATATTTAAGGGTCATTGGGAGTTTAATGTATGCAATGACAAGTACAAGACCCAACATTACATATGCATTGGGGAAGCTTAGTCGTTACACTAGTAATCCTAGTATGCAATATTGGCAAGCAATCCATAAAGTAATTTGCTACCTCAAAGGGACCATGCTTTGGTCTTCGTACTGTGATTTTCCCTCAATAAAATAGGGTTATTTAGATACAAGTTTGATCTCATAAAAAGCGGATCTTTCCTTTACCAGTGGATGGGTATTTCTACTTGGGGGAGGTGCCATTTCGTGGGCTTCCAAGAATTAAACTTACTTCATAAGTTCGACAATGGAATCAGAATTTATTGCATTAGCTGCTACTGCAAAAAGAAGCGCAGAGTGGTAACATGATTTATGAGATTATACTGTAGGAAAAACCGATATCTCCATTATCTATACATTGTGACAACGCTACAACTTTGGTTAAGGCATAAAGCCATGTATATAATGGGAAGTCGCGACACTTGATGGTTTAGAGCAAATGTCCCCTCATTTATATATACACTTAGACCTCCTCAATGGATGGTCAAGATTGATTCGATCCTACGACTAGGATTACACTCTAGAATGTTCCTACATAAATATTTAAGATATTTACAAGTGGTAGATCCTTCCACCATCTTCCATAAGCTTCCATGATCTTCCACACTACTCCAGCCTTCTAGATCTCGGGCTTGGGCCTTGCCATCTATTGGGCTTCTTCTCCCTTCAAGTCCATCTCCAAAAGGGTCTCCAAATTTGGCTAAGTGTTGGGGAAGAACACTTAGTCAACAAATGCCTTGTCATGGCCCAGCAAAACCCCCAATCATCGAGCGTAAAACATTCGGGCCATGATAGTGCGCAACCACCTAATTCATCGACGTCCTCGTCGATGCCTCTTCGAAGTCTCGAATCTTATCCTTGAATTGCCACAAGGACTCGACGGGTTCCAAACTCACCCCGCTCTCCGAAAGTCCTTTCCAAAATACTAAGTATTGGGTACTCGGAGGATGACTCTTTCGCCTTACGACTCTCTTCGTCTTGATGTGGTCAACCTCCTTGTCGAACAGGGTGAGGATGGATGGTGGTGCTCTCAAAGATTCACCCCTTGATGCATCTCCTCGTTTCCATGATACGGCTTCAAGCAACTCACGTGGAAGACGGGGTGGATCTTTTTCAAGGTAGGCGGTAATCGACCTTGTATGATGCCTTTCTGACCTTTTGTATAATGGGACAAGGTCCTTCGTACCGCCTCATCACACTTTTGTGCAGGTTTTCACGCTGCTTGCGTTGATCCAAGTTGAGCTTGATAAGCACCAAGTCTCCAATGCGGAACTCAACATGCCTCCTCTTCTTATCCGCCCACTTCTTCATCTTCTTTGCCGCTTTGTCTAAGTACGATCGGGCTATGTCAGCTTGCTCATACCATGATTTTGCCTCCTTGAACGCCAAGGGACTCTTCCCCGTGTACTTAGACACCAATGATTGAGGAGTGAGCGGTTGTTGCCCCGTGGCTAGCTCGAATGGACTCTTGTTGGTAGACTCGCTCCTTTGCAAGTTATAGGAAAATTGTGCCACGTCCATGAGCTTCGCCCAATCTCTTTGGTTGGCACTCACAAAGTGCCTCAAGTAAAGCTCCAAAAGTGAGTTGACCCTCTTTGTTTGGCCATCGGTTTGTGGATGGAAACTCGTCGAAAAGTGTAACTCCGATCCCAAACTTGAAGAGCTCTGTGCAAAAGTTCCTCGTAAAGCGAGGGTCCCGGTCACTCACTATTTTCCGATGCAAACCCCAAAGCTTTACCACGTTCTTGAAGAACAAGTGGGCTGCCTCTTCTGTGGTGCAATCCCGAGGTGCCAGTATAAACGTCCCATACTTAGAAAATTGATCCACTACGACCATGATGCTCCCAAATACGTCGGACTTCTGCAAGGCACTATTGAAGTCCATGCTAACACTCTCCCATGGTCGACTAGGTATTGGCAACGGCTCCAAAAGGCCTCCGGGTGCTTGGGTCTCCAACTTGTCTTGTTGGCACACAACGCAAGTCTTCACGTAGGCCTCGACCTCATCCCTCATCTTTGGCCAATAGTATTGAGCTTCCATCAAAGCTCTAGTCCGCTTTGCCCCAGATGACCTACCCACTTTGTATCGTGGCACTCCCCGATGATGCTACGCCTTAGTCCTTCCCACTTAGGCACATAGATCTGTCACCCTTTCGAATAAAGTAGGTCATCTTCGAGCCAAAAACACTTCTCCTTCCCATCCTTGGCCAAGTCCACCAACATCTGGGCCACGGGATCATGTCCCAAGACCTTTTCGGATCTTCTTCGAGCAAATGACCCCTCACCTATATATACACTTAGACCTCCTCAATGGATGGTCAAGATTGATTCGATCCTACGGCTAGGATTACAATCTAGAATGTTCCTACATAAATATCTAAGATATTTACAAGTGGTAGACCCTTCCACCATCTTCCATAAGCTTCCATGATCTTCCACTCTATTCCATAGCCTTCTAGATCTCGAGCTTGGGCATTGGGCTTGGGCCTTGCCATCTATTGGGCTTCTTCTCCCTTCAAGTCCATCTCCAAAAGGGTCTCCAAATTTGGCCAAGTGTTGGGGTAGAATACTTAGTCAAGAAATGCCTTGGCATGGCCCGATGAAACCCCCAATCATCGAGCGCAAAACATTCGGGTCTTGACAGTGCGCAACCACTAAAATGTTCGTAGGGCACAACATCAAAATGAGAGCCGAGCACGGCTATGCTGAAAAAAGATGCGACACTTCATTGGAATGGTCACTTCCCTTGCGTGCATCTTCTCCTCACCTATAATATGAGGACGGAATTTCCAATGTAGAACCTACAAAAATCTCTAAAATTCAGATTTCTACAAACTCTAAAGAATGTTTCTTAATCAATAGCCTTGATAAGAAACGGTAGATTTGTCTTATCTCATTTCGCAGTAACCCTTGACTAAAAGTAACAGACGAAATAGTTATTTCGGAAACGATTACGCAATTCAAATCATATCCGATTTATTACTATTTGATCATCCCTTGAAAAACACACTGAAGAATCCTCTATTGAACCTAGTTAGAAAAAGTACAAGACGTAACCACACCCCGGAGAAAGCCACAACATATTGTCCACTATAAAAAAAGTATGTATTGTCACTTATGATGGATGGACCAGTTCAGTTGTTAATCAAGAATTTTGAACCTGGGATACCCCCAGTACATTGATGCCGAATCAAGTGCACCCAAACCCTAAATTACCATCGGTAGCAAGTTGATGGGTTGCATGACAAGATCAATCACTTCAAGCCCCTTTATTAGCATACTTCTTCCCCAATCATATTCATTGCTCCACACTTGTAAACCAGTCACATGTGCCAAACTATTGACTATTTTTCCTTTGGGTGACAATTGACGTGCAATTACAGTTTAAAATTTAAAGCTTTTATAGTAAAATATGTACTCATCAATTGAATAATCTGGTCATTGTTACTAAAAGGCCGCATGACAATGCCAAATGTTCTCTCTACCATTCTATTTTCTACAGTTACTGTAAAGAATCAACAGATACTTCTGACTTCTGTCATCAGGCTGTACAATATAAACCCACTCAGCTAAACACTCTGATCTTATCATTTTTGTGCGCAACTGAAAGCAACAGCAGTACAACATCCAGTCCTTTGTTTGGCTGAGCCAGTGTCAAATTATACCGCGTCAAGTATTTCACCACTCGGCATCCTAGATGCATTTTTATCCTGAGCAAAAGAAAAAAAGGTATTTAAAATATGTCATTCACTAGGAAATAAGGAGAAGAAATTTCATAACCAATCATCATGTAATGAACAAAGGATAGCTCAAACATAATAACAAGCACTTCCAGTATGCAGCATAAAAATTATCACGATTGAGCATTTTCCAACCATATCTGGCCTAAGATTGGCATACATCAGAGGTACAAGATGCATGTAATTAATTACTTGTACTTGAACTAATTCGTCCTTTGTATTTCTCAAGTCAGCCCATATGCGTATATGAATATATTCCACACCACGCGAATCAAAAAATACAAATAAAATATAAAATAAAACACAGGTCTAGCAACTCTCTTTAGAGAACCACAGAACCACATAAACCCCACAGCCTGGTGTCTGATATCTCTTTAGTTTTTTTGTTGTTGTTGATATATATCTACATCATCATCTTCTACATCCTACTAAGTGTATAAAGTTCTCAAAGCCTTTCTCTAAATAAATACATAAATATACACACCTAAAATTTGAGTCTTCATTAATCATGATGCATTGTTCTACTTTCTACGAGTTTAACTTCATGCAAGAAAAAAGTCTTTTTTACTTGCTGCTATTCCTCAAGTGTGACTTGCTGACTTTGTAATCCAAGACCAGGAAAAAGAGTGAAGGTGAAGTTAACATCACATCCCGTTGCTACACTCCATTAGAAAATATAATGGTCCAATAGCCGGATGAAAGTATGATAGGACTATATAAGTAAGAGCAACATACTTACCAAATCCAAACATCCATTTTGTTGACCATCTTCAAATAAAGACGAATAATAAATTGGATCATAAATTGAGCCTACAAGGGCTTCATCGATGTCTGAAATCTGTCTGCCCCCAGCAGGAAACACTGGATTTGGACTCAGAAAACTATTTCTTAAATCTGAAAAATTTCAGAATGAGCTGCACTGTTTATATATGATGCCCCCAGTCTGTACATCTGTATCCATAACAAAGAAGAAGATAGTCTCACATATAAACCGATTCATTGCATTGCCAAAGTGACTCTGACAGAAAAGATGACATATGTTCCATAATTTTCAGACGAAATGTTCCTGCACAGTACATGAGGAAATATATTAGATGTGGTTATCATATAAAAGTGATTTGAAATCGAGTCATTGACATTCATAAATCTGCGAGGAGAGGTGAGCATTATCCCTAGAGTGGAGTGCATAAACAAGTACAGAGATATGAGTAAAATAATTGCAAAAATTAGTGCTTCAGTCTTTCAATGTTTTTATATCGAAGCAAAATAACCATGATACATAAATTTAAGGTGCATCAACAAAGTAGAAAAATACATGTTGAAATAGAGTGAAACATTGAAGTTCAAGGTGAATTTGGAACTGAGATGAACAAGCATCAAAGGCTAGGGGCACAAACTGATATATGAAAAGCAGCTAACAGACAAGAAGAAAGCCATCAATAATGCGAGCAAAAATACTAGGCCACATAAAACATAAATCAGATGCTGTGATTTTTCAGTGTGAAATTCAGAAGAGGTTATCATCTATCAGATTCCAATAGAATTCACAAAACCAGCTTGTAGTTAAAATGGATGGAGCTAAAAACGAATGCCTGAAAAACATGTACTACATTATCCAAAAGATTCTAATGTATCGTAACTACATATAAGTGCAGGCTTCAACAAAAATGAAGCTAAATATGTATGATGTCCGACCTAATTGAAAACCATAAATGAAAGAAAACCATCAAAAGAAAACCAGAAATGAAAGAAAATCATCTCAAGAAAACGCACTACTCCCTCGACAAATAAAGAGCAATGTTCAATTTCTGGTAGCGGTGCCTTGTGGTAAACAGAATCTTAGTCAGTTTCTTTTACCAAAGAGTTTAGGAGAATAAAAAAATTGAGGGTAGCAAGCTGAGCTCTGAGCCAGTTTATTACAGGTCTAAAGAGCGAAGAGGGATCACCAGCAAACAAACAGGTGTCTGCAAATTCAATTCTGCGTCCAGCAAAACTGGAGGATTATATTTCAATTTAAATTCTCGTCACTGATTGTTAGACAGATAGGCAACCGACTCATGAGCTGTATTCCTAGCTGAATACAACAACCCTATAATAATGAGTAAGAAATAAGAAATGCACAGACACGAATTAGGACTCACTACTTCTCTACTCTCACCTATCCTTTCTCCAACAACCTTCTCTCCTTAAACTTTTTAGCTCTATTCTCAGCCCGTGAGCCGGGAACACAGTTAGGGACCACGACATTGAAATAAAAAGACAACATCACTCATTACGAAACATGTTGAGGATTAAAAAAAAGTCAGACACATGGACAGCCATATATTTAAGGGGGTGACTAAGTGAACTCACCAGATATCATAGAGAAGAGAATCAACCAAACAATGTCCAAAAACATAGTGCAGGCCAAAAGGATAGCATATGTCCGGCCAAGTCTCTGATTTGCGCTCTCAATAGCCACAAGCGCAAACAATGTGACAGCAACATTAATCAACATCACACCATTGTACAATGCTCCAATCGATCCCACTAATGCGCAACCAATCTGGAAAAAGCCATAAAATATCCATTACCTCAAAAACCATCCAACAACAAAAACCCTAGCAAAAATCAAAGCGGAAATTCCCAATCGCACCTGAATGTAGATGAGGAGAACAGCCATCCACTGAAGCCTGTCATAATCGCGGATCCACGGCTGCAACCGAGTCCACAACGGATCACAACGCATTCCTATACTAGCGGAAATCCCCAAACCTAATCCTAAAATTAAACCATATGGATTTTCCAATTGGGAGGGCAAATGAACAACGGCAAAACATCCGAACTCGGAAAACTCAAAAAGGATGCGAAACTATCCCCGCCGGTAAACTACGTCGAACCTGAGAATCTGAATTCAAGCATTTAACGCGCTTATCCGACGTCGAATTAGGGAGAAGGATGATCAGTTGAACAAGTGCTCTGCTGAGTAAAAATACATTTTCTCTGGCGCTATTAGAGCATGTACACCGGTTGGCTTTTGGAGGACGTGCAGCGTTGCTGGCGCCGACGTATAGGAGGTGCTGTTGTAATCTCGTGTGCAGCGGAGGCGAGGAGCCGCTCATTTGGGAGGACGTGCGGCACCAGCATTTCTGGGAGGAGGTGCTTTTCTTCTTCAAACCCCAATTGTTTAATTAAAAAAAATTAATTTTATTTGTTTAATGAATAGTGCAAGGAGGTGGTAGACTTTGCATCGTTGTATAAACAAGCCGTCTAACATCTTCTGCTTGTATGAATAGTGCGAGGAATTGCTAGCGGAGGAAGTGCTCCGGAGATAGCACCTCCTCGACGGGTGTATATGCTCTTAATTATTTAACTTATTTTATCCATTCATTAGCGACTTGGTTCACATTTCATCCCGTCAAAGACTCTATAAGACCTAGAATAAGCAGTATCAATTGCAAATAAAATACAAAATCAAATGATTAGAAATATCTAAGAAGACCATTTGCTTGGAGCCTTTTCATACTATCTGAAATGTATTCTTCTATATATTCAAGCACTTCTAACACAATTGGAAATACTTCCACCAAACGTAAAAGTGTTCTATAACGAGAACCCCAACACGCGGCTTCAAGTCTCCGCAAAGTAAGTTCCTGATTGAGTTTACTTCCTGTTCTTATATCACAATTACCAATAGCCTCTTTTAGTTGCTCTTGATATTTGTCGCAAACCATGTCTCTTCTTTTGCAAGATGCCCAACCACATTCAACAAAAGAGATAATTTATCAAAAACATCACCCACTTCAAAATATTTTTTTGAAATTGCAACAACAACATGCTGTAGTTGATGAGCAAAACAAGGAAAATAATAAAGCTGAGCTATGTGAAATTAAGGCTCTTAATCCATTTAACTCACCTTTCATATTACTTACTCCATCATAACCTTGTCCTCTTACACTTTTCAAACTCAATCCATGTTAGTGAATCAATTGTATTTTTAAGGCTGACAGACGATGTATCTTTCACATGAATAACACCAATAAGCCTCTCTCTAACAAATCTGATTTATCGACAAATCGTAGAATCACAGCCATTTGCTCCTTGTAAGAAACATCACTGGACTCATCCACTAATAATGCAAATACGTCGTTGTCAATTTCTTCAATAATACGACAAATTACTTCTTGATAAAAGGAAAGCACAATGTCCTTTTGAAACACTGGAGAGATCATTTAGTTGTTTGCAGGAGCCTTTTTTAAAACAACTTTGTTGACAGTCTCATTTTTTTTAGCTGTATATTTGAACAGTTTCATAAAATTACGTTGATTGTTTAACTCTTCGGATTCATCATGTCCATGATAAGGTAATTCTTGTTGTAGCAGAAATCTGGAAACATCAATAATGGAGACATTCAACCAAATACAATGTTCATACTTTGTAATGTCACTTTGCTTATGAAGAGCGACATTAATAGCGAGCTTTCCTCATCAAATCATCACTTTTTTGAGCGCTTGATTGTGAAAATTATTGACGTCTCCCACATGGGAATCTAGTACTCCGTCTTATTCCAACTAGAGAAACCTTTTGTCACAAAAGTATCATTGCCGGATTCTTTGAATAAGTAACAACACAAGCAAAATGTCTTATAACCAATTACCATATTGATCAAATCAATCAGGGCCGAATCGTCTCAACAATTTCCCTATTCTCTTTGTGGGAAATCATGACCATGAGGTTGAGAAGGCCTTCTAACTAAATATTTTGTCGTACTTCATCTCGTTGATTAGTAGGATATTGAGTAATTTTTCTCTCTCTGCCGGATCCACTACTACGGACAGGACATTATGCGTCGATTCTGAAGACCATTATGCATTGGTTCCATATCCGATGCATAATGTCTTGACATTATGCATCGGTTTGCCTAATAACCGATGCATAAAATGAGGAAATATTCTAACAGATTTTGGCTATTTTATGGCTCAAATTCACCTGAACAATTGAACACAAATTGCAAACAAATTTAATACCATGTTACTCGTTTTTCAAACATCCAAATACTTTCATTTCACTCAAAATACAACCATTCATACAAGTCATATGCACAACTATTCATACACTGATTCATACAACTTCACACAACAATTTACATGTAAACATTATGTTCAAACAAGTAGTCGTACAAGTAGCCGGCGATCTCATCTCGCACATCTTGTATCTTTCCAATTTCATATGCTTCTCTCCCATTAGGAAAAACCTAGAACAAATAAAAAGACGAGTAAATCAATATATACAAAGAAGTGTAAATTCGACTAACTAAACGACAAAAACTATATGAGAAATTCTCAAAAGCTTACTTGGTCAAAGTCTTCCACATATTCCCCGTTATTAGCACGAACAAATTCGATTATGTCCCGAATATATCTCAGAACATGATAATCGCATAAATTACTTTCCTCGGGTTGTTTCGGACACTGCACGATAAATAATCTCATTTAACACTTTATTAATGAAAAGTACAAGAATATTTAAGGAAATATTTCGTCTATGAATACCGTCACTATCTTCCACTCGATTCGACGATTACTCCTCGGTTGACATCCTAGATAGTATCGGCGCAATCCTCTAAAATAAATAACACTACGTAGTTAGTGACTATCAATACAAGTTAGAATACAATAAGTAACTTTAAAACTAACAAGTCAACCAAAGCTTTCGCGTCGTTTTGTACAACGATTGCGCTTTTTGAGGAGTTAAACCAATGGACTATACCTTGTTTTGGGAAGACAACGCACAACATCCAGTGGAAACTACAATTAATTTTTTTTAAACATCCCGTGTTTTAAAAAAAAGTTAATACATTACAAGTAACTTGCGTACTTACTCGCCAGCATTTATATAAGGCAGAAAGTAGCAGTAATTGCGATCTTTGTCTGGCATATTAAGTCTTGCTACAAACGCCGCCAGCCTCTTATTAATGTGAATGGACGGGCTCATGCTTGTGGGATTGAAGAACCCAAACCGAACCTCTGAATCAATCATCTAGTTGTATAAAAAACTACAAAATGAAAAACTGATATAGTTAGACCTTCTGTACCAAATGATGAACAAAAAACATGAATATTACCTTATATATAAATCACAATGTGAGTTCTAAAACGGTGCAAATGCATATATATCACGGACGTCATCGTGGCCCACTCAGGAAGTATAGTTGTCACCAAACACTTCATCGTCGATGTGTACTCTGACATAGTTTCTGTTCAATTTAGAACATATGTCATTTAGAAATCAACAGTCGACGAACATATTGTCTACTTCATCAGTGCCAGCCCGAGGCTATTGGTAGTATAGTTGCATGGTATATTTCTGAATGTCAAATGTTAGTGAATAATTAAAATAAAATCTTATAAAATTAAATTATGCAAAGATGGTTCAAATATTCCAGTGAAATTAAGGCTCTTAATCCATTTAACTCACCTTTCATATTACTTACTCCATCATAACCTTGTCCTCTTACACTTTTCAAACTCAATAATCCATGTTAGTGAATCAATATCATTTTTAAGGCTGACAGACGATGAATCTTTCACATGAATAACACCAATAAACCTCTCTGTAACAAGTTCTGATTTATCGACAATCGTAGAATCACAAACATTTGCTCCTTGTAAGAAACATCACTGGACTCATCCACTAATAATGCAAATGCGTCATTGTCAATTTCTTCAATAATACGACAAATTACTTCTTGATAAAAACAACGCACAATGTTCTTTTGAAACACTGGAGAGATCATTTAGTTGTTTGCAGGAGCCTTTTTTAAAACAACTTTGTTGACAGTCTCATTTTGCTTAGCAGTACATTTGATCAATTTCATAAAATTACCTTGATTGCTTAACTCTTCTGATTCATCATGTCCACAAAAAGGTAATCCTTGTTGTAGCAGAAATCTGGATACATCAATGGAGACATTCAACCAAATACAATGTTCATACTTTGTAATGTCACTTTGCTTATGAAGAGCAACATTAATAGCGAGCTTGCCTCATCAAATCATCACTTTTTAGCGCTTGATTGTGAAAACTATTGACGTCTCCCACATGGGAAGCTAGTCTCTCCGTCGTATTCCAACTAGAGAAACCTTCTTTCACAAAAGTATCATTCCTGGATTCTCTGAATAAGTAACAACAAGCAAAATGTCTTATCTCTTTTATGACTTACTCTAACCAATTACCATATTGATCAAACCAATCAGGGTTGAATCGTTTTTATGATTTCCCCATTCTTTTTGTGGGAACTCACAACCACGAGGTTGAGAAGGCTCTCTAACTAAATATTTTGTCGTACTTCATCTCGTTGATTAGGAGGATACTCAGTAATTTTTTTCTCTCCTCCGGATCCCATGGAAGATCATCCAAATTAACATTCTCATAAGAAGAAGTACCATGATGAATAAAGGGTGATGTATTAACACTTAACTCACGATCATCATCGGGTGAGGATGAGCGCTTTCGTATCAGAAAGTAATCCAACTTTTGTTCTACAAATATATGTAATTAAAAATATTATAAAATGTCACATCAAAAAAATAATATAGTAAAGAAAATATTACGCACAAACTTACGTGACATACACGAAAAAGAGTTTAATCAAGTGGCTTGTACTTTTGACATTATGTCAAGAGGTTATGGATTCGACTCTCTTGAGTAGCATACTTTTCTCTACTTTTGTGGTGTACTTGTTTTCGTCCCGCCTCAGCATGGACGCGTTATTCCTCCCTTGCGGAGGTGTTGTTCGTCCCGCCTCGCCGTGGATGTGTTGTTCCTCCCTTGTGGAGGTGTAGCTAGTGCTGCTTTGTCTCTTCCTTCCATGGACGCGTGGAGGTGCTAAGTTTCAAGTTAACGCTCGTGGGTCAAATTAAGAGGTGCCTTATGGCTTACGGCCCATGCTCCAGTTGACGTGATTCAAGTATCAAATTCGGATTGATGCCTAGAGTGGCATGTGCTCCAAGAGTCTACATATTCATATGTAAAACAAAAAAACTTACATGACATACAAGTTTATGATCAAAAGAACTTGATTCCTACCTCTCAAAACCAAACTTGTGTGTCATTTTACACTCAAAAGAAGAATAGCCAAAACTTAGTAAGACGAAACTCAAGTAAAATTTTTACATTCTTTAAGGCTGTCAACCAACGTGATCAATAATTTGAGTTTTTTTTTAAAATGACTCGTTTTGAGTTTCACATTTCTCAATGACCCATGTGAGTTTGCACTTTTAAAAATGGCTTGTTTTGAATAATACCGGATTCCCGTGAATAGGTTTTTATCATTTTCTCAAACACCGGATGGCCAGGAACTGGTCTTATATGAAAAATTATAAAATCGGATTCCGAGGATCCGGTTTTTGCAAAAAATGACAGGTGGACGAAACGTGGATTTCAAGTGTGCGTGGATGCCGGGTGGAAAAAAAATTAATTTTTTTAAAACACCGGTTCCTGTGGAACCGGTTTTTGTTTAAAAAATCATTCTCCTCCATTTAAAATGCTCTGTGAATTTGAGTTGTAACCAAATGCTCTGTTTCTGATATTTTGACAGGCATGAAACAGAGTAGCGTCTGAGAGTCCACATAACGGACGCAACCAAGCCGAGATGGGAAGTGACGTACAATCTGCTACCTCGCGCAACACATCCACAACTTGGAAAGTCACTTGGCATGTCGAGCAAGAAGATGAAGAAATCAACATCTCCAGCTGAATACTCCGAAACAGAGCTCATCTTCAGCTACACATCTAACCCATTCGGATTCGTTGTAAGACGAAAATCCAACAACGACGTCGTATTCAACACCACCGTCGAAGCCTCCGACGCCTTCAACAACCTCATCTTCAAAGACCAGTACCTCGAAATCTCCACCAGGCTTCCTAAGTCAGTGTCTTTATAAAGACTCGGTGAGAACACGCAGCCCCACGTGATCAAAATCCGACCCAACGAGCCTTACACGCTGTACACGGCTGATGTGTCGGTGATCAATTTGAAATCTCCACTAGAAGGATGATTTTTTTTTAAAAAATTTTCCACCTGGCATCCACGTTTCGTCCACCAGTCATTTTTTTTTGCAAAAATCGAATCCTCGGAATCCGATTTTTTAATTTTTCATATAAGACCGGTTCCTGACCATCCGGTGTTTGAGAAAATGGCAAAAACCAATTCCCGGAAATCCGATCTTATTAAAAACATGCCATTTTTGAAAGTGTAAACTCACATGTGTTATTTGAGAAATGTGAAACTCAAAACGGATCATTTTAAAAAAAAAACTCCAATAAGTCAATTCCAACATTAAACATTCGAATAATTATTATATTTAATTTTGGCAACTGTATCGAATGTGGGGTTCTAGTTGAGTTGGCTCAACCCCTGACTTTGTAACTAAGTGATCATGAGTTCAACCCCCACAAATGCACCATTCTCACCTATATTTGGTGAGGAATTCCCTCCCCTCACAAGGAGGTGTTCTTCCTCCTTTCAAAGGAGGTGTTTTCCTCCCTTCGCAGGAGGTGCTTGAGATGGCTTCGCATTCGCCACGATGCTAGAGAAGGCTTCGACCGTGAGCAGGTCAATTGCTCGAAGATTTGATTCAAGAGTGGATGAGACAAGACGCCGCATGGCTTGTGCTTCAATAGATATAAATGTACTAGATAATTTGCTTAGAAATGCATTGATCTTGTACAATATGTAAAAATCCACATAAAAAAAATTTGGCAACTTCATCCATAATTATTTTTGGACAAAGAGTCTAGTTTATATTTACAATATGAAAAAATATAAAATTTTTATATATGTTTCGAACAAATTTATTTATATTACAAAATTATTTTTTATATTTAGCTAAATAAATGTGTTCAATTTATTTTTCAATTTCAGTGCATTTAAATTAAATTCACTACAGTTAAATTCTTTTTTTGATGAAATACAGTTAAATTATATTGAATACAGTTAAATAAAGTTTATGTTCACTTAATTTAAACTCAGAAGAACAAAATCTAAGACCTAAGTGACAAAGTGTGTTCATGCGTTCGAGCCCTTGGTAGATTGCCACGTTTGTTTTCTTTTCTCCCATCTCAAGACAGCCATCTTCTGCACTTTCCATTTTCGATATTTCTCTCGTACCTTGAGCCATTCGGAATAATCCTTTCCAGGCTTGCACTCAATGAAGTCGGATAAGTCATCAACATCAGAGGGCTTTTCTGAGTTCTCAAACACACAGTTCAGGTACATCTCGCCCGTGCATGTTTCCTCTTGCATGTGCATTGCAGATGCTTCATCATTTGAATCATCAGCTACAATATGTGTGGAAGATCTTCGAGAAGACTGACTGCAATAAACAGAAAAGGCATTGCAATGCGTTAAAGTATAGAACTAAATATTGTTAGACACATCGATTACTTTTGGACCCTTTTTTTTTTTGATTATGAGCTCATGCTTTTAAGGTAGTATCTGCTCAATTTTGAGCTTGCGAGGACTTGAATCCTGGATCATTTTGATACAACAGGAGAGGTGCTTCACTCAGCCACCTCTTTGCCTCACTTTTGGACCCACTTGCCTAATTCAAGTCGAACATCACAATAAAAAAAAATTAAACATGATCTATTTTCGGGAACTTGATCTTTTCGCTAGCTAACAGATGATCAACTTCCTTAAGTTTTATTTGGTTGCTTATATTTTTTTAGGGAAAAGTACACATTGGTGCTCCGAACTACCGGTCTTTTCTAATTGAAGGTCCAAACTATTGATTTTTCCAATTAAGGGCAAAATAAAAAATAAATTGACAAATTTTAAAACATCGAGCACCATAACTACATCGTGATTAAATTACTAATTCAATCATGTGAAGCCTATTAATAACGACTCAATAAAAAAGTCTAATGGTGCAAAATAAGAAATATCGATTTTAATACGTTAAGAGTTCATGGTGAGATTGTCGGGTAATTTTCAATGAGGTTCATATGGTTGAGTTTACAATTTAATCACGATATAGCTACGGTACTTGGGGTTCGAAAATTTGTCAATTTATTTTTTATTTTGATCTTGATTGGAAAAATCAATAGTTTTAATCTTCAACTGAAAAAGGCCGATAATTCGGGGCACTAATGCGTACTTTTTGTTATTTTTTAATAGTTGAAATCCAAAGCAATTTACTGGATGCCCCGATTGAGCAGGGTGAATGACTCTGCTCTACGTAACTGCATAATGACATCAACTGGCAACACTACATAATTAGTCTATACCAATGAAAGTATGCCACCCATGATTGAATATCTACCAAACCGAATGAAGAAAACTAACAAAAATCAAGGAATAAGCTAATTATATTGAATCTGGAGCATGTTTCGTAACCAAAGACCAACATCTTCAGGTACAAAATTAAGTACCTTGAGATCAATGTCTGGATCTTCTGAAATTTTGAAGCTACGAGATGACTTGATTTTCTGATGCTTTGCGGCTGGCCTTGTGTCTGCTTCAACAATCAAATTGTGAAAAAAAAGGAACAAAACAGAACTGTAAATTAGTGCATTTTGAACACATTAGAATTCTTCAACAAAAAAAAGAACACATTAGAAGAGCAGAAATACCTCGTTAAGGTTTCCATGAACTGGATTAGCAGAAGCACCAGATAAATAAACAAGCAACGGGCTGATAGCATTCAAATGGCCATCTTCAAAGATAATGAGATTCAGCAGTGTCATGAGCGTGAAGATACATCCTTTAACTAGGAAATCAAGCTTGTATCGGAAGCCAAAGGACAGAAGGCAAGAGAAATGCAGAAGCATTTGCTTTGACTCTGTGTGTTTAAGTTTGCTACCTTGCAATAAATCACGTACTAATGGATGTCTGGGCATAGGCAGGCAGTCATTCATTTTCTTAAAACAACTAATGACATGGACAATGAAACCGTATTCTTTGCTGCCGGGATAATCCTTTAGGAGCTTCAAATTCCCCATTTTACCACTTTTATCAAGACACCTAAGAGCCTGCAACAATGAACCATTCATTGTCTTAAATATTGACGTAGCAAGGAACATATGTGGCAGATTTGCATGCACCTTTTCGCAAGGCGTGCAATCAGTGATTTCTTCTGAAGCTACCATTATAAGTGCCTGTATAAAAGATAACATCTTTTCCTTGCATAAATCGACAAAAAGGTCTTGGATCTCCCCTACGTAAGCAAAGGATGTGGATACAAGTTCTGCTTTCGTCTGAAGGGTTACATCTTTTGTCCACGAATGCCAATAATCATCCAACTTTGAAAGTAACCGATCAAAGTGATGTCTTGTTTCTGGCCGAATGAAAAAGTCAAACTTTGGATTCAAAGATTTTCCATGAACGCATGACTCACGACCTGAAACACCAAAAGATTCTCCATCTAAGTGCAAACCATAAATGTGTCTGGTATATAGTACTACTGATCTTTCAAACGTCAACAGATAGCAGTTGATTAATCTGCCATCAGGTGCTGTACTCATACAACCCTGATCAATTCCAATAGCTTCAGAAACAATCAAAACCAAATGTGCCTGGAAGATTTCTGGTGCACATAAGAAGGTTGAATCGAGTAGCAATACTACACGCTGATCCAAACCCAATTGGGAAACTTTCCCATCCATTCTATGATGCCATGATAATCTATCGAAGATGCTGTCATGAAGTTTTTCATTGGAAAAGGAAAGGATAAAATGATTGACGATCAGCTCCATTACATTTCTTACATCTCCATGTCTTGAATGGTTCGCAAAGAGCATGTCACGTGACGATAGACAGTCAAATAGCATTAGGTTCTCTCTCAATGACTTGTGAACCAATAATTCATCAGCAAGTACCTGAGAATATATATAATGTGTAAAAACTAATTATTGAGATCGGGTAATCAAGTTGAAGGCCAATTGAATATGTCTAATAGATAGGGATATATCACTCATTGTTTAAATATACTGCTGCATGAAATCAGGCTAACTCAGTCTCAGTTACAAGAACTTGTAAGCTTATAGTCTACTGTTAATGTCCCGAATCAAGCAAAGATATACATGTAAGATAGACTTCAAACAACTACAAAAATACAGTTTTCCAGAAAAAATTTCAGGCAACAATTTTCGACAATTATACACAGATGCAAATACCCTGACAACAAACAGCGAACTAAACAAACCTCAATATAAAGATATGGCACCAAAACTATCATGCAAGCTCTATTTCAGGGTAACAAAGGAAGTGTACTTGGGTTCCACACCAAATATTTTGACACGCTGAGATCAGCACACTTATGCTGAATACAGCTTGCCAACAGTACTACTTTGAGGGATCTAGCCGACATCATTTTGAAGCACATAAAAAAAACTATTTGCTTGTTCAGTATCGGGAGGACATCAAGTGGCTTCAGTAAATTGCAGTCAACACTCGGATAAAAGAGAACAGAAGATAGATAAAAGTTTAACCTCAAGAAGAGCGCAAAGCAAAGGGAGGCATGAATCGGACGGTTTTACAAAGCTTAAAGAAGCTACAAAGTCCTCAGCTACCGTACTAGTAAGTCCATTACGGGTGGTGCTTTTCTGAAACAAAGATCTCCTGAATTCAATTTCCTCATTTAGCTCCACTCTAACGACATCGAGGCTGCACAATCTCTTAAAATTAGAAAGAATAAAAATCCCTTTATCCAAAGCAAGATTTTGATCAAGCTGAGGCAGCATCACGGTAACCAGGCAACATCGTAATAGCAAGGTAGATTCTTCCGAAGTAGCACAGATAGAAGATAACAACTGCGATTGTTGCGAAGGCGAAACGGAGGAGACATCAGTTAATGCAGCGAATAATTGTTGAAATTGTTTACCCAGCTCTTTGAATAAAGCGTCACAGAGATGAGAAAAGTCAGTTGAGGAAGCAGCAATAGGGCAGCAGCTAGAACTAGAACAGCAGTGTGAGGAAAGCTGAACCAGAAAGGCGTATAGTGTCTTCAAAAACCGTGGTTGATTCAAGCCCTATCATCATAATATCACACAAAATTTGACATTTGAAGAAAAAAAAAGCTCACTAACAAAAAAAATGAGAACTGACCTTGGAGTTACGAAGAGCTTGAATTAGAGTTGGTAGATTACGAGGAAGATGGGTTCCTGATCCGTTTTTGCAAAGCTTCGTCTTTTTCCTCTTTTTCATTGAATCGACCCAAGTAAGTATGATTAGGAGATTTTGGAAGCTCCAAGCAGATTCCGATTTTCTGAGTGGATGGTGGCTGAAGAAATGTGTGTATGTCAAACCCTAAGAATCGAGTCAGAGTCAGATATTGTGGTTGGATGGTGAGATTGCGTTGGGGTTTGGTGCGTTGGGGATTTTGATTTTTGGGTTACGTGTGTTTGGCGAAGAAATCCAAGATCGTTGTAAATGCCGGAGTCGAAGGCGTAACTAGGGCTTCAGTTAGGATTTTGAGGGAAATTGATTTCAATTTTTTTATGAAGATTCTCAATTAATTGGAGGGAAATATTATGGTTCAATTGCACGAGGTCAGATTTGGTGTAAAACTCAGATCTGGTACAAAATACAAAATAATCTAATCCATTCGTTTTGATAATCCAATGGCTGACAATAAGTTGATTAATAAAATTAATAACTGAATTATATATGTTTATTTCATAATAGAAAGGGTATAATTGACCAAAGAAATTGAAAAACAACCGCGTATCTCTCCTCACACAACGAAAAACCGACGATTAAGGAACCCTAATTCCAGAATACTAAGTCGCGATTTGTCCACAAATCTCGTCGAAGATAGGGTTTGCCGTTCAGGCGATTCGTCAGAGGACGATTGTAGGGTTTGCAGACAATGCCGACGGCGACGAATAATGGTGAGTTTTCAGTTCGTTTAATTACTGTCGTCGGATACTGTACTGGGTTTTGGGACATGGGGGGCGACGAACGATAATTTGTTTAAACTGTCTCGTGACGAAGATTTTGAACTAGCCAACTGTATAATTCGTCGACACCATAATATAATTCGTCATATTATGTGGTTAGGAAATTCAAAATAAGTAGATATAAGGGGCCCAAGTGGATAATTCGTCAAAGTAGTACATAATTCGTCATCTTAGATTTGACCTTTAAACTAGTTTCCAATGGGTTGTTATCGAACTGTAGTTGTTTTGAACTAACCAACTGTATAATTCGTCAACACCATAGCATAATTCGTCATTTATGTTGTTAGGAAATTCAGTATGAATAGATATCAGGGGCCAAAGTGCATAATTCGTCAAAGTAGTACATAATTCGCCATCTTAGATTTGACCTCTAAACTAGTTTCCGTTTGTTTGACAGCGCGCAAAAGAAAGTCACCCCAATCCAAGGGCACTTTAAATGATGCTCAGGCTGCAGTAGGAAAAATGGCAAGAAAAAAATTGAAATTAGTTAGGCCTCAACCAGATATCGCATCCAAAGGTACCACAACAACCAGTAATAGTGACAGTGATTTTGAAGACAGTAATATTCGTCAACCAGTTGAACGTTATTCTAAGAAACAAGGTACTGAATTTTTTGGTGTTTATTTGTATTTTTGTATGAATCTTATCACTTGAATAATATTTTCGTGTGTGTCGTAGCGGTTCAAAAAAAGTCTTCTTCATCGAAGAGCACAACAATAGCCAGTGCTAGTGCATCAGCGACTAAACTTAATGCAAGAGGAAATGAAAAACCATGCCCTGCATCAAAAGGAAAAGTGGGAGAAAAAAAGGGTTGATGTGGCAATTACGAAAAAAGGACATGTGTTTAAAACAAGATCAACGCCGAAGCCGTTGTCAACTGCAATTAAATATCTGAACGAGGATAAAAAAAAAGCTGTAAGGTCAATGGGGTTAGGAGGCATATTGGGACTGAAACTGCCCGAAGTACCAGGGAATCTAGCATATTGGCTGCTAGATTCATTTGATGCTGACGAATTCACTGTGAAAATCTCAAGAGGTAGTTTCAACATTCTACCAAGAGACGCACAACATGTACTAGGGCTCCCATAAACCGGGCAAAAAATAATTATGAGGAAGCGATCTATTCCAACAAAAATGGTGCTCGCTTGGAGAATGACTTTCGGATCTACATCCCCAGAAGTCAAATGCACTGATATAGTTAAGAAGTTGAGAAATATGCAAACCAATGATGACATGTTCAAGCTGAATTTTATCGTGTTGTTTTTCTTAACTATGGTTGAACAGGCTGTCGTCGTACCTGTGCAAAAACAATTTATAATTTCCTTGTCCTGAACTGTGGGTTAGCACAATGGCAAGCAAGGGTCGAACCCAAGGGAGCTAGATAGCTACTACTTTGTTCTGTAATGGAGAAAAACAAGAAACTAGAATGAGAGTAACGGTTAGTGAAATAATCGAAAATTGCAAGGTTGTAAATATCAAAGAGAAGTATTCAGATTAGGGTTTGATTGTGACTTGTTTTATCATAGACTTCTAAATATTCAATTCGTGTTTTACGTGTGGTTGTCCCGACAAAGGTGATTTCCCAAGTAACCCGACAAAGGTGTTACGCCACGACCTAATTCCCCTAAGTTTAATAACCCGACAAAGGTGTTATTTAACTTAGACGTGCTACCTATCCAAACGGCAAAGTATTAGATAGATGATTAATATAGAAATATTGTGCAACTAGGTTTCACGACAAAGTATACGCCTAGTCTAGCAATATTTCATGGAATTCATGCACGAGAATTAGTAAAACATAGAATATAGCATTAAGAATCAAGTCTCAAAAACATAGTCACAATATATTAAACCCTAATCCGAATAGAGAGTTTAGTTACACATGGCCATGGAAATAATGCAGAAAATAAAAGAACAATAATACTTCACTAAATAACCAAGAATTAGGGCTGGCCGAGAGTGGAGGAGCTACGGCCGTGGAGTGGTGGTGCACGGCTAGGCAAGGTGGCGCGACGGTGGTGAGCAGCTAGGGCACGACTGAGATGAGGAGAGCACACGTCTAGTGTGTATTGTGGGATAATTATTTGGTCTTGTATGCTCCTCCTTATATAGAGTTTTGAAAACCCTAAAGTTCCCAAAATAAGCCCCAAAGATAATCATGGAAATATTTCCATAATAATCTTTGCTTGATGATAAAGCCACCTTGATCTTCTAGATAATTCCAAAACCCTAGCTTTTGAATTTGCCCTAATATCACATTGATTTGGGCCGAAATTGCTGTTCACGGCCGGAGTTACTGTTCATGGCCGGAAGTTACTGTTCACGCGGAAGTACTGTTCATCCGCGGACACTGTTCATCCATTCTGCGCATCTGTTTTGACTTCGGCTCTCGATTTAACCTTCCAAACGACCTCGGATGCTCTTGTTTTTGAACTAGAGAGTTGTATGGAATTGAGTCAGCTACGCAACGCCATGTAGCTCGTATTTTTCTGATCAAAGGTCCATTCCCAGTGCTCCGTCGAGCGTCCAAAGGTCTGATCTGCCATTGTGGTGTTTTTGGCATGAAAATGCCGTCTTTTAAGCGCGATTCCTCCTAGAGCTTCCAAATCACCTGAAACACGAAACAACACTAAGAAGTAACTGTTCGTATAATAAAATGCTGGAATTGGTGGGATTTAATGACTCGATGAGCCGTATAAATACGGCTCATCAAACCACCCCACACTTAAACTTGTTCGTCCCGAACAAGAACTAGGTCATAAGAGGAATGAACTAATGTAAACACCACAATGCTTCGGTCATCCTGGACGTGCTACATGGACGTGATTTAGCTACTATAGATCTCGCCTGTTATGCATGCTTGTTACTAATTAAACTTGTGCGAAAACACGGGTTAATGATACGTGTTACCTTTGGGCCGAGATGCAAATCAATTTCGGATGTATCGGGAGATAGCCCTTTTTAGACCCATGAACCGCATTCTCGGACTCGAACTCGCTGCTATATGGTTATGCTTTGCCGCTTTTTCTTGCACGTGATTGATTCGAGCTTCAAAGTGTTGAGTGCTTTTCGGCCAGCTATAGTGTCTCGGATTAATGTATCAATTGAGCTCTTCACATGATTTCGGTGTAAACTTTCACAATGATGATGGATTTGTTACTTTGTGGTGCGGATTGTGACTTGCTCGAACCTACTTGCTCTCACTCATCATCGTCCTTTTGACTCGGGTCAAGTCAAGGGTCGCTTGCCTATTTTCCCGGCTACTTGGACTAGAGCTTGGACGGTGTGAAGTATTCCCGTCCCGACCAACCGCAAAGGGTACCGCAGTGGCGGAGCAGACTCGTACTATGTTGCCTCGAAGTGCTTGCCTCCACGAGCTCCACATAACCATATATCTTGAGTTCGACCTTTGAATGATCTGTCAAGTCTCTCTAGGGCGTTTCTATCAACTCCACATCCCTGTTTATCTCAACTAACAAAGGCACGCAAAGTTTTAAAATCACATGTTAGTCGCACAAAATCAATTTTCACCAAAGACATGCATGTAATCGGCTCTATCTATTTCACCATATCATTATCCAATACTGCAAGTCTAGGAAGTAGTGAAGTATCATGTACAAAAAATTTAAAAATCATGGGAAACGTGCTGACTCTGTGCAGGGTGCAGTAAATAAACGTGCTGACTCAATGACTGACTCTCCCACCCCACACTTTTGAAATGAGCCGTGTCCTCACGGCACGACTTAAGTCTAGACTCACAATGCATGCAATAAATATAAGGGAAATAAGAAGAGAATAAGGTTGGACAGGCACTTCCCTCGTGCGACGCGTGACGATCATAGATGACTGATTATTCTCCTATGAATCCTCAAAGAGAGCCTCATCGAAGCTTGTATCACAACGGGAGTTTGTCACGAAATGAAAGGTCTGTGTCAATGACATTAAGACGAATAAAGGATTTCCAGGAGGTTGGAGGAGTCACAACGGTCTCACTTAAAACCCAACCTCCTTAGACTCGCAAGTCTTTGTGACAGAATCTTTAAACGCTCATGTTTCTTGGCACAATTTATTCAAGGTGTGAACTACTCACGTTGGATACAGTCCTATGCCAATATTGCGGATTCGTTCGCCTCTGTCCCTGCATGAAAATCATCTTCCTTCCCGAGTACAATGTGACAATAATGACTCAAAACATAAATAAACATAGTAAGTAAATAAACTGAAGTGCAAACCGTGCAGGGCTGCCTCCCTGCGAGCGCCTTTGTTTAACGTCGTTGGCTCGACAGTACCTCCTCTAAGTGTCAGGAGGCTCGTCTAGGTCAATCTCATCGGTGGCGGTGTCAATCTCTCCATGGTAGTGCTTAACTCTCTGTCCATTGACCCTGAACCGATGGCCATCCTTTGGGTTTTCCAGCTCTAGTGCCCCGTGATTGAAGACATGTGCAATCGTGTAAGGTCCGATCCATCTGGACCTCAACTTTCCGGGCATGAGTCATAACCTAGATGAGAACAAGAGCACCTTCTGTCCGACTTCAAACGTGCGCCTGAGTATAAATTTGTCGTGGTAGAGCTTGGTCCGCGCCTTGTAGTCTGTCTGGCTCTCATAAGCCTCGAGGTGCAACTCCTCAAGCTCGCACAACTGCAGTTTCCTGTCTAGCCCGGCTGCCTGTAAGTCTGGATTGCACTTCTTCAGTGCCCAATATGCCTTGTGCTCTAGCTCGACTGGTAAATGGCATGCCTTCCCATAGACTAACCGAAAAGGCGAGGTGCCTATCGATGTCTTGTAGGCTGTCCTGTATGCCCAAAGTGCCTCCTCTAACCGCTGGCTCCAGTCCTTCCTGTTCGGCCCCACCATCTTCTCCAGAATTCCCTTAATTTCGCGGTTGGAGATCTCCGCTTGCCCATTCGTCTGGGGGTGATATGCTGTAGACGTCCGGTGGTGAACATGGTAGTGCTTCAGTGTGGATGCTATCATACGGTTGCAGAAGTGTGTCCCCTGATCGCTGATAATGGGCTTGGGTACTCCGTACCTGCAAAAGATGTTAGTGCGCAAAAAGTCTACGACAGTTTTAGCATCATCACACCTAGTGGCCTTGGCCTCTACCCACTTGGACACATAGTCAACTGCAACTAAGATGTAAGAAAATCCACATGAAGGAGGAAAAGGACCCATAAAATCTATCCCCCAAATGTCAAACACATCATTCGCTAATATGGGGACCTGTGGCATCTCTTGTCTGGCCGAAATATTACCTACACGCTGGCATTTATCACATCTCTTACAATGGTTGTAGGCATCTCTAAAAACATGCGGCCAAAAGGAACCACTATCTAAAATCTTTCTAGCCGTCCTCCTAGGGCCGAAATGGCCACCACATGCTAACTCATGGCAAAAGCTAATAACTGAAGCAATCTCATCATCGGGGATGCACCGTCTAAGAATCTGATCTACACCTATTTTCCACAAGTACGGATCATCCCACACATAGTATTTAGCATCATGCTTCAATTTCAAACACTGAGCCCTAGAATATGAGGGCGGGAACTTACCTCCTACCAGGTAGTTCACTAGGGGAGCGAACCATGGCATCTTACCCGAAATAGCATACAAGTGCTCATCTGGAAACGTCTCGGTAATCTGCCCGGCATCCTCCTTTCGGACAAGGCGGCTCAAGTGATCTGCCACTGTGTTCTCTATGCCCTTCTTGTCCCTTATCTCTACGTCAAACTCCTGTAGGAGCAGGATCCACCTGATGAGCCTTGGCTTTGCCTCCTTCTTCGTCATCAAGTACCTAATAGCTGCATGGTCAGAATAGACAACAACTTTAGTACATAGCAAATAAGACCTAAATTTCTCCAAGGCAAAGACCACGGCTAGTAGCTCCTTCTCTGTGGTCGAATAGTTCCTCTGGGCCACGTCCAATGTCCTCGAAGCGTAGTAGATCACCATGGGCTTCTTGTCCACCTTCTGACCAAGAACTGCTCCTACAGCATAATCACTCGCGTCGCACATAATCTCAAAGGGCTGTGCCCAGTCCAGAGCTCTAATGATGGGCGTGCTGGTGAGGGCCTCCTTCAGCTCGTCAAACGCTGCCCTACACTGATCTGTAAACTCAAAAGGAACATCTTTCTGCAAGAGGTTAGATAAAGGCAGCGCCTTTTTAGAGAAATCCTTTATGAACCTACGATAGAAACCAGCATGCCCTAGAAACGACTTAATATCATGAACTGTAGAGGGATATGGCAGAGTAACAATCAAATCTATCTTAGCTTTGTCTACCTCTATCCCTTCATACGAGACTATATGACCGAGTACTACTCCATGAGTGACCATAAAATGACACTTTTCATAATTGAGCACCAAATTCATAGAAACACAACGTGCTAATACCGTGCTCAAATTACCTAGACATGTATCAAAAGTGTCACCATGCACAGTGAAATCATCCATGAACACCTCAATAAACGAACCTATCATGTCAGAGAATATGCTAGTAACGACCCGCTGAAAAGTGCCGGGTGCGTTACACAAGCCAAAGGACATCCGGCGAAAAGCAAATGTACCGAATGGACATGTGAAGGTCGTCTTCTCGTGATCCTCGGGTGCTATGGGAATCTGGTTATATCCTGAAAATCCATCTAGAAAGCAAAAGTAAGGCTTACCTGCCAAGCGGTCGAGCATCTGATCAATGAATGGAAGAGGAAAGTGATCCTTGCGTGTAACTGCGTTCAGCTTCCTGTAGTCTACGCACATGCGCCATCCATTCTTGACTCGTGTCGTGACCATCTCGCCCTCGGCATTCTTCTCCACTGTGATCCCTATCTTCTTTGGCACAACATGTACCGAACTTACCCACTGACTGTCTGAGATCGGGTAAATCACGTCAGCATCCAACAGCTTCTGAATTTCCTTCTGGACCACCTCCATCATAATAGGATTCAATCTGCGTTGAGGCTCCCTCGAGGGCTTTGCTCCATCATCCAGCAAAATCCGATGCATACAGACAGTCGGGCTGATTCCCTTGATGTCGGCTAGCGTCCATCCAATGGCCTGTCTGTGCTCGGTCAGTACTCCAATCAACCGCTGCTCCTGATCTGTCTCTAGGACGTTCTTAATGATGACTGGCAGCGTGCTGTTCTCTCCTAAGAATGCATACTTCAAGTGACCAGGTAGAGGCTTCAATTCAACCGTAGGCGCCTGCACAATAGAAGGCAAACACACTTGTGATTTAAATAGACGAATTGCATTAACCTCATACCTCGGTGTAAGTGGTGGGGCGATCTCTAGCTGATCTAGGGCATCCATGATCGCCTCTGTATGCTCATAAGAATCCTCGGGCGAGTATACTGCCTCCTCAATGACTTCCTCTAGCGGGTCGGTTCGTCTCTCCGGATGTACCTCCTGGACAAGGTCGTCCAAGGTGTCTAAGGCATGGACCGCCCCGTACTCTGTAGGATGCTTCATGGCCCTGAAGATGTCAAAACTGGTCATCTCGTCCTTAACCTCCATGGTCAACGTCCCAGTGTCACAGTCTATCTTCATCTTCAACGTCTTGAGGAATGGCCGGCCAAGTAGGATCGGTGCATGGTCTGTCGGGCTGCTGTTCTCCATCTTGAGCACATAGAAGTCTGCTGGGAATACTAGCTCTCCCACCTGCACTAGCACATCCTCAATCTTGCCCTCGGGCTGCTTGCATGACATGTCTGCCAGCTGTATGGTGAGACCTGCAGGTTCTAGAGGACCAATGCGCAAACAGGAGTATATCGAATACGGTAAAACATTAATAGAAGCTCCAAGATCAAGCATGCAATTTTCTAGCCTAATATTACCGATCGTGCAGGGAATGGTGTATGTGCCTGGATCACCGCATTTTGGTGGCACCTTGCGCTGAATCACTGCTGAAACATTCCTGCTCAATAGCTCCTCGTCTGGCCGGGTTCCTTTCCGTCTGTTTGTGCACAACTCCTTCAGAAACTTGGAGTACCTCGGGATCTGCTTGATGGCCTCAAGGAGTGGGATGTTGATTTCTACTTTACTGAATAGCTCCCACACTTCCTTGTCCATCACATACTTCTTCGGAGCTCAAACCTGCACAGGAAAAGGTAAGGGTACCTGAACATTAGAATTCTCGACGATGGGTACCTGAACTGGCCGAGAGGCCTCTACTGATGTGATCAAGTCTGGTCCGGGCTCGTCCTGGCCTAAGGTACTAGGCTCGGCTGCCTCATCCTCGGGCTCTGCTGGTCCTGCTGCTCTTCGTCCGCTCCTCAATGTTACAGCACTGACGTTCCCCTTTGGATTCTGAATGGTCTGCGAGGGAAGTCGTCCTGTGTTGTCTTCGAGCCTTGAGACTGTTGTGGCCATCTGGGACATCTGCTTCTGCAGGTCGGTTATTGCCCTGTCGGTTTTGGCCATGTGCTGGTGCACGGTCGCTGTCAGTTCTTTCATCATCTCTTCAAGGGACTTGTTGGAACTGTGATTGCTCGGGCCTGCCTGATTACTGTTCGGCCCTTTCTGCTGATACTGTCCAGGTGCATTCTGTCGAAACTGATGATGGGGATGCTGGTAGTGCTGCTGAGTCTGCTGAGGCACATTCTGACGTGCTGGCTGGGCCTGATTCTGCTGGTAGTTGTTCCTCCAGGGCTGTCCATTGGTTCCTTGATTGGGCGCTGCTGCGCCATACTGTCTGACTGGCCCTGGCTGATTGCCATAAGTCTGATAATTGCCCACTGCATTCACATCAGCCTGGTTGTCTTCTACTAAGGTAGGGCACTCATCTGTCTTGTGATCTGTAGCTGCACAGAACTCACATGGCTTGATCTGGACTGGTTGCCTTCGGACTACATGCTTCATCAGCTCCCTCATTTCCTTCATTTCTGCGACCATAGCACTGATTGAGGGCTCAACCGTTGACACGTTCTTTGTTCGGGCATACTCGTCCTCCTTGGTAGTCTCATCCTGGAATCGCTCACTCTCTGCTACTGATATAATCTTCTGCTTTACTCTGGCTGGCGTCAGGTTCATGAGATTACCTCCAGCTGAGGCTTCCAGTAACTTCCTTTCTAGCCTGCGCAGTCCATCTAGCATATACTCGACGATAACTTTCTCTGGGAGCTCAAGGTTGCAGCAACTCTTTTCCAAGGCTAGGAACTTCTCCACATACTCGTACATGGTCTCATTTGGGCCTTGCTGGAGCTCTTGCAATTGTCTCCGGACTTGCGCTGCACGCCCAGCTGGATAGTATTTGCTGATGAATTGCCTCTGCATCTGCTCCCATGTGTAAATACTGCCTGAGGGCAAGGATAGAAACCAATCTGTAGCAGCATCAGCGAGTGAGAAGTAGAATGCCTTCAGTTTGAAATCATCCACTTCTACTCCGAATGTCTTGAGGTTCAGGCATATTCCGTGAAAGCGTGTTAGGTGAGACGTGGCCGACTCTCCCTTCAATCCTGAGAACTTGGGCACATGATGGACGACTGAGGTGCTGACTGAGATGGCTGCGATGTCCGGTCCTTCATAGATGGGCCATGATTGGTCTTTGAAATTAGGAACCGAGAGCTCGCCCATGGTAGGTCCTTCATTTTCGTCCTCCTCATCGTCTCTTACTACTGGCTAGCGTGGAGGTCTCTGAGGTGGTGGGTATTGCTGGTGTGGGTGATATGGTAATGGCGGGTATTGTTGGTATGGCGGTTGTGGGTACTGTGGATACGGTGGTGGTGGATACTGCTGATATGGTGGTGGATACTGAGGGTACTGTGGATATTGCGGTTGGGGTTGGTCTTGAGGTTGGTTTTGTTGTTGTTGAAATTGTCCCGGGATAGCCCCCCGGATCTCTCCATTCTGTACCTGTTCGACTTCATTATTCTGACTGTTGTCACCAACTATACTTCCTGCGTGAGACATGTTACGAGAATAACAAGCACCGAAATAGCAATACACCGAGATAGCAAGAACAGACTAGCAACAAAGGATCCCCAGGAGATTGGAGGAGTCACAATGGTCTCACTTAAAACCCAATCTCCTTAGACTCGTAAGTCTTGGTGACAGAACCCTCAGAGAGCTAGAAATTGGAAATCGAATAACCAAAAATCGGAAAACAAGCAGTTGAAAATAACGAACTAGGAAATCACCGAATAGCAAGAAATAACGAAATAACAGAAATAAAAAGGAAATAAACGAAAATTTGGAAATTTCTAAAAACACTAAAAATTCAAAATAAAATACTAAACGATCTCAGATGGCCGAAAAAAGAAAATGTCACGAGCGAATGCTGGTGATTTCTGATCTACTCGTCGTTCCGCTCAGAATAAGGTATTATGGGCTGAAATCGGACACCGGTAGCTCGAATCCTGCAGACTTTTCGCAAAACTGCAAAAACAGTGAAAAAGCACTAAACCGAAAAACAAAAACAAAAAAAGAACAGAACAAATATTTCACCGTGCGTAGCTCCCCGGCAACGGCGCCATTTTGAACAGGCTGTCGTCGTACCTGTGCAAAAACAATTTATAATTTCCTTGTCCTGAACTGTGGGTAGCACAATGGCAAGCAAGGGTCGAACCCAAGGGAGCTAGATAGGTACTACTTTGTTCTGTAATGGAGAAAAACAAGAAACTAGAATGAGAGTAACGGTTAGTGAAATAATCGAAAATTGCAAGGTTGTAAATATCAAAGAGAAGTATTCAGATTAGGGTTTGATTGTGACTTGTTTTATCATAGACTTCTAAATATTCAATTCGTGTTTTACGTGTGGTTGTCCCGACAAAGGTGATTTCCCAAGTAACCCGACAAAGGTGTTACGCCACGACCTAATTCCCCTAAGTTTAATAACCCGACAAAGGTGTTATTTAACTTAGACGTGCTACCTATCCAAACGGCAAAGTATTAGATAGATGATTAATATAGAAATATTGTGCAACTAGGTTTCACGACAAAGTATACGCCTAGTCTAGCAATATTTCATGGAATTCATGCACGAGAATTAGTAAAACATAGAATATAGCATTAAGAACCAAGTCTCAAAAACATAGTCACAATATATTAAACCCTAATCCGAATAGAGAGTTTAGTTACACATGGCCATGGAAATAATGCAGAAAATAAAAGAACAATAATACTTCACTAAATAACCAAGAATTAGGGCTGGCCGAGAGTGGAGGAGCTACGGCCGTGGAGTGGTGGTGCACGGCTAGGCAAGGTGGCGCGACGGTGGTGAGCAGCTAGGGCACGGCTGAGATGAGGAGAGCACACGTCTAGTGTGTATTGTGGGATAATTATTTGGTCTTGTATGCTCCTCCTTATATAGAGTTTTGAAAACCCTAAAGTTCCCAAAATAAGCCCCAAAGATAATCATGGAAATATTTCCATAATAATCTTTGCTTGATGATAAAGCCACCTTGATCTTCTAGATAATTCCAAAACCCTAGCTTTTGAATTTGCCCTAATATCACATTGATTTGGGCCGAAATTGCTGTTCACGGCCGGAGTACTGTTCATGGCCAAAACACTGTTCACGGCCGGAAGTTACTGTTCACGCCGGAAGTACTGTTCATCCGCGGATACTGTTCATCCATTCTGCGCATTTGTTTTGACTTTGGCTCTCGATTTGACCTTCCAAACGACCTCGGATGCTCTTGGTGTGAACTAGAGAGTTGTATGGAATTGAGTCAGCTACGCAACGCCATATAGCTCGTATTTTTCTGATCAAAGGTCCATTCCCAGTGCTCCGTCGAGCGTCCAAAGGTCTGATCTGCCATTGTGGTGTTTTTGGCATGAAAATGCCGTCTTTTAAGCGCGATTCCTCCTAGAGCTTCCAAATCACCTGAAACACGAAACAACACTAAGAAGTAACTGTTCGTATAATAAAATGCTGGAATTGGTGGGATTTAATGACTCGATGAGCCGTATAAATACGGCTCATCAATGGTACAAAGTACGAAGAACCAACACTGTGATCAGCGCATTTTGAATGCAATTGAAAAACCAGATGATGGTCGGAAATTAAATTGGTGTGATTATATTCTCCATAGCCTGCGTACTGGCAAACCAATCTGGGACAAAGACCGAAATGGACAGTTCACCGGGCCCATAACTTTTTTGATGGTAAAAGTTATATTCTGTTAGGTTATTTTGATTTCTTTTGTTCATTTAATTCACACCAACGCTACCTAACAAGCATTCATAATTCACAGGCAATGTACATGGATAGAGTCGAAAATCGACTCTTTATTATTGGGAGACAAATACCGGTTATAAAGACTTTAACTGATGAAATAGTTGCTAAAAGGATACAATCAGACTAGAAACAAGGAGGTTTTGGAAATGGAACAATCTTGCCACGAAACGAAGCAGCATGTTTACTGCCATTCTATGACGAACCAGTAGAAGAAACAGTAAGCATCAACTCTAGAGAATTACATTACATCATTACATCATTACATCATTTAATTGTCAAATATACTAATATACATGTTGTACAGGCCCCAAGTAAAACAACAGAGAACGAACAACAAAAAGACAATGCTCAAAAGAATCCGAGAGTACGTTATTCAAACTTCACTAATTTTAGTCTGGTAGTGCATAGTTCGTCAATTACTATTTATAATTCGTCATGTGTCATTTATAGTTCATTCACTAATAGCATATAGTTCGTTAATGTTTACTAGCCACTAAACTGATCAATATTGCTGCCATTTTAGTCTAGTAGTGCATAGTTCGTCAATTACTATTTATAATTCGTCATCTGTCATTTATAGTTCGTTCACTAATAGCTATAGTTCGTTAATGTTTACTAGCCACTACACTGATCAATATTGCAGCCATTTGAGTCTGCTAGTGCATAGTTCGTCCATTACTATTTATAATTCATCATCTGACATTAATAGTTCGTCAATTATAATTTTATACTTTGTTAATGTTTACTACTTACTAAACATATCAATATTGCCATTCATACATGAGGTTCGTCAATTACTATTTATAATTCGTCATGTGTCATTTATAGTTCGTTCACTAATAGCATATAGTTCGTTAATATTTACTAGCCACTAAACTGATCAATATTGCTGCCATTTTAGTCTGGTAGTGCATAGTTTGTCAGTTACTATATATAATTCGCCATCTGTCATTTACAGTTCGTTCACTAATAGCATATAGTTCGTTAATGTTTACTAGCCACTACACTGATCAATATTGCAGCCATTTGAGTCTGCTAGTGCATAGTTCGTCCATTACTATTTATAATTCATCATCTGACATTTATAGTTCGTCACTTACAATTTTATACTTTGTTAATGTTTACTACTTACTAAACATATCAATATTGTCATTCATACAGGAGGTTCTAAATGCACTACGAAAGGCAGCAAAGAATATGATAAAATCAAAGAAAGAATACGACTCAGCATTAAACAAGGCCTCGCAACTACACATATTCCATATGGAGACAAGAGTAACACATAATACTGTCAAGGAGGCTATGGTTTTCGGTGATGTGAACATCACAAAAGCTGCTTCAAAATCAAACAGCATGAAAAGCAAAAATGTAGTTGTTTCACCATCTCCATCATTCAATCTGGCTATACCAGAAGTAGATCCAGACCCAATTCATTCAGAAGGTGATATGGTCACACCAACAGCTGAAAAGATAACCCGCCCCTCACCAATACTGAAAAGTGTGACTACACTCACAAAACAGCTTCCACAACAGACGCCTCACGAGTGTAGTAGGCATAAGCACGTCAGCTTTGAAATTCCAGATGTTCCAATATTGAATCTTGCTGCGAGTAACACACACATATCAGCTCGATTTGAGGATAGCAGGGGTGCAGATTCTACGGGAAAAGAGCTAGCAGTGCTCGAAGAAATATCTCAACCACTACAATGTATAACTGTAGAGCAAAAATTGGGTGATGATGTTCCACCACAAATTATGGAACCCTTACGCAGAACCACAAGAACTCAAAAACCTGGACCTCAAACAAAATCACCATTCAAGAACCTGATTCTACGGGAAAAGAGCTAGCAGTGCTCGAAGAAATAGCTCAACCACTACAATGTATAACTGCAGAGCAAAAATTGGGTGATGATGTTCCACCACAAATTATGGAACCCTTACGCAGAACCACAAGAACTCAAAAACCTGGACCTCAAACAAAATCACCATTCAAGAACCAGGTAGTGAACATAAAAGAGGAAGTGCCAGAAAGTTACAAATTCTTTTGTGAGTGGGTATTCAATTCAAATGAGAAAAACAGGTATGCACTCCTGTAAAATTCTCTGAGTGTATAATATAATATTGATATTTTACTGATTGAGATGTTTATATTATAGTGAAATTCTATTCAAGTGGGATACAGTGGAGGCACGACAGGAGGATTTTGTTACTATGAAGCCAGAAACTGACGTTAGCAATGTCATCATAGACATTTGGAGTGTGATACTAAAGGACAAGGAGAAATACAAATCATTTGAATCACCCTTTTGTTTTTTCAGTACAACAGAAACAACGGTAAATGCAATTTGGTGTAAGTTCAGAAATATATGATCTCACATCCGTTAACTAATATGATTTTTGTGTTAATTTAAAGATCTGGTCTACCTTTCCAAAAATGACGAATGAGGAACGTGCTGAAATTTTCATTCGTAGCTTCAACACCAATCAAGATTTCTACTCGTGAACGTCCACGATGTACAATTGGTTAGTATGCACTTATTAAGAATTTATAATTCGTCATTATAATGCTGAAATTTTTTACCACATGTTCCTTGTAGTTCTTCTTCCCAATGTACTTCATGGCCCATTATTTCGTCCTATGCTTTGAAATGAGGAACGGTTTCCTTGAGGTCTTGGATAACATGGCAACCAAAGTTGACATTGTTGCAAAATATGGAGATTAAGTGAAAATGCTGGTGAGTAAAAAACAAAATACATAATTTGTCATTGCCAATATAAAATTCGTTTGTGTATTACCATATCTAATTCATGTTCTTTTGCAGCATTCCAATTTCTACACATATCTGGAAGGAATCAAACACAAAAATGCCGAGCTAATTAAAGATTACTTTCCAATTCGTCTAGAGATGCGATGGAGAACAATGAATAATTACAAAGATTGTGCCATATTCACTATGAGGCACATGGAAACATATAAAGGTGGAGGCGTAAAACATTGGAAGTGTGACTTTGTAAAAGAATGCAAAAAGGTTAGTAAAAATGTGTGATGTTGTACGTTCAAAAATGAAAAGTTTTAGATAATTCTGATAAGTTTTATATATGTTGCAGCAAAATCAGCAACTATTGGCTCTACGAGTCCATTACTTGAACATTATGGTCAGATCAAACTTGAACACACAGAGAACAGATGTGTTTCGCAAAGCAGAACAATGGAAACTACTAAAAGCCGCAGCTCATGCCTTAGATGCAGCAGATGCCTTGAAAGAAAATGAGATCATTGATGGACCATAATTATACGAATCAAAAACACAGTAAAACCCACCAAATTAGACTGTTTGTCTATCTAACTTCTACTTGTTAGTCCCGATATATTTCTACAGGGTATTTTGGCACTTAGAGAGAAAACACGCTAAGGAGAGGATTTTACGCTGAAAAGATATTACGAGTCATTCCAAGGTCAAGATCAGACGCTGAACGAAGAAATCTCAAGATCCTGACATTGAATTACTCAATTCAAATTCAACCGAGGAACAACCAAAGTCAGACCGAAGCAAAATTGGATTGATAGTTTTGTGAAAAGACTGCACAAAACTGTCAAAACTTATCCATGGACCAAGTGACCGGCGGCTTTTGGCTTTGTGGTGACTCATGGGTGGCCAAAACCACTCCTTCCTCCTCCATGACCGGTGGCTTTGGCAAGAGGTGGCCAAAGCCACAAAATCTCCCCTCCATGTGACTTGCAACCGGAGGCTAAGGGGAGAAGCCACAAAAGCTTTCCATGTGGTGGCTTCTCCTCCACAAGCTCCTCCCCATCTCCTCCACCCTTGGATGCACCACCACATGCCACCCATCTCCACCCTCCATTCCTCCTCCCTTAGCCTATAAAAGGAGAGCTCCTCCTCCTCATTTGAAACATCCAAAAATCAACATTTCACTTCTCTCTCTAAGTTTGTGTTACTTTGTAAGTTTGGTTTATGAAATAATACTCTTGTTGGTTCTTGAGTATTATAACGGTTTGAAATTATAATACTCCTGTCGGTTCTTGAGTATTATAATACTGTAGAGAATACTCCTGTTGGTTCTTGAGTATTCAGTAGGAATTAGGAATACTCCTGTTGGTTCTTGAGTATTCCACCACTTCTCCTCTTACTGTTTTCAAAAACCCCCGAGTATTTAGCTATGGTATCCACCTCTATGGATATTCGTAGCTAAACTCTTTATTCGGTTAAAGGGGTGTTCTTGTATTATAAAATGTTTTAAATTCTTTTAGTTTCTTTTCTCTGTATTCAAAACTTGTTCTATGTGCCATATATTAGATCAGAACTTCCAAGGTTGAGTGGATGCTTGAAATGGCAAAGCTCTTCCGTGGAAGTTCGCAAACATACTCGGATAAGTGGATGCTTGAAATGGCAAAGCTTATCTGAGGAGTTTGATCTCTCTCAAACACCATTTTGGGTAAATCGGAAAAAACAACCCAAAATGAATGCACATAGGCTAGTATACCTTGAAATGGGGTGCTAGTCTAAGTAGAACAAGGGCTTTACGTTTTTTGCATAAGATTAGACAGTTTTGCAAGTCGAGTGCTTGAAATGACCTTGATTCACTTTCGAACACTTTTGCAAAAGACTAGACAGTGTGGCAAATCGAGCGCCGGAAAAGGCCTTGATACACGTTTGAATACTTAGAAGGGTTACTAAAACAATAAACAGGCTATGATACAAGGCCCCTGAAACCGAATGTTTTCCTTGAATTACAAAACCCCCTGTATTTACTTTTACGAATCGCTTGATCAACTGCAACCATCAACCGCTCATCTACCGGAGGACTCGCAAATCACGCATCACCCACTGTAAGTCTTTCTTTTTACTTTTCAGTATTTATTTTCTGTAATTTACTTTTCCGCACTCAAAACCAAAAACAACAAAAAAAGTCACTTAGTCATAACCGCTAAAATCTCAATCAAACCTAAAAAATGCTCCCATCCTGTACAAATCCCTTAAAGAACAATGTATCCCCCTAATTCCCTAGGGTTCGACCCCTACTTACCATTTACTACCCAGTAGTATAGTTGCGAGTAGCGGAAATTATAAATTTATTTGCACAGAGAACATTGCACCTTAACGATAGTGCAGTGGGCTCTGTCAAAATTGGCGCCATTGCCGGGGAATTAGCCGTCGGATAAGTTCTTTGAATCAATACGCGTTTCGAAACAACCATGTCTCGCGAAGGAAGCCACCATGATTATCAGGATGATGACGAGATAAACCTGTACGAGCGAAATGATGAGGTGCCACTTCCATTTGTGGACGATCCGGAACAACTCATCAGAAACAGAAGAGCTCGTGATAGGGAGGCAATCAGAAGAAATCAAGAACCACCCGAGGACCGAAATGCAGCTGGTCCAGTACAACCCCCTAGATATCCACAACCCCCTCAACCTCGACAAGTGCCGAGACGAGAACCCGCTTTCGATGACTACTACGGAGATAACAACAACTACCGTGAACCTACATTGGGAGAACTCAATGCCCCAGAATTCGAAACGCAGCCGTGGTGCATTTGCCAGAGCCCTGAACTAGAAAACATTGTCGTCGACATCAACAATTTGCCAAGGTTCTCAGGAACTAATGAAGAATCTACGACAACTCATCTCCAACGCCTACATGGCATTTGCCAAAATCTAAAACCCAATCGAGTAAATATAAACAATTTCAAGTTGAAGGCGTTCTATTTTTCCCTCGTTGACTCAGCAAGCGACTGGTTCCTTTCATTACCCTCAGGAAGCATCAGAACATGGGTTCAGATGCAAAGGAAATTCCTGGACAAATACTGCCCAACAACAAAAACAATGCAAGTAAGAAGGCAATTACAGGACATAAGGCAGGAACCTAATGAAACCATTTACGACTATCTGGAGAAATTCAACCACCTAGAGAGAAGCTGCTGCACTCTAGGATTACCCGAGAAGCTCATCATCGAGTACCTAATTAATGGACTAACTAAGATAGACAAGATGTTCCTGGATGCCTCAGCTGAAGGGTCCATGATGAATCTATCATTAAATGGCATAAGGGATCTCATCACCAACGTTGCTGAAAATGCTCGATTTAGAGAGGAGACTACTCGTCAAGATGAATTCTTCCAAACAAAAAATGTCTCACAAGCCGATGCATCAGTAAACTCCATGCCAGAAGAGATGAGACAAATGAAGGAAATGGTGATGCAGCTCTTACAGAAGCAAACAGTTCAAGTAAGACCTTGCGAGTTCTGTGGTTCTACGGACCACAAAACTGACACATGCCCGAGCCATCATCCAGGACCAAACAAGTCTCTTGAGGACATGATGACGCAATTGTCAAGTACTGTGCAGCTGTTAAGCGCTACTATGCATCAAAGCCAAGCCGAGACAAAGGGAGAATTATCGGACTTGAAGAATCACATCTCCCAACTCACTGCCTCAGTGTCCGCATTTGCTAATGAATCAGGCAGACTCCTTTCACAAACCATTCAAATACAGGAAGATGTGAATGCTTTGACTCTTAGGAGTGGAAAAATGCTTGTCGGCAAACCTTTGGAGCAAGAGGACAAGGACCCAAGGTTACCCGGGGAAGAACAAATGAGGCCCGAGTCTCTCGAAACTCTAGAGGAAGAAGCGGCCGATGAAGACGACGGCATATATGAGGAAGAGCAGGACATAACCGAAGAAGAAGGGGATACGACCAAAGAACACATACCTGGCCCGGTGCCTAGAACCGAAGACCCTAGAATTAGCACAAAACTTCCATTCCCAGTACCTGCTCGCATGCAAAAACAGCATGTCATGGATGAGGACGTGTTTGAATTATTCAGCAAAGTCGAAATCAGCATTCCCCTCCTGGAAGCCATTAAGCAAATTCCTCGGTACGCCAAGTTTTTAAAAGAACTTTGTATCAACCGGAGGAAGAGTACTAGAAACGATCAGGAGCCGATGAGTAGAAACGTGTCGGCCGCCATACAACAAAAAGTGCCCCCCAAATGTGGAGATCCAGGCACTTACACCATTCCATGCACAATTGGCAACATCAGGATCGAGAACTGCATGCTAGATCTTGGAGCATCAATCAATGTCCTCCCCTTCTCTATCTACTCATGTCTTAAGATTGGGCCACTCAAACCCACCGGTCTCACTATTCAACTAGCAGATCGGTCATGCAAACAGCCAGAGGGCAAAATTGAAGACGTCTTGGTTCAAGTAGGCAAATTAGTATTTCCAGCAGACTTCTACGTCTTAAAAATGGAGAATGGCGGACCTACAGATCATGCACCCATCCTTCTCGGCCGGCCATTTCTCAAAACATCAAAAATGAAGATAGATTGTGGAAGTGGAATGCTATCAATGGAAGTAGAAGGAGAAGTCTTCAGCTTTGATATATTTCAAGCAATGAAGTACCCTGTGGAATTCGAGGAAGTACACGCTCTCGATGCTTTGGACGACCTGGTCCAAGAAATTCAATCAGAATCAAGATCAGATCCCATAGAAGCCATACTTAACGGAGCCGAAGGATCATACGAATTAACCGAAGTCTCTCATGAAACGGTGGCTCACTTAACAATCTCGGAGCCTCTCACACCAGGATATGAAGTCAACGAGGTAAAATTATTCAAATCAAATACCTTTTTACCCTCGGTGATGCAAGCCCCTAAAATGGAATTGAAGCCCCTGCCTGGACATCTGAAGTACACCTTCCTCGGGGATAATGACACACTCCCAGTAATCATCAAGAGTGGTTTGGAAGCAGGCCAGGAACAAAGGTTGATAAAAGTACTAAAACAGCACAAGTTAGCTATTGGATGGACACTGGCCGACTTAAGAGGAGTCAGCCCGGCTGTATGCATGCACCGTATTTCACTCGAGGACGGAGCAAAGCCATCAAGAGAACATCAACGACGACTCAACCCAATCATGATGGAGATCGTCCAAAAGGAAATACAAAAGCTTCTTAATGCGGACGTTATCTATCCCATATTAGATAGCCAATGGGTGAGTCCTGTCCACGTGGTCCCAAAAAAGAGTGGGATCACAGTCGAGGAAGATGTCGAAGGAAATATGGTAACAACAAGGATCAAGAACGGCTGGAGAATGTGCATCGACTACAGGAAATTAAACGCCGTCACAAGGAAAGACCATTTCCCCCTGCCATTCATCGATCAAATGCTAGACCGACTGGCAGGCAAGCCATATTTCTGCTTCTTGGACGGGTTCTCAGGATACAACCAGATCCCTAAAGCACCTGAAGACCAAGAGAAGACTACATTCACCTGCCCATTCGGTACATTCGCCTTCAGAAGAATGTCGTTCGGCCTATGCAATGCCCCGGGAACTTTCCAAAGGGTAGTAACCAGCATCTTTTCAGACATGATCGGGGAATTCATTGAAGTCTTCATGGACGACTTCACCATCTATGGCAATACATTCGACGCTTGCCTAGATAACCTGAACACGATTCTGGCACGATGTGTCTCAATGAACCTCGTGCTCAATTACGAAAAATGCCACTTCATGGTAACTCATGGAGTAGTCTTAGGGCACGACGTCTCACGAGAAGGCATAGAGGTGGATAAATCTAAAATAGACCTGATCATGACTCTATGACAGAACCGCTCGTCGTCAAAGCGATTTGTACAAATAAATTTATAATAGTCCGCTACTCGCAACTATACTACTGGGTAGTACTTGGTAAGTAGGGGTCGAACCCAGAGGAATTAGGGGGATAGGTTATTCTTTAAGGGATTTGTTCAGCGAAGAAGCGTGTTTTAGGTTGGTTGAGGTTTTAGTGCTAACAACTACGTGACTTTTTAGTTGGTTTTGGTTTTGAGTGCTGAAAAGTAAATTACAGAAAAGTAAATACTGAAATTAAAAGCGAAGACTTACAGTGGGTGATGCGTGAATTGCAAGTCCTCCGGATTGTGAGCGGTTGATGGTTGCAGTTGATTGAACAATAAAAGTAAAGACAAAGGGGATTCTGTGATGGCAAGAGAAGTATTCGGTCTTAGGGGGCCTTGTATTATATCCTGTTCATTCTTTTAGTAACCCTTCTGAGTATTCAAACGTGTATCGAGGCCCTTTCGTAGCGCTCAATTTGCCACACTGTTTGTAAACCCTTGTTCTACTTCAGACTAATTCCTCCTTTCGAAGTATCTTAGCCTTTTGTGCATCCATTTGGTCCCTTTGGTCCAGTTTCCAAATGGTTTTAAAGATAGATCGAACTCCTCAGATAAGCTTTGCCCTTTCGTAGCATCCACTTACCCGAGTATGTTCACGACTTCCCATAGAAGAGTTTTGCCCTTTCGTAGCTTCCACTCAACCTTGGAAAGTCTGACCTTATAAATGGCACATAGAACAAGTTTTGAATACAGAGAAAAGAAACTAAATGAAGTAAAACATTTTATAAAACAAGAACTCCCCTTCAACCGAATGAAGAGTTTAGTTACGAATATCCATAGAGTTGGACATCATAACTAAATACTTGGGGATTTGGAAAAGAATACTCAAGAACCGACAAGAGTAAAGAGAGAAGAGAAAGAGATTACTCAAGAACAAACAGGAGTAACTCTTGAACTGTAACTGAAAGCTTGAGTACTCAAGAACAAACAGGAGTACTCAAGATTGAACTAAAGTATTTGAGAACAAACTGAACTTTTATTTATATCAAAACCAAACTTTACAAAGTAACAAACTTAGAGAGAGAAGTGGAGTGTGGTGTGTTGTGATTGCTTATGGCTTTTGAAATGAGGAGGGATGGCTTGGTATTTATAGCCATGGAGGAGAGGAATGGATGGCCAAGATGAGGGCATGTGGTTTAGCATCCAAGGGTGGAGAGGAGGGGAAGAGGAGAGGAGGGCAAGTGTCACAAGGGGAGAGGAGAAGGCAAAGCCGCCGGCGGCTTTTGGTGTGGATGGAGGAGGATGTGACATGTGGTGGTGTGGGAGAGGAGGAGGGGTGGATGTGAGGAGAAAGCCGCCGGTCCATGTGGCATGAGGAGAGTGGTTGTGAGTTTTGTGCAGTTTGCACAAAACTATCGGTGTATTCCAGCTCCGGATTGTCTTCGGTTTCTCTTCGGTTTGATTTGTTTTGAATGATTCCATGTCAGGATCTTTAGATTTCTTCATTCAGCGTCTGATCTTGACCTTGGATTGTCTCCTGATATCTTTTCTGTGCTAAAAGCTCTTCCTTAGCGTGTATTCTCTCTAAGCTCTGAAATACCCTGTAGAAATGTATCGGGACTAAAACATCGAAGTTAGATAGACAAACAGTCTAATTTGGTGGGTTTAACTGTGTTTATGATTCATACAATTGTGGTCCATCACTCTACCATACCCCTCCACTGTCCGAGACATCCAATCCTTCCTTGGGCATGCGGGATTCTACCGACGATTCATCAAGGACTTCTCCAAAAAAGCGTTGCCTCTATCCACTCTTCTCCAAAAAGAAGTTCCTTTTGAATTCACCAATGCATGCAAGGAAGCCTTTGATGAGCTCAAAAAGGCCCTCACTAGCACACCCATCATCCAAACTCCGGATTGGAAAAAACCGTTTGAAATCATGTGCGACGCAAGCGACTTTGCTGTGGGAGCAGTTCTCGGCCAAAAGATTGATAAGAAGGCAGGTGTGATCTACTACGCCTCACGAACCCTAGATCCTGCCCAACGGAACTACTCCACCACCGAGAAGGAACTCTTGGCAGTAGTTTTCGCTCTAGAAAAATTCAGACCCTATTTGCTTGGAGCAAAAGTAATAGTTTACTCTGACCATGCTGCCATCCGTTACCTGATGAAGAAAAAGGAGGCCAAGCCAAGACTTATTCGGTGGATATTACTACTGCAAGAGTTCGATGTGGAAATAAGGGACAAAAAAGGGATCGAGAATACTGTGGCCGACCACCTCAGTAGGATTTTCCGAAAGGAAGAAGAAGGACACATAACTGAGTCATTCCCAGACGAACATCTCTATGCAGTCTCTGCCAAGGTGCCATGGTACGCGTCAATCGTCAACTACCTTGTAGGAGGTACATTCCCTCCCTCTTTTACTAACGCACAATGCATGAAACTTAGGCATGACGCTAGATATTACTTATGGGATGATCCCTATTTATGGAAAATAGGAGCAGATCAAATACTTAGGAGATGCATCCCCGATAATGAAATAGCTTCTGTTATTAGCTTTTGCCATGAGTTTGCATGTGGAGAACACTTCGAGCCTAGGAGAACCGCTAGAAAAATCTTAGATAGTGGCTTTTTCTGGCCAAGCATATTTAGAGATGCTCGTGAAAAGTGTAAAAAATGCGATAAGTGTCAAAGAGTAGGAAATGTGTCAGCTAGAAGTGAAATGCCTCAAGTACCCATATTAGTCAACGATGTTTTTGACATTTGGGGTCTTGATTTTATGGGACCATTCCCGGTCTCATGCGGTTATACTTACATTTTAGTTGATGTAGATTATGTGTCAAAATGGGTAGAAGCCAAGGCCACAAGGTGCGACGATGCAAAGACTGTCATAGAATTTTTGCGCACTAACCTGTTTTGTAGATACGGGGTACCCAAGGCCATAATAAGCGACCAAGGAACTCATTTCTGTAACCGCATGATGGCCGCTACCTTAAAACGCTACCATGTCCACCACCGGACATCCACAGCATATCATCCCCAATCCAATGGTCAAGCGGAGATCTCCAACCGCGAAATCAAAGGAATTTTAGAAAAAATGGTAAAGCCAGGCAGGAAGGATTGGAGTCAGAGGCTAGATGAAGCTCTTTGGGCTTATCGGACGGCATACAAGACTCCAATAGGAACCTCCCCCTTTCGGCTTGTTTATTGGAAGGCATGCCATCTTCCAGTGGAAGTAGAACATAAAGCTTATTGGGCACTCAAGCATTGCAATCCAGATTTAAGGGCTGCCGGACTGGATAGGAAACTTAATCTGTGTGAGCTTGAGGAATTACGGCTTGAAGCCTATGAAGGGCAAACGGACTACAAGGCGAGGACCAAATTATATCATGACAAATTCATCCTCCAACGCTCATTTGAGGAGGGACAACAAGTGCTGGTCTTCTCCCCGCGACTAAAATTGATGCCCGGAAAGCTCAAATCTAGATGGACCGCCCCTTTCACTATAACTAAGGTATTCAACCATGGGGCAATTGAGCTAAAAAACCCAAACGATGGAAGCAGATTCACGGTAAATGGGCAGCGAGTCAAACATTACCATGGCGAGGTCAACTTGATAACACAGAAATATAACCTAAGCCACCCATAAGACCCCAACCAGTGATCCAGGAATAAGGTACTGTCGAGCCAACGACGTTAAACAAGTGCACTGGTCGGGAGGTAACCCGACACTATCTTACTTTCTGTCTTTTAGTTTTTATCAATAAGTCGCTCTCACCCACTTGGTGCATAGAATGATTTGACTATTTAGGAATTGGTTTTTGGAGCACGATCGGATCAGCCAGGCAGCTTCCGTGAATTTACCGGGCCTGCGCTGAGAGTTCAAGGCCCCAGCCGAACTCCCTCGATTATCCAGCCTCATGCCATGTCATTTGACACAAAAAGGGAGTTCTGATCTTACCTTTCCTTAATATCATTTCCTTCTCGTAATTGTCTGCTTGCATGGCTTTTGAACTAAGTAGTGCTGAAAGGCACGCCTTCGTTCAAAAGTGTGGGGTGAGATCTGCATGTGTACATAAATAACATGTTTTTCTTTTTCTTTTTTAATATTATCTTTTTGAAAATATGAACTTAAGAATGTGAAAAAGATAGATCTAAAATTCATGCATTTACCTTGTGAAAATTCAACTGTCTAAAAACTTAGAACGTAACTTCTCATTTGTCCCTTTGTGCTGAGATAAACTAGGGATGTGGAGTTGATAGAAATGCCCTAGAGAGGCTTGGCAAGCAATCGAAGGATCGAATCAAACTATATGGTTTTCGAAGTCAGTGGAGGCTGCACTTCGGGTTTCAGTGAAGATTGAAGTCATCTCCGCCATGCAGTGTTTATGCAAAAAGAAAAAAGGCGAGGACGGGAATCAGACCGTCCTCTCTCTAGTCAAAGTAGCCGAGAAAATAGATGAGCGACCCTCATCTTGACCCGCGCGAAACAACAACGATGAGAGGAGCGGGGAGGTATTTCCATAGGCTTGCGGGCGATGATTGGACCTCCCAAAAAAGGCTTGAGAAAATGGACTAGCAAGTCACAAAGACGCAAAAAGCTCAAAGAAGCAAATCAAGAGGCCAAAGGCCAAAAATTGTGAAGGTTTTAACCAAACAAAAAGTGAAGTACTCAAAGAGTCAAATCAAAGGCCAAAGGCCGATTCACTACAAAAGCAGTCCCTCGCCAAAAGAAAAAATCAAAGTACTCAAACCAGTGAAACCCGAACCGAATCACGTGCTAGAGAAAGCTGCTAGGAAACCATATAGTGCGAGACGGTCCCGAGGTTGCAGTCCAGGAGCCTAAAAAGGGCTATCTCCCGAAACATCCAGAATAATTTGCATCTCAGCACGGAGGTACAAGTATCAAGTTTCTTCTATTTATTTACACAGTTCAATTTGGTAATAAGTAAGCAATGCATGAATTAGGATAAATCGAGTCCCACAGTCTAATTTTCATATTTTAACAAACTTACTTAGTGTGCCGCCCTTTAATAGCATTGTTCGGGACGAACAACTAAAAGTGTGGGGTGATCTGATGGACCATAATTATACGAATCAAAAACACAGTAAAACCCACCAAATTAGACTGTTTGTCTATCTAACTTCTACTTGTTAGTCCCGATATATTTCTACAGGGTATTTTGGCACTTAGAGAGAAAACACGCTAAGGAGAGGATTTTACGCTGAAAAGATATTACGAGTCATTCCAAGGTCAAGATCAGACGCTGAACGAAGAAATCTCAAGATCCTGACATTGAATTACTCAATTCAAATTCAACCGAGGAACAACCAAAGTCAGACCGAAGCAAAATTGGATGGATAGTTTTGCGAAAAGACTGCACAAAACTGTCAAAACTCATCCATGGACCAAGTGACCGGCGGCTTTTGGCTTTGTGGTGACTCATGGGTGTCCAAAACCACCCCTTCCTCCTCCATGACCGGTGGCTTTGGCAAGAGGTGGCCAAAGCCACAAAATCTCCCCTCCATGTGACTTGCAACCGGCGGCTAATGGGAGAAGCCACAAAAGCTTGCCATGTGGTGGCTTCTCCTCCACAAGCTCCTCCCCATCTCCTCCACCCTTGGATGCACCACCACATGCCACCCATCTCCACCCTCCATTCCTCCTCCCTTAGCCTATAAAAGGAGAGCTCCTCCTCCTCATTTGAAACATCCAAAAATCAACATTTCACTTCTCTCTCTAAGTTTGTGTTACTTTGTAAGTTTGGTTTATGAAATAATACTCTTGTTGGTTCTTGAGTATTATAACGGTTTGAAATTATAATACTCCTGTCGGTTCTTGAGTATTATAATACTGTAGAGAATACTCCTGTTGGTTCTTGAGTATTCAGTAGGAATTAGGAATACTCCTGTTGGTTCTTGAGTATTCCACCCATTCTCCTCTCACTGTTTTCAAAAACCCCCGAGTATTTAGCTATGGTATCCACCTCTATGGATATTCGTAGCTAAACTCTTTATTCGGTTAAAGGGTGTTCTTGTATTATAAAATGTTTTAAATTCTTTTAGTTTCTTTTCTCTGTATTCAAAACTTGTTCTATGTGCCATATATTAGATCAGAACTTCCAAGGTTGAGTGGATGCTTGAAATGGCAAAGCTCTTCCGTGGAAGTTCGCAAACATACTCGGGTAAGTGGATGCTTGAAATGGCAAAGCTTATCTGAGGAGTTTGATCTCTCTCAAACACCATTTTGGGTAAATCGGAAAAGACAACCCAAAATGGATGCACATAGGCTAGTATACCTTGAAATGGGGTGCTAGTCTAAGTAGAACAAGGGCTTTACGTTTTTTGCAAAAGATTAGACAGTGTTGCAAGTCGAGTGCTTGAAATGGCATTGATTCACTTTCGAACACTTTTGCAAAAGACTAGACAGTGTGGCAAATCAAGCGCCGGAAAAGGCCTTGATACACGTTTGAATACTTAGAAGGGTTACTAAAACAATAAACAGGCTATGATACAAGGCCCCTGAAACCGAATGTTTTCCTTGAATTACAAAACCCCCTGTATTTACTTTTACGAATCGCTCGATCAACTGCAACCATCAACCGCTCATCTACCGGAGGACTCGCAAATCACGCATCACCCACTGTAAGTCTTTCTTTTTACTTTTCAGTATTTATTTTCTATAATTTACTTTTCCGCACTCAAAACCAAAAACAACCAAAAAAGTCACTTAGTCATAACCGCTAAAATCTCAATCAAACCTAAAAAATGCTCCCATCCTGTACAAATCCCTTAAAGAACAACGTATCCCCCTAATTCCCTTGGGTTCGACCCCTACTTACCACTTACTACCCAGTAGTATAGTTGCGAGTAGTGGAAATTATAAATTTATTTGCACAGAGAACATTGCACCTTAACGACAGTGCAGTGGGCTCCGTCAATCATACAAGAAGTTTGACTGAAAACATTATTTTACTACAAACTTTAGGTCACAACAGTTGTGCAATTTTTTTGCCTAGAACGTACAGTAGTTCTAACTTTTGGGGTCTTACTAGATCAGATACGAATTAATATATAGTGGATCTGAAACATCACCATTTGCCAAAAACTGTGCTGAATGTGACGAATCATATCCCAAGTTAGCATAATGAGCCTCAAGTGTTGCCATGTCTCAACTTTCTGGGTACACTATATTTACAATTCAATTTCTCAGGCTACACTCAGGCAACCAAATTCTGACGAACTATATCTATTAGCATATCATGACAAACTTACTTGCTACAATCAGGAAACAAATCCCAAAATTATGACGAACTATAAATTAATCACGACGAACTATAAAATACTCACGACGAACTATAAATTAAATGCGACGAATTATATAATATTGAAGCCGAACCTTAATATAGAAACATTGAATTTTTTTAATGAGAAGTGCATGTGTCTGTGTTGATGAAAACAGATACCAAAAAAAGTTTAATAGACAAACATAAACAAAATCATGAAGGGGTGTGAGGATCATCCTCATTTGAAACATGCTCTTGTGCATTCACATCCAAATTCTCAACGCATGTTTTTTTTGGACAGCTTTGCTTGTTGTGATGCCCAAATTCTTGGCAGTTTCCACACAATCTTTTTGGTATATTAGCTTTCTCAATCATCACTTCACGAGTGGTCCGATGTCTTTTCCCACATCCTTTGTTTCTAGCCACCTTTGGTGGCTTGATATTCACCTGAGAGGGTTGTTCCATGCCTATAGTTGTTTTAAAATAATCTGCCTTAGATAAACCATTGGTCATACCTTTAGGAACTTGAATAATATTCTTCAATTGTTTAACATTCTCAAGAATACTTCTCAGATTAGTCAAATCACTTCCTGACTGTGATATAGCTGATCGAACTAGAGTCCATATCTCAGTTGTAACTGATGCAACTTCCTGATTTGGGTGTGAACATTCAGGTACTAATTCCTGTACGCTGCTTGCACTTTTCAGCCATCTATTCAAAATGTACGCACTAGGAATCTGGGAAACATCCATGGAGCAAAAAACATGGAACACATGCCTGCATAAAATTCCAGTAGTTTCAGACTTACTGCAGCTGCACCTTGCATCTTTTGTTGAGCTAATACACGAAACCTATATTTCAGAAGTAAAAAAAGTGAGCATATACAGAGAAATACAATGACAAACAATAAAATAGTAATGACGAACTATAAAATGGACTGCCAAATCTTTAAATAAAAGTGCACTACCGAAAACTTAGCTGTGTTGTAATCTTTATCTATAATAGTGTATGAAATGTGATCACCATCACACCTCATCATCTCATTGTAACATCTAAATACCCCTGCAAAGATTTCATTCTGAAATTCCTTAAAGATATTATGCGTGAAAATGTTAGCCGCATGTCTTTCAATATCAAGTTCAGTCTTCAAAATAGGGGAATAGTTGTTGGATTCAGTGTCTAACGTCCATCTATGGTTTCTTTGTGTGTCCAGTGCCCTATCAAATTCCATATAAAACTCCACTAGTGTCATTTGATTGTGCAAAACCCTCCCAAAAAATGACTTCTCACTTTCAGATCTGGATGTCGTCCTTAATAACTTCCCCATATGCACATTTTTCAAATACACAGGGATCCATTAAGTCCTAATCTTGTATATGTTTGACAGCCAAATATGCCCTTCAAGTCCATATTTTTCAATGACACATTTCCATTGTTCTTCAAAATCAGCAGCATCAATATGATCGGATCAAATTGATGCACTGATATTTTTCATAAAATCTGTTTGACTACATAAGGGAACACCAACCTACACACACAGTAATGTAAAATCAGATACACATATTGTATTAAATATTTAAATAAAAAGACTAACAGTACCTTTGCTTTCATCTTCTCAGCAATGTGCCACATACAAAAGCGATGAGTGCTTTCAGGGAATATTTTAGCAATAGCAGCCTTCATAGCTGCGTCTTGATCAGTGACTAAGACACTGGGTAAATGAGATATTGACTTCCTAAAGCATTCAAGAAGCCAAGTATACGAATCCTCATCCTCATTAGATATCAAACAAATTGCAAGGGTAACAGAACGCTTGTTGTTATCAACACCAGTGAATGGTACAAAAACCAGATTGTACCTGCATATTATCAACCCTGTTAATACCAGTGAATTATAAATTGAGTATGATGAACTATGTACACAGTGGTTATGTAATGACAGATAACGAACTTTATATTAAAAATGATGAACTATAAAATACAGCTATGAACTATAAAATAGATATGGCAAACTATGTACATAGTGCTAATGTAATGAATATAACGAACTATATATTAAAATGACGAACTATAATATACAGCTATGAACTATAAAATAGAAATGACAACTATGTACATAGTGCTTATGTAATGAATATAACGAACTTTATATTAAAATGACGAACTATAAATAAAACTATGAAATAACTAATACGGAAGTGCAACTTACTTGTTGGTACTGTATGTTGCATCAAAGGACACAACATCAACAAACGTTTCCCTATCTTTGACCGACTTTGAGTCTGCCCAAAAAAGACGGGTAAGAGTACCTTTTTCATCCGCAACATATTCAAAAACATATCCCTTGCAATAATCCCTTTTGTTCTTTAAATGGGTGACGACCATTTCAGCATCACGTCCACCAATAAATGCCTTCATATCTCTTTTGAAAATTTTAAAGTCTGTCAAAGTAGCACCAATATTAGAATAACCGCCAACCAATACTTTCACCAAGTGAAACACTCGAGTTGCTCCAATCCTCATGTGGCCCAAATCCATAATAAAATTCTGTTTGTCAATACTCAAATGCCTGTTTTGCATCAAAAACTGTTTCCCAAAGGTTGAAGCAAGCTAATGGTTATGGTTCTCATCAAACACATAAACAGAATACATGCCTCCATCCACTAGCTTGAAATACAATTTCGCTTCACATCCACATCTAGTCTCTTTCCTTTTCCTCTGTTTCGAGTTAGGATTTTTCAGCGTGTCTACCTCCGTCTTTTGGCGCTTGAAACCTTGATGGTGGCACAACAGATGTGTCAGCTTTACTACACCATCACTGCTGATTGTTGTATTAGAACGAACATCAAATCCAGCTATTTGAGCATTATTCTCGTAGAATTTCACAACGTCATCCGGAGATAAAAACTTTTGACCAATAAACGGCTTCTGTTGGTCAGGGCATATAGGCGTCCAGAATGCAACGCCACTTTCAGAAAAGTAAGACGGTTCCATTGAATCAACATTCTCAGTTGGACTGATGGTACCTACACACATAAGAACTCCGTGAAAAATTCATCACCACTACTTTCGCCGATATTTAGAAAGCATCGCACAATTTGTCAGATTCATATCGCCACAACATTCAATGGATGAATAACTACTTTCGCCGATATTTAGAAAGCATCGCACAGTTCGTCGGATTCATATCACTACAACATTCAATGGACGAATAACTACAATTAAAACACAATCGAACCTCCGATGTTGCTGTCGGCCATGTCGAACAACGTTATCTCGCACTATGATGAATCGAGTGAAACCTTTGCACGAGAACGACCTGGAGAATGAAACACATTTTGATTTGATTTGATTGAATCCGACAACTTAGGAAACTGAAGATCATCGGTTACGTGAAAACCGATTGATTTAATGTATGCCGTATTTGCCCTCAACACATTAAAATTTGAAATTAACCATATTTATTTTCAATTAATCAGCACCATCCAAAACACAAACTAAAGGATTGAGATCATTTTGTATTTTTTACAATAATTAGAGCTTTGTACGTGATCCTTCCTCTCAATTGGGCTCCCAAATTACTTTAGACTCAACAATTTTTTTTTCCAATTCGAGACTAAACTCATTTGCCTTGTAATAGCAACATAAAGGGTTCATAATTTTGTGGAGGGTACTTTTCACCCTGCCTACGCTTGGACGCGTTCCAGCTCAACACCTCTCAAGTTGAAGAGTAATTCGTGTTAGATTATTTTATAATCTAACGTTAGGATCATAATGTAAATAGTTTAAGATGTGTATACTATCGTAGTTTATAAGTCAATATTAAAGAGATCTATTATATAGTTGGCTTTAGAGTATATATAAATTAAGGTGATCATGGTGTATTAAACATATGTGTAGATACAAGTTCGTAAATACATTTCTTTTGAGGGGATGAATTCGTAATTATGAAAACTTATAGCAGTTGTGTACACTGCTATAAAATGGGTAGTGGTCCCCAGTTTCACGTATCGATCGAAGTTTTATTTCTCTCAAATATCACTGGAAAAAGGTCGTACAAAGAAACTGGAAGATCCACTACCGGTAACGGCCAGAAGAATTCAGAGTCATCAACGAAGGTTTGATCTTCTTCTGTATTGTCAATATTAGGGGTGTGCAGACGGTAAATTACCGAATTTACCGTTACCGAATTTACCGACTCAAATATTTTATTCCGATTACCGAACCAAATTTACCGAATTTACCGACTTTCGGTAAAACGGTAAATTCGGTAAATTGTCGAATTTAACCGAATTTACCGAATTTTACCGAGATTAATTTTAAAATTATTAAAACATAATAAATAATCATCTAATAACAAAAAAAACAACAAAGATAATTCATAATTTTGATATACACAATTAAATCACAAAAGTTTTCAAAAATTGTGGGTTAAAATTTATTAAAATTTGAAGTTTAAACAAATAATTCATTTAAAAAAATTTATTTTTTTAATAAATATTTATTTTTTAATAATAAAAAATTCTTATTCGGTAAATTCGGTAAATCGGTAAATTACCGAATTAGAAAATCTATTCCGATTACCGACAAAAATTTACCGATTTACCGATCGGTAAATTACCGAATTTACCGTTTACCGAATTTACCGAACCGAATTGAGTCGGTTCGGTAAATTAAATCGGTAAATTTGGAATTTACCGAACAATGCTCAGCCCTAGTCAATATGTTCGATTAACACGAATATGAATATTACGATCCTGAAATATAAAATTATTCTAACAATTGGTATCAGACGCCACCCAATTTTTGTGTTAATTGAGTATAATTGAGACTCACGGCTGAAATTTTGAATTGTTTTGCTGCCTGCAATTTTTTCTGACAATTTTTTCGGGTGCTGAGTTCATAACCCGCGTCACTTTTTTCACTTTTCTCATTGAAATTGGCTGATGTCGTCAAAAAAAAAATGGAAGACCAACTGCCTAAAATGTGACTTGAACCATCTGAATCGTGGTCAAAAACTAGTTCGGAACTGATGGTAACCGTCGGGGAACCGCTCCTGCTCGCCTGGAGTCATCCTGCGCTGCTCAGTTGTTGACCTTCAGGTCATGTTGCGCGTAGCTCCTCAGCCGCATATCAGATCTGTCGTTTTGTTTGGAGAAGGACATGATTCGGTTTTGGTTCTGCATCGCGCATCATCACCGGGCTATGTTCGTCCGTCCAGTTGCTCAGCGTCTCGGCTTAGAATCGTCGCCGGCGCAGACGAGTTAGTGCAGCAATCGGTTGTGATTGGCTGCCTATTTGTTGATTCCAATAAGCTCATTCAACCCTGCGCGGATTGGATCTCGGATCTGATTTATGCGGCTTGAATCAATTCCGCTGGAGCGCTCGAATGTGGTCTTCGCCCCGCTTAGATCTGACGGGACTCGGCCTAGATGTTCACTCCGCTGTGTTTTTTTTGTTCGCCAGAATAGATGAAGAAGATGCCGGACGATGATATCGGAGCAGGCGATGGATTGATGCGTTACTGCTCCACGAAATGTTTGCTGCGTTAATTCTGGAATTGAATGCGACTGTTGCTATTGTTGGCTTTGAATGCGGCGATGAAGTTGCGTTTTGATGAGGTGACTGTTGCGACTGTTGCGACTGTTGCGATGAGAAGTGGGTTGCGATAAACCTGCGTTTAATGCGTTAAATTTCACTTTGGAGGTCTAGGCGTTTTATAATGCTAGAAGTGGGTTCAACAGCGCAAGTCACCAATTTTTAGTTTAATATTAACTTATTCTGATTTTATATCAACAAAAAAAAACTTATTCCGATTGTTTTTTTTGCTGCGGCAATGAAACAAGATGAAACCCTAATGAGTTTTGTATTATGTAAATTGAACCGGTTGCGGTTCAATTGGGATCAAATCAATCTGGTTCATTTGAATTGATTTGGTTTGGTCCAATACAGGAATTTGGTTCAATATGGTCCAGTTTTGTAATTTGATCCAATTGAATCTGATTCAATTAAAGTGATTTGGACTGGTTCATTTATGCTGTTCAAATCAATTTTTGCGGTTTCAGTTACGATTGAATCGATTGTGGTTCAATTTGGATCGAACTAATTGATTCATTTAGAATTGGATTTGGTTTTATTCATTTTTTATGGAATTGGTTCAATTAAGATGGAATCAATATGGTTAAGTTGGAATCTGATTTGGATCCGGTTCATTATGAGAATCTGTTCAATGTGATCTAGTTTGGTTATTTGGTCGAATAAAATGTGATTTGAGCCAATTTGATCATGCCACTTTGATTCAGTTCGAAATGAACCGGTTGTGGTTTAGTTAGGAATGAACCAGTTTTGGTCATTTAGCGGTTCTGTCTGGTTTGTTCAATAAGAACTGATTTGATTTTTTGTTCTATATATGAACTAATTCAATGTGGTCCATTTTTTTTGTTACTCGGTCCAATTGAATCAAGTTCAAGTAAAGTAATTTGAGCCAGTTTAGTCTGTGGTTCAATTAAAGTGAATTTGATCTATTTGGTTATATGGTCCAATTCAATCTTGGTTCAGTAACACTTGACTAATTAAATTTATTTTGATTTAATTAAAATTGGGGTGTATTACTGAAAATTAAAGGTACATACATATATGACATATGTTTTCAATTTTGGGCCACACTTAGAGTGTATTAATTAATGCATAATCGTCACAAAAGTGACCTCTTATGTGTAAGTTAATACATGAAGGGTGCTGGATAGGTTTATGTATGTAAATTACATGGATAATTAATTGGCCCCAAGGAAAATTATTATCTACTGTAATTACATAGATATCTGTGGTAATGACATGTGATGATTGTCAGGATGAACTTTGTGTGAATAACTAGTACATGAAAAGATGGCTATTTATTTGACACCGTTTATCATCAATGTTTGATTACTACAACAAGAGTACCACTTACAGTTAATAGTACTATCCGAAGATTTGCTGTTAATGTTGTGCTGGGTATCTTGATATGTCATATTTAATTGGCTTATGTGAGCATGAAAAGCTGATTTTTTTTGTCTTCAGCTTACATGTCTGCCACTTCAGTTGCTGCCAACCTCAATAATATTCCCCTGCTAAATGGGACGAACTTTAAAGTGGAAAGAAAATATCCAGATTTTCTTGGGTAGCATGTATCTTGACTTAGCACTGCGAGAGGCGAAGCCGATTCATCTTGCTAATTCAAGAAGTGCATTTGATCATCATCATTTGAGAATGTGGGAGCATTCTAACAGGCCGAGTCTGATGATTATTCATCGTGGCATTCCAGAGGCTTTCAGGGGTATAGTGCCTGATGAGATTTCCAGTGCCAAAGATTACCTTGCGGAATTTGAAAAGCATTTTGTTGAAAACGATAAGGTAAAAATAAATGAGCTTTTAGCAAACTTGGTTTCAATGAAGTACTCCGACAAGGGTAATGTCAGGGAGCATATTATGGAAATATCTCAACTTGCTTCAAAACTACCTTAAAGCTCGAATTATCTGAGAACCTACTCGTGCATTTGGTGTTAATCTCTCTCCCTTCAGAGTACAGTCAGTTAAGGATTTCCTATAATTGTCAGAGGGAGAAGTGGACTCTAAATGAGCTCATTTTGTTTTGTGTGGAAGAAGAGGAGATGTTGAAGCATGATGAAGCTTCTAATTCTAAGGCTCCAGTTTTCAATACTCATATTACATGTCATTTTTGTGAGGAAACTGGACATGTGAAGATGGAATGTCCCAAGTGGACTAAGTATATTGCTTGGCGAGTTAAAAGGGGATTGTCCAAGCTGCCGATGACCTATTGACGCTGAAAGATGCATCTATTTGGGGATATGTCATGCGGTAGAGGAGGCAATGATGAATTTCAGATTATTAGCATTTGGTCATTTTGTTTGGATTTAATAGACAATCGTTGTGTCATCGATCATGCAAAACTTAATTGATATTTCCAAATTGAGCAAATTCAGTTATTATTGTTCATTTGGTGATAGTAAATTTATTTCATCTATTAAACTCCAATTTCGGGACCCATATGCATCATGTATATAATAATCTGCCCATGTTGGAATTCGTTCCATCAGATAATAAATCCCTACATAAGACTTGAGACTTCAGTCACTGAACATGTTCAAATCATTTAACACTAAAGTTGAGAGATGACTCAACTAAAGAATAAAGGGTGTTGTATCTCATTGTAGTGGTGAAATCACATTTGATGTGACCAATCATGTGAACAACGTTCTGTAACTATTTGTTGGACACCTAGAGGAGTGTAAAATTAAACTCATAAGGACATGTTAATGATTATAATCAGTCATTTCAACTTACCAGAAGGCCTCTAGGTGAAGCACTAAAGACAATAGCTTATATCCGTAATAAGGTACCAACTAGGTTTGGCGATCCCATTATTAAGTAATTTTTTTATTAGAATCATAACATTTCCAGGATATTGAGTTTGGGGGAGAATTCATGTTAGAAATATTGTTTAACCCAGAAGGAGAATTAGAACACTATTTCTGAAGTACAAACTCAACAACCTCTTAAAATGTATAAATAAGGAATTCCATATTAATGGATTTATGGAAGATTCTCGTCGGTGGTACTTTAAATTACATCAAGTGATAGTCTTGTATGATTTTGAGACAATCTTGATGGATGAATGTGTGTATCACAAGTTCAGTGGGAGTAAGGTTTAAGTTCTCACACCACTAATCGCTAAAGGAGACAATTCAGTCTCAGTTAATACCTTGAAAATACTCTAGAAATTTAGGAATATAGAAAAATCTCTTACGCTTTGGCTATATAGAGATTTTTTTATATTAAGGTATGTACGAATTTGGTTATTGCGTACATTGTTGGTATGTCTGGCAGACATATAAGCAACCCATGGGTGGATCATTGGGTAGCAGTCAAGAAAATTGTTGGGTTCTTAAAGAGAACATGAGACTACATGCTCACATACAGGAAATCGGATCGGTAGGAGATCATTATGTATTCCGATTGCGATTTCAGAGGATGCCTATTTGGTGAGAGATCCACGTCATGTTGTGAGGTATCTATTTAGGGAATATGACTACAAATTTTTGTCACAAGACTGCACTTATAAAGGTATTGAAAGACCATTAAGGATATCGTGTCAATAAGGAGGTAGTATATTCCAATAAAGTACAGAGTGGTCATATTTCCATAAAGCACCTTGAGACAAAAATCCATGATTAGCACCAAAGGTCTTTCACTAGCGTACTGCTTATATGGGTGTAATCAAATTTTAGAATATCCGGATTTAGTGGGAGTTTGTGTTGTGATTATGTTTTGCTCTATGATGTATATGGATCTTATACATTTAAGTTCTACAGAAATAAAGTGTACATTGCACTCTGTTGTATTTTGGTTTAAGGATTGATCTCCGTAAAGTAAAGGTGACCAGTTGGAAATAGACATGTGTAGATCACAGTTCATGTAATTTCCATGCTACACATCCATGATTGATCTGTGTCATTTGGTTGTACTAATATATGTGACAAGTTTGGTCCCGTAACGATTAATGCTACGAGTGCTGACTTGATCCTATGTTAGTATAATTGATGGACGAGACTGTTTTGGGATATACTCTATATGATAGTACTTTTGATATCACGAAGGTTACACATGTAGTTGGATTTACATTTATGATCTAGTGTGAGATTGTTAGATTATTTTATAATCTAATGTTATGATCATAATGTAAATAGTTTAAGATGTGTATACTATCGTAGTTTATAAGTCAATATTAAATTGATCTATTATATAGTTGGCTTTATAGTATATATAAATTAAGGTGATCATGGTGTATTAAACATATGTGTAGATAACAGCTCGTAAATACGTTTCTTTTGAGGGGAAGGATTCGTAATTTTGAAAACTTATAGCAGTTGTGTACACTGCTATAAAATGGGTAGTGGTCCCCAGTTTTACGTATCGATCGAAGTTTTATTTCTCTCAAATATCACAGGGAAAAGGTTGTACGAAGAAACTGGAAGATCCATTACCGGTGACGGCCAGAAGAATTCAGAGTCATCAACGAAGGTTTGATCTTCTTCTGTATTATTAATATGTTCGATTAACACGAATATGGGTATTACGATCCCGATGTATGAAATTATTCTAACAATTCGATTTGTCAGACGATTGCCGTTTTAAAGTCGCAGACATCCTACAATCTATCGTATTTCACTCGGGGTTTACAACGACATAGAGGATCACAGTGTGTTCACGATTCCAGAATTGTATCTTACAGAATGTATTTACATGTGAGTCAAATCCAAAAATGCTTAAGGTAACTACGCAAGGAAATGTATGAAGAGCGCGCCGCCCAAGTTCTTGGACAGGCTCCAAGAGTCTCATCCAGCCTCATAGTACCAGCTAAACCTAGTCTTCTACTATTAACAAATTCTCTTGATTGATTTTGTTTCGCATTTAGATGGTGTAGGGCTTCGACTTAGGAAGATCCTTAATAAGGCCGCAAATTGGGACATTGTCTGGCATGTTATATTCATCTCTGAGAGATCTTTCAGGTGACATAACACTGATGTAAAGCTGCTGACCCAGGTAGTGCCTTTCCCAAGCTTCTGATCTCAAGTTCCACATTCCAGCATTGTCAAAGGTTAGTAGTATTTCTGCCCATGACTTGGGATATACTTGAATTGTGTTCCTGCTTACTGTATCCAGGCGATTGTACTTGTCCCTTTTCTCTGCACTACTACAAACTGGTCTTTATGCATCGGTTTTTTTTATGCATCGGTTTTGGTTCCGCTAATTCGGTAAAACTCTTGTTGCTCCATCCATTGTTTGCTTTGAGATTGAACAACTTCAACGTTGCCGATAGCCTTGTATATTTGGAACACTCTTCATACAATGGTAATTCGGAGTCATTCCTCAACGACTCCAAAATATGTGGCGTATCAACAAAGTCATTAGCGACGTTGTTAACCATCTCAATTAGATTATTCTCTTCCCAATCATCATTATCCTCCGGCAAGCTTTCTACGGGTGGAGGCTCAAAGTTTTGTTGTTCACCCTCCCCAGGCAAATACCACACCGTATACTGTGGGTTAATCCCCTTTAACAAAAGGTGTTTATGTAACTTCTTCGGTTTGACCTTTTTGAAATTCCAACAACCCATACACGGACAAAAGACACGTTCAATGTTGTTTCTAGACGCATATGCCGACGCAAACGCACAGAAATCCATAATCCCTGATTCGTACTCATCACTCAACCTATTACCGGACACCCACTCTCGATTCATTATAATTTCACTACATGAAACGTGTAAATATTATTAGTTACATACTACTAATTTACACGAACAAACAATTATATTTGAGTGAATTACAAGCACTCCAACAATTAAAAAGCAGTAAATGAGTTACATAAACTTGCGATTTACCTTATACAATAGAAGCTCGCGAAGAAGAATCTTAATGGTTGGTGTGCAACAAGTACGGACGAGAGCTATAAACAACAAAAACAAATTAGTAAACAAGGAAAAATAAATTCAAATCTCCATGTTCATAGGAAAATAAGAAAGATCGATAAACATCAAATACCAGAAATTGAAGAAGCAAATAACCACCAACGGGAAGAGGATGTAGATCGCAAATGTTAACCCTAAACAAAAGAACATCAATTAAATTAATATACTTAAATTCAACTAGTTATTAACTTCGTTCAACGATGAAAGAGCAACAATATGTCCAATTTCGAAAGCTATACACAATTAACACAATAGAATACCTTACTTGATATGATGTTTGGAGGATAAACAAAGTACAACTCCCACCGTATAGAAGTAATACGCCGCTTGAATCTATATGTTTTCAAACAAAAATATTAGCATACACATGAATTCAATTAGTTATTTACATCATATCATTCAACGATGATAGAGCAACAATACAATTTCAACTAAAATAACCCTAACTATTACATACTAAACTCTCAGCCCTAACCTGTGTATTCGGAGCAGATTGGAGGAGGAGGAGGAGCAATGGCGATGATGGCAATGAGCCGCGTCAGACCGAGTGGCGCGGAGACACTGGCAAGGAACAATGGCGACAGAGTCGTTTCCAATTGGAGGCGACGGACTCGGTTCACGACGGAGGCAGTGAGACGACGCGACAGAGGCAGTGCGACGGAGTCGTTTCCGATTGGAGGCGACGCGACGGAGGCAGTGAGACGGAGGCAGTAAGACTGAGAATGGTTACGATAGGCGGACTGCCGAATTTAAAAAAAAACCTAAATGTTTTATAACCAGTGACGGAGGCACAGAGGGGGCATATTGGGCAAGTGCCCAACATGAATTTCAGCAAAAAAATTGAAGGGATATATGCACCTGCCACTACTCGAACCATAGACAATTTGTTTAATGTTGGAGCAACTTACCAAACAAGCTAACTAAACAATCTACATCATAATTTGCATTGTTTATATGACAAGCATTTTTATGTATAGATGTTTTTTAATTTTGATATTTCAATATTTAGTGAGTGATTCGTTTTTATTTTAATTTGTAAATGTTCAACTCGATTAGTTCTCATTAGAAATAGAATAATTGTTTATATAACAAGCATTTGTAAATGCATTCCTCTTGACATGGGATGAAGATTATAAGAAAAATCGTTTCATTTTCATGTATTATATTGTTCCAACTAACTACTTTCTCGCTTTCTTTCAACTATTAGCACTGCTAACAAAGTATTATTATTTAGAATTTCTTATTTTGGAATAAAAAATTCTTAAAATGTATGTTAAGACTTTCTTTATATAGGAATAATATTTTTGGCATGAGGATTAAGCTCCCATGAAGTTTTATCCCTAAAAAAATTTCAATCATATTATGTTCGATGCCGCCCTAGTAACTTTTAGATCCTGGCTCCGTCCCTGTTTATAACACAATATGCATCAATTTTTATAAACCGATGCATAAAGGTTACGATATGCAACGGTTTTTTAAAAACCGATGCATATAATAAACATTATGCATCGGTTTCCTTATAAACCGATGCATAACGTAGAACCGATGCCTATTGTTATTTTTGACCCTATGCATAATGACTGATCTGTAGTAGTGCTGGCGTCCATCTACCAGGTTCAATCCTGCTCTTCAAAAAAAAAAGCAGTTACTGGTTTATTTTGTTGAAAGCATCACATTGATATATATTAATTGGAAAAAGATCAGGTGCAAACTACAAACCGACGAATTATGACACTTCCCACGAACTATGTCATAGTTCGAGAAATTGGCCTATAATTCGTTTAGATAAATTCATGTCTTTAAGAAGTGTACCATAATTCATCGATTTGTATTTTGTGCCGAAAATATATTTGCACCTGATCTTGGCTCTATATTAATTATTGTGATTTATGGATACCAATGAAAGCTGAAAGTAACTTACGCGACTGGGAAGAAGGAATATCCGTTGAGATGCTATGACTGAACAATCTTTTCATGGTTTTCGAAGATGATTTCTATGAATGTCCTGAAAGTGAAGTTAAGCACAATTGGTTGGATTTTGACTGGGTCAAGTTTCGGAGGAGGCTCGTCTTTGATGGCACCATATTTGAGAAGTTTTCCTGTATCTCCATAGTATTCGAGATACTTCAACGGAGTATTTGATACCCCATTGACTGCATACCTCAACTTCTTTCCTATATATCCAGCTGAATTAACCAGTTTGACAGTGCGCGTAATATTGATATGGATCCGTAATGATATGACCCCTGGGGGTTGGGGCGAGCAGCGCTGGCAGTGAGGTTCCAGCGAAAGGAACGGAACTGATTGAGTGACCAGGCCCAACCGACAGGAGCCTCAGGGAGGATAGGAGAGGCGGGCTGACCATTGCTATAAGTGTAGCGTAAGATGCGTGTGGCTGTGAGTACTCTCTTAGTGAATCTGGATGATACTACCAAGTAATAGTCTCCAGGTTTCTGGTTGGCCTCGACGAGTACACCAAAACATTGCCCAAGGTGAACATCAAGTGAATCATACATGTTTTGAACAGTATGCGATCCCTCATCTCAACCAGCTTCAATCCATGTCCTTGGATTCGAAAGTTGATGGAATTCCTGATGCCCACATTGCATATCCTGTACTTATAAGTCTTACCGGGCTTCATGGTGAACAAAGGCTCCTCATTCTTGTCGCCCACTCTCCCCGACTTTCCATTTATAACTATCCCACCAGAGCGTCCAAGAGACCTGCCCTTGTCAAGTTGATCCTTGAGAATTTTATGGCTCTTGGTGTACCAGTCTCCTGCCAGGACCGTGTAATCATCCTCTGGGTCAGGATACGGGACGGGGATGAGCAAGCGGCTGTGGATGCGTAGACCACCAAATCCTCCAGCTGCCTTGTGCATGGCTGTGCTTGGGAAATAATAGTAGCTCCCTATCTGATCCTTCACTTGAAAATGGTAAGTATAATTCTTCCCTGGCAATATCGGACACACTACACCAGAAAACAGCTTATAGCATAGTTTTTTTGCGTCGCATAAAGTGCTATATTTGTCGCATTAAGTGCTTTTTCGTTTATGGGACAATCTGTGCGTCGCATAAATTTTGTCCGGTAAGCTTTGTAGCGTTAAGTTTGGGCGACGGTCTAAATTAGGAAAGTGGCATAAAGTTTACCTCTTATGCGACATGTGTTTCAATCAGTCCCATTCGCATTAGACCTGGGTTCTACAATTTAAGGACATATGCCACATTTGTACAGTTAACATATTTGCAAATTAACGTCGCATTAGATACCTTAGAAGACATTATATGTTTATGTGACATTCCCCAGTAATCGCGTATATCGTTATACGCGTCAAACCTGAAGGAGTTAGTGTCGCAAAAAGGGACATATGCTTATCACTCAATTAACTTATTGTCGTATAAAATAACTTACGATAACATTCTAAGACAGGTAAATGTCGCATAAAATGTTATACGTGACAAAATGGTAAAGAACAATATGTCGCATTTGTAGAACATATTGTCGTATAAAACGTCAATCGTCACAACTGTGAGAGAAAAAAATGTGTCATATAATGGACAGATTGTGGTATAAAATAACATTCGTCACAAATTGCAAACAGCATAATGTCACATATACAGCATTTAGCCTGCATACAAATTAAAACCTGAAATTGTTTGATCCAGTAATCCATCCACCAAAACATACCGGCCGGTACACACATGCTAAAACAATCCGGCCACCAAAACATACCGGGTACACACATGCTACAGTTTTAGTGTGTACCCGTGACAAAAACAAGCAGTTTGATACAGTCAAGGAAAAAGTAAATCAAGAGTTAAGATCCACATAAACTCGTGGCACCTTCAGAAGCATTAACATTTGCCGAGCCACCCCGAACTGCCAACTCCTCCAGAATGCGTATCCTTTCTTCAAAAGCTGCCATCATTTCCATCATTTCATCCTGTGTCTTCTGCAGCTTGTCATTAAGCTCAGCGGTTCTAGCTGAACCTCCTCTTGGGAGGGGTGGCTTCCGAAAGGCTCTACCGGCTCCAGACACATACGTCCCACGCTTAGGGCCAAGCACTTCATTTATAATTTTAATTTGAATATCGACCGGAAGAGGTGGTCGTGCATCGATGACAATGCCTTCTGGATCTTCATCTTCATCACCATCCATATCCTGCAAAGCTTGACGAACCCTCTCCTCCATTTGTGCCTACATATACAATGTTTTAGTGTAAATACAACAATAAAACTAAACTGGAAATACAGGGCATAGAAAAAAATATTACAACCAGAAAATAAACTAATAACATCCAACTGAATAAGATTACCAACATCGTTTGCCAACATATAATAAACAAAGTAGAACAAGGTTTGCGAAACATGTATAGGGTTAACATGGCAGATAACATTTGGCAGATAAACACATGAAATATATAATAAGAGGACATGAATGAATAACATTAAACATTTCAAATAAACTGAACATGAATAACCCTAAAGAGACATGAACAGAAGTCAATTGTCCTTCCAAATCAGCATATGGGAGAGAAGAACAACATATTATTCAGCAATCATATCATATATGGTAAACATGTCTATAAGCAGGTCAAAATGAAATTATGCAACCAAAATGGAAATGTTAAGTGACATTAAAAATAAATATACTCAACTGCAAGAGCAGCGCCGGCAGGATCATGAGAGTACACCTTGCTGTAAGTAGCAACAATAGGAGCTCTTTCTCCCTGGAGCCTAAGTTGCGCAGCCCTCATGTAGAAAGGGACCTTACCAGATCGGTGATCGATTCTTTCAGATTCAGTGCGCACTCTCGACATTGTCTCGCCTAATTTCTATGTTAGTGAAATTTAGCGAAGTCAGTGAGAAGTTCGAAAAACATAACACAACATAGAAAAAAACAAATGATAAATCAAAGGAGTGAAGCAAAATGTTGTTTGATAACTATAAGAATTAACTAACCTGATTTTTTGGGTCATCAAAGTGGCTACAAAGCCATCCCCATTGTTCAGGTCGATCAATAAACTCCCGCGGAATCACATCAGGTCCATTCTCCTTGTAGAACACCTTACAGTCAGCCTTCCAATCACGGTACCTTTCTGTTGCCCTTTTGAATATAAAATCCCACAACTGATCATCTTTTGGATGAACAACAAAGTTTGGCTGCAAATAAAAAAACCGAAGTCAATTACATACCATTGAAATATTACATTAAGTATTCACATTGAACTGAAAAATTAGAACATGAATTACTTACATACAAGTGGTCATACACAATCTGCCTGTCCTCATCCCTCAGCTTCCTGAATGACGGTGCTAGCATGGGAACCTTGTCCTTCACCGCACTCCCGATCTCGTGCACAATCAGGCTGCAAACTTCCTAGTTCGCTGGGCCGGTACCATCTGGTAGAAATTCAACCTTGATTGGCTGCCCCCTATTGCGCGTTTGCTTGTATTGCGCAAAATTAGTTCCATTGACCACACCTCTCGGCCTCCTCTTCTGTCCACCCTCGTCCCCTGAAACTATAATTCAAGTAACAGTTATTACATGCGTAACAGAAAAAAAGAATATAAGTGATCCTTTAAAAACATAGCATATTGAAAAAATAAATACCAGATTGAGCATTTTGGGAGTGCTTGCATCTAATGCTTGGAATTGCCTCCAAATTCTCTTGTGCATCATGCTCCGATGACTGATCAATATCCATTGAGTTGTCTTGATCAAACTCAGAAGCCGGTGGACCATTTACAGGCACCTGTGAAGGTGATCTTGTGCTCGGAGGTGCCTGATTTTGGTTGGATCTGGCAGGCTGCAGTTGGGGAGGGCTAGTCAGCGCTGATAATTGTGGTACAGGGTTGGAGAATGATGGATGCTCTGGAGCAGCCGAGGGTGGAATTTCAGCGGTTCTAGCTCTCACATGGGGAGGATGATTGTTAATGGGTGGAATTTGAGTGGGTAATCTGGCTCTCACAGGTTGAGGATGATTGTCAATGGGTGGAATTTCAACTGGTCTAGCTACAACAGGTGGGATTTCAGTGGGTTGATTGTCAGTGGTGGCTTGGCATTTGGACTTTTTCTTAGCTGGGACTAATTTGGACTTGGCAGGAGGATTGACTACACTATTCTTACTCACAGGAGGTTCAACATAAGGATTTACTGCTGGGCGTTTGGCTTTCCTAGGTGGAGTACTTCTAACAGGAGGAGGATGTACTACCTTCTTTTGCTTCCGCGGTGGAGTCTGCACGACATGCAATGCAGGTGGAGTCTTCCCCAGCGCATCTAGCTTCTTTGTGCGACCGCCAGTCTTCATGGCACCAAGGATGGCCCTAGCACGCTCTGTGTTCCGAAACTCAGCATCCACAGCCGGCTGAGAGGGGGTTGGAGCAGCTGTGTCGACTTGAGGCTGACTGTCGTCACTGTCGGTGGACTCAGCCGAAGAGACTGGGCGTGGTGGCGACTCTTCTGGACGAAGCCTCACCGGAACACGACGTGTGGAAGGCGAACGTAGCTTGATAACACGGCGACTGTTTACTTCCTCCACTTCGACCAAAGGGGAGATCTTCGGTTTTAGGGTTTTTTTTCGCCATTCTCTCGAGCCGTAAGGTGGACAGAGTGATATGGTGGTGTGTGGATCTGGTAGAGTAGTTTACGGTGGTGTGTGGATCTGGTAGAGTAGTTTACGACGGTGTAAGGCGATCTGAAGATGAATTCCGGCGGAGAGATTGATATGGCGACACGGTGTGGATCTGGTTGAGGGATACGGTGGAGCGTAGAGAGTGATACGGTGTCCAGGACTTAGAGAAATCTGATTTCCCAATTTCGAACACAAATGGGCCTTGGGCTCAAAGTTTCAATTTTCTAGGCCAAAATACAGTGTTACGCGACATTCTTCATTTTCTACGTCCCATAAATGTGGCGTATGAAAAATTAAAACTTTGCGCGGGATGCACGAAAAATTGTCCCCCCAAAACAAAACTATGTTTCGCGACATTTTAGTTCAAAATATGTCCCACAAAACTATGTCTCAGTACACCATTTGTTTACAATTCATCATCTGAAGAGTAGTGGTTCTCATCATTCTCTTGATCATCTTCTACTGATTCCATGGTTACATCCCAATGTTCATCCTCATCATCCATCGCTGTCTCCTCATCATCTTCATCACACCCTGCTGCGAATATATCCTCTTCATCCAAGTTCAATTGTCTCCGTGCTCTTGGTATTTGCACCATATTGGGGATAATGGTTGCAGGTCGGACATCATCTATAATGTGCGAGGGCATGCGCTCTTGGTAAGGTTCATCTTCCTGAGGCAAAGTCACTGATGTGTGATGTCCATTATCTTGTCTTGCAAGGGAGTGTTGACTATATGTTCCTCTATGCGAAACAACATTGACCACCTTCCAATTGTCACCGGCTTTAAGATCGTCAAGATAAAAAACTTGTCTTGCGGTTGTGGCTAGGCAATAAGGCCAATCTTCATACCAGCTGGTTGATGTATCCACGGATAAAAGTCCGTAGTCCCTCTTAGTGCTTCCCCTATCAGTGGGATCTGTATTAAACCAGACGCAATCAAAAAGTACTACTGGCATCCCATTTGCGTACTGTACTTGTATAATGTTTTTAATAACGCCATAATAAATAACATCCTCATCTTCCACCATCACACCTGAGTTTTGAGTCTTCATCTTTCGGTCTCGATCCCACACAACAAATTTGACACCATTGACATAGCACTGAGAATAACACGCGTATGATTGAGGCATACACGCTAGAGAATGCAACTCAGCACAATAGAAAGGAGAGCCCTCTCTTTTCAAGATATCCATCTGTGTAATTGAAAAAACAACATAATTAAACAACTAAATATATTAATAGTGATGTGTAACTAATGAATATAATATAAATTAAACACTTAAAGGGAATCACATACCCAACCACGAAAATATTTCAAGAAATGTGTCGCACGCTCTTTCTTTGTTCTATTTGGATACTCCCGATTGAACTTCTCGACATGTTTAATTATATAGTTCTTTGCTTGTTGACAGTGCTCGAGAACGCACCAATGAACCATGTCAAGTTGTATGTTACTCATATTGATCTTTCGAGGATGACCACTCACTTTGACTAGATGAGAGTAAACATCCAGGCCATATAACGGAACTTCACTTGATGAGTCCATCTCGGATGATTCATTCACATACAATTTGCAATATGTTATACACTCGTGTGTAATATATTTCTCAGCGATGCATCCTTCTGGGTATCTGCTATTTCGAACTGATCTCTTATATTCACCTAATTGCCTGCAACATGGAAATTAGTAATTAGTTCCTAACACAATTAGTTAAACATCAACTTATATCAAATAATGAAATACAATTATATAGTACGTAAAACCTCTCAATAGGAAACATCCAACTATAATGCACCGGTCCCTTAAGCAACACTTGTTCCGGAAGATGAATCAGAAGATGAACCATGATGGTGAAGAAAGCAGGAGGAAATACCATCTCCAACTTGCATAAAATAGTAACGATGTCATCTTTCATTTGAGTTACTTCTTTCACCATCAGCTCCTTACAACAAAATTTTTGAAACCACCGTGATAACGATATAAGAGGATCTATGACATAATGTGGCAAATACGGCCGAATGAACACCGGAAGCAGTCGCTGTAACATGACATGGCAATCATGTGTTTTCAATCCATTAAATTTCTTATCGTCGACATTGATTTTGTTCTTCAAACTACCCGCATAACCAAAAGGATACTTGGCATCCTTAAGGAATTCAAAAATCGCTACCCTCTCTTCGGGTAAAACAGTATAAGGAGCTTGAGAAACCTTATCCTTTCTTGATGTCGAACCTTTTCGCTTCAACCACAATTCCCTACGAATACCTAGTTTCTCCAACCCTTCATGGGCCTTAACATCGTCTTTAGTCTTTCCTTGAAGACCAAGTATAGTACCAATGATGTTATCAAAAACATTTTTCTCTATATGCATCACATCCAATGAATAAGGTTGTGCCAATGTACTCTAATAGGGCAACTCGTAAAAAATGCTCAAATGAGTCCAACACACTTTCTCCTTGACACCTCTAGGCTTAAAATCTGGATGCAAGCTAAGTATGGGGTACTCATGGCTTAACACATAAGACAAAATCTCTTGTCCAGTTAAAGAAGGTGGGGCATCGCTAAGTTCCACTTCCCCATTAAACTTAGTAGCGGCATACCTCCAAGTATGCTCTCTGTGAAGCCATCTGCGGTGGCCTTGGTAGGACATTCTACCGGCTAAATGGTGAGCATCAATGGCATCTAAACACATTGGATAGGCTTTGTATCCTTTACACTTTAGACCTCCCAACATTCCCAAACCCGGGAAATCGCTGATGGTCCACAGAATAGCAGCTTTCATGTGGAATGACGATCCATCATGTCGATCATATGTGAGTACTCCAGTGTCCCATAACATATTTAATTCGTCTATCAAAGGTTGCATGAAAACGTTCAAGCACTTGCCCGGAGATTTTGGACCTGAAATCAACATAGCAAGAATGTTGAATTCTTTCTTCATGCACAAAGAAGGTGGCAAATTATAAGGCATCACCACAATCGGCCATGTGCTATGAGAAAGAGCAGCTGCTCCAAAGGGATTAAAACCATCTGTAGCTAATCCAAGTCGAACATTTCTGATTTCTTTTGCAAAGTCGGGGAAGTTTTTGTCAAAGTCTTGCCATGCTTCACTATCTGCAGGATGTCTCATGAGACCTTCCTCCACTTTTCTTTCTCCGTGCCACCTCATCTCCTTAGCGATATATGGTGACATATACAGTCGTTGTAATCTGGGAGTTAAGGGAAAGTACCGTACCACCTTTTTGGGAATCTTGCTATCACCTTCGCTATGTAAGTACCTTGGCTCCTTGCACATCGAACAATGTTCCAATTCCTTATACTGTTTATAATATGGCACACAACCATATTCACATGCGTGAATGATCTCATATCCCATTCCCATGTCCTTCAATAGTCTTTTAACATCACGATACGAACCAGGATAATTGTTTCCCCTCGGTAGGAGGTCTTTAGTGACCTTTAAATGATCATTAAAGCTCTTATCAGACCATCCATTATCGACTTTAACTGTCATCGCCTTCAAAATGGTGTCCAATGTAGTTATTTCACTCCCCACGTATATGGGAGCTTGTGCTTCCGCTAGGAGTCTTTGATACTTATCATATGCATCCTTAGCAAAATATTCATTTTCAAGGCCCCCGTGTGGATCTCGAAATGGAAAAGTATCGTTGATAATCTCTATTGTAGGGTTGAAATAATAACCCTCATTGCAATCTTCAACCATCCTACTACAATTTGTTTCCATCACATGTTGTCGACGTTGTGTGTATATTGATGATGAAGCCTCAACCGGTTCTTCTCCATTAGAGGTCCAAGTTGTGTACTCTCGCATCATACCATTTACAAATAAATGAGTTTGGATTTCATCCAAAGTCAACTTATCATGGTGCCACCGACAACGCCTACATGGACACGGATGAGTAGTTGTGCGAGGTTTTGTTCGCTTCACAAACTCTATGAACGCCATAATCCCTTGAACAAACCGCGGATCACATTTGTCCGATAAATACATCCAAATCTTGTCCATACTTTCCCTATATATTAACAAATGTAGTAAAAAAATTAGGCCAAAGACAAATTACTAATCAAACCACAAACCACTCCTCTTTATCACACAAGCTAAGCCCCTGCTCAGCTCTTTATCACACAAAGCTAAGCCCCTGCTACCTCTCTGATGCTCACATAACCGCTCATCATCTTATAATCAAACCTTATATATATATGCACAAATGATATTATATGCTCGATCTCCCATTCTCTTAAACTGCTGCACCCCACAAAACAATCTCGTAAATTAACCAACTAACGCACACTTATATATATATACAAAAACCGTATATACAAACATCTTCTCAGGCAACCATAATAAAGCATTAGGAAGCTTTGGGACATTTTCAACACACAAATAACATATTACCTTCCAAAACACTTGTGTAGATCCGACTAAAATGAAAGAGAACCAAGTCTGCACCTTCTTCTCCGACAATGGGGTCTTTGAAAGCTGATATTCTGAGAATATCAGTGCAAATTTCGGTTTTGCAGGGTAAGTATTCGTCCTTTGTACTTGATTTTGCTTTTTCATTGAATGCTAGAGGTTTACGCGACATTTTATTTGGTAAATATGTCGCACATGATTGAAATGGTTGGTCGCTATTCAATGCTTCGTTAATTTCATACAAAACCTGCACAGCCCAGGGGAAAATCTGATGTGTCAATATCAGTTTTCCATTCTTAAGGGACTTACATTGGGTAGTCGCTTAAGGTATGTCGCATTAACAAGTTAATGGGACTTATATTACTAGTCGCTTAAACAATTGTGGCATTAAGGGGATTATGAGACATATAATAAGTAGTCGCTTTAACTATTGTCGCATTAAACATCTTATGGGACATAATAATTGCGTCGCATTAGCAAAAGTCGCATATACATGTTTATGGGACACAATATTTCGTGTCGCAAAAAACATTGTGACATAAAACAATAAAAGCGACAAACAAATTTGCGTCAGTCGTATATAATGTCTTAAGCGACAAAAAAAACGCGACAAATGTCAAACAATGTCCTGTTAGCTGTATTATGGTGTAGTGACAGTTGGTTCCCAAGACTCCGTCTTGCCAACAGTTCTTCCTCTGTTGAATCCCATTCCTATTTTTACACAGCAAGATTATTACATTCAGCTTAGAAATTCTTACTGCGGAAACAATCGAAAGTCCTGTGCCAAAAAGAAATATCCCAATTTTATTTGGTTTTGACTGTTTTTATTTTATGAATTTCTTTTTTCATCGAATAAAAAAACCTCAGTTCAAAAATAAAAGTCTTACCATGACAAGAGAAAAGGCTCGTCGAGATTGTTAAAGACATTGATAACAATGTTGTTATTAGATGTCGAGTTAATATTGGGTCCTGGGAACTAGCCATTGATGAGAATGACCTGCTGCGGAACTCCCAAAGGCGACAAGGTCCCATAGGTTACCAGGGCCGGTCCGTTGTCTTTGGAGGCCTTGTGCGAGATATCAAATGTGGCCCCTTAGGTGCTCCTGAAAAAGAGAAACAATACACCAAAACTACAAGCATAGTATCACAAATAAACATCTACATAAGCAGCCAACAATTAAGATCACAACAACAAAAAGATAAAAAACCGAAAGCAAATATTCTAGAAAAGCATATTGGATTTACTTCAATAGCAAATGCTCTGTCAGCATGTTACATTGGTTTCAAAAGGAATGACCAAAAGTCTGAAAATCTCAGCTGCTCTATTACAAAGACACACCAAGCAATACAATACTACCAAAATGCTACCAAGTTGAATCAGCCAATGCAATACTATTTTCTGAACATTGATCTTCTAGCACTCTTAGATGCAAAATCATCAATTAATCTATCATAGTCAAGCTTTTCCAAGAACTCATGTTCAATAGAAATCAAAGCCAAAGCATTTAGTCTTTTCTTGCGACATGGTTGAACGCAAGTCTTTCTGATACATTATCTTTCAAAATATCCCACCTTTTCGTAGAGTCCGCAAACAAGGTGTAGATACGTTGAACAACTCCAAAAAACTCTTCTGCTTTTTTACAAGAGTTTGCAACATCAGACAATGTCAAATTGAGAGAATGTGCAGCACAAGGTGTATAAAATGCTCTAGGATTAATGTCTAGAAGTTTTCTTTGTACACCTTTGTGTTTCCCCTTCATGTTTGATCCATTATCGTAGCCTTGCCCTCTGACATCATCAATATCAAGACCAAGATGGTGTAGCACATTCTTCAATTCTTCAAACAACCCTTGACCTGTTGTATCATTCACAACCAAAAACTGCAGAAAATATTCTTGTATCTGTATTGGAACTGTGGAGACATCAACACACCTTATTATCAATGTCATTTGTTCTTGCGTACTGATATCAGGAGTACAATCGAGTATTACTGAAAAATACTTGGCTTCTTTTATCCTTTTCAGGACTGCACCTTTGATTTCCGCAGCTATCAAGAGTATCAACTCGTTTTGAATCTTGTGACTGAGATAATGAAACTGAATTTCATGATTTTGTTTTCTTCGTAAATGCTCCTTCAAGGTCGAGTCCCATTCAGCAACCATTTTAACTAAAGCCATAAAATTTCCATTGCTTTCATCATAAATCTTCTCATTAGTTCCACGAAATGCCAAGCTTTGTTTAGCTAAATATTTTACAACTGCAAACAATCTTTGCAGTACCTTCCGCCAATGTTCAGTCTCTGATTTGATTTGATCCTGCAAAACTTTGTCAATTACTTGATTAGTTTTCAGCCGCACACGTAACTCAACCCAAATCAAGTAATGAGCTATATGATCTGAACTTCTTTCATGTTGCTTCAAATTGTGATAAAGATGCCCCCAATCCCTTATTCCATCATGTGCTAACTGAGTTTGTTGTCGTTTGGTCTTGAAGACTTTACAATAGAAGCAGAATACTCTGTCAAGATCCTTACAATACACAAGCCAATCCCGATGATGCTTCTCCCCATTTGATAAGTACATGGTATAAAATTCAGATGTGAAACGCCTTTTTTTTGTTTTGGATCTATCTTTCGGACCTTTTCCTGTCAACACATCTCTTAGAGGACCTTCTTTCACCAATAAATCCCTCCATTTAGGAGCAAGATTATCCCAATTTTTAGGATCAAAGATGTTGGGAATATCATCATTCCCTTCCAAACCAAGCTCCATAGTTTCTTCTACATTAACATCAACATCTTCTTCAAAAGGTTCCTCAATTGGATGCTCTACATTTTCTTCTAAACCAACATCAACATCTTCTTCAAAAGGTTTCTCCATTGGTTGCTCCACATTTTCTTCTACACCAACATCAACACTAACATCAACATCTACATCTGCATCTACATCCTTCCCTTTCTTGAAAACAAATTTGTCCATAGCTCCTGATTGACTTTGACTAAACTTGTCTCGTTCCTTTGTTCTTTTGCGTTTGGAACTACCCGATTCATGCTTTCTTGTAGGAGCCATTCTAAAATTTTCAAAAATCATCACATTAAACAAATCAGGCGATGGATTCATCACATCAGTGACATCACATTCAAAATTCATCACATCAAAATTCATCACATTAAAATTCATCAAAATTCATCACATTCAATGAAATATAGATTACCCAGGAGAGCCGGAGAGGAATGAGCAGGCGACTGGCGAGCCGCCGCAGAGCAGGCGGGCAGGCGGAGCAGCACACAGCAGAGCAGGCGATGGGCGAGGACTGAGCAGGCGACGGCGAGCAGCAGAGCAGGCGACGGCGAGCAGCAGAGCAGGCGACGTCCAAACCCTTCGCTTCTTCCGTTCTTCGTTCTTCTCTCTCTGCTATGTGAAAGTTATTTTTTTTATTTTTTATTTGAGGGATTCTGTGTGAAAAGTAAACAAAACTTGTAAACAAAAATTAACTTTTGTCATTTGTGGCCTACGGATGTAACAAAACAAAAATTGACTTTTGTCATTTGTGGCCCCATTTTTTTGACCAAATTTTTGTGGCCCAGTGCCTTTGCACTTTTGGCCCATGTGATGGGCCGGCCCTGTAGGTCACATTCCAGGTGAAAAACAAGTAAGGATCCTCAGCCAAGACCACCTTTGCCCCTGCAAAGAAGATGCATAATAACACCACAAATTGCAACATAAACCTACCCATTCATTCATCCAGCAATTTCGGTGAAAGTTGGTTTGTTTCCCAGACATCTTTTATAGCACAAAATCCGTTTTGGAGACTTCATGTTGATAACCACTCAGCTCCCCTTAAGTTTCTCCATGTTTAATGGTCTCTGTTGCGTCTTGATTTCTGGTCTCTCCTTTATTTGCTTATTTTCTAAATTTATTAAAACTAGGATAAAACACCCTAGCCTACCGTTGTCCATACTTGGTATAGTTATTTTTTGATAAGGCATACTAGGTATAGTTGGAGTATCAAAATTTAGTTGTACTTGAAAGGCTACCTTTCTATTTTTCAAGTCCTTTTTTACTTTCAGACCTGGTCCAAAGGTCGGAAGCGACAAAAATGTTAGGATTGCGCAAGCAGAGATGGGAAGAGAAAAACAAAGGACAATACGAGGACATCAAGATTTGTAACCCAGTTCGTCACTACTTTGTGACTACGTCAGAATTTTTTATATTAAGAGATGTTGGATACAATTACTATAATCATTGTGGGTATATAAAGGGCAAACATCTAAAACCTAATCTAATTACAAAATAAGAATCCTAATAAGTTAAAACCCTAAGCCTACCTAAATTAGGACTGTCAAAATTATAAGCTTCCGAAACATGTCTAGTCCAATAATATAATTAGACTCCACAAAAATAATATAATTAGACTCCACAAAAATAATATAATTAGAGTCCACAATCCCACTGAAACGATGTCGTTCTTACATTCGCAGTATTTAAATGCACTGCAATCAGTCTTTTTCTTATCCATACTTGGTATAATCGCAGTACAACCTCAAATTTTGTTTTAGTTGAAAGGCTACTTTCTATTTTTCAAATTTCAAATATTTTTTCTTCTTGTTCATTTCGTATAGGATATCATTACATTCAGACCATTCTCATCATACATGGGTTACATATAAGTTATAACCATAAAACTGACATGACGCTTGATGCACGAGTAGGCATCGGCCCAGCCAAGTCCATTACAAAGTCCAGAACGACAGGAGCAGCTGAGCGAGACCACCTTATGTTAAGGAGAGGCAGCAAGCACCGGATCCCGTCAGGACGATACCCATCGCGTGACTATACAACGTCAGTAGTTCGTTATGGTAGTAAGGATTCCGAGGCGACGTTAACCAATCAAAAGGTAGCAGATAAATGACAGTCGATTGGGCTGCATGCGACGGCTTAGTGTACTGCTATTTTGCTATTCCTATAAATAGCAGCTAGCTCATCTAATAAAGATATTAAGCGTTGAAAACCCAATATCTCTTTTCTCATCTAACCACTCTTTACCCTAACCACCATTACACTCCTTCCTGCATCAACTGGTGCTTTCATTGAGAGCCACGATGCCAGAAACCCGAGGAACCACTGATGCCCGGATTGCTCTAACGAATAGCCTGGCGGAGATGGCGAAATAGCAAGCAGAGGAATGAGCCAAAATGATGGAGATCATGGAGCAGCTGCGGGGCGAGATGCAGGAGTTGAAGGTGACCAAAGCGGCAACCGTTGAAGAACATACACTGGGCACACCATCATCATTGACGGAGCCCACGCACTGTCGTTAAGGTGCGATGTTCTCTGTGCAAAAATAAATTTATATCTCCGATACTCGCGACTTAACTATTTTGGGTAGTCAGTGGTAAGTACGGGTCGAACCCAAGGGAGTCAGGTGAATAGTTGTTCTTTCAAAAAGGGGGGATTAAATAAAGCAGTTGGGGGGTTGTTTTTGGTTTTTAGTACTGAAAGGTAAAGTAACAGTTGATATTACAATTAAAGGAAAGATTCGGTTTCAGGGGCCTTGTATCATATTTTCGTTTATCATTGACCTCTAATGATCATACTAAGTGTTCAAAAGTGTATCAAGACCATTTCAAGCACTCGACTTGCCACACTGTCTAGCCCATTTCAAGTACATAGAGCACTTGTTCTATTTAGACTAGCACCCCATTTCAAGGTATACTAGCCTATGTGCATCCATTTGATCATTCATTTCCGATAAATCCAAATGGTGTTTTAAAGAGGTCGAACTCCTCAGATAAGCTTTGCCATTTTAAGCATCCACTAACCCGAGTATGTTCACGAACCCCACGGAAGAGTTTTGCCATTTCAAGCATCCACTCAACCTTGAAAGTTCTAACCTAATATGTGGCACATAGAACAAGTTTTGAACACAAAGAAGAATTTAAGAGAAGGGTCTAAAACATTTTATGATACAAGCACTCCCCTTCAACCGAATGAAGGGTTTAGCTACGAATATCCATGGAACAGGACATCATAGCTAAGTACTTGAAAAAGTAAAGGTTTTTGAAAGACAGTAAAGTAAAGTTTTCGAAAGTAAAGACAGGAAAGTAAAGTACTTTGAAAGACAGTAAAGTAAAGAAGAGAGTACTTACAAAAATCGTTGAGAGTGCTAAAGATCAAGCTTTGATTCCAAAGTAAAGCGATTACATGATTGTGCCCACAAAAGCTAGAGAGATAAGTGAATTGTGTTTGTGATTTTGGAATGTGATTGTGGGATGATATTACAAAGGCAATGGAGGTGTCTATTTATAGGCTAAGGGAAGTGAGGAGAAGGTGACACTTGGCTCAAGGGGAGAGGAGGCTTCAAAAGCCATCGGAGTGAGTCATCACTCCCAAAAGCCGCCGGCCACATGGAGGAAGGGGAGAGGTGGAGTGGCTTAGCCGCCGGCTAGGTGGAGGAGAGAAGAGAGTTTGTCAGTTTTGTGAGCTCATCCCAAAAAGCCATCGGTTTTTTCAGCTCCGGTCTGACTCTGGTTGCCCTTCGGTTGGACTTGTTTTGAGTGATTCCACGTCAGGTTCTTGAAAGTCAGAATTTGGTCGTGACCTAGAATGACTCGTAATTCATTTTCAGCTTTAAAACTCCTCCTTAGCCTGTATTCTCTCTAGACTTCAAAATACCATGTAGATAAATATCAGAACTAACAAGCAAAAGTTAAATAGACAAAGAGTCTAATTTGGTGGGTTTAACTGTGTTTATGATTCATACAATTATGGTCCATCAGATCACCCCACACTTTTAGTTGTTCGTCCCGAACAATGCTATTTAAGGGCGGAACACAATCTAAGTAAAAACTTTTAAATATGAAGGTGAGACTGTGGGACTTGATTTATCCTAATTCATGCATTACTTACTTATTACCAAACTAAACCGTGTAAATACTTAGAAGAAACTTGATACTTGTACCTTCGCGCCGAGATGCAAATTAATTCGGATGTTTCGGGAGATAGCCCTTTTCAGGCTCCTGGACTGCATTCTCGGGATCGACTCGTACTATATGGTTTCCTTGTAGCTTTCTCTAGCACGTGATTCGGTTCGGGTTTCACTGAGTTGAGCATTTTGATTTCTTTTTGGCGAGGGACAGCTTCTGTAGTGAATCGGCCTTTGGCCTTTGATATTGAGTTGGAGTTTCTTCACTTTTGTTCGGTTAAAACCTTCACAATTTTGGCCTTTGGCATTTGATTTGCTTCTTTGAGCTTTTGCTTCTTTGTGACTTGCTAGTCCATTTTCTCAGCCTTTTTGGGAGGTCCAATCTTCGCCCGCGAGCATATGGAAATACCTCCCCGCTCTTTCTCATCCTCGCCGTTTCGCGCGGGTCAAAATGAGGGTCGCTCATTTGTTTTCCCGGCTACTCTGACTAGAGATAGGACGGTTTGATTCCCGTCCCGCCTCTTTGCATAAACGCTGCATGGCGGAGATGACTCTGACTCAACTGAAACCCGAAGTGCAGCCTCCACTGACTTCGAAAACCATATAGTTAGATTCGATCCTTCGAGTGCTTGCCAAGCCTCTCTAGGGTGGGTGTCCAGAGGAGGGCCGAGACACTATAATACCAATCCTTTGAGCCTCACAAATGGACCAGCTGCGATGAACAAGGAGAGTGTCGTAGCCTTGAAACAAGGACTTCCAATAAAGAGACTAACCCCTGTGGAGATGGCAGCAAGGCGAGAGAAGGGTCTTTACTTTAATTGTGATGATCGATATGCGTCCGGACATGTGTGTAAGCCTAGGTTCCAGTGCTTTCTCATGAAGGAGACTGGGGAGGAGACAGAGTTACTTAAGCCAGGGCCTGATGTTCTAGCAGCAGCAGAACAAGGAGTGGAAAATGTGGTGATCGAGGAAGTGGAGGACCCCCCAACTATCTCCTTCCATGCGTTGTAAGGTTGGATGGCACCAAGCACGTTAAGGTTGGAGGGCCTGCTGAACGGAGTCTGGGTTGTCCTATTGGTAAATAGTGGGTCCACCCACAACTTCCTGCAAACAAGAGTGGCCAACCACGCTAAGATAGGTGTGGAACCATCACGACATCTGAATGTGACGATAGGGAACGGCGATGAGTTACAATGTGAGGGCCTATGTCGCAATATTCCTCTCCAACTAGGTAACTCTAAGTTCAATATTAATTTTCACTTGCTTCCTATCTATGGTGAGGATGCAGTCCTAGGAGCTCAATGGCTGGCAGAGTTAGGACCTACATTGTTTGACTACAAAAAGTTGTGGATGAGCTTCCAACACAATGGCAAGGAGGTTAAGTTGCATGGAATGAAAACTCAGGGTCAGCCAACACAACTCAACTTGGGGCAGCTACGAAAGGCCCAGAGAGCAGATAGCATTGCAACTTTCTTTCAGTTGATAGTTGAGGAGAGCCATACTGATCTCACTACAAAAGGACCTGATGAACTACCCAACATCCCTGGCCACTTGACGGAGCTACATCGGAGAAACCTGTGCAAGCTCTTAATGCAGCAACAAGTTGTTTTCTCCAGACCTAAAAGATTGCCACCAGCTCGTGTGGTTGACCACCATATCCCCATTAAACCAGGAGCGCCGCTGGTGAACGTACGAACCTACCGATATCCCAAATACCAGAAACAAGAGAGAACCAAGTGTAGAGCAGGCTAATCGACAGCATCATAAGACCCAGTGCATCACCATTCTCCTCACTTGTGCTGTTGGTTAAGAAAAAGGATGGAAGTTGGAGGTTCTGTATTAATTATAGGGCGCTTAACACAGTCACAACACGAGATAGATTTACTATCCCCACCACAGATGAGCTATTTGACGAGTTGCATGGCGCGCATGTGTTCTACAAGCTTGACTTAAGGGCTGGATATCACCAAATTTGTATGGCACCTGAGGACATCCATAAGACGGCATTTCAGACGCATGATGGGCACTATGAGTTCCTTGTCATGCCTTTTGGCTTGACGAATGCACCGACCACCTTCCAAGCCACTATGAACGACTTGTTTAGGCCCTATCTGCGGAAGTATGTCTTGGTCTTCTTTGATGACATACTAGTATATAGCAGAACATGGGAAGAAACCTAAGCCACCTTAACAAGGTACTCTCCGTTCTAGCTGCGCATACTTACTATGCTAAGGCTGTTAAATGTGATTTGGCCAGGAAACAAATACATTACTTGGGTCACTTGGTATCTGGAGATGGGGTAAGCATGGACCCTGACAGGGTCCAGGTGATACAACAATGGCCATTACCCAAGTCCGTGAAGCACCTCCGCAGCTTTCTTGGTTTAGCAGGCTACTACAGGAGGTTTGTAGAGAACTATGCCCAAATCTCAGCTCCGCTCACAACCCTGTTAAGGAAAGACGCGTTCACTTGGACGAAAGAAGCTACTAAAGCCTTTGAACGACTTAAGAAGCTCCTCATGCAAACCACAATACTAGCCTTACCCGACTTTACCAAGCCATTCGAAGTGTACACAGATGCGTCCGGGGAGGGGATGGGAGCTGTGTTGGCTCAGAACCACCAGCCCATTTGCTACTTTAGCCGACAGTTCAATCCCACCATGAAGCAAGCCTCTAACTACAGCCGAGAGTTGTGTGCGGCTGTCACAATAGTGCAAAAGTGGCACCATTACTTACTGGGTAATCAATTTATTTTGCACACAGATCATCAGCCTTTGCGCACCATCCTCACTCAAATAGTCCACACGCCAAACCAGCAGAGATGGGTGGCAAAATTGATGGGTTATGAGTTTGACATAGTGTACAAACCGGGCAAGGAAAATGGGCCGGCGGATGCTCTGTCTAGAGTGCAGGACACTACCTTCAACGCAATGCATGGCTGTTCGAAGCCAGTCTTAGGTGTTCTCCAAGCGCTGCGACAGGCCTTGCGTCGTGATCCAATAGCATAAGAGCTCATGCACCATGTCACCCACAAACCAGAAGAATATCCCGACTACCAAGTTCGTGATGATCTACTCCTATATCAAGGTCGACTATATGTTCTGAATGACCCAACACTCAAGGACTTGATCATGCTTGAGTATCATTTCTCAAGATTGGGAGGTCACACATGAATTCAGAGGAGTACGTCTAGGGTGAGCTGCCACTTCTATTGGCTAAAGCTCGCAGTTGAAGCGCGCCAATATGTACAACAATGCCTTGTGTGCCAGCAGGTTAAGTCCATGAATAACCGACCACACGGACCGATTTATCCATGGATTTCATTACACAACTACCCCCTTTCGGAGGCTACACTGTCATACTTGTAGTAGTTGATAGACTTACAAAGGTGGCGCATTTCTGCCCCTTGACGACAGGATTCACAGCTGAGAAAGTAGCCAAGGTGTTTGTGCGAGAAATCTGTCGTTTACATGGAATTCCTCGCAGTATAGTGTCGGACCGCGATTCGGTTTTCATGAGCACATTCTGGCAGCAACTGTTCAAACTGCAAGGGACACAATTGATGCACAGCAGTGCCCATCACCCACAGATGGACGGCCAATCCGAGGTGACCAATCGATTGCTCGAAGACTACCTTTGTTGCTATGTTAGCGAGCACCAAAGAGACTGGGCGGAGTTACTTCCTTGGGCAGAGCTCCACTATAATACAGCTCTCCATTCCTCGTCCAAGGTTACACCATTTGAGGCAGTGTACGGACAACCTCCTCCCCCAATCAAGGACTACATTCCGGGGTTCGCCACAGTGCTTCGGTGGACCACATGTTGACCATGAGAGCTCGCATCATCAGTGAGCTCGGACCAACCTGCTACGAGCTCAGATTCGAATGAAGCAACATGTCGACAAACACCAGTTAGACGTCGAATTTGAAATCAGGGATTGGGTCTATCTCAAGTTGCGTCCTTATCGCCAGAGGTCAGTACTGACGCAACCATGCACTAAGCTTGCCCGTCGATATTATGGCCTTTTCCAAATCAGCGAGCGCATCGGCAAGGTCGCTTACCGCCTAGTGGTCCCTGAGCATGCCTTGATGCATAACGTGTTCCACGTCTATCTTCTCAAGAAGTGCCGCACGGAACCACCATTTACAGAGGTTGCATGGCCGGAATATATGCCGCCAGATGAGCCGGACGACCAGCCGGATGAAATTCTTGCTGTTCGGGAAACCAAGAAGGGTACACGAACAATAAAAGAAGGTCTGATCAAATGGCTAGGGATGCAAAATCGATCCAGACAGGACCAAAATTTATGGTCTGGTCCGGACCGGTGGACCAGAATTTTTCAAAACTTTGGACCGTGGACCGGACCTAACCGGGGTATATATGGACCGGACCGTGGACCGGATTTTGTGTAATAAGTGGACTGGACTGGATCGAATACCCTTAATTTTATGGTCCAGACTGGATCGGACCGGAATTTTACGGTTCCAGTCGAACCGATGGATCGGAATTTATGAAAATTATGGACCGTGGACCGGACTGGAATTTTTACGGTCTGGTCTTGGACCGACCCGTAAAATTCGGTCAAGTTTTCTGGTCTGGTCTCAAATTGTGCGTCCCTACAAATGGCGCCACCGCCCCATAGAAGATGCTACTTGGAAGGATCTAGCTGACCTCCGACAGCAATACCCTAACTTCAACCTCGAGAACGAGGTCAAGTCTGACGAGGGGAGTGTTGATGCACGAGTAGGTGACGGAGCCAACTGCACTGTCGTTAAGGTGCAATGTTCTTTGTACAAATAAATTTATATTTTTCCGCTACTCGCGACTACACTACTGGGTAGTAAGTGGTAAGTAGGGGTCGAACCCAAGGGAATTAGAGGGATACGTTGTTCTTTAAGGGATTTGTACAGCGAGCGTGTGTTTTAGGTTGATTGAGATTTTAGCGCGATTAACTAAACTACTGTTTTTGGTTTTTTTGGTTTTTATGCGGGAAAGTAAATACATAAAATAAATACAGAAAATAAAGGAGTTAAGGGAAGAAGACTTACAGTGGGTGATGCGTGATTGCGATTCCTCCGGTAGATGAGTGGTTGATGGTTGTAGTTGATCGAGCAGTTTATAAAAGTAAGTACAGGGGGGGGTTTTTGTAATTCAAGGGAAAGTATTCGGTTTCAGGTACCTTGTATTATAACATGTTTATTAATAAATGTTAGTAACCTTTCTAAGTATTCAAAGATGAATCGAGGCCCTTTCGTAGCGCAAGACTTGCAACATCGTTTAAAGCAACACTAGTTCTACTTCAGACTAATTCCTCCTTTCGAAGTATCTTAGCCTTTTGTGCATCCATATGAATTCTTTGGTCCAGTTTGCAAATGGTTTTTTAAGATAAGCCGAACTCCTCGATAAGTTTTGCTTGTTACAACTTCCACTTATCGAGTATGATCACGAATTCCCAAGGAAGAGCTTTGCTTGTTACAGCTTCCACTCAACCTTGGAAACTCTGACTATAAATGGCACATAGAACAAGTTTTGAATACAGAGAAATGAAACTAAAAGAAATTAAAACATTATATAATACAAGAAAATACCTTCGACCGAATGAGGAGTTTAGTTACGAATATCCATGGAAAAGGACATCGTAACTAAATACTCGGGGGTTTTTGAAAATAGTAAGAGGGAAAGGGGTGGAATACTCAAGAACCAACAGGAGTATTCCCAATTTCCTACTGAATACTCAAGAACCAACATGAGTATTCTCTACAGTATTATAATACTCAAGAACCGACAGGAGTATTATAATTTCAAAGCGTATAATACTCAAGAACAAACAGGAGTATTATTTCAAAAAAACCAAACTTACAAGTAACCAAAACTTAGAGAGATAAGTGTTTTTACAATTTGTGGATGTTTCAAATGAGGAGGATATGGCTTGTATTTATAGCCATGGGAGAGGGAGGAGAGCCCTACACTTGTCACTTGGGGAGAGGAGGAGCAAGGAGGAGAAGCCACATGGGGGGAAGGAAAAAGCCGCCGGTCACCTTGTGGAGAGGAGGAGAAGCCACCGGTGGCCGGTTGTCCAAGGAGGAGAGGAGGTGGTCTTGGCCACCTCTTGCACAAGGTGGCCGGAAATCTTGGTCCATGGGTGAGTTTTTGACAGTTTTGTGCAGTCTTTTCACAAAACTATCAATCCAATTTCGCTCCGTCTGACTTTGATTGTTCCTCGGTTGAATTTAAATTGAGTAATTCTTGGTCAGGATCTTGATATGTCTTCGTTCGGCGTCTGATCTTGACCTTGGATTGACTCTTATCATCTTTTCAGCGTAAAATCCTCTCCTTAGCGTGTTTTCTCTCTAAGTGCCAAAATACCCTGTAGAAATAAATTGGGACTAACAAGCAGAAGTTAAATAGACCAACAGTCTAATTTGGTAGGGTTTACTGTGTTTTTGATTCGTATAATTTTGGTCCATCAGATCACCCCACACTTTTAGTTGTTCGTCCCGAACAATGCTATTAAAGGGCGGCACTAAGTTTGGTTTTAAAATATGCAAATTAGACTGTGGGACTCGATTTATCCTAATTCATGCATTACTTACTTATTACCAAATTGAACTGTATAAATAAATAGAAGTAACTTGATACTTGTACCTCCGTGCTGTGATGCAAATTATTCTGGATGTTTCGGGAGATAGCCCTTTTTAGGCTCCTGGACTGCAACCTCGGGATCATCTCTTACTATATGGTTTCCTTGTAGCTTTCTCTAGCACGTGATTCGGTTCGGGTTTCACTAGTTTGAGTACTTTGATTTTCTTTTGGCGAGGGACTACTTTTTGTAGTGAATCGGCCTTTGGCCTTTGATTTGATTCTTTGAGTACTTCACTTTTTGTTCGGTTAAAACCTTCACAATTTTGGGCCTTTGGCATCTTGATTTGCTTCTTCGAGCTTTTTGCGTCTTTGTGACTTGCTAGTCCATTTTCTCAAGCCTTTTTGGGAGGTCCAATCATCGCCCGCAAGCCTATGGAAATACCTCCCCGCTCCTCTCATCTTTGTCGTTTCGCGCGGGTCAAGACGAGGGTCGCTCATCTATTTTCTCGGCTACTTTGACTAGAGAGAGGACGATTTGATTCCCGTCCTCGCCTTTTCATAAACACTGCATGGCGGAGATGACTTCAATCTTCACTGAAACCCGAAGTGCAACCTCCACTGACTTCGAAAACCATATAGTTTGATTCGATCCTTCGATTGCTTGCCAAGCCTCTCTAGGGCATTTCTATCAACTCCACATCCCTAGTTTATCTCAGCACAAAGGACAAATGAGAAGTTACGTTCTAAGTTTTTAGACAGTTGAATTTTCACAAGGTAAATGCATGAATTTCGGTCTATCTTTTTCACATTCTTAAGTTCATATTTTCAAAAAGATACATTAAAAAAGAAAAAGTTTTTTATTATGTACACATACGGATCTCACCCCACACTTTTGAACGAAGTCGCGCCTTTCAGCACTACTTAGTTCAAAAGCCATGCAAGCAGATGTTATATGAGAAGGAAATGACTTAAGGAAAGGTAAGATCAGAACTCCCTTATTGTGTCGAATGGCATGAGGCTGGATAATCGAGGGAGTTCGGCTGGGGCCTTGAACTCTCAGCGCAGGCCCGGTAGTTCACGGAAGCTGCCTGGCTGATCCGATCATGCTCCAAAAACCAATTCCTAAATAGTCAAATCATTCTATGCACCAAGTGGGTGAGAGCGACTTATTGATGAAAACTAAAAGATAGAAAATAAAAAGACAGAAATTTAAAGTGCGGAAAGTAAGATAGTGTCGGGTTACCTCCCGACCAGTGCACTTGTTTAACGTCGTTGGCTCGACAGTACCTTATTCCTGGATCACTAGTTGGGATCCCATGGGTGGCTTAGGTCGAATTTTGCCACCGTTCCTGTGTTGACTTTTGCCTTGCCTTTTCCCGATTTCTTACGAGATGATGGGCTTGGGTCCAGTTCCCGTTGTTCTGGTGATTTCTCCTTCCAACGTCTCTGAGAAGGCGAGGGGCCTTTGACCACTAGCTTCTTGAACTAGGTTTTCTGGTGTTCAGGGCTGCCTTGTCCAGTCATGGCGAAAGCATGCTCCATCGAGGAGTCGTTTTGCTCAGGCCCTTTTCCCATCCTCCTTTCAGCCTCTTCATTGATCACATAGTTTTCAGCGATTTGTCTATTGATCGAGGGGAAAAGTCGGGAAGCTTGCATCTTAAGGCTCGGTTCTGCCTCGTCGTGTCTGTTTGTGAGGAACTAGTCATAGATGGTTTCGGCTGCCTGGGTGATGATAGCTGGGTATGGCTTTGGCAGCATGTCGATGGTATTCTGGACTTCTTCCATTGCTGACACTTCCTCATTGCTCCCGACACTTTCTATATCCCAGTCTTCTGATGGCTCGGGAGTTTCTTCTGATGGCTCGGGAGTTTCTTCTCTTTCTGTCTGCATTTCTCCATCAGCCTTGGGTATTCGTTTTGTGGCTGCGGCCATGTCATTTATGAGGTACCACATGTCTGCAATGGTTAAGTTCCTGGCTGATCTCCTCATTTCTTCGTTAATCCTTGCTAGATCATCGGCCTTCATCCCACGAAGAAATTTTTGAAGCAGAATTTTCTTCGTGAATCCATGGTGCGGGCAGTTTGAGACGATGGTATCAAAGCTCGTGTAGTATTCGTCCAAAGTCTCATCCCGGGATTGTTGCAGGCACATGATCTTCTCACGGGTTTGTTGTCGTAAGGATGGAGGGGAGAATTCTTTTAGGAATGGAACGCAGAGGTCCATGAAATGTACTGCACTGCTAGCGGTTGACGTCTAATACCAGATCGTCGCGAAATCCGTTAGAGAGAATTTGAAGCATTTAAGCTTAAATTCCTCTAACATTTCATTCGCAGGTTTAATGAGGTGGCAGACGTGGTGAAAGTTTCGGCAGTGTTGTACTGGGTCTTCTCCATCCGTACCTCCGAACAGTGGCAGATGTCGTGTTGTCCATGCATATGAAGGGGGTTGCGTCATGAGGACATGGGAGGGAAAGAACCACTAATCCGATGGCTAATTCCCCGGCAACGGCGCCAATTTGACGGAGCCCACTGCACTGTCGTTAAGGTGCAATGTTCTCTGTACAAATAAATTTATATTTTTCCGCTACTCGCGACTACACTACTGGGTAGTAAGTGGTAAGTAGGGGTCGAACCCAAGGGAATTAGAGGGATACGTTGTTCTTTAAGGTATTTGTACAGCGAGGGAGCGTCTTTTAGGTTGATTGAGATTTTAGCGCGATTAACTAACCTACTATTTTTGGTTTTTTTGGTTTTTTATGCGGGAAAGTAAATACATAAAATAAATACAGAAAATAAAGGAGTTAAGGGAAGAAGACTTACAGTGGGTGATGCGTGATTGCGATTCCTCCGGTAGATGAGTGGTTGATGGTTGTAGTTGATCGAGCAGTTTATAAAAGTAAGTACAGGGGGGTTTTGTAATTCAAGGGAAAGTATTCGGTTTCAGGTACCTTGTATTATAACATGTTTATTAATAAATGTTAGTAACCTTTCTAAGTATTCAAAGATGAATCGAGGCCCTTTCGTAGCGCAAGACTTGCAACATCGTTTAAAGCAACACTTGTTCTACTTCAGACTAATTCCTCCTTTCGAAGTATCTTAGCCTTTTGTGCATCCATATGAATTCTTTGGTCCAGTTTCCAAATGGTTTTTTAAGATAAGCCGAACTCCTCGATAAGTTTTGCTTGTTACAGCTTCCACTTATCGAGTATGATCACGAATTCCCAAGGAAGAGCCTTGCTTGTTACAGCTTCCACTCAACCTTGGAAACTCTGACTATAAATGGCACATAGAACAAGTTTTGAATACAGAGAAATGAAACTAAAAGAAATTAAAACATTATATAATACAAGAAAATACCTTCGACCGAATGAGGAGTTTAGTTACGAATATCCATGGAAAAGGACATCGTAACTAAATACTCGGGGCTTTTTGAAAATAGTAAGAGGGAAAGGGGTGGAATACTCAAGAACCAACAGGAGTATTCCTAATTTCCTACTGAATACTCAAGAACCAACAGGAGTATTCTCTACAGTATTATAATACTCAAGAACCGACAGAGTATTATAATTTCAAAGCGTATAATACTCAAGAACAAACAGGAGTATTATTTCAAAAAAACCAAACTTACAAGTAACCAAAACTTAGAGAGATAAGTGTTTTTACAATTTGTGGATGTTTCAAATGAGGAGGATATGGCTTGTATTTATAGCCATGGGAGAGGGAGGAGAGCCCTACACTTGTCACTTGGGGAGAGGAGGAGCAAGGAGGAGAAGCCACATGGGGGGAAGGAAAAAGCCGCCGGTCACCTTGTGGAGAGGAGGAGAAGCCACCGGTGGCCGGTTGTCCAAGGAGGAGAGGAGGTGGTCTTGGCCACCTCTTGCACAAGGTGGCCGGTCATCTTGGTCCATGGGTGAGTTTTTGACAGTTTTGTGCAGTCTTTTAACAAAACTATCAATCCAATTTCGCTCCGTCTGACTTTGATTGTTCCTCGGTTGAATTTAAATTGAGTAATTCTTGGTCAGGATCTTGATATGTCTTCGTTCGGCGTCTGATCTTGACCTTGGATTGACTCTTATCATCTTTTCAGCGTAAAATCCTCTCCTTAGCGTGTTTTCTCTCTAAGTGCCAAAATACCCTGTAGAAATAAATTGGGACTAACAAGCAGAAGTTAAATAGACCAACAGTCTAATTTGGTGGGTTTTACTGTGTTTTTGATTCGTATAATTTTGGTCCATCAGATCACCCCACACTTTTAGTTGTTCGTCCCGAACAATGCTATTAAAGGGCGGCACTAAGTTTGGTTTTAAAATATGCAAATTAGACTGTGGGACTCGATTTATCCTAATTCATGCATTACTTACTTATTACCAAATTGAACTGTATAAATAAATAGAAGTAACTTGATACTTGTACCTCCGTGCTGTGATGCAAATTATTCTGGATGTTTCGGGAGATAGCCCTTTTTAGACTCCTGGACTGCAACCTCGGGATCGTCTCTTACTATATGGTTTCCTTGTAGCTTTCTCTAGCACGTGATTCGGTTCGGTTTTCACTAGTTTGAGTACTTTGATTTTCTTTTGGCGAGGGACTACTTTTTGTAGTGAATCGGCCTTTGGCCTTTGATTTGATTCTTTGAGTACTTCACTTTTTGTTCGGTTAAAACCTTCACAATTTTGGGCCTTTGGCATCTTGATTTGCTTCTTCGAGCTTTTTGCGTCTTTGTGACTTGCTAGTCCATTTTCTCAAGCCTTTTTGGGAGGTCCAATCATCGCCCGCAAGCCTATGGAAATACCTCCCCGCTCCTCTCATCTTTGTCGTTTCGCGCGGGTCAAGACGAGGGTCGCTCATCTATTTTCTCGGCTACTTTGACTAGAGAGAGGACGATTTGATTCCCGTCCTCGCCTTTTCATAAACACTGCATGGCGGAGATGACTTCAATCTTCACTGAAACCCGAAGTGCAACCTCCACTGACTTCGAAAACCATATAGTTTGATTCGATCCTTCGATTGCTTGCCAAGCCTCTCTAGGGCATTTCTATCAACTCCACATCCCTAGTTTATCTCAGCACAAAGGACAAATGAGAAGTTACGTTCTAAGTTTTTAGACAGTTGAATTTTCACAAGGTAAATGCATGAATTTCGGTCTATCTTTTTCACATTCTTAAGTTCATATTTTCAAAAAGATACATTAAAAAAGAAAAAGTTTTTTATTATGTACACATACGGATCTCACCCCACACTTTTGAATGAAGTCGCGCCTTTCAGCACTACTTAGTTCAAAAGCCATGCAAGCAGATGTTATATGAGAAGGAAATGACTTAAGGAAAGGTAAGATCAGAACTCCCTTATTGTGTCGAATGGCATGAGGCTGGATAATCGAGGGAGTTCGGCTGGGGCCTTGAACTCTCAGCGCAGGCCCGGTAGTTCACGGAAGCTGCCTGGCTGATCCGATCGTGCTCCAAAAACCAATTCCTAAATAGTCAAATCATTCTATGCACCAAGTGGGTGAGAGCGACTTATTGATGAAAACTAAAAGATAGAAAATAAAAAGACAGAAATTTAAAGTGCGGAAAGTAAGATAGTGTCGGGTTACCTCCCGACCAGTGCACTTGTTTAACGTCGTTGGCTCGACAGTACCTTATTCCTGGATCACTAGTTGGGATCCCATGGGTGGCTTAGGTCGAATTTTGCCACCGTTCCTGTGTTGACTTTTGCCTTGCCTTTTCCTGATTTCTTGCGAGATGATGGGCTTGGGTCCAGTTCCCGTTGTTCTGGTGATTTCTCCTTCCAACGTCTCTGAGAAGGCGAGGGGCCTTTGACCACTAGCTTCTTGAACTGGATTTTCTGGTGTTCAGGGCTGCCTTGTCCAGTCATGGCGAAAGCATGCTCCATCGAGGAGTCGTTTTGCTCAGGCCCTTTTCCCATCCTCCTTTCAGCCTCTTCATTGATCACATAGTTTTCAGCGATTTGTCTATTGATCGAGGGGAAAAGTCGGGAAGCTTGCATCTTAAGGCTCGGTTCTGCCTCGTCGTGTCTGTTTGTGAGGAACTAGTCATAGATGGTTTCGGCTGCCTGGGTGATGATAGCTGGGTATGGCTTTGGCAGCATGTCGATGGTATTCTGGACTTCTTCCATTGCTGACACTTCCTCATTGCTCCCGACACTTTCTATATCCCAGTCTTCTGATGGCTCGGGAGTTTCTTCTGATGGCTCGGGAGTTTCTTCTCTTTCTGTCTGCATTTCTCCATCAGCCTTGGGTATTCGTTTTGTGGCTGCGGCCATGTCATTTATGAGGTACCACATGTCTGCAATGGTTAAGTTCCTGGCTGATCTCCTCATTTCTTCGTTAATCCTTGCTAGATCATCGGCCTTCATCCCACGAAGAAATTTTTGAAGCAGAATTTTCTTCGTGAATCCATGGTGCGGGCAGTTTGAGACGATGGTATCAAAGCTCGTGTAGTATTCGTCCAAAGTCTCATCCCGGGATTGTTGCAGGCACATGATCTTCTCACGGGTTTGTTGTCGTAAGGATGGAGGGGAGAATTCTTTTAGGAATGGAACACAGAGGTCCATGAAATGTACTGCACTGCTAGCGGTTGACGTCTAATACCAGATCGTCGCGAAATCCGTTAGAGAGAATTTGAAGCATTTAAGCTTAAATTCCTCTAACATTTCATTCGCAGGTTTAATGAGGTGGCAGACGTGGTGAAAGTTTCGGCAGTGTTGTACTGGGTCTTCTCCATCCGTACCTCCGAACAGTGGCAGATGTCGTGTTGTCCATGCATATGAAGGGGGTTGCGTCATGAGGACATGGGAGGGAAAGAACCACTAATCCGATGGCTAATTCCCCGGCAACGGCGCCAATTTGACGGAGCCCACTGCACTGTCGTTAAGGTGCAATGTTCTCTGTACAAATAAATTTATATTTTTCCGCTACTCACGACTACACTACTGGGTAGTAAGTGGTAAGTAGGGGTCGAACCCAAGGGAATTAGAGGGATACGTTGTTCTTTAAGGTATTTGTACAGCGAGGGAGCGTCTTTTAGGTTGATTGAGATTTTAGCGCGATTAACTAACCTACTGTTTTTGATTTTTTTGGTTTTTTATGCGGGAAAGTAAATACATAAAATAAATACAGAAAATAAAGGAGTTAAGGGAAGAAGACTTACAGTGGGTGATGCGTGATTGCGATTCCTCCGGTAGATGAGTGGTTGATGGTTGTAGTTGATCGAGCAGTTTATAAAAGTAAGTACAGGGGGGGTTTTTGTAATTCAAGGGAAAGTATTCGGTTTCAGGTACCTTGTATTATAACATGTTTATTAATAACTGTTAGTAACCTTTCTAAGTATTCAAAGATGAATCGAGGCCCTTTCGTAGCGCAAGACTTGCAACATCGTTTAAAGCAACACTTGTTCTACTTCAGACTAATTCCTCCTTTCGAAGTATCTTAGCCTTTTGTGTATCTATATGAATTCTTTGGTCCAGTTTCCAAATGGTTTTTTAAGATAAGCCGAACTCCTCGATAAGTTTTGCTTGTTACAGCTTCCACTTATCGAGTATGATCACGAATTCCCAAGGAAGAGCTTTGCTTGTTACAGCTTCCACTCAACCTTGGAAACTCTAACTATAAATGGCACATAGAACAAGTTTTGAATACAGAGAAATGAAACTAAAAGAAATTAAAACATTATATAATACAAGAAAATACCTTCGACCGAATGAGGAGTTTAGTTACGAATATCCATGGAAAAGGACATCGTAACTAAATACTCGGGGGTTTTTGAAAACAGTAAGAGGGAAAGGGGTGGAATACTCAAGAACCAACAGGAGTATTCCCAATTTCCTACTGAATACTCAAGAACCAACATGAGTATTCTCTACAGTATTATAATACTCAAGAACCGACAGGAGTATTATAATTTCAAAGCGTATAATACTCAAGAACAAACATGAGTATTATTTCAAAAAAACCAAACTTACAAGTAACCAAAACTTAGAGAGATAAGTGTTTTTACAATTTGTGGATGTTTCAAATGAGGAGGATATGGCTTGTATTTATAGCCATGGGAGAGGGAGGAGAGCCCTACACTTGTCACTTGGGGAGATGAGGAGCAAGGAGGAGAAGCCACATGGGGGGAAGGAAAAAGCCGCCGGTCACCTTGTGGGGAGGAGGAGAAGCCACCGGTGGCCGGTTGTCCAAGGAGGAGAGGAGGTGGTCTTGGCCACCTCTTGCACAAGGTGGCCGGTCATCTTGGTCCATGGGTGAGTTTTTGACAGTTTTGTGCAGTCTTTTCACAAAACTATCAATCCAATTTCGCTCCGTCTGACTTTGATTGTTCCTCTGTTGAATTTAAATTGAGTAATTCTTGGTCAGGATCTTGATATGTCTTCGTTCGGCGTCTGATCTTGACCTTGGATTGACTCTTATCATCTTTTCAGTGTAAAATCCTCTCCTTAGCGTGTTTTCTCTCTAAGTGCCAAAATACCCTGTAGAAATAAATCGGGACTAACAAGCAGAAGTTAAATAGACCAACAGTCTAATTTGGTGGGTTTTACTGTGTTTTTGATTCGTATAATTTTGGTCCATCAATAGGCATCGACCCAGCGAAGTCCATTACAAAGCCCAGAACGACAGGAGCAGCTGAGCGAGACCACCTTATGTTAAGGAGAGGCAGCATGCACCGGATCCCGTCAGGACGATACCCATCGCGTGACTATACAACGTCAGCAGTTCGTTATGGTAGTAAGGATTCCGAGGCGACGTCAACCAATCAAAAGGCAGCAGATTCCGAGGCGAGATGGGACATTTGTTTGGTTAATTCTGAAATTGCCCCGTCAGTTTTCGCCTGGTATTGGTGTAGCGAAGTACCCAATTGACTTATGCTTCCTGCGAGCTCCTTCATCATGTCATCAAGCGACTTGGTTGGTTCTTGCTGATTATGCGGGCCGGTTTGGTACTGATTTGGTCCTCTTTGCTGATATTGGCCTGCTGATGGAGCGTTCTGGTTATACTGCCGGTGGGGGGGGGGGGGTTGGTAGAATGACTGAGCTAGTTGAGGGACAGCTGGTTGTGCATCCTTCTGAGAATAGTTATTGTTACGCCAGCTCGGGTTGGTTACTTGACCATACTGTCTGTTTTGTCCGACTCTGTCATTACTGTTGTTGTTGTATCCTTGGTATCCTCCCACTGCATTCACTTCTGCCGGTTCCTCTTCTATTAATGTTGGACATGCGTCAGTTTTGTGGTCTGTAGAACCACAGAACTCGCAAGGTTTTACCAGAACTGGCTGCCTTCGTAGGATTTGAATCATCATCTCTTTTAGGTGCTTCATCTCTTCAGGCATAGAGCTCATCGATGTTTCAGCTTTTGCCACATTTTTTGTCCGGGAGAATTCTTCCTGCTGAGTTGTCTCCTCTCTGAATCGGGCATTCTCAGCAACGTTGGTGATAAGATCCCTTATGCCACTTAATGATAGATTCATCATGAACCCTCCAGCTGAGGCATCCAGGAGCATTTTGTCTAAGGGTCTTAATCCGTTAATGAGATACTCGACAGTGAGTTTCTCGGGCAGTCCAAGGGTACAGCAGCTTCTCTCCAGGCGGTTGAATTTTTCCAAGTAATCGTACATGGTTTCGTTGGGTCCTTGCCTGATGTTCTGCAGTTGCCTTCTTACTTGCATCGCTCTTCCTGCTGGGTAATATTTGTCTAACAACTTTTTTTGCATCTGAGCCCATGTTCTGATGCTTCCGGAAGGCAATGAAAGGAACCGGTCGTTTGCCGCGTCAATGAGGGAAAAATAGAACGCCTTTAACTTAAAGTCGTCTACGTTTACGCCATTCGGTTTGAGGTTTTGGCAAATCCCATGTAAGCGCTGGAGATGAGTCATTGCAGATTCTCCACGAGTTCCTGAGAATTTTGGCAAGTTGTGGGCCACTGAAGTGTTGATGACGATTTTTTCTAGCTCCGGGCCTTCATAGATACACCACGGCTGAACTCTGAAATCTGGTGCCGAGAGCTCTCCTAAAGTAGGTTCGCGGTAGTTGTTGTTATCTCCGTAGCAGTCATCGAAAGCGGGTTCTCGTCTCGGCACTTGTCTAGGATGCGGGGGTGGTGGATATCTAGGGAGTTGTCATACTGGACCAGCTGCATTTCGATCCTCGGGTGGTTCTTGGTTTCTTCTGATGGCTTCCCTATCACGAGCTCGTCTGCTTTGGATGAGTTGCTCCGGATCATCCATAAATGGAAGTGGCACCTCATTGTTTCGATCGTACAGGTTCATCTCGTCGTCATCTTGGTAGTCATGGTGGCTTCCTTCACGAGACATGGTTGTTTCGAGCGCGTATTGATTTAAAGAACTTATCCGATGGCTAATTCCCCGGCAACGGCGCTAATTTGACGGAGTCCACTGCACTGTCGTTAAGGTGCAATGTTCTCTGTACAAATAAATTTATATTTTCCGCTATTCGCGACTACACTACTAGGTAGTAAGTGGTAAGTAGGGGTCGAACCCAAGGGAATTAGAGGGATAATTATTCTTTAGGGGATCGTATGGTGAGTGATTTTAGGTCGATTGCGGACTTACTGCTAATTACTAAGCTACTGTTTTTGGTTTTTTTGGTTTTTTATGCAAAAAAGTAAATACAGAAAGTAAATACAGAAATTAAAATACTTAAAAGTAAAAGAGTTAAGGGAAGAAGACTTACAGTGGGTGATGCGTGATTGCGATTCCTCTGGTAGATGAGCGGTTGATGGTTGTAGTTGATCGAGCAGTGTATAAAAGTAAATACAGGGGGGTTTTTTGTAATTCAAGGAAAAGTATTCGGTTTCAGGTACTGACAGAGCACACTGCACTGTCGTTAAGGTGCAATGTTCTCTGTACAAATAAATTTATATTTTCCGCTACTCGCGACTACACTACTGGGTAATAAGTGGTAAGTAGGGGTCGAACCCAAGGGAATTAGAGGGATACGTTGTTCTTTATACTGGCGGGGAACGTGTTTTAGGTTGATTGAGATTTTAGCGCGATTAACTAAGCTACTGTTTTTGGTTTTTTTGGTTTTGAGTGCGGAAAAGTAAATTACAGAAAATAAATACTGAAAATTAAGCAGTTGAGGGAAGAAGACTTACAGTGGGTGATGCGTGATTGCGATTCCTCCGGTAGATGAGCGGTTGATGGTTGTAGTTGATCGAGCAGTTTATAAAAGTAAATACAAGGGGGTTTTTTGTAATTCAAGGAAAAGTATTCGGTTTCAGGTACCTTGTATTATAACATGTTTATTAATAACCGTTAGTAACCTTTCTAAGTATTCAAAGATGAATCGAGGCCCTTTCGCAGCACAAGACTTGCAACATCGTTCAAAGCAACACTTGTTCTACTTCAGACTAATTCCTCCTTTCGAAGTATCTTAGCCTTTTGTGCATCCATTGGAATTCTTTGGTCCAGTTTCCAAATGGTTTTTTAAGATAAGCCGAACTCCTCGATAAGTTTTTCTTGTTACAGCTTCCGCTTACCGAGTATGATCACGAATTTCCACGGAAGAGCTTTGCTTGTTACAGCTTCCACTCAACCTTGGAAACTCTGACTATATATGGCACATAGAACAAGTTTTGAATACAGAGAAAAGAAACTAAAAGAAATTAAAACATTATATAATAAAAGAAAATACCTTCGACCGAATGAGGAGTTTAGCTACGAATATCTACGGAAAAGGACATCATAACTAAATACTCGGGGGGTTTTTGAAAACAGTAAGAGGGAAAGGGGTGGAATACTCAAGAACCAACAGGAGTATTCCCAATTTCCTACTGAATACTCAAGAACCAACATGAGTATTCTCTACAGTATTATAATACTCAAGAACCGACAGGAGTATTATAATTTCAAAGCGTATAATACTCAAGAACAAACAGGATTATTATTTCCAAAACCAAACTTACAAGTAACAAAATGTAGAGAGAGAAGTGTTTTACAAATTTGTGGATTTTGTGGATGTTGAAATGAGGAGGAGGAGGCTTGTATTTATAGCCATAAGGAGGAGGAATGGAGGGTGGAGATGGTGGCATGTGGTGTTGCATCCAAGGGTGGAGGAGGAGGAGATGAAGATGTGGTGGAGGAGCCACCACATGGCACCACCTTATGGTTTCCCTATAGCCGCCGGTTGCAAGTCATAAATGGGGGAGGTTTTGTGGCTTTGGCCACCTCCAAGCAAAGCCACCGGTCACCCAAGGAGGAGAAGGGAGGAAGCCACCCATGAGTCACCATTTTGCCCCAAAGTCGCCGGTCACCTTGGGCAAATGGATGAGTTTTGTGAGTTTTGTACAGTTTTCACAAAACTATCAGTCCAATTTTGCTTCGGTCTGACTTTGGTTGTTCCTCGGTTGGATTTGATTTGAGTAATTCCTACGTCAGGATCTTGAGATTCTTCATTCAGCGTCTGATCGTGACCTTGGACTGGCTCGTAATATCTTTTTAGCGTAAAATCCTCTCCTTAGCGTGTTTTCTCTCTAAGCGCCAAAATACCCTGTAGAAATAAATCGGGACTAACAAGCAGAAGTTAAATAAACCAACAGTCTAATTTGGTGGGTTTTACTGTGTTTTTGATTCGTATAATTTTGGTCCATCAGATCACCCCACACTTTTAGTTGTTCGTCCCGAACAATGCTATTAAAGGGCGGCACTCTAAGTTTGGTTTAAAATATGAAAATTAGACTGTGGGACTCGATTTATCCTAATTCATGCATTACTTACTTATTACCAAATTGAACTGTGTAAATAAATAGAAGTAACTTGATACTTGTACCTCCGTGCCGAGATGCAAATTATTCTGGATGTTTCGGAAGATAGCCCTTTTTAGGCTCCTGGACTGCAACCTCGGGATCGTCTCTCACTATATGGTTTCCTTGTAGCTTTCTCTAGCACGTGATTCGGTTCGGGTTTCAATGGTTTGAGTACTTTGATTTTCTTTTGGCGAGGGACTGCTTTTTGTAGTGAATCGGCCTTTGGCCTTTGATTTGACTCTTTGAGTACTTAACTTTTTGTTCGGTTAAAACCTTCACAATTTTGGGCCTTTGGCCTCTTGATTTGCTTCTTTGAGCTTTTTGCGTCTTTGTGACTTGCTAGTCCATTTTTTCAAGCCTTTTTGGGAGGTCCAATCATCGCCCGCAAGCCTATGGAAATACCTCCCCGCTCCTCTCATCCTTGTCGTTTCGCGCGGGTCAAGATGAGGGTCGCTCATCTATTTTCTCGGCTACTTTGACTAGAGAGAGGACGGTCTGATTCCCGTCCTCGCCTTTTTTTCTTTTTGCATAAACACTGCATGGCGGAGATGACTTCAATTTTCACTGAAACCCGAAGTGCAGCCTCCACTGACTTCGAAAACCATATAGTTTGATTCGATCCTTCGATTGCTTGACAAGCCTCTCTAGGGCATTTCTATCAACTCCACATCCCTAGTTTATCTCAGCACGAAGGGACAAATGAGAAGTTACGTTCTAAGTTTTTAGACAGTTGAATTTTCACAAGGTAAATGCATGAATTTCGGTCTATCTTTTTCACATTCTTAAGTTCATATTTTCAAAAAGATACATTAAAAAGAAAAAGTTTTTTATTTATGTACACATGCGGATCTCACCACACACTTTTGAACGAAGTCGTGCCTTTCAGCACTACTTAGTTCAAAAGCCATGCAAGCAGACAATTACGAGAAGGAAATGATATTAAGGAAAAGGGAAGGACAGAACTCCCTTTAAGGTGTCGAGGGAACGACATGGCACGAGGCTGGATAATCGAGGGAGTTCGGCTGGGGCCTTGAACTCTTAGCGTAGCCCTGACTGGCTTAATGTTGCACCCAAGTCCGATTCATGAATAGTCAAATCTTCTATGCACCAAGTGGGTGAGAGCGACTTATTGAAAAAGTAAAATACAGAAAATAAAAGACAGAAAATTAAAGTGCGGAAAGTAACATAGTGTCGGGTTACCTCCCGACCAGTGCACTTGTTTAACGTCGTTGGCTCGACAGTACCTTATTCCTGGATCACTGGTTGGGATCCCATGGGTGGCTCAGGTCGAATTTTGCCACCGTTCTTGTGTTTCTTTTTGCCTTGCCTTTACCCGATTTCTTGTGTGTGTTATAACCCCATGGTTTTGTTATTTTTCTCTCTCCATTGCTTCTGAGAAGGTGAGGGAACTTTGACCATAGCTGCTGGTCTTGTTACTTTTTCGGTCTCTTTTGGCATGTCGGAAATCTGCGTACCGCGATCTGAGATAGGTATTATATCTGGCGGTTTCTTCGCATCTGTGCGGCTATTGTCAATGTAGAAATATGCAATTTTGCCGCCAAACTTAAGCGATAATGAGTCCTTGCCCACATCGATCCTTGCCTTAGTAGCGTAGAGGAATGGTCGTCCCAAGATTATTGTTGGAGGGTCATCTTCGCTGGTCTCTCCCGTTTGTATCACATAGAAGTCTGCAGCAATGACGAGCTCTCCCACATGGATTATTACGTCTTCCAGCATTCCAATCGGACGGATGCACGATTTATCTCCTAGCTCGATATTTGACCTGGGTGGTTTTAATGGACCAAGTCCTAACAAGTAATATAAGGAGGAGGGCATGGCGTTCACAGCAGCTCCAAGATCGACCAGGCACTTATGAATCTGAGTTTCACCAATACCGCAGGTGACTGTGAAGGCCCCTGGGTCTTTATCTCTTTCCGGTTGTGACTCATGATCTGAAGTGAGGGCTTTTTTAATTGTCGGGTCACTCTGCCCACTTCTTGACTTAGGATTAGTATAACTGGATCTCTTAATATTTTGCTCAGAAGCATAAATATTAGTTGGGGAGTCCCACCTTAAATTGTTACTGTCATCCCATCCAGATGTTGGTATGTCAGAGTGTATGACTGGTGGTGGTGTTATGCAAACGGTGAATGCATACCGTCCATTGTCAGCATGTGTAACCCATGTTTTGCCATCATTGGGTCAGTCTTCCTCTTGATTCCAATCAGGTCGACGCCTCCGAGCGAAGTGCTTGTTCGTAAGTTTGTAAGTTGGGGATCGTGCAACTTCTCCTAGCGTCGCCTTTTCGTTTGACCTCTTTATCATGCTAAGATTCGCCTTTGGGTTTTGGATGGTTTGTGATGGAAGTATGCCAGGCTCATCAGTGAGTGTTGACATTGCTGTGATGAGATGGGACATTTGTTTGGTTAATTCTGAAATTGCCCCGTCAGTTTTCGCCTGGTATTGGTGTAGTGAAGTACCCAATTGACTTATGCTTCCTGCGAGCTCCTTCATCATGTCATCAAGCGACTTGGTTGGTTCTTGCTGATTATGCGGGCCGGTTTGGTACTGATTTGGTCCTCTTTGCTGATATTGGCCTGCTGATGGAGCGTTCTGGTTATACTGCCGGTGGGGGGGTTGGTAGAATGACTGAGCTAGTTGAGGAACAGCTGGTTGTGCATCCTTCTGAGAATAGTTATTGTTACGCCAGCTCGGGTTGGTTGCTTGACCATACTGTCTGTTTTGTCCGACTCTGTCATTACTGTTGTTGTTGTATCCTTGGTATCCTCCCACTGCATTCACTTCTGCCGGTTCCTCTTCTATTAATGTTGGACATGCGTCAGTTTTGTGGTCTGTAGAACCACAGAACTCGCAAGGTTTTACCGGAACTGGCTGCCTTCGTAGGATTTGAATCATCATCTCTTTTAGCTGCTTCATCTCTTCAGGCATAGAGCTCATCGATGTTTCAGCTTTTGCCACATTTTTTGTCCGGGAGAATTCTTCCTGCTGAGTTGTCTCCTCTCTGAATCGGGCATTCTCAGCAACGTTGGTGATAAGATCCCTTATGCCACTTAATGATAGATTCATCATGGACCCTCCAGCTGAGGCATCTAGGAGCATTTTGTCTAAGGGTCTTAATCCGTTAATGAGATACTCGACGGTGAGTTTCTCGGGCAGTCCAAGGGTACATCAGCTTCTCTCCAGGCGGTTGAATTTTTCCAGGTAATCGTACATGGTTTCGTTGGGTCCTTGCCTGATGTCCTGCAGTTGCCTTCTTACTTGCATCGCTCTTTCTGCTGGGTAATATTTGTCTAAGAACTTTTTCTGCATCTGAGCCCATGTTCTGATGCTTCCGGAAGGCAATGAAAGGAACCAGTCGTTTGCCACGTCAATGAGGGAAAAATAGAACGCCTTTAACTTAAAGTCGTCTACGTTTACGCCATTCGGTTTGAGGTTTTGGCAAATCCAATGTAAGCGCTGGAGATGAGTCATTGCTGATTCTCCACGAGTTCCTGAGAATTTTGGCAAGTTGTGGGCCACTGAAGTGTTGATGATGATGTTTTCTAGCTCCGGGCCTTCATAGATACACCACGACTGAACTCTGAAATCTGGTGCCGAGAGCTCTCCTAATGTAGGTTCGCGGTAGTTGTTGTTATCTCCGTAGTAGTCATCGAAAGCAGGTTCTAGTCTCGGCACTTGTCTAGGTTGCGGGGGTGGTGGATATCTAGGGGGTTGTCGTACTGGACTAGCTGCATTTCGGTCCTCGGGTGGTTCTTGGTTTCTTCTGATGGCTTCCCTATCACGAGCTCGTCTGCTTCGGATGAGTTGCTCCGGATCATCCATAAATGGAAGTGGCACCTCATTGTTTCGATTGTACAGGTTCATCTCGTCGTCATCTTGGTAGTCATGGTGGCTTCCTTCGCGAGACATGGTTGTTTTGAGCGCGTATTGATTTAAAGAACTTATCCGATGGCTAATTCCCCGGCAACGGCGCCAATTTGACGGAGCCCACTGCACTGTCGTTAAGGTGCAATGTTCTCTGTACAAATAAATTTATATTTTCCGCTACTCGCGACTACACTACTGGGTAGTAAGTGGTAAGTAGGGGTCGAACCCAAGGGAATTAGAGGGATACGTTGTTCTTTATACTGGCGGGGAACGTGTTTTAGGTTGATTGAGATTTTAGCGCGATTAACTAAGCTACTGTTTTTGGTTTTTTTGGTTTTGAGTGCGGAAAAGTAAATTACAGAAAATAAATACTGAAAATTAAGGAGTTGAGGGAAGAAGACTTACAGTGGGTGATGCGTGATTGCGATTCCTCCGGTAGATGAGCGGTTGATGGTTGTAGTTGATCGAGCAGTTTATAAAAGTAAATACAAGGGGGTTTTTTGTAATTCAAGGAAAAGTATTCGGTTTCCGGTACCTTGTATTATAACATGTTTATTAATAACCGTTAGTAACCTTTCTAAGTATTCAAAGATGAATCGAGGCCCTTTCACAGCACAAGACTTGCAACATCGTTTAAAGCAACACTTGTTCTACTTCAGACTAATTCCTCCTTTCGAAGTATCTTAGCCTTTTGTGCATCCATTTGAATTCTTTGGTCCAGTTTCCAAATGGTTTTTTACGATAAGCCGAACTCCTCGATAAGTTTTGCTTGTTACAGCTTCCACTTACCGAGTATGATCACGAATTTCCACGGAAGAGCTTTGCTTGTTACAGCTTCCACTCAACCTTGGAAACTCTGACAATATATGGCACATAGAACAAGTTTTGAATACAGAGAAAAGAAACTAAAAGAAATTAAAACATTATATAATACAAGAAAATACCTTCGACCGAATGAAGAGTTTAGCTACGAATATCCATGGAAAAGGACATCATAACTAAACACTCGGGGGGTTTTTGAAAACAGTAAGAGGGAAAGGGGTGGAATACTCAAGAACCAACATGAGTATTCCCAATTTCCTACTGAATACTCAAGAACCAACAGGAGTATTCTCTACAGTATTATAATACTCAAGAACCGACAGGAGTATTATAATTTCAAAGCGTATAATACTCAAGAACAAACAGGAGTATTATTTCCAAAACCAAACTTACAAGTAACAAAATGTAGAGAGAGAAGTGTTTTACAAATTTGTGGATTTTGTGGATTTTGTGGATGTTGAAATGAGGAGGAGGAGGCTTGTATTTATAGCCATAAGGAGGAGGAATGGAGGGTGGAGATGGTGGCATGTGGTGTTGCATCCAAGGGTGGAGGAGGAGGAGATGAAGATGTGGTGGAGGAGCCACCACATGGCACCACCTTATGGACTACTTATAGCCGCCGGTTGCAAGTCATAAATGGGGGAGGTTTTGTGGCTTTGGCCACCTCCAAGCAAAGCCACCGGTCACCCAAGGAGGAAAAGGGAGGAAGCCACCCATGAGTCACCATTTGGCCCCAAAGTCGCCGGTCACCTTGGGCAAATGGATGAGTTTTATGAGTTTTGTACAGTTTTCACAAAACTATCAGTCCAATTTCGCTCCGATCTGACTTTGGTTGTTCCTCGGTTGGATTTGATTTGAGTAATTCCTACGTCAGGATCTTGAGATTCTTCATTCAGCGTCTGATCGTGACCTTGGACTGGCTCGTAATATCTTTTTAGCGTAAAATCCTCTCCTTAGCGTGTTTTCTCTCTAAGCGCCAAAATACCCTGCAGAAATAAATCGGGACTAACAAGCAGAAGTTAAATAGACCAACAGTCTAATTTGGTGGGTTTTACTTTGTTTTTGATTCGTATAATTTTGGTCCATCAGGTACCTTGTATTATAACATGTTTATTAATAACCATTAGTAACCTTTCTAAGTATTCAAAGATGAATCGAGGCCCTTTCGCAGCACAAGACTTGCAACATCGTTTAAAGCAACACTTGTTCTACTTCAGACTAATTCCTCCTTTCGAAGTATCTTAGCCTTTTGTGCATCCATTTGAATTCTTTGGTCCAGTTTCCAAATGGTTTTTTAAGATAAGCCGAACTCCTCGATAAGTTTTGCTTGTTACAGCTTCCACTTACCGAGTATGATTACGAATTTCCACGGAATAGCTTTGCTTGTTACAGCTTCCACTCAACCTTGGAAACTCTGACTATATATGGCACATAGAACAAGTTTTGAATACAGAGAAAAGAAACTAAAAGAAATTAAAACATTATATAATACAAGAAAATACCTTCGACCGAATGAGGAGTTTAGCTACGAATATCCATGGAAAAGGGCATCATAACTAAATACTCGGGGGGTTTTTGAAAACAGTAAGAGGGAAAGGGGTGGAATACTCAAGAACCAACAGGAGTATTCCCAATTTCCTACTGAATACTCAAGAACCAACAGGAGTATTCTCTACAGTATTATAATACTCAAGAACCGACAGGAGTATTATAATTTCAAAGCGTATAATACTCAAGAACAAACAGGAGTATTATTTCCAAAACCAAACTTACAAAGTAACAAAAACTTAGAGAGAGAAGTGTTTTACAAATTTTGTGGATTTTGTGGATTTTTTGGATGATGAAATGAGGAGGGGAGGAGTTCCTTTTATAGCCAAGGAGGAGGAGAATGGAGGGTGGAGATGGTGGCATGTGGTGTTGCATCTAAGGGAGGAGGAGGAGGAGATGAAGATGTGGTGGAGGAGCCACCACATGGCAAGCTCTCCATGGAGCTTGGAAAGCCGCCGGTTGGAGGTAGCAAAATGGGGAGGTTTTCTCCTCAAGCTCACCTCCTCCCAATAGCCACCGGTCATGGAGGAGAAGGGAGGTGCTTTGGCCACCCATGAGTCATCCAAACACCAAAAACCGCCGGTCACTTGAGGAAATGAGGGAGTTTTGTGAGTTTTGTACAGTTTTCACAAAACTATCAGTCTAATTCTGCTCCGATCTGACTTTGATTGTTCCTCGGTTGGATTTGATTTGAGTAATTCCTACGTCAGGATCTTGAGTTTTCTTCGTTCGGCGTCTGATCTTGACCTTGGATTGACTCTTATCATCTTTTCAGCGTAAAATCCTCTCCTTAGCGTGTTTTCTCTTTAGTCTCTAAAATGCCCTGTATAAATAAATCGGGACTAACAAGCAGAAGTTAAATAGACCAACAGTCTAATTTGGTGGGTTTTACTGTGTTTTTGATTCGTATAATTTTGGTCCATCAGACCGCCTGTACGAACACTTCATCCTTTACTTTGACATTTATAGATTCCATGACTGATCTTGTGCGCTTGTTGAACACCCGATATGGTCGACTGTTTGAAGAGTACCCAAGAAAGAGCCCTTCATCACTCTTTGGATCCAGCTTCTGTCGGTACTCCCGATCGTTCAGAATGTAGCACTCACTTCCAAAGATATGGAAATACTTGACAGTGGGTTTCTTTCCTTTCCAGAGTTCATAGCATATCTTCTCCGTTCCAGTGCGTATAGTGACTCGATTTATGATGTGACATGCTGTATTCATTGCTTCGGACCAGAACTTCAGATGAATTTTTTTGGCATGGATCATTACCCGGGCCATTTCTTGAATAGTATGATTCTTCTGTTCCACCACTCCATTCTGCTGAGGGGTGATTGCTGATGCGAACTGATGAGCAATTCCGTGTTTCATGCAGTAGGTGCTCATCGTAACATTCTTGAATTCTGTGCCATTAGCACTCCTGATGGATACCAGTTTTTGTCCTTTGCCTTCCCTTTCTCGTTGGATAAGAGTATCAAGTTCTATGAATTGTTGAGCAGCTTCGGTCTTGTCACGAAGGAACCTTGTCTAGGTGAATCTGGTGAAGTCGTCAACACATACCAGAACATACTTCTTTCCTCCATAGCTCTCAGTTTGCATTGGTCCCATCAAGTCCATATGGATCAGTTCCAGAGGTCGGTTGGTGCTGATTTGTGAGATCTTGGGATGAGATGCTTTCGTCTGTTTCCCGATCTGACATTCTCCACACATCACATCCTGACTTCCTTTGACATTTGGCATTCCTCTGATGAGTCCAGATGTGTAGAGTTTCTTCAATGTCTTGAGGTTTAGATGTCCCAACCGTTTGTGCCAAAGGGACATCTCATCTGTTTGACTTGACAGGCAGGCTGTTCCAGCACCTGTTCTAGTGTCTGTTCCATTAGAGCCGATGAGATAACAATTGTTGGCTGCTCTGCTTCCTTTCATCAATGTTCCTCCATTTTTGTCGAGAACTTGGCATGAGTTGTGAGTGAATTTGACATGATAACCTCCATCGCAAAGTTGACTTATGCTTATCAGGTTCACTTTCAGTCCTTCAACTAGGAGAGTGTCTTTGAGGACAGGTAGATCCGGAACCTTCAATGTCCTACAGCCGATTACCTGTCCCTTTCCTCCGTCTCCGAAGGTGACGAACTGCTTCTTAATCACCGGTCGAATCTGAGTGAGAAATCTGGAGTCTCCTGTCATGTGAGCAGAGCATTCGTTGTCGAAGTACCAGCAATCTCTCTCCATGTGACTTGAAGAGCTGAACGCAACCATGCAAATATCTTTACTTCTGCAAGTTTTTGTGTCTATCTTCCAGTTATGAACCATGCTCGATGGTAGCTGTTTTTGTTGTGAAGTCATCTTGAACAGTTCAAGGATCCCACTCAGTGTGTCGAGTGTTTGCTCTGATACCATTTGTAATTATGTCCCCTGTTCAAGCTTGTGTCTAGGGTACTGTTGCGACAGACCTTGAACTCTTTGCACAACAGTTCGACTGACAGTTCAATGTATGGTTGAGACACCCCTTGGACACCTCTCGTAAAGATCCAGCAGTTAGTGAAGATAACTGAAACACACACAGTTAACAGAACCCAAACTCTACCAGAGAGTGTTCCAACAGATTATTTAAGCAGTGTATCAAGCAGTACCGAGAGCCAAAGTAAAAGAAACAAAATAGGAGCACGCACGGTATGTTACCCAGTTCGGCCTCGCCTACTCTGGGGGGTTTCCCACACCCTATAATGGGGCACAAATCGTATTACGAGAATTAGAGCTACAAGTGGTCTTACTCTTACACAACTCCGTGTTTGTAATCGCCTAGCTTCTAACTCTCCGTCTCTCGGATTTGCAATCTCGGTTCGTCGCTACTCCCCTCGATCCCCTGCGGGTAGGACGAGACTTCTCTCTCGGCCTAGTCTTGAACTTCTCGGAAGTCCAGTCGTCTTCTCTCAAAGACGTAGCTTGATAGTTGTGTGTGTACTTCGTTGATCCTCCAGCACAGCCTGAACACCACACTGAACAGACAGTTGCTTCAGGACTGATATTCCGATGTGGAATGGCCAGCCGTCGCTTCTCCCCCAATCTCACGAATTCTCGTGTTTAGCTTTTTCTCTTGGGAGTCACACACATAAGGACGCCCTAGCATTGTATTTATATGCTAGGACGAAACCCTAATCCGATCAGAATATAGTCGCCAAATAATTCGGAGATATTGCGAAATATTTCTTGAATATTCAATCTATATTTGATCTTCGAAGATGACTTCCAATCCAAGCCATCCGATATTATCCCATCGAATCTGCGTATATTTGATCGCACAAGCCTTTGATGACGATCTGTCAATTTGCTCCAATCAGATAACTTCGTTGCCAATCAGATAACTTCGTTGAATGATAAGCTTTAATCACTTAATCTCGTTGTCACATCTTCTTCATACGATATCCTCTTTCCCAAGTTAGAAAGGTGGTTTCAAATTCTGGTAGGGAAATCTGTGACGATGCTGACCGACTCCAACTGGAAAGATCCTCAATCTTTTCATATTTTCAGAGTGGACCGTATGTTGATCATGCGTCTTCTGTACGCTGTACTTCTGTACCAATATCTAATTGAACTCTAGCTTGAACTGTCTAAAGATGTTTTGCCAAAGGCATGCCAATCATGGGAACATCAAGTTTTTATTTTGATCTTGCAACGAATATATCTTCTAAATTACAAAGTAAAAAAAATCAAAATAAATACCAATATTCATAATTTTGTGAGATCTTTAAAACGAGATACACTTTGATATATTTTTATTAATCTTAACATTTATGAAATATGAGGAGCGTTCGGTTGAGGCAGCTTGGTAGAATGAGGTAGGTGAGGCACGATCTCGGCCTTCTATTGTGACACGTGGCGAAGCCACGTGAGTTGAGCCGCCATTTGCGTTCACACTACGAAAGTAGTGGGTTTTACTATTTGCCACGTGGCGCGCCCACAATGCACGGGGAGTTGCTGGATGGCTGAGATCGTGCCTCACCTGCCTCATTTGAACGCTCTTGTATGAGCTATAATTTATGTAGTGATGAGAGAGACTGATGATAAACTTTTTATTTGATCATGAGTGGGATGCATGTGATTGATTTGATCATGGGAATAATTAGATGAGAGAGAAAAATAATGAAAGAAATGGATGACATGATTTTTTTGATCATAGTGTGGATACTCTAACCTCTCTTTACCCTAACCACCATTACACTCCTTCCTGCATCAACGCTTTAACTTTATCAGGCCAAATGGCATCGTTCGAACAAAAGGAACGAGTTTTTTCGAGTCTGAGACGCGCGTACCTTATCCGACAAACATGGCAGCCGCAACAGCGGCCGGGAGCAACCGAGCCTCTCCGTACACCACCACCACAGTGAATGGAAAGGCGAGCAGAAGAAACCAGAGAAGGATACTTTCAGCAATATCATCTTCGCCGTCTTGTCCGCCGTTAATCCTGTCCACACATCCATCTCACGTCGACATCCACCGCCTCAAAGACCTCTACGCCGCCTGCAATCTCGCCGGCCACCGATTCCCTACCTTCGATCGCGAAGGACGCGTGGAGCCGGTCGATTTGAACAAGCTTAGAATCGCTGTATCGAACAGCTTCGCAGTCATCTCCGTCTTCAGCAGACGAACCGATCCGTCGTCTCGTGGTCTGCTGTCCGGTGCTTTTTTACCGCGAATGGTGCCGCTTACGCATTGGAACGGGGAGCTGGTAGGTTTCGGGAGAGCCGTGTCCGATTCGAGCTTGACGGCTTCGATTCACGACGTGATGGTGTGAACCCTAATTCCAAGGAAATGTTGATTGATGTAGAGTAGTCGTACTTTTGCTCATCTGCTTAAGCTGGTGACATTGTGCTTGTGCTTGTGTGGTGACTCACACAGGTCATTCCTTCGTTACGCCGATTGGGAATTGGACGACTAATCGTCAAACGGCTCATTAGGTGAGCTGCCGTTGTTGCTGTTGCTTGAGTAGTTTTGAATATCTAATGATTTGCTGTTGCTTGAGTAGTTTTGAATATCTAATGATTAACTTGTTATTAGTTTCTGAATTGAATTTTTGGTTTAGCAGAGTTCTGACAAGTAAAGACATATATGATATAGCGGCAGTGTGTGATGAGAAAGAAAGGTATTTCAACGTGTAAACAAACTGCCATTTTATAGAGTTCGATTACTTTTATGATGAGTTTTCATGGTATCTTGAACCAGGTTGTTCTTCGAAGCATGTGGATTTGGAGATGACGTACTGAATTCCACAACCATGATGTACACAAGAAGCGGTTTTGGCGCTCCTCCGAATACTGAGAATGACCAAATAATTATTAAGGCAGGTTGAAGGCAGCTCATTCTGTAGGCCTTCTCACCTTTTGATCAAGTTGTTGCTTTTCCTGACAATGGTGTGCATTTGACAGTGTAATTGCCATGTTCTTCAAACTTTGGCAGGACAGGGTAAGCAACAAAACGAAAAGATGAAATTGAAAAGATGAAATGGAAGGTGTGTTATATAAGGAAGGATTCTTGTTGTGATGTGGTTATGTCATGCTCCAAAAATCTAGTCAAGATCAGTGGTGCTTGACCTATTACCAAGCAAATCTCAAATCTGGCTTTAAATCATGAAACTACTCTTACATAAGAGCATTATAATAGATAACCGAAATGACTTGGATTAATTAGGAATTAAGGGTAACGAGTCTTACTACTAGAATGGTATACAAAGTATAACGGATCGAACAACTATCTGACAGAAACTAAAATAAACAAAGAAAAAGTAACTTCAACGAGATGATTGTTTGTGTGACACCACGAAAGATGAGAAACTCGCTTGCAAGAGCGATAGATAGATACAAACTCAATGATTCACTTATCTTAAAAAGATGAGAAAAATGAATGTGAGTCTAAATGATTTAGTGAATAATAAATATGCTTCATTATGTAAGCATATTCATAAGAACATATTCACAATTGTATACTTTAATATTTCACACTAATATCATATGCAAATTATCCATGAATGTGTGAAATGCAAGGCAAAACTATCAGTGAGCGGTCGTCATTGCCGGTCCGGATCAGTAAGCCTAGCTTGATGCGGGTTGGGGCCACTGCCTTTTTTTTAGTCTCTCGAAAACACGATGAGGTGCCTGAACCATCTCCAGGAGAAAAAGAAAACTAGCTCTCAAGAAGACTTGACTGACGATTCTGAACGTGAATCCACTAGTTCTTCTTTCTAAATTCATCATGCTTTTCTAAATATTTTTTAACAAAAAAATAAAAAAAATATGAACCTTCCTTTTTTCGTAAAAATTTGTATTAGCCTTGTTCTAATCTCTTTGATTGAAAGAAGTTACTCATGAAGGAAGACATATTGAACAAGACAGAGAGCCGAGACAAAGAGATCGAAAAAGCTCCCATGGACATGGAGTTACTTCTAAGGCCATCCTTAATGAAGCAATCTTTATTTTCTTTCCTTAGAGCATCCGCACCCATTCATCACCTCCTAGAATGGAGAAGGTGTTAAATCAGCACCTCCTAAACAAGTAGCACCTTCTTGATCTGCAATTTATGCATCAGTTCAAAAGTTCAGCACCTCCTTGCACTATTCATCAAATAAAATATTATTATTTTTATTTTAAAAATAAATTAGATCTTGATAAATTAATCGAGATTTTCTATCACATTTTTACCTAATAAGCGTGTGACACGTGTATACATTTAGATTGTCAAAATCTCAAAATCTGTATACTATCGTTTGGATTATTCGATTATATTTTTGATAATATTGAACCAATCGTGATGTGACACGTGTGTACACTTAGATTGTGAAAATCTCAAAATCTGTATACTATCTCTTGATTTATTGGATAAGATTTTCGATAAGATTTTGTGATGTTCTCTTGAGTGGCATGTATTTGGCAAAACGTCTTTAGACAGTTCGAGCAAGAGTTCAGGGGGTGTTCGAACACATCCTGGTACTCATGTATAGCGTGGAGCAGACGCAAGGATGTTTTCCGGAAGGTTCTAAAGATCAAAGATCTTTTCTAACTGAAGTCGGCCAGCGAAGATTTCGAGCCTCAGATATTCGAATGAATATCTTCAAATCAGATTTGAGGCGGCGTGGCTGACTTGGCAAGGAAGCTTTCAAATATTCTCCCAACCGATTTGATAAAGATACACCTCGAAATATTTAGGAATATTTCCTAAATATTTGATGAGATATCTAGAGCAGATTTGGATGGCGCCCATGCATATAAATACCGGCTTTCGAGAGAAAGCGACCGAGCTTCAAGAGAAGGTCGAGAACGTTCGGACGAAGGGGATCGAGGGGAACTGCGGTGCCACGGTTGCAAATCTGAGAGATGGAGTATTAGAGGCTAGGTGATTACAAAGTGTAAGCGTAAGTCCACGTGTAAGCTCTAAACTCGTAATAAAGATTTGTGTCCCCTTTAGGGTGTGGGAAACCCCCCAGAGTAGGCGAGGCCGAACTGGGTATCATTCCGTGTGTGCTTCTGCTTTCGTTCAATTTGCTGAACTGTTGAGAAAGAAGTTCAAGGTCTGTCCCAACTACACCTTAAACAGTATCTTGAATAGGTTACAGAATTTCAATTGGTATCAGAGCAGATCACTCGACACACTGAGTAGGATCCTGAACTGTTCAAGATGACTCTGAAAGAAGGACAAAGCACCACCAGACCCCCACTGCTTGAAGGATCAAACTATGCCTCCTGGAAGCCCAAGATGAAATCTTTTCTCAAATCTCTTGATGAAAGGGCTTGGAAGGCAGTCTTGACTGGATGGACTGAACCTACGATGGAAAATCTCACTGGAGAAGTTGTTCCGAAACCAGAAGCTTTATTGACTGAGGCGGATGACAGAGCATCCGTGGGAAACTCTAAGGCCATGAATTTAATCTTCTCTGGAGTAGATGAAAACGTGATGAAGCTGATCATCAACTGTGAAGTGGCAAAGGAGGCCTGGGATATCCTTCAAATGGCTTATGAAGGCACGGACAAAGTTCTCAACTCAAGAATGCAGATTGTGACAACCAAGTTCGAGGAGATGAAGAGGAAGGATAGTGAAACCATCCCTGAGTTCAACGCCATAGTTCTGGATTTGTCAAATGAGGCTGCTTCTTTAGGGAAACCTATTGATGAAGAGAGAATGGCGAGTAAAGTTCTGAGAGCGCTCCCTCCGAGATTTGACATGAAGGTCACTGCCATTGAGGAGATGCATGATATCACCAAGCTGAAACTGGATGAGCTGATGGGCTCTCTCAGAACGTATGAGATGAATCACATTGTCCAACCCAAAGATGTGAAGGGAATTGCCCTTAAAGCGGAAGTATCCGAAGAGATACCAGAATCCAACTGCACCACTGAGCAACTTGCTATGATGGCTCAGAACTTTGGCAGGATGGTACGCAAGATCAACAGACGTGGTCCAGAACAAGGTCAGTCTTCATCAAATAATTTTTGCAATTGGAAAAATGGTAAGTCAAGGACCGACGATATGAGGTATGATGATTCTGAAAAAGGGAATGAGATTCAGTGCCATGAATGCAAGGGTTTCGGTCACTGATGAGCCGTGTTTACACGACTTATTAAGTCAACAATTCCCACTAATTGACATCCTAGGTCATATGAACAGTTGCTTGCTAATGTGTTTTTGCATCGCAGGTACTTTTGAGGACTTATGAGGAAGTGCGCTTAAAAGATGGCACTTGTGCCCAAAATTCACCAATTGGAGTTCTGGCCGGTCGGGGCCTCATTTGGTCCGCACCGCGTCCGAGAGAGACAGAGTGTGCCTCGCCAGGCACTCGGAAGGGACACCCGAGGAATCATACCGGGTCTGCCGAGAACGCCGAGTACCGAGACCTTGTCTCGGGTCAGCCGAGAAAATGCGGTTACGTTCCAGGCGCAACCGGGCCTGACCGAGAAGCTATCTTTGTCGGTCGCTCAAGCTCTAAATCCTATTCAAAAGTCTGGTTTCAAGGTCATAACATCAAGTACACATGACCACCTTGCTACCAAGACCAAAACATCGAATGACCTGCTATCCTAAGCCGAACCAAATCGAGCTTCGAAGTCTGAGTACGATCAGTGCCTAGCCGAAGGACCTACTCAAGTCTTCCTAGGCCAACCATTATTCCGCTCGAGCTATGGCATTTCTGGCTTAAAAGACTGGTCTTCATATTGATCATACATGCTGAATCAAGAGCTAACCCGGTAAAATTCGAAAGTAAAGGTCCCGAGCCCGGTTAAGGCCAATATTAGGCAAATGGGGAATTGTGGAATTCATCATAGTTCAAGGCATATTCTGACTTAGCTCTCTTCTTGAGAAAGTCTTAGAATTGACTAAAGAAGCCAAATCCACCGGCCAAGGTCACAAACTAGCGATCCATTTTTGGTCTCCCCAAATGACCTACAATTCAAGGGCAAAGTCAAGAGTTGACCATTGACCACACCCTTGACTTTCTCGGCTCGTCCTTCGAGGTGCTGACGTCGGCCTCCGTGTGTTTCTTCCAAGGCAAGGTTCACAACGCCAATCCTCCCTTGCCCAATGTGGAAAGAAGGTTCTAGGTCTTTGCTTGTGCCAAACCGATATTGCCACTCAACTTGGAGATCAAGTCTCATCCAAGGGCCTAGAATCCTCCACTTTCTCTATATAAGGACCCCTCATTTCCTTGGAAATGTAACTTGGAACTCCGGAAATCTAGATACATTCTCACTAAATTCAAGGGCTCTTTGTTCCATTGCACTTCTCTCTCCACTCCCTCTCGTGTACGCATTCCCATTTTACTTATGAAAAGCTATTGTATTCACCCCATGAATACTAGTAGCTAAATCCCTCAATCTAGTTGTGGGTTCGTAATTGCAACCATGTTTTGAGGCATCACACTTTACATTTTCTATCTCGTTACTAGTCCTTGCGCTTAATCTATGGGTCGAGAGCTACGCTAAGTGGATGTCTAGCCACAAAGCTTAGCGAAAGCTCGAAACCCTATTGTTATCATTTACCGGATGCTAGTCGCAATGGTAGAAAGTAACACTTAGGCCAAGTAGATTTGTTTGGGGTAAGGTTTCGAAGTACTACCTAGTCGGAGTACGTAGACGCGACCTAGTCGGCGCGACTCGAAACCCCTAGGCATTTCAGCTTGACCTAAGAGAAGGACTAGGACCGGCGCTTTCCTCAACTTGCGTTCGATGAGCTACCTTAGCCGGGGCTCAAGAACACGACCTAGTCGGCGTGTTACGAACCAACGCGAAGGAAGCCAAGGTCAAGGCCGCATTCCTTAGCCGGAACGTCGCGCCATGAGATAGATTTATCCACATAGTGCCAAGGATGAACATGTAGCAAGGAACCTACGACTAGATATTTCTCATATTGCACTTTACTCACGTACTTGTCATTTTCTCTTTACAAGAGCCCTAAACCCCAACTGTCTTATTTTCATTTATTTACTTGCAAGCAGTTGAGCTAGTTCCTCACTCATTTCCGCAAAGATATCCAAGGGGTTCACGCCTCATAGGAAGCTAACTCTTCCTCCACGCACATTCGAGTGTGATGCGATGATCTGAGCGGATTTAAGTGGAAAACTGCCCTTGTTCTCACCGGAACACGAGTAACCGAGCCAACTCCCTTGGGTTCGACCCTTACTTGCCGCCATACTAGCCCATAGTAGGCCAATAGTGAGGAGATTATAAATATTAATTTGCAAGGTCCTAACGACGCCCTGTCAAATTTGGCGCCGTTGCCGGGGAGTCTAGTTACTTCGGTGAAGTTGTTCTTGGTGTCCTTTTCATTCCCCTTCCTTTGTTTCTACATTTTCTGTCACGTACCATGTCGCACGCGGGAGTGGACGACGACGACGACCACGTCAACCCGTTCGAAGAAATCCGTGAAGGGCCTCCTCCATACCTTAATGACACGGAACAGCTCATTCGCGAGCACAACCGGGTCGCGCGAGAAGCAGCGCGTCGAAGAGCCGTGCCCGAGATTCGCATCGGTGCGGATCAGCCGAACCCTCCAAGGCGAGCCCCGCGTCAACCCCCTGCGCCCGCGCAGCGCGTTCCGCGTCCCGCGCCCGCGCGCGAGGAATACTTCGAAGAAGACGCGTATCGCGAGCCAACGATGGGCGAGCTGTCGGCTCCGAACTTCCGCAACCAGCCGTGGTGTATCTACGAAGGACTCGAACTCGAAAACATCGCGATCAATACGTCTATCGTGCATCATTTGCCGAAGTTCTCGGGAACACAAGGCGAATCAGCAACCTTGCATCTCCAACGTTTTCATGGCAGTTGCCAAAATCTACGACCCCATGGAGTAGAGATCGAGGATTTCAAGCTCAAGGCGTTCTACTTCTCGTTGGTCGACGTAGCAAGCGACTGGTTCTTGGCCCTACCCTCCGGAAGCATTCAGACATGGGCTCAAATGCAAGCCAAATTCTTAAACAAATACTATCCGGCTGGTCGAGCCATGCAAGTGAGGAAGCAGCTCCTGGAAATCAAGCAAGGGCCGAACGAATCCATGTACGACTACTTAGAAAAATTCAATAGGCTCGAGCAAAGTTGCTGCAACCTCGGGTTACCTGAGAAGCTGATACTCGAGTATCTCTTAGATGGATTTCGTCCGCTCGACAAGATGCTTTTGGACGCCTCGGCTGGAGGCACCATGATGAGTTTGCCATTGAGAGGCATAAGAGATCTGATCAACAAGGTGGCTGAAAATGCGAGGTTTCGTGAGGAGACTACGAGGCAAGAAGAGTTCTCTCGGATGAAGAGCGTGGCCAAGGCCGAGTCGCCAGCTCACCCTATTGCGGAGCAGATGAAGGAGATGAGGGAAATAAAGGAAATGATGGCCACTTTGATTAGGAGGCAGCCGGTAGTGGTAAAGCCGTGCGAGTTTTGTGGCGCATCGGACCACAAGACCGATGCGTGCCCGACGTTGTTCGAGGAGGACCCGGTAGAGGTCAATGCGGTGGACGGGCACCAGGCCTACAGCAATCGCCCCGGGCCGAACCAAGTGTATGGACGCGCACCGCCTGGACAGGACTGGCGAAACAATGCGCCGAGGGAAGGGCACCAGCAGTTCCATCACGCACAGCAAGGCGCGCCCCAGGCGAGCCAGGCATACTATCGCCCGCCGAACCGGCAATACCAGCAGAACGGGCCCGGACAATATCAGCGAGGGCCGAGCAATGACCAAGCCGGTCCGAGTAATCGAGGCCCTGGCAAGTCACTCGAGGAACTTTGTGAAGGAACTGGCCATTACAGTACAACAGCAGCAGATTAAGACGGACGGGGCCATTGCGGACCTCGCCAAGCAAGTTTCCCAGATCGCCACCGACGTGGCCGAGCTAAAGAGCGAGCCAGGCAGGCTCCCCTCGCAAACTGTGAAAAATCCTCGAGGAAATGTGAGCGCTGTGACGCTTAGGAGTGCGGGGAGACTAGCCGAGGATGACCCAGGCTCAGATGAGGAAGAGGGCCGAGAGGAGCCCGAGGAGGAGCAGATCGAGTCCGAGGCGTTCGGCCATCTCGGGCCGGATCCGCCAGGAACGCTCGATCGGGACACGCCCGAAGTGCGCAGCGAGGACTCGGCGCGCGCGCCCGAGATCGAAGGCCCGCGCCCGGTGCCTGAGGCCGAGAACGCAAATACCAGCGCACCACTTCCGTTCCCCGTCCTTGCTCGAGCCCCCAGAAAATATGTGATGGACAAGGACGTATGGGACCTGTTCAGCAAGGTTGAAATACATATTCCTCTCCTCGAGGCCATCAAGCAGATTCCTAAGTACGCGAAATTCTTGAAGGAGTTGTGCACAAACAGAAGGAGAGGCCCTCGAGTGGACCAAGAGCTGATGAGTAGGAATGTGTCGGCCGTGATTCAACGAAAGGTTCCGCCCAAATGCGGAGATCCGGGCACCTACACCATCCCTTGCACGATAGGCAACATTAGGATCGAGAATTGCATGCTAGACCTGGGAGCTTCAATCAATGTCCTGCCTTATTCGATCTATTCGTGCCTTAGGATAGGGCCTCTCGAGCCAGCTGGGCTCACCATTCAGTTGGCGGACCGTTCGTTGAAACTGCCGGAAGGAAAGATCGAGGATGTGCTAGTGCAAGTGGGAGAGCTCGTATTTCCAGCGGACTTCTATGTCCTAAAGATGGAGAACTGTGGGCCAGGAGATCATGCGCCTATTCTTCTAGGGCGGCCCTTCTTGAAAACATCGAAAATGAAGATCGATTGTGATAGCGGGACCTTGTCGATGGAGGTCGAGGGAGAAGTTTTTAGCTTCGACATTTTCCGGGCCATGAAGCACCCTTTGGAGTTCGAGTCAGTCCATGCGCTAGACACCCTCGACGATCTGGTCGAGGAGTTCCATCCGGAGCGAGAGGAGGACCCGCTCGAGCTCGCGCTGATTAATGCCGTATATGCGCACGAGGACTCGTATGAGCTGACCGATAGCGTCCGGGACGCGCTGCTAGCGCTTGAAGTTTCTCAACCCTTGACCCGGTACTACGAAGCGAACGAGGTGCGGTTATTCAAGGCCAAATCTACGATACCGTCCATCGAGCAAGCCCCCGAGGTCGAGCTCAAGCCCCTACCTGAGCACTTAAAGTACGCCTTCCTTGGCGAGAATGACACCCTTCCAGTCATCATAAAAAATGGGCTTGGTGCGGACCAGGAGCGGCGTCTCGTCGAGGTCCTGGCCCGGCACAAACTGGCCATCGGGTGGACTCTTGCGGATATTCGAGGAATTAGCCCGGCTGTGTGCATGCATCGTATTTTGCTCGAGGATGATGCGAAGCCATCAAGGGAACCACAGCGCCGGCTGAACCCGATCATGATGGAAGTGGTCCAAAAGGAGATCCAAAAATTGCTCGATGCGGACGTGATTTATCCGATCTCGGACAGTCAATGGGTAAGCCCAGTTCACGTGGTGCCGAAGAAGACCGGGATAACGGTCGAGGAAAATGCCGAGGGGCAATTGGTTGCGACTCGAGTGAAGAATGGGTGGCGAATGTGCATCGACTATCGAAAGCTAAATGCCGTCACAAGGAAGGACCACTTTCCTCTCCCATTCATCGACCAAATGCTCGACCGCCTAGCGGGAAAGCCCTACTTTTGTTTCCTCGACGGGTTCTTGGGCTACAACCAGATTCCTATCGCGCCCGAGGACCAGGAAAAAACGACGTTCACGTGCCCGTTCGGTACCTTCGCGTTCCGCCGCATGTCCTTCGGCCTTTGCAATGCGCCCGGCACGTTCCAGCGGGTCGTCACGAGCATTTTCTCGGACATGATTGGGTCAATGATCGAGGTCTTCATGGATGACTTCACGGTGTATGGGAGCTCGTTCGACGCATGCCTAGAGAACTTGAGCGCCGTCTTGGCTCGATGCGTCTCGATGAACCTCGTGCTCAACTACGAAAAATGCCATTTTATGGTAACTCATGGGGTCGTCTTGGGGCACATCGTCTCGAATGAAGGGATTAGGGTCGACAAAGCTAAAATCGACGTAATATCAACTCTCCCCTATCCCACGACTGTGCGAGACATCAAGTCTTTTCTTGGGCACGCTGGGTTCTATAGGCGATTTATCAAGGATTTTTCGAAGAAAGCCTTGCCTCTCTCGACCTTGCTCCAGAAGGACGTTCCATTTGAGTTCACGGACGCGTGCCAAGCGGCATTCGATGAGCTGAAACAGGCGCTCACCAGCGCACCTATCATTTGCGCGCCCGACTGGACTCGACCCTTCGAGATCATGTGCGATGCGAGCGACTACGCGGTAGGCGCGGTACTCGGCCAGCGGATCGAGCGAAAGCCGGTAGTGATCTACTACGCATCAAGGACTCTCGACACGGCCCAGAGGAATTATTCGACGACTGAAAAGGAGCTGCTTGCCGTGGTCTTTGCGTTGGAGAAATTTAGATCTTATTTGCTGGGAACCAAGGTGGTTGTTTACTCGGATCACGCGGCCATTCGATATTTTATGACCAAAAAGGAGGCCAAGCCGCGCCTGATCCGATGGGTTTTGTTGCTTCAAGAATTTAATGTGGAAATTAAGGACAAAAAGGGAGTGGAAAATACGGTGGCCGATCACTTGAGCCGGCTGATCCGCGCGGAAGAGCCCGGGCGAATTACCGAGACCTTCCCCGACGAGCACCTGTACGCTCTCGCGGGAAAGATGCCTTGGTACGCGCAAATCGTGAATTACTTGGTCGGGGCCAAGTTTCCGCCCGCCTACTCGAAGGCCCAGCGCCTGAAGCTCAAGCATGATGCGAGGCACTACGTGTGGGACGACCCGTACCTTTGGAAAATTGGGTCCGACCAGATTCTTCGAAGATGCATTCCAGATAAGGAGATTGCTTCGGTGCTCAGTTTTTGTCATGAGCACGCTTGTGGGGGGCACTTTGGCCCGAGGAGAACCGCGCGGAAAATCTTGGATAGCGGGTTCTTTTGGCCGAGCATCTTTCGAGACTCGTACAATCATTGCAAGAAATGCGACAAGTGCCAAAGAGTAGGCAATGTGTCCGCTCGGAACGAAATGCCCCAAGTACCCATTCTCGTCAATGATGTTTTCGACATTTGGGGCATTGACTTCATGGGACCGTTCCAGACCTCAAACGGATTCGTCTATATCCTCGTGGCAGTCGATTATGTCTCGAAGTGGGTCGAGGCCAAGGCCACCCGATGCAACGATGCGAAGACCGTTGTCGAGTTTTTGCGCACCAACATCTTTTGCCGGTATGGCGTGCCCAAGGCCATCATTAGCGACCAAGGTTCGCACTTCTGCAACCGGGTCATGGCCACCACCTTGAGGCACTACCACGTTCACCATCGAACTTCCACAGCCTATCATCCCCAAACCAATGGTCAAGCGGAGATCTCCAACCGCGAGATCAAGGGGATCCTTGAGAAAATGGTAAAACCGACTCGCACAGATTGGAGCCAAAGGCTCGACGAAGCCCTTTGGGCCTACCGGACCGCCTATAAGACGCCGATAGGGACTTCGCCCTTTCGGCTAGTATTCGGCAAAGCGTGCCATCTGCCGGTCGAGCTCGAGCACAAGGCCTACTGGGCCCTCAAGCAGTGCAACTCGGATTTGCGAGCCGCTGGATTGGACCGGAAAATGCAATTGTGCGAGATGGAGGAGTTGCGCCTCGAGGCCTACGAGGGCCAATCGGACTACAAGGCGCGCACCAAGCTCTATCACGACAAATTCATCCTCCAGCGCGACTTCGAAGTGGGCCAGCGAGTGCTCCTATTTTCCTCGCGCCTGAGGCTCATGCCGGGCAAGCTCCGCTCGAAGTGGACGGGCCCTTTCACCATAGTGCGCGTATTTAATTATGGGGCCCTAGAGCTGGAAAACCCGAGGGATGGAAGTCGGTTCGTGGTCAATGGGCAGCGAGTGAAGCATTACCACGAGGAAATCAAGGCACCTGTCCAGGAGTTCGACCTTGCCGAGCCATTCGAACCTCCTTGAATGGAGGTCTCGTCGAGCCAACGACGTTAAACAAAGGCGCTCGCGGGGAGGCAGCCCGGCATTTGCTTCTCTGTTTATTTTTATGTTTGCTTTTGAATAACTAAGCCTGGGAAAAGAGTATTTCTTGCAGGAACTGGACCTCGGCGCTAGGCGCGCAAAAGCATGGAAGGGAGGAACCTACGGGGCTAACTTCTTCAAATGGAAATTCTGACTCGACCAAAGGGCTTAAAATGGTCGATTTATCAAAGTATCTGAGAATTCCATAAGTACCCAGGCAAGGTCGCTCGCAGGCCCGAGTACCAGGCCCTGCGCGCGCGAACCAAGCACACATCGGCCACTCCCGACCCAACGTTCGTAACTGAAAAATCTGGCTCGACAGAAGTTCTTAAAACATTGAGAGGCCTCGACTGGGCAAGATTCATCGCATTCGCACGAGGGGAGTTCCTGTTCTCTCTTACCCTTGTCTTTTTCTCGCATGCATTGAGCCTTACCCCGAGCCGTGCCGTGAGGACACGGCTCATTTCAAAAGTGTGGGGTGGGGAGGTTGTTTGTTGTGTCAGCACGTTTAATTCATTACATTTGCATGAGTCAGCACGTTTCCCTTGAAATTTTTAAATTTTTTCGAATAAGGAATGCGTTCTAACTCCATGATATGCGGTTTTGAGCATTAATGATGTGAAATAGATAGAGCCGAGTACTTGCATTTTTCCTATGAAGTGTGGACTGTGTGATAATGTGAGATTGACGCTTTATTTGTCCTTGTGAGTTGGGATATTAGAAGGGATGCGGAGTTGATAGAAAAGGCCCTAGTGGAGCTTGACAAAAGCACTCGAGGGGCCGGGACCGAGTCATGTGGTTATACGGACTTGTGGAGGCTGCGCTTCGAGGCCTATTGGATCAGTTAGCTCGGCCTATGCGTCTCCATACGCATGAGGCGAGACGGGAAAACAGACCGTCTTCTCTCGGGTCCGACTGGCCGGGAAAACGGGCGAGCGACCCTCGTCCTGACCCGCGCAAGAAGGGCGCCCGAGGGAGAGCGGGAAGGGCATTTCCATAGCTTGCGGGCAATGATTGGACCCTTTCAAGAAAAAGGACGAGCAATTTCCAGAAAAGAGCAAAGCTCAATCAAAGAAAAATCCCAAGAACAAGAAGCAAGGCTCCAGCAAAAATCATCATCCAAAAAAAAAAAAAGAGAAATTCTTCCCGAAGCCAAGTGAGGCACCACAAATCTACATCAAGGCCGAAGGCCAAGTTCACTACACAAACCGTCCGCACAATAACAAAAAGGACTTGACCATTAGCTCGAATCAAATCACGTGCTAGAAGAAGCAATAAGTATAACCGCATGACAAGTGCCCGGGTCCAAGAATGCAGATCATGGGTTCGAAAAGGGCTATCTCCCACTCATCCCAATTGGTTTGCATCCCGGCTCATGAGGTAACACGTATCGAGTTAATTAAATGTTTAGACTAACACTCTATTGCATATCCGCATTGAGTAGTAGTTGAATTATTGTAAGGAAAAGTGATGTCTAGACTAACACTCTATTGCATATCTTGGGCCGAGAGCTTGTGGTGATTCATTTGTCTTTCCTCTTATTTCCTAGACTTTGTTCGGGACGAACAAGTTTAAGTGTGGGGTGGTTTGATGAGCCGTGTTTACACGACTTATTAAGTCAACAATTCCCACTAATTGACATCCTAGGTCATATGAACAGTTGCTTGCTAATGTGTTTTTGCATCGCAGGTACTTTTGAGGACTTATGAGGAAGTGCGCTTAAAAGATGGCACTTGTGCCCAAAATTCACCAATTGGAGTTCTGGCCGGTCGGGGCCTCATTTGGTCCGCACCGCGTCCGAGAGAGACCGAGTGTGCCTCGCCAGGCACTCGGAAGGGACACCCGAGGAATCATACCGGGTCTGCCGAGAACGCCGAGTACCGAGACCTTGTCTCGGGTCAGCCGAGAAAATGCGGTTACGTTCCAGGCTCAACCGGGCCTGACCGAGAAGCTATCTTTGTCGGTCGCTCAAGCTCTAAATCCTATTCAAAAGTCTGGTTTCAAGGTCATAACATCAAGTACACATGACCACCTTGCTACCAAGACCAAAACATCGAATGACCTGCTATCCTAAGCCAAACCAAATCGAGCTTCGAAGTCCGAGTATGATCAGCGCCTAGCCGAAGGACCTACTCAAGTCTTCCTAGGCCAACCATTATTCCGCTCGAGCTATGGCATTTCTGGCTTAAAAGACTGGTCTTCATATTGATCATACATGCTGAATCAAGAGCTAACCCGGTAAAATTCGAAAGTAAAGGTCCCGAGCCCGATTAAGGCCAATATTAGGCAAATGGGGAATTGTGGAATTCATCATAGTTCAAGGCATATTCTGACTTAGCTCTCTTCTTGAGAAAGTCTTAGAATTGACTAAAGAAGCCAAATCCACCGGCCAAGGTCACAAACTAGCGATCCATTTTTGGTCTCCCCAAATGACCTACAATTCAAGGGCAAAGTCAAGAGTTGACCATTGACCACGCCCTTGACTTTCTCGGCTCGTCCTTCGAGGTGCTGACGTCGGCCTCCGTGTGTTTCTTCCAAGGCAAGGTTCACAACGCCAATCCTCCCTTGCCCAATGTGGAAAGAATGTTCTAGGTCTTTGCTTGTGCCAAACCGATATTGCCACTCAACTTGGAGATCAAGTCTCATCCAAGGGCCTAGAATCCTCCACTTTCTCTATATAAGGACCCCTCATTTCCTTGGAAATGTAACTTGGAACTCCGGAAATCTAGATACATTCTCACTAAATTCAAGGGCTCTTTGTTCCATTGCACTTCTCTCTCTACTCCCTCTCGTGTACGCATTCCCATTTTACTTATGAAAAGCTATTGTATTCACCCCATGAATACTAGTAGCTAAATCCCTCAATCTAGTTGTGGGTTCGTAATTGCAACCATGTTTTGAGGCATCACACTTTACATTTTCTATCTCGTTACTAGTCCTTGCGCTTAATCTATGGGTCGAGAGCTACGCTAAGTGGATGTCTAGCCACAAAGCTTAGCGAAAGCTCGAAACCCTATTGTTATCATTTACCGGATGCTAGTCGCAATGGTAGAAAGTAACACTTAGGCCAAGTAGATTTGTTTGGGGTAAGGTTTCGAAGTACTACCTAGTCGGAGTACGTAGACGCGACCTAGTCGGCGCGACTCGAAACCCCTAGGCATTTCAGCTTGACCTAAGAGAAGGACTAGGACCGGCGCTTTCCTCAACTTGCGTTCGATGAGCTACCTTAGCCGGGGCTCAAGAACACGACCTAGTCGGCGTGTTACGAACCAACGCGAAGGAAGCCAAGGTCAAGGCCGCATTCCTTAGCCGGAACGTCGCGCCATGAGATAGATTTATCCACATAGTGCCAAGGATGAACATGTAGCAAGGAACCTACGACTAGATATTTCTCATATTGCACTTTACTCACGTACTTGTCATTTTCTCTTTACAAGAGCCCTAAACCCCAACTGTCTTATTTTCATTTATTTACTTGCAAGCAGTTGAGCTAGTTCCTCACTCATTTTCGCAAAGATATCCAAGGGGTTCACGCCTCATAGGAAGCTAACTCTTCCTCCACGCACATTCGAGTGTGATGCGATGATCTGAGCGGATTTAAGTGGAAAACTGCCCTTGTTCTCACCGGAACACGAGTAACCGAGCCGACTCCCTTGGGTTCGACCCTTACTTGCCGCCATACTAGCCCATAGTAGGCCAATAGTGAGGAGATTATAAATATTAATTTGCAAGGTCCTAACGACGCCCTGTCAGTCACATCCAAGCACAATGCGCAAATAAACTCATGAAAAAGAAAGCAATGGTAGCTAGCTTCAGCGACAGTGAGTCAGACGAGAGGAAAAGGGAGGAAGTGAAACCACCAACTTTGTGGCTTTCGTAACAACCCTAAGAAAATGCAGCAACACCAGTGAAAGTGTACCACCTCAGGTGGAACACCCTGCCAACGACCTCTCAGATAGTGATGATGAAGAACTCACACAGGAGACTCTGGCTAAAGCATATAAAGATCTGTACGAAAAGTGGCTGCTGCTGATCAAGGTCAACAAGAAGCTGAATGACAAGGTTGCGAGCATGACTATGGAGAAAGATAAAGTATGGCAGGAGGTCGAGATACTGCTTACACAGAAGGTGGAGCTCGAAGTTAAGGTAGATTTCCTAAATACTCAAATGACTGAAATGAAACAAGAAAGGTCATGTCTGCTTGCTCAAAAAATGGAACTCCTTGGTACTGTCTCTTCACTAAAAGTCGACATGGAGAAGGATCGTGAAACTCATCCCGAAGGCATGGCTGGTCTAAGGAAGACAGACACAAATCTGAAGTGCAAGGAAGTGTATCTCCTGAGGAAAGTGGAGTCACTGGAGCTTCAGTTGGAATCTGAAAAAATGGACCGCTCAACTGCCGAGAAGGAGCTAAATCGGCTCAAGCAATCGGTGAGGATGTTAAACTCTGGCTCCAAAGATTTGAATGAGATTCTCAAGGCCCAGAGGATGGAGTCCGGTCAGCGAGGTTTGGGGTTCACAGGAGAAGGCAGCTCAAAAGGTACTATGTTTGTTAAAGCAAAACCAGTGGCTGAACAGAACCCAGAACAGAAGGTGAGACAGCACCCTAGACAGAAAGTGGATCTGTCCCAAGGAAAAACCAAAGGTGGTCAAAGAAGGACTCGCAAAGATCACTTCAGTTCATCTTCAAATCAGAGGAAAGATTCTCGCACATGCTGGTACTGCTATCAGATTGGACATATCAGACCAAGGTGCAGCCTATTTCTTGCTGAACAAAGAGCCGTGGGACACAAGAATAAACCTCGAATGCGACAAGTCTAGATTTCGAAGGCAAGCAAGGCAGTATGTATGGCTGCGTTCAGCGTATCATGCCTCATAGAGAGGGATCACTGGTACTTCGATAGTGGGTGCTCTGCTCATATGACAGGTAATCCTAAGCTTCTTACGCACATTCGACCTATTACAAGCAGACATGTTGTCACTTTCAGAGATGGAGGAAAGGGTCAGGTGATCGGCTGTGGGACATTGAAGGTTCCGGATCTCCCTGATCTCAAGGATATCCTCATTGTTGAAGGGTTGAAAATAAATCTTATCAGTGTTAGTCAGCTGTGTGGTGATGGATATCAGGCTAGCTTCACTCGCGACTCATGTCACTTGTGGAATAAGGAAGAAGGCACATGATGAGAGGCTACCGAACGACCAATAATGGGTATCTCCTTGAGGCTGCTGAAACAGGTACTACAATTGTTTCTACACCAGTTGCTACACCAGCCGAGTTCAACAAACAAGCGAGTGAACCGACGATGTTGCACGGGAACCCGGGATAGTTGAATCGACCACTCCAAATACACGGTCACCCGCATCCCACTGTGTGTCTCGTCGATCATGGATGTGTGCGAGGGGGAGTGAAAAAGACCCCTTTAGTGAAACGTACAAGGTCAGATTTTTGCATCACACAAATCCATGTTGACGATTTTGTGGTACAGATGCAGAAGGAGTTCGTACTATCTCATACTGCACAGGTTGAGACACTCAGACCCTCCTTGGGTCTAGGTGTTGTCAAACACTAAGTGTGCCCAACGGTGGTCAATCAGAGTCGAAACTCCAGCAAAATAGTTGGACTGACCACCTAAGAAAGAGAGCTGGAATAGAAGGTACACTGTTTAAAGAGGAATATTTTTTCAATCTTTTTGGTAATCTTTTTCGTGCCGTTATGAGGAAAGAGGACATTATCTCGAAGGCTCATTTTGGGATGTTAAAAAGGCTGAACGTGTTTTTGAAAATCAAAATCACTTCGTCTATCACTCTTGCTCTCTCTTCCAAAACCCTAACGCAACCGTCCCTCAAAATTTCATCAAAAGCTTCATCCTTCGGCGACAATGGTGAACACCAGAAAGTCCTTAAAATCCGGTGCCAAATCCGCTGAGAAGAAGAAGGAGAACATGCAGGCTGATTTGTGTTGTTAGAGGTCGTCTCACTGCAATGTCGAATGAGGAGACAGAACAGTTTCTTGAGTCCTCCGGGAAGAGGAATTTGGTGATTAATGAAACGTCTGTTGATGGGTCTGGTGAAAACCTTGATGGGTCTATTGATGAACATCACGGAAAGCAAGCTGAGACTATGACCAAGGAGGCTATTACGTCTGAGAAGGATGTCGAGTTGAATGATGCACTGGCCGAAGAATCTGAGCGTGCTGAAAAAGATAAAGATCTAGACAGTATCTACAGGGATATTGATGAAGTAGTCAAGGATTTGCAAGAGGAGAAGTTTCGTTCGTCTGCTGTAACAAGTTCAGAACAGTCTTCTCAAGCCCAGGCTGTAGGGGTTGAAGACTCTGCACCTGCCCTCAATTCTGATGCTGTGAAAGAGGCAAATGTTCCAACAGAGGAAACAGGTGTTCAGAAAGGTGTTGAGACAGTTGGTGCACCGGAGGCAGCTGCAGTTGAGGAGATAGGGGTCAACCCAGACGCTGTACAAGATGCTCATCGTAGTGATCATATGAAGGTAGATTTCTCTTCCGTTCGTGACTCAGTAATGGAGAATGCTTCTCAGTCAGCTGCAAAGAAGGTAACTCTTTCTGATGAGGACCAAGACTTCGTCCCTCTCGCTGCACTCAAAAAGGCAAAGACGGACAAAGGAAAGAAGAAGGGCTCATCACGGGAGGATGCAGACGTGAGCATCAGTGCAGGGGAGCTGATTCATCCAAAAAGAGGAAGCGTGAAGTCCCGATTCCTGTTTCAGAGGATGCTGGAAGGTGTGAAGTCCCATCTCCTGATTCAGATACTGTTCCAGTTGGCATGGTCAAGAAGGGAATTTGGTTTTTAAATCGAGATGCTGTGAGAAAATGGGCGTGTGTTCTGAAAAGAAAGATTATCCCAGAAAGGGTCCTGGAGGAGTCCCGGTACAATGGGAAGGAAGTCATTGATGTGCTGAAGCAATCTGACTTATTCTGGACGGTGGACAGGAGTAAGCCTTTCAACGAACAACTGGTTCGAGAGGCCATTGCAAACCTTCCCCCTAAGTTTGGTGATCTTGGAGACTCAGAATGTGGTGTTTTCTTCATCCGAGGAAGGAAGATCAAGATTGATCCCGAACTCATCAATGTGTATTTTTCCATGGATGACCCGGGCGTTGATGAAGAGGAATCTGACTTTGCAAAGATTGTGGACACCATTACTGCTGGCTCAGTTCGTTGGCGGCCTGAAAACGTGGTGCATACAGCTGACCTCTCAACGTTCTACTCAATGCTGTACTTCATCGCCGTGTTCAACTGGAGACCCTCAACTCACCGGTCCATAGTCAACCTAGATATGGCCAAATTGATATATCAGATTGGGAACAAGTTGAAGTTCAATCTGGGACGAGTTATGTTCAAACAGATTGCCGACCACGCTACGTCGAAGAGATCTCTCCACCAGATTTGCTTCCCTTCCCTGATATATGAGTTGATCATCTATCAAGCTCCTGATTTGAAGGCCTCGAGTGATCGTCTCACAAAGACACCTCAGAGGTTCACTGTTGATCACAAGCTATTCAAAGGCCGACATGTGAATGATCTTAAGAAGTCTAGTCAGAATGGGAAGGATGTCCCAGAACCTTCAAAATAAGGAGGAGCGAGGATGGGCCGTGACGAGAGGAGTAAGCTGCTCAAGGATCTGAATGCTATTATTGAAGCTGACAAGGAACAGCGTAGGCGAATAAACAAGCTTGCTCGTGCCCTCAGCTACCCAAGTGAAGATGTCACTGATGATGTGGAGTCTGAAGGTGATTCGGATGATGAGTTGTCAGCATGAAGGTCCTTGATTTCAAACTCTCTGAACTCTGTTTCAATTAAACTTTTGTTCTGTTTGTGCTTGTTCTTGCACAGTTTGATTTGCTGTTCGAACTAGATTGGACCCCTTGCCAGTTTGTGGCAAAAAGGGGGAGTATTTTGAGGTGACCAAATTTTGTTCTCTCAAGTATGTCTAAAGTCTAGATAGTTAGATAGATATAGTAGATTTCGTTTTGCCAAAATGCCAAGGGGGAGATTGATGTTCCCTTGAGTGGCATGTATTTGGCAAAACGTCTTTAGACAGTTCGAGCAGGAGTTCAGGGGGAGTTTGAACACATCCTGGTACTCATGTACAGCGTGGAGCAGACGCAAGGATGTTTTCCGGAAGGTTCTAAAGATCAAAGATCTTTTCGAACTGAAGTCGGCCAGCGAAGATTTCGAGCCTCAGATATTTGAATGAATATCTTCATATCAGATTTGAGGCGGCGTGGCTGACTTGGCAAGGAAGATTTCAAATATTCTCCCAACCGATTTGATAAAGATACACCTCAAAATATTTAGGAATATTTCCTAAATATTTGATGAGATTTCTAGAGCAGATTTGGATGGCGCCCATGCATATAAATACATAGCTAGGGCGTCCATAATCTGCATCGCTTTCATAATCAAATACACACGACTATACACTAGCGATTGGGAGAAGAAGAAAGTGACGGCCGTTTGTTTTTCCCCACTGGAAATTCATCGGTGCAAGTACGGTCTGATATGTGTGCAACTCAAACTATCTGAAGTGATCCTACTGCCGCACACAACAAAGACCAACCGGCTTTCGAGAGAAAGCGACCGAGCTTCAAGAGAAGGTCGAGAACGTTCGGACGAAGGGGATCGAGGGGAACTGCGGTGAACCACGGTTGCAAATCTGAGAGATGGAGTATTAGAGGCTAGGTGATTACAAAGTGTAAGCGTAAGTCCACGGGTAAGCTCTAAACTCGTAATAAAGATTTGTGTCCCCTTTAGGGTGTGGGAAACCCCCCAGAGTAGGCGAGGCCGAACTGGGTATCATTCCGTGTGTGCTTCTGCTTTCGTTCAATTTGCTGAACTGTTGAGAAAGAAGTTCAAGGTCTGTCCCAACTACACCTTAAACAGTATCTTGAATAGGTTACAGAATTTCAATTGGTATCAGAGCAGATCACTCGACACACTGAGTAGGATCCTGAACTGTTCAAGATGACTCTGAAAGAAGGACAAAGCACCACCAGACCCCCACTGCTTGAAGGATCAAACTATGCCTCCTGGAAGCCCAAGATGAAATCTTTTCTCAAATCTCTTGATGAAAGGGCTTGGAAGGCAGTCTTGACTGGATGGACTGAACCTACGATGGAAAATCTCACTGGAGAAGTTGTTCCGAAACCAGAAGCTTTATGGACTGAGGCGGATGACAGAGCATCCGTGGAAAACTCTAAGGCCATGAATGTAATCTTCTCTGGAGTAGATGAAAACGTGATGAAGCTGATCATCAACTGTGAAGTGGCAAAGGAGGCCTGGGATATCCTTCAAATGGCTTATGAAGGCACGGACAAAGTTCTCAACTCAAGAATGCAGATTCTGACAACCAAGTTCGAGGAGATGAAGATGAAGGATAGTGAAACCATCCCTGAGTTCAACGCCATAGTTCTGGATTTGTCAAATGAGGCTGCTTCTTTAGGGAAACCTATTGATGAAGAGAGAATGGCGAGTAAAGTTCTGAGAGCGCTCCCTCCGAGATTTGACATGAAGGTCACTGCCATTGAGGAGATGCATGATATCACCAAGCTGAAACTGGATGAGCTGATGGGCTCTCTCAGAACGTATGAGATGAATCACAATGTCCAACCCAAAGATGTGAAGGGAATTGCCCTTAAAGCGGAAGTATCCGAAGATATACCAGAATCCAACTGCACCACTGAGCAACTTGCTATGATGGCTCAGAACTTTGGCAGGATGGTACGCAAGATCAACAGACGTGGTCCAGAACAAGGTCAGTCTTCATCAAATAATTTTTGCAATTGGAAAAATGGTAAGTCAAGGACCGACGATATGAGGTATGATGCTTCTGAAAAAGGGAATGAGATTCAGTGCCATGAATGCAAGGGTTTCGGTCACATCCAAGCACAATGCACAAATACACTCATGAAAAAGAAAGCAATGGTAGCTGGCTTCAGCGACAGTGAGTCAGACGAGAGGAAAAGGGAGGAAGTGAAACCACCAACTTTGTGGCTTTCGTAACAACCCTAAGAAAATGCAGCAACACCAGTGAAAGTGTACCACCTCAGGTGGAACACCCTGCCAACGACCTCTCAGATAGTGATGATGAAGAACTCACACAGGAGACTCTGGCTAAAGCATATAAAGATCTGTACGAAAAGTGGCTGCTGCTGATCAAGGTCAACAAGAAGCTGAATGACAAGGTTGCGAGCGTGACTATGGAGAAAGATAAAGTATGGCAGGAGGTCGAGATACTACTTACACAGAAGGTGGAGCTCGAAGTTAAGGTAGATTTCCTAAATACTCAAATGACTGAAATGAAACAAGAAAGGTCATGTCTGCTTGCTCAAAAAATGGAACTCCTTGGTACTGTCTCTTCACTAAAAGTCGACATGGAGAAGGATCGTGAAACTCATCCCGAAGGCATGGCTGGTCTAAGGAAGACAGACACAAATCTGAAGTGCAAGGAAGTGTATCTCCTGAGGAAAGTGGAGTCACTGGAGCTTCAGTTGGAATCTGAAAAAATGGACCGCTCAACTGCCGAGAAGGAGCTAAATCGGCTCAAGCAATCGGTGAGGATGTTAAACTCTGGCTCCAAAGATTTGAATGAGATTCTCAAGGCCCAGAGGATGGAGTCCGGTCAGCGAGGTTTGGGGTTCACAGGAGAAGGCAGCTCAAAAGGTACTATGTTTGTTAAAGCAAAACCAGTGGCTGAACAGAACCCAGAACAGAAGGTGAGACAGCACCCTAGACAGAAAGTGGATCTGTCCCAAGGAAAAACCAAAGGTGGTCAAAGAAGGACTCGCAAAGATCACTTCAGTTCATCTTCAAATCAGAGGAAAGATTCTCGCACATGCTGGTACTGCTATCAGATTGGACATATCAGACCAAGGTGCAGCCTATTTCTTGCTGAACAAAGAGCCGTGGGACACAAGAATAAACCTCGAATGCGACAAGTCTAGATTTCGAAGGCAAGCAAGGCAGTATGTATGGCTGCGTTCAGCGTATCATGCCTCATAGAGAGGGATCACTGGTACTTCGATAGTGGGTGCTCTGCTCATATGACAGGTAATCCTAAGCTTCTTACGCACATTCGACCTATTACAAGCAGACATGTTGTCACTTTCAGAGATGGAGGAAAGGGTCAGGTGATCGGCTGTGGGACATTGAAGGTTCCGGATCTCCCTGATCTCAAGGATATCCTCATTGTTGAAGGGTTGAAAATAAATCTTATCAGTGTTAGTCAGCTGTGTGGTGATGGATATCAGGCTAGCTTCACTCGCGACTCATGTCACTTGTGGAATAAGGAAGAAGGCACATGATGAGAGGCTACCGAACGACCAATAATGGGTATCTCCTTGAGGCTGCTGAAACAGGTACTACAATTGTTTCTACACCAGTTGCTACACCAGCCGAGTTCAACAAACAAGCGAGTGAACCGACGATGTTGCACGGGAACCCGGGATAGTTGAATCGACCACTCCAAATACACGGTCACCCGCATCCCACTGTGTGTCTCGTCGATCATGGATGTGTGCGAGGGGGAGTGAAAAAGACCCCTTTAGTGAAACGTACAAGGTCAGATTTTTGCATCACACAAATCCATGTTGACGATTTTGTGGTACAGATGCAGAAGGAGTTCGTACTATCTCATACTGCACAGGTTGAGACACTCAGACCCTCCTTGGGTCTAGGTGTTGTCAAACACTAAGTGTGCCCAATGGTGGTCATTCAGAGTCGAAACTCCAGCAAAATAGTTGGACTGACCACCTAAGAAAGAGAGCTGGAATAGAAGGTACACTGTTTAAAGAGGAATATTTTTTCAATCTTTTTGGAAATCTTTTTCGTGCCGTTATGAGGAAAGAGGACATTATCTAGAAGGCTCATTTTGGGATGTTAAAAAGGCTGAACGTGTTTTTGAAAATCAAAATCACTTCGTCTATCACTCTTGCTCTCTCTTCCAAAACCCTAACGCAACCGTCCCTCAAAATTTCATCAAAAGCTTCATCCTTCGGCGACAATGGTGAACACCAGAAAGTCCTTAAAATCCGGTGCCAAATCCGCTGAGAAGAAGAAGGAGAACATGCAGGCTGATTTGTGTTGTTAGAGGTCGTCTCACTGCAATGTCGAATGAGGAGACAGAACAGTTTCTTGAGTCCTCGGGGAAGAGGAATTTGGTGATTAATGAAACGTGAGTTGATGGGTCTGGTGAAAACCTTGATGGGTCTATTGATGAACATCACGGAAAGCAAGCTGAGACTATGACCAAGGAGGCTATTACGTCTGAGAAGGATGTCGAGTTGAATGATGCACTGGCCGAAGAATCTGAGCGTGCTGAAAAAGATAAAGATCTAGACAGTATCTACAGGGATATTGATGAAGTAGTCAAGGATTTGCAAGAGGAGAAGTTTCGTTCGTCTGCTGTAACAAGTTCAGAACAGTCTTCTCAAGCCCAGGCTGTAGGGGTTGAAGACTCTGCACCTGCCCTCAATTCTGATGCTGTGAAAGAGGCAAATGTTCCAACAGAGGAAACAGGTGTTCAGAAAGGTGTTGAGACAGTTGGTGCACCGGAGGCAGCTGCAGTTGAGGAGATAGGGGTCAACCCAGACGCTGTACAAGATGCTCATCGTAGTGATCATATGAAGGTAGATTTCTCTTCCGTTCGTGACTCAGTAATGGAGAATGCTTCTCAGTCAGCTGCAAAGAAGGTAACTCTTTCTGATGAGGACCAAGACTTCGTCCCTCTCGCTGCACTCAAAAAGGCAAAGACGGACAAAGGAAAGAAGAAGGGCTCATCACGGGAGGATGCAGACGTGAGCATCAGTGCAGGGGAGCTGATTCATCCAAAAAGAGGAAGCGTGAAGTCCCGATTCCTGTTTCAGAGGATGCTGGAAGGTGTGAAGTCCCATCTCCTGATTCAGATACTGTTCCAGTTGGCATGGTCAAGAAGGGAATTTGGTTTTTAAATCGAGATGCTGTGAGAAAATGGGCGTGTGTTCTGAAAAGAAAGATTATCCCAGAAAGGGTCCTGGAGGAGTCCCGGTACAATGGGAAGGAAGTCATTGATGTGCTGAAGCAATCTGACTTATTCTGGACGGTGGACAGGAGTAAGCCTTTCAACGAACAACTGGTTCGAGAGGCCATTGCAAACCTTCCCCCTAAGTTTGGGGATCTTGGAGACTCAGAATGTGGTGTTTTCTTCATCCGAGGAAGGAAGATCAAGATTGATCCCGAACTCATCAATGTGTATTTTTCCATGGATGACCCGGGCGTTGATGAAGAGGAATCTGACTTTGCAAAGATTGTGGACACCATTACTGCTGGCTCAGTTCGTTGGCGGCCTGAAAACGTGGTGCATACAGCTGACCTCTCAACGTTCTACTCAATGCTGTACTTCATCGCCGTGTTCAACTGGAGACCCTCAACTCACCGGTCCATAGTCAACCTAGATATGGCCAAATTGATATATCAGATTGGGAACAAGTTGAAGTTCAATCTGGGACGAGTTATGTTCAAACAGATTGCCGACCACGCTACGTCGAAGAGATCTCTCCACCAGATTTGCTTCCCTTCCCTGATATATGAGTTGATCATCTATCAAGCTCCTGATTTGAAGGCCTCGAGTGATCGTCTCACAAAGACACCTCAGAGGTTCACTGTTGATCACAAGCTATTCAAAGGCCGACATGTGAATGATCTTAAGAAGTCTAGTCAGAATGGGAAGGATGTCCCAGAACCTTCAAAATAAGGAGGAGCGAGGATGGGCCGTGACGAGAGGAGTAAGCTGCTCAAGGATCTGAATGCTATTATTGAAGCTGACAAGGAACAGCGTAGGCGAATCAACAAGCTTGCTCGTGCCCTCAGCTACCCAAGTGAAGATGTCACTGATGATGTGGAGTCTGAAGGTGATTCGGATGATGAGTCGTCAGCATGAAGGTCCTTGATTTCAAACTCTCTGAACTCTGTTTCAATTAAACTTTTGTTCTGTTTGTGCTTGTTCTTGCACAGTTTGATTTGCTGTTCGAACTAGATTGGACCCCTTGCCAGTTTGTGGCAAAAAGGGGGAGTATTTTGAGGTGACCAAATTTTGTTCTCTCAAGTATGTCTAAAGTCTAGATAGTTAGATAGATATAATAGATTTTGTTTTGCCAAAATGCCAAGGGGGAGATTGATGTTCCCTTGAGTGGCATGTATTTGGCAAAACGTCTTTAGACAGTTCGAGCAGGAGTTCAGGGGGAGTTTGAACACATCCTGGTACTCATGTACAGCGTGGAGCAGACGCAAGGATGTTTTCCGGAAGGTTCTAAAGATCAAAGATCTTTTCGAACTAAAGTCGGCCAGCGAAGATTTCGAGCCTCAGATATTCGAATGAATATCTTCATATCAGATTTGAGGCGGCGTGGCTGACTTGGCAAGGAAGATTTCAAATATTCTCCCAACCGATTTGATAAAGATACACCTCAAAATATTTAGGAATATTTCCTAAATATTTGATGAGATTTCTAGAGCAGATTTGGATGGCGCCCATGCATATAAATACATAGCTAGGGCGTCCATAATCTGCATCGCTTTCATAATCAAATACACACGACTATACACTAGCGATTGGGAGAAGAAGAAAGTGACGGCCGTTTGTTTTTCCCCACTGGAAATTCATCGGTGCAAGTACGGTCTGATATGTGTGCAACTCAAACTATCTGAAGTGATCCTACTGCCGCACACAACAAAGACCAACCGGCTTTCGAGAGAAAGCGACCGAGCTTCAAGAGAAGGTCGAGAACGTTCGGACGAAGGGGATCGAGGGGAACTGCGGTGAACCACGGTTGCAAATCTGAGAGATGGAGTATTAGAGGCTAGGTGATTACAAAGTGTAAGCGTAAGTCCACGGGTAAGCTCTAAACTCGTAATAAAGATTTGTGTCCCCTTTAGGGTGTGGGAAACCCCCCAGAGTAGGCGAGGCCGAACTGGGTATCATTCCGTGTGTGCTTCTGCTTTCGTTCAATTTGCTGAACTGTTGAGAAAGAAGTTCAAGGTCTGTCCCAACTACACCTTAAACAGTATCTTGAATAGGTTACAGAATTTCAATTGGTATCAGAGCAGATCACTCGACACACTGAGTAGGATCCTGAACTGTTCAAGATGACTCTGAAAGAAGGACAAAGCACCACCAGACCCCCACTGCTTGAAGGATCAAACTATGCCTCCTGGAAGCCCAAGATGAAATCTTTTCTCAAATCTCTTGATGAAAGGGCTTGGAAGGCAGTCTTGACTGGATGGACTGAACCTACGATGGAAAATCTCACTGGAGAAGTTGTTCCGAAACCAGAAGCTTTATGGACTGAGGCGGATGACAGAGCATCCGTGGAAAACTCTAAGGCCATGAATGTAATCTTCTCTGGAGTAGATGAAAACGTGATGAAGCTGATCATCAACTGTGAAGTGGCAAAGGAGGCCTGGGATATCCTTCAAATGGCTTATGAAGGCACGGACAAAGTTCTCAACTCAAGAATGCAGATTGTGACAACCAAGTTCGAGGAGATGAAGATGAAGGATAGTGAAACCATCCCTGAGTTCAACGCCATAGTTCTGGATTTGTCAAATGAGGCTGCTTTTTTAGGGAAACCTATTGATGAAGAGAGAATGGCGAGTAAAGTTCTGAGAGCGCTCCCTCCGAGATTTGACATGAAGGTCACTGCCATTGAGGAGATGCATGATATCACCAAGCTGAAACTGGATGAGCTGATGGGCTCTCTCAGAACGTATGAGATGAATCACAATGTCCAACCCAAAGATGTGAAGGGAATTGCCCTTAAAGCGGAAGTATCCGAAGATATACCAGAATCCAACTGCACCACTGAGCAACTTGCTATGATGGCTCAGAAATTTGGCAGGATGGTACGCAAGATCAACAGACGTGGTCCAGAACAAGGTCAGTCTTCATCAAATAATTTTTGCAATTGGAAAAATGGTAAGTCAAGGACCGACGATATGAGGTATGATGCTTCTGAAAAAGGGAATGAGATTCAGTGCCATGAATGCAAGGGTTTCGGTCACATCCAAGCACAATGCACAAATACACTCATGAAAAAGAAAGCAATGGTAGCTGGCTTCAGCGACAGTGAGTCAGACGAGAGGAAAAGGGAGGAAGTGAAACCACCAACTTTGTGGCTTTCGTAACAACCCTAAGAAAATGCAGCAACACCAGTGAAAGTGTACCACCTCAGGTGGAACACCCTGCCAATGACCTCTCAGACAGTGATGATGAAGAACTCACACAGGAGACTCTGGCTAAAGCATATAAAGATCTGTACGAAAAGTGGCTGCTGCTGATCAAGGTCAACAAGAAGCTGAATGACAAGGTTGCGAGCGTGACTATGGAGAAAGATAAAGTATGGCAGGAGGTCGAGATACTGCTTACACAGAAGGTGGAGCTCGAAGTTAAGGTAGATTTCCTAAATACTCAAATGACTGAAATGAAACAAGAAAGGTCATGTCTGCTTGCTCAAAAAATGGAACTCCTTGGTACTGTCTCTTCACTAAAAGTCGACATGGAGAAGGATCGTGAAACTCATCCCGAAGGCATGGCTGGTCTAAGGAAGACAGTCACAAATCTGAAGTGCAAGGAAGTGTATCTCCTGAGGAAAGTGGAGTCACTGGAGCTTCAGTTGGAATCTGAAAAAATGGACCGCTCAACAGCCGAGAAGGAGCTAAATCGGCTCAAGCAATCGGTGAGGATGTTAAACTCTGGCTCCAAATATTTGAATGAGATTCTCAAGGCCCAGAGGATGGAGTCCGGTCAACGAGGTTTGGGGTTCACAGGAGAAGGCAGCTCAAAAGGTACTATGTTTGTTAAAGCAAAACCAGTGGCTGAACAGAACCCAGAACAGAAGGTGAGACAGCACCCTAGACAGAAAATGGATCTGTCCCAAGGAAAAACCAAAGGTGGTCAAAGAAGGACTCGCAAAGATCACTTCAGTTCATCTTCAAATCAGAGGAAAGATTCCCGCACATGCTGGTACTGCTATCAGATTGGACATATCAGACCAAGGTGCAGCCTATTTCTTACTGAACAAAGAGCCGTGGGACACAAGAATAAACCTCGAATGCGACAAGTCTAGATTTCGAAGGCAAGCAAGGCAGTATGTATGGCTGCGTTCAGCGTATCATGCCTCATAGAGAGGGATCACTGGTACTTCGATAGTGGGTGCTCTGCTCATATGACAGGTAATCCTAAGCTTCTTACGCACATTCGACTTATTACAAGCAGACATGTTGTCACTTTCGGAGAAGGAGGAAAGGGTCAGGTGATCGGCTGTGGGACATTGAAGGTTCCGGATCTCCCTGATCTCAAGGATATCCTCATTGTTGAAGGGTTGAAAATAAATCTTATCAGTGTTAGTCAGCTGTGTGGTGATGGATATCAGGCTAGCTTCACTCGCGACTCATGTCACTTGTGGAATAAGGAAGAAGGCACATGATGAGAGGCTACCGAACGACCAATAATGGGTATCTCCTTGAGGCTGCTGAAACAGGTACTACAACTGTTTCTACACCAGTTGCTACACCAGCCGAGTTCAACAAACAAGCGAGTGAACCGACGATGTTGCACGGGAACCCGGGATAGTTGAATCGACCACTCCAAATACACGGTCACCCGCATCCCACTGTGTGTCTCGTCGATCATGGATGTGTGCGAGGGGGAGTGAAAAAGACCCCTTTAGTGAAACGCACAAGGTCAGATTTTTGCATCACACAAATCCATGTTGACGATTTTGTGGTACAGATGCAGAAGGAGTTCGTACTATCTCTTACTGCACAGGTTGAGACACTCAGACCCTCCTTGGGTCTAGGTGTTGTCAAACACTAAGTGTGCCCAACGGTGGTCAATCAGAGTCGAAACTCCAGCAAAATAGTTGGACTGACCACCTAAGAAAGAGAGCTGGAATAGAAGGTACACTGTTTAAAGAGGAATATTTTTCAATATTTTTGGAAATCTTTTTCGTGCCGTTATGAGGAAGGAGGAGATTCTCTCGAAGGCTCATTTTGGGATGTTGAAAAGGCTGAACGTGTTTTTGAAAATCAAAATCACTTCGTCTATCACTCTTGCTCTCTCTTCCAAAACCCTAACGCAACCATCCCTCAAAATTTCATCAAAAGCTTCATCCTTCGGCGACAATGGTGAACACCAGAAAGTCCTTAAATTCCGGTGCCAAATCCGCTGAGAAGAAGAAGGAGAACATGCAGGCTTCCAAGGCACTGGCGGCAAAGCCCAGAATTCCTAAATCAAAGGTTGCAAAAGTGAAAAAGGCGTCGCCTTTACTTGCCGATTCTGCAATCTTGCCTGAAGCCAAGATCGTTGTTGACAGAGCTGCGTCAGAAAACCCTCCTTCCGGAGCGGTGGAGAAGAATGGACCCGAATCTACTGCAAAGCAGAAGACGGCGCCCTCGTCTATCACGGAGGCTTCGTCTAAACAAACCGATGCTAGTTCAACATCAAAAAGTGTAGTTCCTCCACCGGATTGTCCCCTCTCTGAGGTAATCCCTAAATCTCAGACTGTTTCTCCTGTCGCTATGAAAGTAGGTGTTGTTAAAAATATTATGATAGAAGAGGGAGTAAAAATTATGGATGAGGAGATTGGTGAAGCCAGGAGGGCTGTGATTCTTGAAGAAGTTGTTAAAATCAATGAAGGGAAACCCAGCAAGGCTGTGTCCAAAGTTGCAGGTGGATCAAGAGCATGGAAGGAGAAGATCCCTGCCTCTGGATATGTGCGTCCATCCGGCGCTCGCAGAAAGCGTGGAAGACGTGCATGTGGATCTCCAAAGAAATATCTTGCTCTGATTTGTGTTGTTAGAGGTCGTCTCACTGCAATGTCGAATGAGGAGACAGAACAGTTTCTTGAGTCCTCGGGGAAGAGGAATTTGGTGATTAATGAAACGTCTGTTGATGGGTCTGGTGAAAACCTTGATGGGTCTATTGATGAACATCACGGAAAGCAAGCTGAGACTATGACCAAGGAGGCTATTACGTCTGAGAAGGATGTCGAGTTGAATGATGCACTGGCCGAAGAATCTGAGCGTGCTGAAAAAGATAAAGATCTAGACAGTATCTACAGGGATATTGATGAAGTAGTCAAGGATTTGCAAGAGGAGAAGTTTCGTTCGTCTGCTGTTACAAGTTCAGAACAGTCTTCTCAAGCCCAGGCTGTAGGGGTTGAAGACTCTGCACCTGCCCTCAATTCTGATGCTGTGAAAGAGGCAAATGTTCCAACAGAGGAAACAGGTGTTCAGAAAGGTGTTGAGACAGTTGGTGCACCGGAGGCAGCTGCAGTTGAGGAGATAGGGGTCAACCCAGATGCTGTACAAGATGCTCATCGTAGTGATCATATGAAGGTAGATTTCTCTTCCGTTCGTGACTCAGTAATGGAGAATGCTTCTCAGTCAGTTGCAAAGAAGGTAACTCTTTCTGATGAGGACCAAGACTTCGTCCCTCTCGCTGCACTCAAAAAGGCAAAGACGGACAAAGGAAAGAAGAAGGGCTCATCACGGGAGGATGCAGACGTGAGCATCAGTGCAGGGGAGCTGATTCATCCAAAAAGAGGAAGCGTGAACTCCCGATTCCTGTTTCAGAGGATGCTGGAAGGTGTGAAGTCCCATCTCCTGATTCAGATACTGTTCCAGTTGGCATGGTCAATAAGGGAATTTGGTTTTTAAATCGAGATGCTGTGAGAAAATGGGCGTGTGTTCTGAAAAGAAAGATTATCCCAGAAAGGGTCCTGGAGGAGTCCCGGTACAATGGGAAGGAAGTCATTGATGTGCTGAAGCAATCTGACTTATTCTGGACGGTGGACAGGAGTAAGCCTTTCAACGAACAACTGGTTCGAGAGGCCATTGCAAACCTTCCCCCTAAGTTTGGGGATCTTGGAGACTCAGAATGTGGTGTTTTCTTCATCCGAGGAAGGAAGATCAAGATTGATCCCGAACTCATCAATGTGTATTTTTCCATGGATGACCCGGGCGTTGATGAAGAGGAATCTGACTTTGCAAAGATTGTGGACACCATTACTGCTGGCTCAGTTCGTTGGCGGCCTGAAAACGTGGTGCATACAGCTGACCTCTCAACGTTCTACTCAATGCTGTACTTCATCGCCGTGTTCAACTGGAGACCCTCAACTCACCGGTCCACAGTCAACCGAGATATGACCAAATTGATATATCAGATTGGGAACAAGTTGAAGTTCAATCTGGGACGAGTTATGTTCAAACAGATTGCCGACCACGCTACGTCGAAGAGATCTCTCCACCAGATTTGCTTCCCTTCCCTGATATATGAGTTGATCATCTATCAAGCTCCTGATTTGAAGGCCTCGAGTGATCGTCTCACAAAGACACCTCAGAGGTTCACTGTTGATCACAAGCTATTCAAAGGCCGACATGTGAATGATCTTAAGAAGTCTAGTCAGAATGGGAAGGATGTCCCATAACCTTCAAAATAAGGAGGAGCGAGGATGGGCCGTGACGAGAGGAGTAAGCTGCTCAAGGATCTGAATGCTATTATTGAAGCTGACAAGGAACAGCGTAGGCGAATCAACAAGCTTGCTCGTGCCCTCAGCTACCCAAGTGAAGATGTCACTGATGATGTGGAGTCTGAAGGTGATTCGGATGATGAGTCGTCAGCATGAAGGTCCTTGATTTCAAACTCTCTGAACTCTGTTTCAATTAAACTTTTGTTCTGTTTGTGCTTGTTCTTGCACAGTTTAATTTGCTGTTCGAACTAGATTGGACCCCTTGCCAGTTTGTGGCAAAAAGGGGGAGTATTTTGAGGTGACCAAATTTTGTTCTCTCAAGTATGTCTAAAGTCTAGATAGTTAGATAGATCTAGTAGATTTCGTTTTGCCAAAATGCCAAGGGGGAGATTGATGTTCCCTTGAGTGGCATGTATTTGGCAAAACGTCTTTAGACAGTTCGAGCAGGAGTTCAGGGGGAGTTTGAACACATCCTGGTACTCATGTACAGCGTGGAGCAGACGCAAGGATGTTTTCCGGAAGGTTCTAAAGATTGAAGATCTTTTCGAACTGAAGTCGGCCAGCGAAGATTTCGAGCCTCAGATATTCGAATGAATATCTTCATATCAGATTTGAGGCGGCGTGGCTGACTTGGCAAGGAAGCTTTCGAATATTCTCCCAACCGATTTGATAATATACACATCGAAATATTTAGGAATATTTCCTAAATATTTGATGAGATATCTAGAGCAGATTTTGATGGCGCCCATGCATATAAATACATAGCTAGGGCATCCATAATCTGCATCGCTTTCACAATCAAATACACACGAGTATACACTACCGATTGGAGAAGAAGAAAGCGACGACTGTTTGTTTTTCCCCATTGGAAATTCATCGGTGCAAGTACGGTCTGATCAGTGTGCAACTCAGACTGTCTGAAGTGATCTTACTGCCGCACACAACAGAGACCAATCGGCTTTCGAGAGAAAGCGACCGAGCTTCAAGAGAAGGTCGAGAATGTTCGGACAGAAGGTTCGGACGAAGGGGATCGAGGGGAACTGCGGTGAACCACGGTTGCAAATCTGAGAGACGGAGTATTAGAGGCTAGGCGATTACAAAGTGTAAGCGTAAGTCCACGTGTAAGCTCTAAACTCGTAATAAAGATTTGTGTCCCTTTTAGGGTGTGGGAAACCCCCCAGAGTAGGCGAGGCCGAACTGGGTATCATTCCGTGTGTGCTTCTGCTTTTGTTCTATTTGTTGAACTATTGAGAAAGGCGTTCAAGGTCTGTCCCAACTACACCTTGAATAGTAGCTTGAACAGGTTACAGAATTTCATTTTGAACCAATCGTTATGTGACACGTGTATTTGATTAGATTTTCTGAAACCCGACAATTCCTAAATATAATAGACCAACAACTATTCTATACTCACACCATCTCTCAGCACAGTCCACATTATTTCCTCTTCTTCTCGTTCACTCATCAACAATAATATGGATCCATTCGATTTTGATGGAAATAGAAGGAGGTACGAACAACAAAGAAGAGAAAGTGATACAATTACTAATTCTTTCATCATGGATGCGGCCGTGTTAGCAACAATCGGTGATGAAGACAATTCTCCCCCTCGATGTCAACCAAATCAGGAAAGACAAAGACAATCTAGGGGACAACATCTATTGGAAGATTACTTTGTTGAACGCCTTATTTTTCGACCACAAGACTTTCATCGGAGGTACCGTGAAATTATATCCCCTGTTCAAGCTTGTGTCCAAGATACAGTTGCGACAGACCTTGAACTCTTTGCACAACAGTTCAGCAGACAGTTCAAGGTTCAGTTGCGACAGACCTTAAACTCGTATCACAACAGTTTGGACAACAGAACGAAAGTAGAAGGACGCACAGAATGATAACCCAGTTCGGCCAGGCCTAGTCTGGGGGGTTTCCCACACCCTAGAAGGGACAACAAATCTTTATTACGAGTTAGAGCTACAAGTGGACTTACGCTTACACCTTGTAATCGCTTAGCCTCTAACACTACGTCTCTCAGATTTGCAACCGAGGTTTGCAGCAGTTAACCTCGATCCCCTTCGTCCAAACCTGCAGTCCGAACGTTCTCGACCTTCTCCTGAAGCTCGGATGCTTTCCCTCGAAAGCTTGTTCACCTTTGTTGTGTGCGGCAGTTTGATCGCTTCCAGGCAGTCTCAGTTGCACTTGACAAGACTGCTCTTGCGCCGATGAGTTTCCAGTGGGGAAACACAACCGGCCGTCGCTTTCTTCCTTCTCAATCAATAGTGTATACTCGTGTATGTTAGATCTTGAAAGCGATGCGGAATAAGGGCGCCCTAGCATTGTATTTATATGCTAGGACGAAACCCTAATCAGCACAAGATAATCCCATCAAATATTTAGGAAATATTCCTAGATATTTGATGTATATCTTTTCAAAATCGATGGAAGAATATACGAAGTCTTCTTGCCCAAGTAAGCAACGCCGCCTTCAACGTAGATATTCATTCGAATATCTTATGCTCGAATAAGTCGCTGGCCAGCTTAACTTGGCGATATCTTCGCTGTCCAATATCCTTCCAGAAAATATCCTTGCGTGTGCTCCACGCTGTACATGTGTACTAGGATATGTTCAAACTCCCCCTGAACTCCTGCTTGAACTGTCTAAGCTAGGTTTTGCTAAATACATGCCACTCAAGGGAATATCAATCTCCCCCTTGGCATTTTGGCAAAACCAGATCTACTAGATAACTAAGTCTATCTAACTATCTAGACAATGGACAACTTTGAGGGAAATAAAAATTGTCTCCTCCAAAATACTCCCCATTTTTGCCACAAACTGGCAAGGGGTGCGATCCAAGTTCGAACAACCAATCAAAATGTGCCAGAACAAGCACTAAGTACGAAAGTTTTAAACAAATAGTTCAGGGAGATAGTTTTTTAGAGGACCTTCATGCAGACGACCCGTCATCAGTGGCATCCTCAGAAGCAGTATCATCAGATTCATCCTCACTTGGGTAGCTGAGGGCACGAGCGAGCTTGTTGATGCGCTTGCGTTGCTCCTTGTCCACTTTGATGATGACATTCAGGTCATTGAGCAGTTGGCTCCTCTCATCTCGGTCCATCCTGGCTCCCCCTCGACTCGACTCCGCAACGCCCTTTCCTTTCTGGTTCCCCTCCTTGAGATCGTTCACGTGACGCCCTTTAAACAACTTGTGGTCAACGATGAACTTGTTGGGTGCCTTTGTGAGATGGTCAGCCGAGGCCTTCAAATCTGGAGCTTGATGGATGATCTGCTCATATATCAGAGATGGGAAGCAAATCTGGTGCAGAGTTCTCGTCAAAGTGGAATGTTCAGCAATCTGTTTGAACATCACCCTGCCCAATCGGGTAAAGGCAAGGCAAGAAGCAACACAGGAACAGTGGCAAAATTTGACCTAAGCCACCCATGGGATCCCAACCAGTGATCCAGGAATAAGGTACTGTCGAGCCAACGACATTAAACAAGTGCACTGGTCGGGAGGTAACCCGACACTATCTTACTTTCCGCACTTTAACTCTCACCCACTTGGTGCATAGAAGATTTGACTATTCAGGAATCGGACTTGGGTGCAACATTAAGCCAGTCAAGGCTACGCTAAGAGTTCAAGGCCCCATCCGAACTCCCTCGATTATCCAGCCTCGTGCCATGTCGTTCACTCGACACCTTAAAGGGAGTTCTGTCCTTCCCTTTTCTTTAATATCATTTCCTTCTCGTAATTGTCTGCTTGCATGGCTTTTGAACTAAGTAGTGCTGAAAGGCACGACTTCATTCAAAAGTGTGGGGTGAGATCCGCATGTGTACATAAATAAAAAACTTTTTCTTTTTTAATGTATCTTTTTGAAAATATGAACTTAAGAATGTGAAAAAGATAGACCGAAATTCATGCATTTACCTTGTGAAAATTCAACTGTCTAAAAACTTAGAACGTAACTTCTCATTTGTCCCTTTGTGTTGAGATAAACTAGGGATGTGGAGTTGATAGAAATGCCCTAGAGAGGCTTGGCAACCAATCGAAGGATCGAATCAGACTATATGGTTTTCGAAGTCAGTGGAGACTGCACTTCGGGTTTCAGTGAAGATTGAAGTCATCTCCGCCATGCAGTGTTTATGCAAAAAAGAAAAAAGGCGAGGACGGGAATCAGACCGTCCTCTCTCTAGTCAAAGTAGCCGAGAAAATAGATGAGTGACCCTCATCTTGACCCGCGCGAAACAACAACGATGAGAGGAGCGAGGAGGTATTTCCATAGGCTTGCGGGCGATGATTGGACCTCCCAAAAAGGCTTGAGAAAATGGACTAGCAAGTCACAAAGACGCAAAAGGCTCAAAGAAGCAAATCAAGAGGCCAAAGGCCCAAAATTGTGAAGGTTTTAACCGAACAAAAAGTGAAGTACTCAAAGAGTCAAATCAAAGGCCAAAGGCCGATTCACTACAAAAAGCAGTCCCTCGCCAAAAGAAAATCAAAGTACTCAAACCATTGAAACCCAAACCGAATCACGTGCTAGAGAAAGCTACAAGGAAACCATATAGTGAGAGACGATCCCAAGGTTGCAGTCCAGGAGCCTAAAAAGGGCTATCTCCCGAAACATCCAGAATAATTTGCATCTCGGCACGGAGGTACAAGTATCAAGTTACTTCTATTTATTTATACAGTTCAATTTGGTAATAAGTAAGTAATGTATGAATTAGGATAAATCGAGTCCCACAGTCTAATTTTCATATTTTAAAACCAAACTTAGAGTGCCGCCCTTTAATAGCATTGTTCGGGATGAACAACTAAAAGTGTGGGGTGATCTGATGGACCATAATTATACGAATCAAAAACATAGTAAAACCCACCAAATTAGACTGTTGGTCTATTTAACTTCTGCTTGTTAGTCCCGATTTATTTCTACAGGGCATTTTAGAGACTAAAGTGAAAACACGCTAAGGAGAGGATTTTACGCTGAAAAGATGATAAGAGTCAATCCAAGGTCAAGATCAGACGCCGAACGAAGAAATCTCAAGATCCTGACGTTGAATTACTCAAATCAAATCCAACCGAGGAATAATCAAGGACAGCCCGGGGTGAAATTGGACTGATAGTTTTGTGAAAAGACTGCACAAAAATCACAAAACTCCTCCTCCTCCATGGGTGACCGGTAGCTTGTGCAAGAGGTGGCCAAGACCACCTCCTCTCCTCCTTGGACAACCGGCCACCGGTGGCTTCTCCTCCTCCCCACAAGGTGACCGGCGGCTTTTGCTCCCCCCCATGTGTCACCTCCTCCTTGCTCCTCCTCCTCCTCCCTTGGATCAAAACCACATGCCACCCATCTTGGCCCTCCATTCTCCTCCCCTTTAGCTATAAATAGAGGCTCACCCCTCCTCATTTCAATCATCCACAAAATCCACAAATTTGTAAAACACTTCTCTCTCAACATTTTGTTACTTGTAAGTTTGGTTTTGGAAATAATACTCATGTTTGTTCTTGAGTATTATACGCTTTGAAATTATAATACTCCTGTCGGTTCTTGAGTATTATAATACTGTAGAGAATACTCCTGTTGGTTCTTGAGTATTCAGTAGGAAATTGGGAATACTCCTGTTGGTTCTTGAGTATTTCACCCCTTTCCCTCTTACTGTTTTCAAAAACCCCCGAGTATTTAGTTATGATGTCCTTTTCCATGGATATTCGTAGCTAAACTCCTCATTCGGTCGAAGGTATTTTCTTGTATTATATAATGTTTTAATTTCTTTTAGTTTCTTTTCTCTTTATTCAAAACTTGTTCTATGTGCCATATATAGTCAGAGTTTCCAAGGTTGAGTGGAAGCTGTAACAAGCAAAGCTCTTCCGTGGAAATTCGTGATCATACTCGGTAAGTGGAAGCTGTAACAAGCAAAACTTATCGAGGAGTTCGGCTTATCTTAAAAAACCATTTGGAAACTGGACCAAAGAATTCAAATTGATGCACAAAAGGCTAAGATACTTCGAAAGGAGGAATTAGTCTGAAGTAGAACAAGTGTTGCTTTAAACGATGTTGCAAGTCTTGTGCTGCGAAAGGGCCTCGATTCATCTTTGAATACTTAGAAAGGTTACTAACGGTTATTAATAAACATGTTATAATACAAGGTACCTGAAACCGAATACTTTTCCTTGAATTACAAAAAAACCCCTTGTATTTACTTTTATAAACTGCTCGATCAACTATAACCATCAACCGCTCATCTACCAGAGGAATCGCAATCACGCATCCCCCACTGTAAGTCTTCTTCCCTCAACTCCTTAATTTTCAGTATTTATTTTCTGTAATTTACTTTTCCGCACTCAAAACCAAAAAAACCAAAAACAGTAGCTTAGTTAATCGCGCTAAAATCTCAATCAACCTAAAACACGTTCCCCGCCAGTATAAAGAACAACGTATCCCTCTAATTCGCTTGGGTTCGACCCCTACTTACCACTTACTACCCAGTAGTGTAGTCGCGAGTAGCAGAAAATATAAATTTATTTGTACAGAGAACATTGCACCTTAACGACAGTGTAGTGGGCTCCGTCAACAACCAACCCCCAACTGTCTTACTTTCCATTTTCGAAAGATTAACTATCCACTAATTCCTTTGGGTTCGACCCCTACTTACCGCTTTACTACCCAATAGTAGAGTACGAGTAGCGGACTTATAAATTTATTTTTGCACAGAGCCATCGCACATTAACGACGGTGTGGTGCGCTCCGTCAACCGACTCCCCTCTTCTCTGACAGTACAGGTGCTATTAGTATTGCTCGCGATCCATTGAAGTATGAGCTCACTAAGCATATTGGTGTCGATGCTTCGTACATGATGTCACATGTACAGGATCAGATGATTGCTCTTTAGTATGTTCCTTCGGAGATCTAGCTTGCAGATTTCTTCACGAAGGCACAGACTAGAGCACAACAGAACTTCTTTCTCTCCAAACTCAATCTTGTTGATCCACCATGAGTTTGAGGGGGGTGTTAGAGAATATATGATTCTCATCTGATATTCATTGCATATATCCGGTATATTCTTTCATTATTGTGCTTATCATACACATATATCCTGTACTATATATATTGACGTATTTGTCACATATCAATACACAATTCATATTCATAACACCATTCAGATAAACTTTTCATTTAATAGAGAATTGAGAACCATCGTAGTTCGTTGATTTTGAAGAAAAAAATGCGAGCGGATTTGTTTAACCGTGAATCATAACATTTAAACACACTTTTACTATATTAAATGACATCGTTGGAACACTTAGGGTAATCGACAAACTAATGACATTATTAAATCCCGTCAAAATCGTGCAAAACATTTCCTTGAATGAATGAATGAATGAATTAATAATATTGGTTATGTCCAGATTTTGTTTACTAACTACTCACATTCTTATTTTTGTGATTTAAATTCAAACTTATTCAAAGGAAATTGATACTTCTCGAGAAGGAAATTAAAAATTTTAAATAAAAGTTAAACTCACAAACTATTTTCTTAAATCCTGCGGATAATTGGCATCGACAAACTAAGTAAATTCTCACATATATATATATAGGAGGCGGTTCGCGGGAGTGATGTCGGCGTAAAGCTTCGTCCAGATGCGGCCGACTGGAGCATCGCTCATCGTCTTGTCGAAGAACACCTTAGGTTTCAATTTGATTTAACGATAGTTAACGATGGTTGACGGTGTGTAATTAGATAGTAAAATGACAATCAAATCCCTTTCCAATTATATTTAATATGAAAATTTGGTTTATTATGATTAAAACTGATCCATTAGATAATCTAATCTAACGACGTTGATTGGTTTGTAGTTTGTATATACTTAGCAGGTTTGTACCAGATCCAAATCCTATATCTACATATACATATAGGAGCGTTCAAATGAGGCACCAAAATTAGAATGAGGCAGTGAGACACGATCTGAGCCACACATCTAACCCCCCGTGCTTTGTGGGCGTGCCACGTGTCCCACTACCAAAATCCATCAAAAGCAAAAAGTAAAAACTATTCCTGCAGTATTCCCTGCCACATCATCAAAATGAGTGGCTCACAACGTGCCTCACTGCCTCATTCTACCAACCCTGCTTCAATGGAGTGCTCCCCTAATATATATTTGGTAAAATTATAAATCGGTAAATTTACCAATAACAAATTTCTATCCGTTTACCGAATTATTTTTACTGTTTTACGTCGGTAAATTTACCGATTTACCGAACCAAATCGATTCGGAACGGTAAATTTAGTTTGGTAAATGGTGAATTCCCGATTCATGCTCTCCCCTAGTCTTGGCGAGATATAGTCTCAGCATAATTTAGAATCTTTCTCGGGAAGTCCCTTGCTAAGGTCCTCTCACGAGAAGATAGGCTTCTTTAATTCCCTCTGGTAGTGTCTGAAGCTTCAGAGCATGATAATGCTTGAAACTTTGCAAGTTTACCACCATTGAATTACCTCCCTTGACCTTTAGTTCTACTGGCCCGTCTAGATATGCTCGATATAATGTGTAAGGTCTACTCCATTTAGTGCGCACCTTCATAAGAAATCACCTAATGCGAGAATCGTATAAAAAATCGCTTGCCTTCTCTGAATACTCTTTGCACCATTCCCTTGTCGTGCTAATTGTTTGTTCACTCGTAGGTACGAGCATTCTCATAAAAACATAATTTTATTTTATCTAGCTCATTTAGCTACATTAATCCGATAAGTCGAATTCTTGACTATTATCTCTCTACATCTCTCTACATCGATCCCGTGTTTTTTTTACGCCAATTCACACTCTTTTCCCCTTCAGTTACAATATTCATGCAAGCAGTGATTAGACCCCTTGAAAAGCATAATGATTCGAACTAGGCAAAAAGGAGTTGAAAGTGAGCTATTCGCAACGAGGTTGTCTCGACTGCCCCGAGCCAATGCCGTGAGGGCATTGCGCCCCGAACCACCTAGTTCATATCGGACAACCCTAAAGTGCATCTCCTTCACGTACTAGCCCTAATAGTGTCGTTTCGAACAGACCACAAAGCATATGAACTACGCGTAACCTAGTCACTAGAGGTGCCATTGTCATGACTGAGATAACGGTCTAAAATGGGAATCTTTATCCTCCACACCCATAAATAGAGGCACCTAGTTTTTGCGCTGATAGAGCTACGCACGCCAAAATTTCTCCAAGAGGGTTTTCGTACGGAAGAGAGTTTTAACAACAACTGATTATCCAGTTCGAGGAGCTACCGGAGGGGGAACATCGTCTAGTACATCTTTCCCTCTTGTATTTCTCTATTGTTTGATTGATTTTTCTTGTATTGAATCCTTGGAAATGAGTCGTGAGTAGTCTTTTTTATTTCTGAGGCCCTATGGAACCCTCTGATGTATGCGACTTGTTTGTGATCTGAATAATCTATAAATGGTGTTAAGTTTCATTATGAGTATAAGGTAAGGTCAGCTATGAACTCGAGGGGGTGACGCCCATAACCCCGAAAAACCAAGTGGTTATACCATTACACGATGGTGTTCACGAGGGTGACCTTTCGTGTATCGCGATAGGCTTGGGTTTACCAGCCCGCAAGGATCGACTGTCCAACGAGGGTTCGTGGTCGAGAGATGCGAAGCTGTACATGGACCAACACAACGAGGGGTTGAGGTCCAAGGGCGAGATACGTCTTCCTCTATGCACGAGAAGTAGCCGAGGGGTGGAATCTGCCAAGATAGACGTATAGGATTGAGTCGACCCCGATAGAGACTCACACTATTGTGGTTTTAAGTGATTAGATTCGTATGGATCGGAGGGTGAAATAGATTTTCTAGGAAGTGTTTCTTTACATCAATTAAACCCCCACTTTACTTCATTTAATCTGCCTAGTTCATTAAACAACCCTAAAACCAATTCATAACTTGAAAAGCATACAGATCGACGTAAAATCAAATAGTGGAATCAAGTTTGCGTTTACTCCTTTGGACGACCAGTACTTACCGAGTTATAAGTATTTTTGACAACTTTTAAGCACATCGCCTATTTGCTGCAACGTCAAAATGGCACTGTTGATGCGGAGTAACGGATAAATTTGATACACAAGAGTAGATTTTGCAAGACTTGCATTGTTTATTATTGTTTCTGTTTTATTGTCACTTGTGTTACACTTTGTGCTTTCACGGTGATGGACCATAATTATACGAATCATAAACATAGTTAAACCCACAAAATTAGACTGTTTGTCTATTTAACTTTTTCTTGTTAGTTCCGATATTTATCTGCAGGGTATTCTGAAGTCTAGAGAGAAAACACGCTAAGGAGGAGTTTTTAAGCTAAAAATGAAGTACGAGTCATTCCAGGTCACGACCATGCTACACTCAAAATCAGCCTTAACATCCTTCATGGAACCGACTTGGAATCACTCAAATATGCTAGAACAGTCGGCGTTTGGACAAGAACGCAATGCAAAGGCACCGAGCTCGGTAAAGGCCAAACAAGGGCAATTTCAGCCGATTTGGGATTTCGACCATGTTCCAAGCAGAATTTGGCTTAGGTTCCTTCTTGAGATCATCTAAGAATGACATTTTCATTCAGAATACACTCTCCAAAATCCAAGAAGCTTCGGCCAAAGCTCCGGTCAGATTCCGGTCAACCCAATGGCTTTTGTGAAAAGATCACAAGGATCTAGAAGGCTCCTCCAAGGGGAGGCTCCTCCTCACATGGGCGGCTAAAGGAGGGATGCTCCTCCACACATGGGGCGGCTAGCTTGCTCTCCACTCCTCCTCCTCCATGGAAAGCTCGCCAAGTGTCTTCTCCTCCACCACATCCTCCTCCTCCCTTAGCCTATAAATACAACCTCCCCTCCTTTGTAATCTTTACCCCCCAAAAATGTGGAGAGCTCATCTCTCTACACATTCCAAAATCACAAATCACTTATCTCTCTAGCTTTTGTGGGCACAATCTTGTAATCACTTTACTTTGGAATCGAAGCTTTAGCATTTTCAACGGTTTTTGTAAGTACTCTTGTCTTTACTTTACTATCTTTTCAATTCAGCAACTTTATTTTCCTATATTTACTTTCGAAAACTTTACTTTACTGTCTTTCAAAAACCTTTACTTTTCAACGCACTTAGATATAATGTCCTGTTCCATGAATAGTCGTAGTTAAACCCTTCATTCGGTTGAAGGGGTGTACTTGTATCATACAATGTTTTAGACCCTTCGCTTAATGTCTCTTTGTGTTCAACTTGTTCTAAGTGCCATATATTAGGTCAGAACTTCATTGGTAGAGTGGATGCTCGGAAGAGCAAAGCTCTACCATGAACTCGTGACCTCCATGGATAAGTGGAGGCTCGGAAGAGCACATCTTATCTGTGGAGATCAACCTCTTTCAAAAACCATTTGATTTATCAGGAATGATGGTCAACTGGATGCACATATTAGAACAAGGGTACTACGTCTTGCAAAAGACTAGACAGTGTGGCAAGTCTTGTGCTAGGAATAGCCTTGATTCACTTTTGAACACTTAGTATGGTCATTAACGGTCAATGATAAACAGAATATGATACAAGGCCCCTGAAACCGAATCTTTCCTTTAATTGCAATATCAACTGTTTACTTTCTGTATAAACCACTCAAACCCAACCCCAATTGCACTTTAATTTATGTGTAAGCTTCATTAAAGAACAACTAATCCACACTGACTCTCTTGGGTTCGACCCCTACTTACCACTTGCTACCCAATAGTGAAGTCGCGAGTAGCGGACTCATAAATTTATTTGTACATTTGCTCTAACGACGAGCATCCGTCAAAACTGGCGCCGTTGCCGGGAAGTTGTGAATCGGAATAGTTGTTCTATTTTGTTTTTTCTTTTTTGTTTTATCATGCAATTCACTAAGTCCTACTACTACGGAATGGAGCCTTGGAACAATGAGGAGTTTTCCCCACCATCTTTTGAACTTGAAATCCGCGAGAAGATAATCAACCTTAAGCAATCCCGGGACGAAACATTGGACGAGTACTTATGGTACTTTGATTCCCTTGTGACGAGCTACCATGGATTCACGAACAACGATCTTCTTCAAAGATTTCTTGGAGGAATGCTGCCACATGAGTGGCATTGGCTTAATGACGCGGCGGGAGGCTCGGTGAATAACTTAGCCGAAGCTAATCTATGGGAGCTGATAACTGATTTGGCCGCAAGGTCAAGACCAAGACAAGATCAGGCCGAGCCACTGGAGGACATCATGAAAGAGCAAGCCGCCAGCCAAGTGCCAACGGACGCTAATTTACAGCAATATCAGGCCGAGGCAAGAGGGGAAATGGCAGAAATTAAGAAGTAGTTGTCTCAACTAACCACAGCGGTATCCGAGCTTAAAAAGGAGTCCGGACGGCTCCCCTCCCAAACCATCCAGAACCCGAGGGGAAATATGAATGCCGTGAATCTTAGGAGTGGAAAAAAGCTAGTCGTTGCACCCATGGAACGGGAGGAAGAAGAACTGCCCAAATCAGGCCCGGTCGTCACTACCAATTTGTCCGAGGAAATCACAGTCCTAACTACCGAGCCAACAGAAGTCCCGAACCTCACTGCCGAAGCGGCCGAAGAAATCAAGCCAGGCCCGGTCCTTGCGCTTAGAGCACCCGAGGAAGTCCCGAACCTCATTGCCGAACTGTCCGAGAAAGACCTGGTCCTCACTGTCGGAGCACCTAAAACAGACCCAGTCCTCATGGTCGAAGTGCCTCAACTTAACCCTTCGTGTTTTATGCCGATCATAGCCACCAAAGATCATATAGTCAATAATGATGAGGTTCAAGGGGACTTAGAGGAGGAGCATGAGCCAAAAAAGCCGACAAAGGAACTCTCACTCGTCACAAGCCAAGGAAAACCGCCTGAAAATTCACTCGTTCCAAGACAACCATCCATCACTGCCACAATGAAGAGGATTGGCAGAGGCGCATGTTTAATGTCGCCTACATTTAATGGCACAAAACCAAACTTCCAAACTCGCAAAGGTGCCAACTATTCAAACATGAAGAAGCGGCAAAGACATGGGCCGAAAGAATGGAAACCCGGAAGGAGTAACAAGCAAGAACGACTCATTGGACCAGCAGCTATGGTCAAGAAAGCCTCACCCTCTCAAATCAAAAGAGCTACCGAGAAGAAGTTCGACCTCAAGCACCCATGGGATCCCTACTTATGATCCAGGAATGAGGTATCGTCGAGCCAACGACGTTAAACAAAGGCACTGGTCGGGAGGTAACCCGACACCTATCTTACTTTCAGTCATTTAATTTCCGTCATTTAGTTTTTTGCCCTAAATCATTCTCACCTTTCCTGTATATATTTGCTTGCATAAACTTTTGAACTAAGTCTTGCTGAAAGGCACGCCTTCGTTCAAAAGTGTGGGGTGAGAACCACCTTTGTAAATAAATAACATGTTTTCTTTTTTCCTTTTCCCTTAATATTATCTTTTTGAAAATATGAACTTAAGAATGTGAAAAAGATAGATCATAATTCATGCATTAACCTTGTGAAAATTCAACTGTTTAAAAACTTAGAATGTAACTTCTCATTTGTCCCTTTGTGCTGAGATAAACTAGGGATGTGGAGTTGACATAAACTGCCCTAGAGAGGCTTGGCAAGCACTCGAAGGATCGAATCTAACTATATGGTTTTCGAAGTCAGTGGAGGCTGCACTTCGGGTTTCAGTGAAGATTGAAGTCATCTCCGCCATGCAGTGTTTATGCAAAAAGAAAAAAAGGCGAGGACGGGAATCAGACCGTCCTATCTCTAGTCAAAGTAGCCGAGAAAATAGATGAGCAACCCTCATCTTGACCCGCGCGAAACGGCAAGGATGAGAGGAGCGGGGAGGTATTTCCATATGCTCGCGGGCGACGATTGGACCTCCCAAAAAAGGCTTGAGAAAACGGACTAGCAAGCCACAAAAAGGCAAAAACCTCGAAGAAGCAAATCAAGAGGCCAAAGGCCCAAAATTGTGAAGGTTTTAACCAGACAAAAAAGTGAAGTACTCAAAGAGTCAAATCAAAGGCCAAAGGCCGATTCACTACAAAAAAGCTGTCCCTCGCCAAAAAAGAAATCAAAAAGGCTCAAACCATTGAAACCCGAACCGAATCACGTGCTAGAGAAAGCTACAAGGAAACCATATAGTGCGAGACGGTCCCGAGGATGCAGTCCAGGAGCCTAAAAAGGGCTATCTCCCGAAACATCCAAAATAATTTGCATCTCAGCACGAAGGTACACGTATCAAGTTTCTTCTAAGTATTTACACGGTTTAATTTAGTAAAAAGTAGTAATGCATGAATTAGGATAAATCTAGTACCACAGTCTCACTTTCATATTTTAAAAGTTTTTACATGGATTGTGTGTGCCGCCCTTTAATAGCATTGTTCGGGACGAACAACTAAAAGTGTGGGGTAATCTGATGGACCATAATTATACGAATCATAAACACAGTTAAACCCACAAAATTAGACTGTTTATCTATTTAACTTTTGCTTGTTAGTTCCGATATTTATCTGCAGGGTATTCTGAAGTCTAGGGAGAAAACACGCTAAGGAGGAGTTTTTAAGCTGAAAATGAAGTACGGGTCATTCCAGGTCACGACCATGCTACACTCAAAATCAGCCTTAACATCCTTCATGGAACCGACTTGGAATCACTCAAATATGCTAGAACAGTCGACGTTTGGACAAGAACGCAATGCAAAGGCACCGAGCCCGGTAAAGGCCAAAGAAGGGCAATTTCAGCCGATTTGGGATTTCGACCATGTTCCAAGTAGAATTTGGCTTAGGTTCCTTCTTGAGATCATCTTAGAATGACATTTTCATTCAGAATACACTCTCCAAAATCCAAGAAGCTTCGGCCAAAGCTCCGGTCAGATTCCGGTCAACCCAATGGCTTTTGTGAAAAGATCACAAGGATCTAGAAGGCTCCTCCAAGGGGAGGCTCCTCCTCACATGGGCGGCTAAAGGAGGGATGCTCCTCCTCACATGGGGCGGCTAGCTTGCTCTCCACTCCTCCTCCTCCATGGAAAGCTCGCCAAGTGTCTTCTCCTCCACCACATCCTCCTCCTCCCTTAGCCTATAAATACAACCTCCCCTCCTTTGTAATCTTCACCCCCCAAAAATGTGGAGAGCTCATCTCTCTACACATTCCAAAATCACAAATCACTTATCTCTCTAGCTTTTGTGGGCACAATCTTGTAATCACTTTACTTTGGAATCGAAGCTTTAGCATTTTCAACGGTTTTTGTAAGTACTCTTGTCTTTACTTTACTATCTTTTCAATTCAGCAACTTTATTTTCCTGTATTTACTTTCGAAAACTTTACTTTACTGTCTTTCAAAAACCTTTACTTTTCAACACACTTAGATATAATGTCCTGTTCCATGAATAGTCGTAGTTAAACCCTTCATTCGGTTGAAGGGGTGTACTTGTATCATACAATGTTTTAGACCCTTCGCTTAATGTCTCTTTGTGTTCAACTTGTTCTAAGTGCCATATATTAGGTCAGAACTTCATTGGTAGAGTGGATGCTCGGAAGAGCAAAGCTCTACCATGAACTCGTGACCTCCATGGATAAGTGGAGGCTCGGAAGAGCACAGCTTATCTGTGGAGATCAACCTCTTTCAAAAACCATTTGATTTATCAGGAATGATGGTCAACTGGATGCACATATTAGAACAAGAGTGCTACGTCTTGCAAAAGACTAGACGGTGTGGCAAGTCTTGTGCTAGGAATAGCCTCGATTCACTTTTGAACACTTAGTATGGTCATTAACGGTCAATGATAAACAGAATATGATACAAGGCCCCTGAAACCGAATCTTTCCTTTAATTGCAATATCAACTGTTTACTTTCTGTATAAACCACTCAAACCCAACCCCAATTGCACTTTAATTTATGTGTAAGCTTCATTAAAGAACAACTAATCCACACTGACTCTCTTGGGTTCGACCCGTACTTACCACTTGCTACCCAGTAGTGAAGTCGCGAGTAGCGGACTTATAAATTTATTTATACATTTGCTCTGACGATGAGCATCCGTCACACGGGTTTGCCTATTTTTTATCTCTTCCAGGACTTGTTTGATGAAGACAAGGTCCAAGAGTAAGAAATAGAATATCCCCTCGTTCGATTTGAATTTGCGCCCGTTCCAAAAACTAGAAAAGGGAAAGCACAAGGGACAATCTAGTAACCAAGTACCCATTGAGATGGACAACCAAGTGCACATTGATGACCCTCCCCAAGAGTGGGCACTTAAGGACTACGTTACCCCAACTCTCACAAGATTAAGATCAACCATAACACCCCCTGGTGTAACCGTTCATCAGTTTGAAGTCAAACCGGCCCTCTGTATGGTTTCGAGTGACCCATTCACTGGAACTGAGAACCCCAACTCTCATTTAGCCTCAATCCTCTATCTCTGTGATACCTTCAAGCTCAATAATGTTCCGAATGAAGCAAACTACCATAGGTAATTCCCTTTCTCCTTGGTAAAGCTCGAGTTTGGTTGTGGAGCCGCGACCCAGATACATTTACCACTTGGGATCAATTCACTAAAGCCATCCTACTACAATACTTCCCACCCAGTAAGACTGCTAAACTGAAGAACCAGATCAATGCTTTCCGAAAAGAGCCTGGAGAGACAATCTACGAAGCATGGGAGCGTTATAAGGAACTCCAAAGAACATGCGCCCATCATAACATTGATAAGCACACCCTGCTTCAGACTTTCTACGTAGGAATGAACTCTGAAGAAAGAAGGCAAATGGATCAAGCTTCCGGTGGAGCATTCATGGACTCGTGCCTATGCATGGATGGGCAATTGTGGAGAAAATAGCTAAGAACTCACACCATTGGGGAAGCGAGAGGGCGTGTCAAAAGGTGCAGAGTGGCAAGAAAGACACTAAGGCGCTCGAGTCAAAGGAGAAAGTTTGCGCTTTGGCCAAGAAAATGGATGAAATAGACACATCACTCAGTGCATTGTACAATGATCAAGCTAAGCGCCAGAAACCAGTGTATTGTATCTGCTCAAGCACCACTCATGAAGATGACACCTTCCCGCACACCATACCTGCTGAAGAAGTTCAGAATATAGAAGAGGTGAATATCAGGGAAGGAACCAAGGAGGGATATATAATACCTACCACGGTATCAAGAACCACCCAACCTCTCCTACAAGACCGAAGAGCCTGTCAAGTTCAATGACAACAATGGACCATCCGGCCTTGGGCCAAACACTCATTGCCAATGAGGTTAGTCAGGACAACAAAGGACCCAATATCCGGGGTAGTTCAATCAAGGCCAGCAAAGGAACCAGCACCAGCAGAGACTCAGTTACCGGAACCAGCAAGCCACATACCAAGGAAACCAACAAGGACTGTAAAACCAAGCCCCGCCACCATAGAGATTAGACGAGCAATCAATGGCAGGGATACTGGCTGATTTCCTAGGCTAGCGAGCGAAGATTTTGAGAGACAATCAACTCATATTCCATTCTATCACACTTGAGATACCACAGAGTGACTAAAAGATCGACTAGATAGTCACTCACAATAAGATGCTCGAAACCCAGATAGCCCAACAAGATGATCTCCAAAGACCCATCAATGATGGATAGCAAATAAAACAAATTGAAAAAATATAAAATAACATATGTTTGAATTAACTATGCAGATTTTGGATCTGCAAAAACAACAATCAAAGCATTATTTACCGGTTCTGCATATTTTAGCATGTTTACCACAGACACATACATGCTATTCACTATGTTATGTCAACGGTGTTAAGTTTGTGGGTGTGGGAACGTGATCGCAAGTTGAAAACTCAGAATTCTGGAGTGATAGTTCAAACGGAAGACATGACTTACTACGTATTATCGAGAATATTGTTGAATTAATGTATGCATATGGACTGCCTGTATTTTTATTTCAATGCAAGTTGTTTAACACTGATCCAAAGGAACAGGGAAGCACAAGGAAGGATCATGGACTTTTAACACCTTCTGCAACCATGACAAAACCTAGGGAGCCTTTCGTATTTCACCATGATTCATATCGGCTCTTTCTCAGGTCTTCTCAAAAGGAAGCTAGTAAACAGGGGTTTTTCTAAGTCGATCCACACTATGAATCAGGCATATTTGTAGTTGTGACCACCACCATCATTCTGATCAATCTTTCCGAACGTCCCCACCATTCATGCGAACTTCTTAATAGATTCCTCCATCAGCGTCAATTGCTCCGGTACATTGTAGTCTGTTGACCGTAATTTTCTCTGCTGCTAGACCCTATTCCCACTTACTCATCAGAATGACACTTCCACCATAAGTCCCCGGACGTCCATCGTAAACCCTATCCTTCTTTGGAATCTTGCCAATAAATGGTTGCCCTTAGCTTCTTCGAATGAAAATTTACCCATTACACTCCACACTTTCTTGAGGAAAGCTACTATTCCATTATAGTTGTACTTTTTATCCAACATCCAACTCGTATATATTTGGAGACAGATAGTTGAAGTATTTCAATTGGTTTCATCACAGAGAAATCAATAGATGAAGCTGACATGGTGATGTTGGAGCGTTTAGGGCTCCAAATTAGTATTTTAGCTTTAATTCTTTATTTTAGTTTTTAGGCAGCATTATCTTTTTTAGGCAGCATTATCTTTTAGGCAGCATTATCTTTTTAGGTAGCATTATCTTTTTAGGCTGCCTATCATTATCTATTAGATTTCTATTTTCATATTTAAACCCACCTTAGGGTTTCAGTTATGTATCTTATTTTTCCTATCAATAAACCTTTAGTTTTCATTTTTGGTGGTTTCCAAAAGTTTCTTAAAGGATTCCAAGCTTTCTTGGTGGATTCCAAGCTTATCCCGAATTCATTGCTAGTGAATTCGTTTATCCCGATTTTCCCACTGCGTCAGTTGGTATCAGAAGCAGGTCTTTCCCTGTCTCTCTGCTAACTTGATCAGATGGCAGATCAACCCGTACCTAGAGCAGATGGTGAGAGGGTCAATGCGGACATAGCCGCAGCCCTGGCTGCTTTGAGAACACAAATAGCTGCAATGTCAACCCAGTTGATAGAAGTGGACAACAAGAGTCATCGTGGAGACAAGAGAGGAGAACTGAATAGGGTTCCGCAAGTGAAGAGTGATATTCCATTGTTCTATGGAACCATGAGATGAGAGGAGTTTCTGGATTCGCAGGTCAAGATTGATAAGTTATTCGATGTCATGCATGTTCCCGATGACAAAAGGTTAAGATGGTATCAATCAGGTTGAAGGGTATGGCTGCCGTGTGGTGGGACATTATCATTATTCAAAGGTAACTGGAAAGAAAAGGGCCAGTTAGAACGTGGAGGTGAATGAAACAATCGATGACGAATGCGTGTGTGAAGCAAGAGCTTCCAAAGCCGGATACAAAGAAGGAAGAGGTTATTGTGGCGGAGGAGGCGTTGGAGGAGATTGATGAGCTGGCGATGCTGAGGATCATGTCTGATGATTCTGAGGAGAAAGGTGAAGAGGTTGAGATAAGTGGAATTAAGCATGATCAACTGTTGGTGAATTCAGGCGATTCGATTAATGAGATTCAAAATCGTTCCCTCGGTGCTGATGGACAAACACAGAAATTGCCAAATGTTCAAACCCATAAGATAACATCCCTTGAGGCTCAAAAATTGGAAGGGAAGGAGGAAGATCCAATTTGGGTAGCTTTCAAGTATGATAGATTGTTGATAATATGTGAGAAGTGGGAAGTGATGCCTCATGAAACAAATGAATGTGCTACTGGGAATGATCTAAGAACTAAGAGATTTGTTGCGGATGGATTAAGGGTAGAGAAGAACGGAGCAATAACTTCAACATTGGATTCCCAAGGGAAAACGGAGTATAGTGGAGGGTTGGCCGGAATTAGGAACGGAAATAGATCGGCGTTCAGAAGCATCGGGCAGGGGAGTTTGGAGGAAGACGATGAGTCATGGAATATGAACAGAACGTCGCCTCGGGAAGGTGTCTTGCAACGGGTAATGATTACTCCTCAAGAACATTATGAGATTGCGGTGCGTGGGTTTGGGGAAAAGAGAGATAGGGGCTGGTCACGTGACAACGAAGCAGGGACTGGTGAAATTAGGAAAGGTAAAGAAATTGTGATAGTCGGCCAAGAAGTGGGCCGGGAGAAGAACAAGTTTGACACAAATAAGAGCACACTACTACAGAAGGGGGCTTATGCATCGGTTATTTAGACCTTTATGCATCGGTTTTAAACCGATGCATAAGCCAGCGATGCGAAAGGCTCGAACCTTATGCATCGGTTCTAGTAAAACGGATGCATAATGTACTGCCCTTACGCATCGGTTATTACATAAAACCGATGCATAAGGGTATATATTATGCATCGGTTTTACTCCCAACCAATGCATAATGTATACAAAAATTTGGCAGGTTTGGCTTAAATTAGCTCAAATCCACCCTGAAATTTTACAAACATAGATCAATTACAAATACCCTGCTATTCAATTACAAATGCACTGTTTCTCAACAACATCGACATACATTCATTTCAAAGATAGAACAGAATATACAAGTACACATCTTTCATGTGCAAACATTAATGGAAACACAAAAGTTATAATATTCAAATACACACAACAACCCTAAGATTCATGTCCGATAACGACTGGGTAACGGTCGTTTATATAGTCATACAAGTAGGCGGCACTCATTTCCCTTACTTCATCGATCTTCGAGTCTTCGTATGATTCACTTCCATTAGGAAAACACTACAACCAATGAAAAGCAAGATAAAAGTAAGTCAATACATAAAAGTTTCAATTAGTTCAAACCAAACCAAAGTCATTATTGACAACTTAGAAAATAATACAAGTCTAATAAGATATTACTTGGCTAAGATCATCAATCTCCGCTCCGTTATTACCACGTACAAACTGGATTATGTCTCGAATAAAATTCATAACATAATAACCGCATAAGTGACCCGGCGATTGTTGTGGACACTGCACACGATCAATAATTTCTTATCACACACTATATTTAATGCTAAAGCTATTAAAAAGATAGCACATATGAGACTTCGTACCTTAACTACCTTCCAACGAACACTTTGTGTATTTCTCGGTACACATCCTTGATAGTATCGGTACAATCCCCTAAAATGAATAACATTACATAATTAGTGAATGTTAACATACAAATTACAAGATAAAAGTGAGGCTAAAACGACTTACGTGTCCACCAAATCCTTTGCATCGACGTTTATTCCTTTTTCACCTATATTTGGATCCAGCCAATGCGCCTTATGTTGTTTAGGAAAGATGACACATAACATCCAATGCCACCTAACAAAATAAACTAAATTTAAAAAAATAAACTCAAAAATAGATATAAAACATAATCATTAAATAAAGAACTTACTCTACATGATCCACGTAAGGTAGGAAGTAACAAAAATTGCGATCTCGGTCTGGCATACTCAACCTTGCCACAAACGTCATCAACCTCTCATCTCTGTTGATTGTTGGCGTCATGATGGAAGGATTGAAGAAACCAAACTTAATATCCCAACCCATCATCTCATTGTTTAAATAACTACAAATTAAAACTTTTGTGTTAGAGTTAGACCATGCATTAGAACAAATGATTATATCAAAAAATCATCTTGAACATTACCATATACATAATTCACTAGCAAAGTTCCCCAATGCTCCCCTCTTGTATAGTTCCTTAAGGTCCTCTGTGCTCACGGCAATACCGTAGTCGTCACTGAACACACTCTGGTCGACGTCCACCACAAGCATATCTCTGCTCAACCATGTCCACACCTCATTTAAGAGTCGACAATATAATGGCAAGCACTCTATTCCTTCATCGTCGGAAATTGGCAAATAAAGACATTTAATGTTGTCATATCCCTGCATGTTTAATTTGAGGAAAGCAAGGAAATTAATTTTTATGTAAAGTATAATAGAAAATGCAAATGAACTTGTATTGTTCGATTATCTCACCCTATTACCGACAACGACCAAGTCTTCAGGCCATGCTACAAAGTGAGACGTAGCCTCGATAACAATGGAAAACTTTGCACGGGGCATTGGCAATTTTGCTGTTCGAACGACTGCTTTTTCAACCCTCACCTATATTTAAAGAATAAATGTTTAGGGTTAGAATAACATAGTTCCTTAAGAATGTGACATCTATAAATAAGCTATAAGGACTAAGAGAGGACATCACCTTCAATGTATGTTCTGGTATTTGTCGATAATTAATAAAATGACCTGGCATGACTCGACCAATGGCCACTTGCTCTCGCTCACCTTCGACAGTCCCATGGATGTATAATACGCATTTCAGGCCACCCTGTTATCACGAACAAATTGATGTTACATAAGTTCTACACAATTAAATGAAATTGTCACAAAAAATAAAATAAAACATTCTAAACGTACCGTAGGTATGTTCGTCATCGGGTCTACATCGACGTGACAGTGACGGCCGAGGCGATCAGGTGGTCCTACGTGAGAAGTATCGGAACTCGGTGTCGTCCTAGAAGATGTGGATTTTGGGAACCCAATCTTCCAGGGGACGTGTGTACCCACTCCTCTGGTACGTCCAGGATACTCAGGCGTCCCAATCGCCTCAGTCAGTATATCATGTCGACCATGTGGTGAAAAAGATCCTTGACTCGATTTTTCTACTAATTGATCCTATTATCAAGAAATTAGTAACAAAGATTAGTGTACGGAAAAAGTTAAAGTACTGAAAAAAGTTAATTACTCACAATATTTTTAGCCACTAGCCAAACTCTAGGGGTGATGAACTCTTTATTCTTCTTGAGGCGTGCCCTCTTCCAAACCTCGTATCTCTCTACAGTGAAAGGAGGTGTTTCTTCCTCTTGAATTACTCCATCCGCAACTAAATCGGCTAACTTCTTGCTTATTAGAACCTCCTTCATTTTTCTATACCCTTCTCGGCCCATGATGTGCGCATATTCATTCTTAGCCGCTAGAGACTTATTCTGAGCATATAGCTTCCTCGCTTCTTCACTGAGTCTATGCTCTACAAATTTCTTCCACTGCGCAGAATCAATGTATTGATACTTCTTCGTAGGATCTTCGTCCTTCTTTTTACCAAATATATAATCTGTAGCGAGTCTCGGTTTGAAGTTCCTCCACTGCGCAGATGCATATTTAACCTCTTGCTCTTTGTATCTTTGTGGTCCAACAAACAATTCCTGGAAAAAATATAACAACTTACAATTAGTACGATCAATATATAATGTTGCTAACATTATAATAATGGAACTATATAATATATTACCGTTGCTTCGTTCCACATTAGATCCTTAAGATTTGAAGGCACCTTCCTCCAATCAAGGAAGTTGATCGGAATTCGAGTACGGACCACAGTGCCTAGGTAACTCCTCCAGTTACCCCCAATCTTTCCCAACGGATATCCTGCATCGCTAAATTCAACGGTAATCTTGGTGCCAGCCTCTCTATGTCTCCTGATCAAATCTAGCATTAATAATGGACCCCTCCTAGTTTTCTGTGTGGGCGCGCACTGTTCCACACAGAAGTCTTCATTGCCGCTACTACTACTTTCTGCCATTATCCCTGAAATATCACAAAAAGGCATTAAATTATTAAAAATGTAAATACAAATGCATAGACAATAATAAAAATAATAAAATGATATGTGATGAACATCAGTGATAAAGTAACATACAACATACACGTTAAGTTTGTTTATCAATCCATATTCCTTCATCGTGATCTACTCGTAATTACATTTCGTCATCAATTTCAATTTCGACGCTTTCCACAGGAACGATTGTACACACAGGTATGCAATCTTCGGCGATATCTTCAGATGTGCCATTTGTAGCATCATTGGTTACTTGTTGTTTGCCGTGGAGGACAATAAATAGATTTTTGTCCGAAGGATCCTGCACATAAAATACTTGTCTTGCTTGTTCGGCCATAATGAAGGGCTCATCTTTATAGCCCTCCTTGCGAAAATCCACAAACGTCATCCCGAACTCATTAGTGCGAACCGCGGAATGATTAACCCATTTACATTTAAAAACCGGTACTTGTAGTTTAACATAATCCAACTCACATATTTCTTCGATAACCCCAAAGTAATTGAGAGGCGCAGATATTGGATTTTGATCTCTAGCGCTAGAAATGTGAGTGGTTTCAGCAACAAGTATGACACCACTATTTTGCACAACGCTGCGTTCGTCTTGATCTTTTGTGTGGAAACAAAATCCGTTAATGTCAAAACTTCTCCACATGTATACACTTGGTCTCGGACCGGCCATAAGCCACTTCACTAAGTCATCATCAGACTCATCTTCTTCAGAGGTCCCTTGATTACTTAAAGATTCATTACTTTTAAGCCATTTACAAAATGACCGACAGTGTTCTCTTTGCACCCATATTTTATTTTCCCCGGGTGGGCACTCCTCACTATGTTTAAGTGCTCATCGATGAAAGGCGTTATCTCAGGTATCTATTGCAGTACGTAGAAATGAGCTTTTGATAACTCATCCATGGATTTAACTATTTGTTTCGATCCACTTGTTCCCTTTCCTTGAAATCGATCAAAATGACGTGGCCTAGGAATCCCAATTGCAGTGGCATTTCCCAAAAAGTTAGTGCAAAATTCAACCGCCTCTTCAGTTATGTATCCTTCCACTATACATCCTTCCGGACGATTGACAGATGCTCGTCGTTAGAGCAAATGTGCAAAAGTTAATTTATAAGTCCACTACTTGAGACTTCACTATTGGGTAGTAAAGCGGTAAGTAGGGGTCGAACCCAAGGGAATTAGTGGATAGTTGTTCTTTGAGGGATTTGTACAGAAATGTAAGTGCGATTGGGGTTGATTGTGGTTTTAGTACTGAAAAGTAAATTACTGAAAAGTAAATGACTGGAAATAAAGTGCGTAAAGTAAATACTGAAAAGTAAGTGCGGAAAATAAAGTGCTAAAAATAAGGGCGTAAAAGTAAAGTGCGTAAAGTAAATTGCTGGAACAGTCGAATTCAATATCAACTGATCAATATACTTTTGGTACTGGCCGCACGCTATAAGCGTAATGCGTACCAAAGATATATTGGGTTAATATTGAAAGCGTCTGTAGTAAGCGTACTGAAAGTAAATGACTGAAAAGTAAATGTGCGAAAAGTAAAGTACTGAAAGTAAATGTACTGAAAGTAAACAGTTGATGATAGGACTGAAAGTAAGGTGACAGGTTGTGAATTGATTAATGGAAGGATTCGGTTTTAGGGGCCTTGTATCATAGTCCGTTCATCATCGACCTCTAAGGATCGTTCTAAGTGTTCAAAGATGTATCAAGGCCATTTCTAGCACTCGACTTGCCACATCGTCTAGTCCTTTTCAAGACATAGAACACTTGTTCTATTTGGGCTAATTCCTCCTTTCGAAGTATCTTAGCTTATGTGCATCCATTTGATCAATCATTTCCGATCAACCAAATGGTGTTTAAAAGAAGTTGAACTCCACAGAAAAGCTGTGCTCTTTCGAGCCTCCAATTAACCACGTATGTTCACGAACCCCATGGAAGAGCTTTGCTCTTTCGGGCCTCCACTCAGCCAATAGTGTTCTAACCTATTATATGGCACATAGAACAAGTTTTGAACACAATAGAAGCACTAAGAAAAGGGTCTAAAACGTTTTATGATACAAGCACACCCCTTCAACCGAATGAAGGGTTTAGCTACGATTATCCATGGAAGAGGATATCATAGCTAAGTGCTTAAAAGTAAATGGTTTTGAAATCAAAGACAAGGAAAATAACAAAGAGGGTTTCGGTTTTGAAAGACAAGAAAGTAAAGAGGAGAATACTCAAGAACCAACAGGAGTAAACTCAAGAACAACAAGAGTACTCAAGAACCAACAAGAGTACTCTAGAACAAACTTGGAGCTTTCAATATCAAAGTAAAGTGTTTACAAGGATTGTGCCTGAAATCTAGAGAGATTTTCTACAAGGACTAGAGAATATGGAACATGGGACTCAAACTAGGACTATGGGACATTGAACAAAGGAGAGGGGATGTTGTATTTATAGGCAAGGGGGAGGAGGAGGTCCAACCACATGGCAAAGGGAGAGGAGCTCCTCCCAAAGCCGCCGGCCATGTGGCATCATCCCAAGCAAAGCCGCCGGCCATGAGGTGGAGGAGGAAGTGAGTGGGTTGTGATATTTGTTTCTCAAAAGTCATCGGTTCCCCCACAATCTCCGGTTAGACCTTGGTTGCATCATGGTTGCTTCTTGGTTGCAATCAAAAGACATGGCACAAGCCTTGCACATGGGTGGCTAGACTTGGCATTCACTTGAGTTCTTGATCTTTGTTGAGGTTTGGAACAAGTCATTGGGACATGTTTGAGTGATTCCACGTTGGGTTCATGAAGGTTGTAAAGCCGGAATCTGGTCGTGGCCTGGAATGACTTGTAATCCATTTTTAGCTTTAAGAACTCCTTTTTAGCTCGTTTCATCTCTAATCCTCGAAATAGCCTGTAGAACAAAAGTGAAACTAACAAGTAAAAGTTGTTAAGACAAAGCGTCTAATTTGGTGGGTTTAACTGTCTTGATGAATCATATAAATATGGTCCATCAACGATGCCTATTTCTCACGTAGCTTTTTAGAATCTTCATGTACCTCTCAAAGGGATACATCCATCTCATATACACTGGTCCAAGAATACGAACCTCGCGCACCAAATGAACAGTTAAATGAACCATTATATCGAAAAATGATGGTGGGAAGAATATCTCAAGTTGGCATAATGTAATCACTACTTGCTCTTGTAATCTATCAAGCTCCGTTGGATCAACAACCTTAGCACATAAAGAGCTAAAAATCACGCAAAGTCTTTGTATAGCGGCTCTCACTTTTGGAGGCAATATACCTCTAATTGCAATAGGCAACAGCTGTTGAAGTAAAGTGTGATAGTCGTGAGATTTTAATCCATTCAAACGAAGATCCTTCATCGAAACCAGTGTGGCAATATTTGAAGAGAAGCCATACGGAACTTTAACTCCTTTAAGACATCCGCAAAATCTAGATTTTTCACTGTTAGAAAGAGTGGTGCATGATGGTGGCAGATATGTACGTTGCCCTCTGGTTTCTGGTGCTAATTTGGTACGAATGTTCATATCTAGCATATCCAGTCTTGCTTTAACTCCATCATTTGTTTTCGCAGGAATGTTTAATAATGTGCCGATCAGACTATCACATATATTCTTTTCTACATGCATCACATCAACACAGTGTCTAATGTCAAGTGTATGCCAATAAGGGAGATCAAAAAATAAAGATCGCTTCTTCCATGGAGCACTTTCCGTGCGTGCACTAGGTTTTCCAAATCGATTTGTAATATTTTGAATTTTCTCAAATATTTCATAACCTGAACATGGTTAAGGTTCTATTGCGTGTTCGGTGTCACCGTTGAATGCAGCTTTCTTTTGCCTATAAGGATGATGCCTCGGTAAGAAATGACGATGCCCCATGTAAATCATTTTTCGACAATTCTTTAGATAACGTGAATGTGTCGCTTCCCCGCATATTGGACAGGCTTTGTACCCTTTAATACTGTATCTGGACAAGTTACCATAAGCAGGGAAGTCATTGATGGTACACATTAGCATGACACGCATATTGAAATATTCTTGCCTAGATGCATCAAATGTCCGTACTTCTTTATTCCACAAAAGCTTCAGATCATCTATCAAGGGAGCCAAATATACATCTATGTCATTTCCAGGCTGCCTAGGACCCGATATCAACAAAGAAAGCATCATATATCTCCGCTTCATGATTAGTCTCGGAGGTAGGTTGTATATCACTAATATCACGGGCCATGTACTATGTTGACTACTGAGATTTCCATGTGGATTCACCCCATCAGTAGACAAGCCAAGGCGTAAATTCCTAGACTCTGATCCAAATTCAGAGAATAAATTGTCGACTTTGGCCCATTGCAGTGAATCGGCCGGATGGCGCATTTTGGTATTAATGACACGTTTCTCGGCATGCCATCGCATATTATCTGAATCTTTCGGGTCAGCAAATAATCGTTGAAACCTGGGAATCGGTGGAAGATACCACAATACTTTGGCCGCAGTGCCTTTTGATGTAGTTGTCCGGCCTTTGTTCAACTTGTAGCGAGAAGATTTGCACACCGGACATTCAGTCAAATCCTTATGAGCATTACGATACAATATACAATCATTGGGACAAGCATGTATCTTCTTGTACTCGATTCCCATGGGACACTGACAGGCGTCGTTTGACCTGCAAATTTAAATTTATATTTTCCTTGCGAGAAACTAGTGTAGTGGCAAGCAAGGGTCGAACCCAAGGGAGCTAGTGAGGTTACTTGTTGTTCTGTGGCTGAAAAGAAAGACAATTGGGGGTGAGCAGATTGTTAAAGGTGCGAGTAAAGAAAAGGTTGTGTGATTCAATATGAGAAAACATTCGGTCTAGGGCTTTTCTACTGTGACTTAGTTTATCATCGACTTCTAATGATCTGATCTTATGTTCTTAAGTGTGGTTACTCCGTTTCAGGTTATAACCTAAAGTAAGGCCGTTTCAAGCACTCACACCACAATCTACTCCGTTTCAGGTTATAGACTTCTAGTTCTAGTAAACCTAACACTCCGTTTCAGGTTATGCTAGATTAAGTGCAACTACTTGTCCTAACGTTTCAGTATCAAACAAGCAACAAAATAAGGGGCTGAATTGCTCGGCTAAGCTTTACCATTGCAAATCTCCACTTAGCTTCACAATTCAGTCCGGGATAAATATGCACAAGAACTAGTAGAACATAAAATAGCATTAAGTGAAAAGAGTCTCAAAACATCGTCACAATATACTAAACCCTAAACCGAATAGAGAAATTTAGCTACGCATGATTGAAACACAATGCATGATGAAAAGTAGAAAAATCGCTTCTCTCGTCAAAACATTCGTCTTCTCCTCCAGAGCCGTCTCGAATGATGGATGATGAAAACCCTAACCCAAAATATCTTATTTATAGCAAGACATAGGGTTTCCAAGTCTGTTTTGGGCTGAAATTTCCAATTCTCGGACTCGCTAACGTCATCAAAATGCGTCGCTGACGTCATCTCCGCGGACCATGCACATTTTAGCGCCGCGAGTACTGTTCATATTAGAGTCCGCGGTATTGTTCATAAAGTGAACAGTGTCCGCAGTCCTCTCTGAGACTGTTCATCCATTCTGCGCATCTGTTTTGACTTTGGCTCTGATTTTGACCCTCCAAATGACCTCGGATGCTCTTGGTGTGAACTAGAGAGTCGTAGGGAATCGAGTTACCTACGCAACGGCATGCGGCTCATATTTTTATGATCAATGGTCCATTCCCAGCGATCCACCGAACGTTAAAAGGTCTGATCTGCCATTGTGATGTTTTCGGCATAAAATGCCGTCTTTTATGCACGTTTCCTCCTAGAGCTTCCGAAACACCTGAAATGCAAAACCATACTTAAAAGTAACTGTTTGCATATAAAAGTGTCGAAATAGATGGGATTAATTGACTCGACGAGTCGTATAAATACGACTCATCAAACCACCCCACACTTAAACTTGTTCGTCCCGAACAAGAACTAAGTCATAGAAGGAAAATAAATATAATACCACAATTTCTTCGACGTCCTAGATAATGCTACATGAATATCAGTTGCTAGTCTAGATTCGCTTTTCTATGCATAACTCAATCGCTACTAAAATCACCATGCTCAACATGGAATTAACTTGATACATGTTACCTTTGAGCTGAAATCCAAATCGATTCGGATGAGTGGGAGATAGTCCTCTTTAGACCCATGATCTGCATTCGCTGTTCCGAACTCTCGCTATATGGTTGTACTTCATTGCTTTTTCTTGCACGTGATTCATTCGAGCTTCAAGGTTTTTTTTTGAGTTGTTCTTTTTTTTGTTGGACAGCTTTTGTAGTGACTTTCTTTGGCCTTTGGCTCTTGATGTATGAATGATGTACTTCACTCTTTTGTACGAACTTCACAACGTGACTGATTTTTCTTGAGCCTTGCTCCTTTATTGTGAATTGCTTGTCCTTCTTTTCCTTTCCTTTGAAGGAGGTCCAATCATCACCCGCAAGCATATGGAAATACCTCCCCGCTCTTTCTCATCCTTGTCCTTTTCGACGCGCGTCAAGCCGAGGGTCGCTCGTCTATTTTCCTGGCTACTTCGAACTAGAGATAGGACGGTTTGTTACGTCTCTGATGGACCATAATTATACGAATCAAAAACACAGTAAAACCCACCAAATTAGACTGTTTGTCTATTTAACTTTTGCTTATTAGTTCCGATATATTTCTACAGGGTATTTTGGCGCTTAGAGAGAAAACAGGCTAAAGAGAGGATTTTACGCTGAAAAGATATTACGAGTCATTCCAAGGTCAAGATCAGACGCCGAATGCAAAAATCTCAAGATCCTAACATTGAATTACTCAATTCAAATCCAACCGAGGAACAACCAAAGTCAGACCGGAGCGAAATTGGACTGATAGTTTTGTGAAAAGACTGCACAAAACTCACAAACCTCCACCTTTCCTCCTTGGTGACCGGTGGCTTCCTCCTCCCCTCCTCCATGCAACCGGCGGCTTCCTCCATGATGACTTGGAACCGGCGGCTTTGGAGCCTCCCTCCTCCTCCCTTGGATGAAACCACATGGTTTCATCTTAGCCCTCCATTCCATCCTCATTTGGCTATAAAAGGAAGCCTTCTCCTCTCATTTGTATCATCCAAACATTGAAAATCACTTCTCTCTCTAAAAGTTTGTTACTTTGTAAGTTTGGTTTTTGAAATAATACTCTTGTTGGTTCTTGAGTATTATAACGGTTTGAAATAATACTCCTGTTGGTTCTTGAGTATTATAACAGTTTTAGAGAATACTCCTGTTGGTTCTTGAGTATTCAGTAGGATTGGGAATACTCTTGTTGGTTCTTGAGTATTCCACCCCCTCTCCTCTTACTGTTTTCAAAAACCCCCGAGTATTTAGCTATGGTATCCACCTCTATGGATATTCGTAGCTAAACTCTTTATTCGTATAAAGGGGTGTACTTGTATTGTAAAATGTTTTAGACCCTGCACTTAATGCCGCTTTGTGTTCAAAACTTGTTCTATGTGCCATATATAGTCAGAATTTCCAAGGTTGAGTGGAAGCTGTAACAAGCAAAACTCTTCCGTGGGGATTCGTGAACATACTCGGGTAAGTGGAAGCTGTAACAAGCAAAACTTATCTGAGGAGTTCGACTTATCTAAAACACCACTCGGTCGATCGTAACTGAAAGATCAGGTGGATGCACACAAGGCTAAGATACTTCGAAAGGAGGAATTAGTCCAAAGTAGAACAAGTGTTTTAAACGATGTTGCAAGTCTTGCGCTTAGAAATGGCCTCGATTCATCTTTGAACACTTAGTATGATCATTAGCGGTCGATGATAAACAACTATGATACAAGGCCTCTGAAACCGAATGTTTTCCTTGAATTACAAAACCCCCTTGTATTTACTTTTCTAGTATAACTGCCTTAATCAACTGCACTCACCTTCCGGAGGACTCGCAAATCACGCATCACCCACTGTAAGTCTTTCTTTTTACTTTTCAGTATTTATTTTCTGTAATTTACTTTTCCGCACTCAAAACCAAAAACAACGAAAAAAAGTCACTTAGTCATAACCGCTAAAATCTCAATCAACCTTAAAAAACGCTCCCTCGCTGTACAAATCCCTTAAAGAACAACGTATCCCCCTAATTCCCTTGGGTTTGACCCCTACTTACCACTTACTACCCAGTAGTGAAGTCGCGAGTAGCGGAAAATATAAATTTATTTGCACAGAGAACATTGCACCTTAACGACAGTGCAGTGGGCTCCGTCAGTCTCCGTCCCGCCTTCCTACATAAACACTGCAGTGGCGGAGCCAACTCTAGACCATGTTGTCTCGAAGTGCTAGCCTCCACGAAATCCATATAACCATATAGTTTGAGTCCAGTCCTTTGAATGCTTTGTCAAGTCTCTCTAGGACATTTCTATCAACTCCACATCCCTGTTTATCTCAACTCAGAAGACACGTAGTGGGTTAAATTCACATGTGGTCACACAATTCAAATTTCATGAGAGAAACGCATCTAATCAGCTCATCTATTTCACATCATCAACATTCAATACTGCATATTCAGGAAATAGAGAGAAATTTCATACTTTCAAAAAAAAATTTGAAGGGAAACGTGATGACACAATACATATGCAAGGAAAATAAACGTGCTGACACAACTGACAGACTGACTCTCCCACCCCACACTTTTGAACGAAGCCATGTCCTCACGATACGACTTAAATTCGAAGACACAACAATGCAAGACACAAAAACATATAGGAAAAGGAAGAGATCAAAGTGAACAGGTACTCCCCTCGTTTCGTCGTGTGAAGATGAGAATTCTGGTCAAACGAGTCAGTCAACGCTGGTCAACCATGGTCAACGGTCAACTATGGTCAACTGAGGGCCGCGCCTGAAGAAGATATTACAGCCGCGCCTGCAGAACACATTAGCCATTTAAGATGGCTTGCGGGCGCGGCAGATAAAGTGTGCATGAACCGCGATCCTCTCGGGATGTGACCTGTTTCCTGCATAAAAATGTTCTTCTTTCCCAAAGACAATGTGATAACACGAATAAAGACTCAAACAACAGAAAAAATGAAATAAAAATGAAAGAAAAAATAAATAAATAAGATGGGAAAAATTTACCGAGCTGCCTCCCTGCGAGCGCCTTTGTTTTACGTCGTTGGCTCGACGTTACCTCTTTAGGGATCACAAGTTAGGATCCCATGGACGTGTGAGGTCAAATTTCGCTACTCCTCTGTGATGCTCATATCCCTCATCCAGTGGTGCTCTCGTGTCTCTCCATCCGGGTTTCCATCCAAACGTGCCATGTCTCGGTTGCTTCCTCATGTATGGACGGTCGACATCCTTGTGAATATGGAAATCTGATCTCTTGCCACCAAGTGCAAGTGACAATAAGCCTGTGGTCATGTCAACCTTGGTCCTTATGGCAAAGAGGAGTGATCGTCCCAAAATAGGAGCTGGAGGATTGTCGTCTCTAGCATCTCCCATCTGCAAAATATAAGAGTCAACATCACGGGTGACTATGAAAGCACCTGAATCCTTAAACTTTTCAGGCGGCGCTTGTTGACTCGTAGCGAGTGGGTGCTCCACCGTTGGCTTTTCCGACTCATGACTTGCCTCCAACTCATCTTCCAGCTCATCATTATCGATCACATAGTCTTCGGGAGCTGTCACCTGCACAGAAAACAATAAAGGAGGATCAAATTTAGCATTTATATCAGACCACATCGCGGGTGAAGAACACTTTAAGTGTTCCATCCACGGATCAATAAAGTCTTCGTCATCCGCGGCCACAACGTGTTCTTCGTCCGCGACCAGCTGTTCCTCCGCGGGTTCTTCGAGTGTTATCTCCGCGGGTGTTGTGTATGTTAGCTGTCCGCGGATGACATTAATATGCACATCATCAGCGATCCCCTTTGAGTTCGCCACTTCTTCTCTGTTTTCTGCCAATGTACTGATGTTCTCCTCCAGATTAGGCACTGTCTGCGACGTTATGGTTGTGACGGAGGTGTTCCATATGATGTCGGGCATGATTTGTACTGAATCAGCTTCCACCGTCCGTGCCTTGTCGTCAGTTTTGTGCAGCTGACCTCGTCTTGGTCTTGATCTCTCTACCAAATTGTCTATCAGGTCCCAGAGATCATACATGTTTAAATCCATTACCGACCCTCCTACTGCAGCATCAAGCATATTACGCTCAAGTGGCATCATCCCCTCAAGAAATCTTTGAAGAAGAAATAAATCTTTGAATCCATGGTGTGGACAGCTTCCCTGAAGGGTATCGAAGCGCACATAGTACTCATAGAAGGTTTCGCCCTGGAATTGCTCAAGGGTACGAAGTTTCTTGCGGACTTCAAATCGAAGGGATAGCGGAGAAAATTTCTCTAGAAATAGGGCTCGTAGATCCCAATAATTGCTTTCATAACCTGCACCTGATAAGTAAAACCAAGAACTTGCGGAGTCAATTAAAGAAAACTTAAAATAGTTTAACTTGAACCTCTCTAATGACTCGTCTATAGGCTTGATGCGGCTGCAGATGGAGTGGAATGTTTGTACATGTCTCACGGGGTCTTCTCCGATGGCACCTCCGAATTGGGGAAGATGCCGCATCATCCAAAATGCAACCTTGCTGCCCTCGCATCCATCGTCCTCATTGTCTTCATCGTTCCAAGGTTCTCTACTATAATAAGAAAACATAGCGAACCATAAAAGAAAACAAAAAACAGAAAAAAAAAATAAAGAAAACGGAAAGAACAACTTCACCGAAGCGCAGCTCCCCGGCAACGGCGCCAAGCAAGGGTCGAACCCAAGGGAGCTGGTGAGGTTACTTGTTGTTCTGTGGCTGAAAAGAAAAACAATTGGGGGTGAGTAGATTGTTAAAGGTGTGAGTAAAGAAAAGGTTGTGTGATTCAATATGAGAAAACATTCGGTCTAGGGCTTTTCTATTGTGACTTAGTTTATCATCGACTTCTAATGATCTAATCTTATGTTCTTAATTGTGGTTACTCCGTTTCAGGTTATAACCTAAAGTAAGGCCGTTTCAAGCACTTACACCACAATCTACTCCGTTTCAGGTTATAGACTTCTAGTTCTAGTAAACCTAACACTCCGTTTCAGGTTATGCTAGATTAAGTGCAACTACTTATCCTAACGTTTCAGTATCAAACAAGCAGCAAAATAAGGGGCTGAATTGCTCGGCTAAGCTTTACCATTGCAAATCTCCACTTAGCTTCACAATTCAGTCCGGGATAAATATGCACAAGAACTAGTAGAACATAAAATAGCATTAAGTGAAAAGAGTCTCAAAACATCGTCACAATATACTAAACCCTAAACCGAATAGAGAAATTTAGCTACACATGATTGAAACACAATGCATGATGAAAAGTAGAAAAATCGCTTCTCTCGTCAAAAGATTCGTCTTCTCCTCCAGAGCCGTCTCGAATGATGGATGATGAAAACCCTAACCCAAAATATCTTATTTATAGCAAGACATAGGGTTTCCAAGTCTATTTTGGGTTGAAATTTCCAATTCTCGGACACGCTAACGTCATCAAAACGCGTCGCTGACATCATCTCCACGGACCATCCACATTTTAGCGCCGCGGGTACTATTCATATTAGCGTCCGCGGGTACTGTTCATAAAGTGAACAGTGTCCGCGGTCCTCTCTGAGACTGTTCATCCATTCTGTGCATCTGTTTTGACTTTGGCTCTGATTTTGACCCTCCAAATGACCTCAGATGCTCTTGGTGTGAACTAGAGAGTTGTAGGGAATCGAGTCACCTACGCAACGACATGTGGCTGATATTTTTCTGATCAATGGTCCGTTCCCAGAGCTCCGCCGAACGTTAAAAGGTCTGATCTGCCATTGTGATGTTTTCGACATAAAATGCCGTCTTTTATGCACGTTTCCTCCTAGAGCTTCCGAAACACCTGAAATGCAAAACCATACTTAAAAGTAACTGGTTGCATATAAAAGTGTCGAAATAGATGGGATTAATTGACTCGACGAGTCATATAAATACGACTCATCAGATACATAACCTTTTTAGCTTCGTAAGTACGGTTGGGTAAAGTGTTTTTATCGGGAAGCATATCTTTAACCAACGATAACACATCAGTGAAACTCTTATCACTCCATCCATTTTTAGCTTTTAAATTGAATAACTTCAAAGTTGCAGATAATGTTGTATATTTGGAGCAACCTTCATACAGTGGTAATTCAGAGTCATTTCTCAATGATTCCACCACTTGTGGTCTAGAATCAAACTCACCGGCAACGTTGTTAATCATATCAATTAAATTGTCCTCCTCCCAATCATCATTATCTTCAGGCAAACTTTCTACGAGTTGAGGTTCAACGTCTTGCGGTTCATCCTCACCATGCATGTACCAAACCGTATATAGTGGATCAATTCCCTTTAAAAAAGTGTTTATGCAACTCCTCCAATTTGACCTTTATCTTATTGAAACACGCCTTACACGGACAGAAGACACTTTCAAGTGTATTTTTTAATGCATACGCCGATGCAAATTCACAGAAATCCATTATCCCTTTTTCGTACTCATCACTTAACCTATTACCGGACATCCACTTTCTACTCATCATAAATCCACTACATGAATCATGTCGAAAATATTATTAGACTGAGAACAAGCAGTTAGCTAACCATTCAATATATACACCATATTGTTAAACAAAGAAGAAATGGACATGAAAGAGCAACCTAACCAAAATGTTCGTGTTCAGAAAATTAACAATACCTTGTGTGAAATCTAGAGACGAGAAATGCAGTAGTAGGTTGAGGAATGCAATGAGCAAAGGCAGAAGAACCCTGGATTTAAAAATACAAGTGTTAAGAAAGAATTGATAAGCATAAATCATGAAACCTTAGCACATGAAGTAAACGTAATAATACCTTATGTGATGTTTCTTGGAGAATCAAAGTAGCTATTTGACTGATATGCGAGGGTCGAGGGTACGATTCAAGACCTAAAAATTACAACAAGTAATTGCATTTCGTTTACGCAATGAGTAAACCCTAATAAATCCATCAATAATACATACCTTTGAGTGTTGCTGGAGGACTGTTGCTTGAGTGAAGAGTGTTGCTGGACGACTGGCAGATAACGAAAGGTGAGCAAACGGCGACAATGAAGGACTGGCGACGGAGGCGAGCGAAGGCTGGCGAGCGAAGAAGCGGCAACGACGACGGCGAGACGGAGCGAGGTCTTGGAAGGCGCGCACGGATTAGTTTGAAAATCTAGTAAAAATCAATTTCGGAGCAGCAGGATGAAAACTGAAGAAGTAAAAACGATAAGAGTTATATTCGGTCTTATGCATCGGTTTACTTAAAATAGACCGATGCACCGGTTCAAAGATAACCGGTGTATAATATAGACCTATTGCATCGATTTTATAGAAACTGATGCATAATGGGTATGATTATGCACCGGTTTTTAAGTAAACCGATGCATAAGACCAGAACCGATGCATAATCTAAAACACGGAGCCGATGCATAATCCCTCTTCTGTAGTAGTGGCATGAGGGTCAAAGTTTTAAAAGTAGGTGATGATGTGATACAGCTTCACAAGCATGGTCCATTCAAGGCAGATGATGTCATACATCTAGAAAAGAACTCGGGGTCGAGTTCTTTTGAAGTGGAGGAGACTGATGTAGGAGCGTTTGGGCTCCGAATTAGTATTTTAGCTTTAATTCATTGTTTTAGTTTTTAGGCAGCATTATCTTTTTTTAGGCAGCATTATCTTTTAGGCAGCATTATCTTTTTAGGTAGCATTATCTTTTTAGGCAGTCTATCATTAGCTTTTAGATTTCTGTTTTCCTATTTTAACTCACCTTAGGGTTTCAGTTATGTATCTTATTTTTCCTATCAATAAACCTTTTGTTTTTCATTTTTTGGTGGATTCCAAAACTTTCTTGGTGGATTCCAAGCTTTCTTGGTGGATTCCAAGCTTATCCCGAATTCATTGCTGGTGAATTCGTTTATCCCGATTTTCCCGCTGCGTCACATGGCCACTTGTAATATGGACAAAATATAAGTCGGTTGAGATTGAGAAAGAAACTAAAGGAAGAGTCAAGCTTGGAAAATGTAGCAAGCAAGGCAACAAAGAGTCGCATTTAGCGGCTGTTCTTTTGCACTTCGATACAGTTTTATTAAGTTCAGTACAGTTAAATTAAAATCGATACAGTTTAATTAAGTTCAGTACAGTTAAATTAAACTCGATATAGTTTAATTAAGTTCAGTACAGTTAAATTAAACTCGATACAGTTTAATTAAGTTTAGTACAGTTAAATTAAATTCGATACAGTTTAATTAAGTTCAGTACCGTTAAATATACTTTAAATTAATTTAAGTTAAAAAACTTTAATATAATTTTTTCAAGTCAATTCAATTTTTATAGTTTCCAACCCTATTATTTAAAACTTTTAATTTATTTTTAATTTTTAAAATAATTTTTGGAAAACCGTAATATATATATATGATCTAACGGTTTTTCAAGTTTGTGTACACACCTCGTCGGACACTATAGTATTTGTTTTAAAATGGAAGTAAACTTTTTTGCACTTGATATGAATTTAAAGAATATATGGAAATAAACATATGAATACAATATATATTTTACATTGAAACGGACAATGACATTCATGTGCAGTACCAATGGAAACATTTACATATCATCATCTTTATCCATGTTCATTTCCACTACATCATCTGGGCAATCCTCAATAATTTGAAACGCTATTATGTTGTGTACTTGATTCAACTGCTCTTTTCGCTGTTTATCAAATAAATTTGAATCAGCTCTTTCCAGCACGGTCTCATTAGCTAAAATGTGTATTGAAAAATTAAGCATGTGAATGAAGTTGTGAAAAGTGAAGGTAGCTGTAATTATATCATTTTGGCGCCCATCTGACACTTGAGGCATGACTCATGTGCAATACTTTATTACATCATATTATATTTTATACTTTCTAAAATATAATCATAAAAATATACCTAAAGTATACTGAAAAATACATATATATGTCACTTTTAGTAAAATTAAGTTAAACTAAATTCAATACAGTTGAATTAAGTTCAATACAGTTAAATTAAATTTGATACAGTTTAATTAAGTTCAGTACAATTAAATTAAACTCGATACAGTTTAATTAAGTTCAGTACAGTTAAATTAAACCCGATACAGTTTAATTAAGTTCAGTACAGTTAAATTAAACTCGATACAATTTAATTAACTTCAGTGCAGTTAAATTAAACTCAATACAATTTAATTAAGTTCAATACAATAAAATTCCAGTTCAATAAAATTCAAAAAAGAACAACCTCTTAGAGCATCTGCACCGGTAGGCATCTGGAGGAGGTGCGAGCCGACGTGGTGCAACTGCTTGAAGACGAAGTTGTGCAACGGAGACATGCAAGTGCGCGGAGAGGAGAACCTGCTAGAGCAGCTGCTGGCCGCGCCGCTGCTGGAAAATGCACAAGAAAGAAAATACTAGTGTTTGAGTGGGTTTTGTTGGCTATTGGGCTTATTCTGGCCTAACTATTCAGGTTTTAAAAAAAATTAGTTATACATATATATTTGACCAATTTGACTTTGGTTAAATTATGGTTCAAAATCATTTATTTAACTCCTAACTCATACAAAATCATCTACATATCTCCAATTAGTTTATCAAATTATAATTAATTTTTTAAATTAAAATAATAATATTTTATTAAATGAATAGTACAAGAAGGTGCTAAACTGCTGCATAAATTATAAATTCAAGAGGTGTTGATTGTCTCTTCTCCGTTTGAGGAGGTATTGGATGGATGAGGAAGCTCTTAATATGGTTGAGTCCTCATAATGTCTCCATTTGCTACTTAGGCTATGTTCTTTTGCACTTCAATACAGTTTTATTAAGTTCAGTAAAGTTAAATTAAGTTCAATACAGTTTAATAAAGTTCAGTACAGTTAAATAAAGTTCAATACAGTTCAATAAAGTTCAGTACAGTTAAATTAAGTTCAATACAGTTTAATAAAGTTCAATACAGTTTAATAAAGTTCAGTACAGTTAAATATACTTAAATTAATTGAAGTTAAAAAAATGTAATATAATTTTTGTCAAGTCAATCCAATTTATTTATAGTTTCCAACCGTATTATTCAAAATTTTAATTTATTTTTTTTAAATAATTTTTAGAAAAGCATAAGACATATATGATTTAACGATTTTTCAAGTTTGTGTTCACACCTCTTGGGAAACTATTGCATCCGTTTTTAAATGGAAGTGAACTTTGTTGCACTTGATATGAATTTAAAGAACATGTGAAAATAAACATATGAATACAATATATTTTTTACATGGGAACGTACAATGGCAGTCAAGTGTAATTTTACATATCATCATCTTCATCCATGTTCATTTCCACTACATCATCTGGACAATCCTCAATAATTTTGAAAAAATGATGACAAATACACATATATAAATATACTATACATATATATAATTTTTCAATTTTAACAAATTAAGTTCAGTAAAGTTAAGTTAAATTAAATTTGATACAATAAATTAAGTTCAGTACAGTTCATTAAAGTTAAATAAAATTCGATACAGTTAAATTAAGTTCAGTACAGTTTAATAAAGTTCAATACAGTTTAATTAAGTTCAGTACAGTGTAATAAAGTTCAATACAATTTAATTAAGTTCAGTACAATAAAATTCCAATTAAATTAAGTTCAGAAGAATAGCCTTACTTTAAACCCTGCCTTTTCTCATCTTGTTCACATTTCAGTTTCAGCCGCTCTCTCTCATCGTCATCATTTATCTATGTCTCACTCTTTGACTCCTGTCACTCTCTTCATGTTCCTAATTCTCAAAAGCGACAGCGACTCATCATCACCCTACTCGGCCTACTCCATCTTTCATGTTTCTTCTCTAACCTACACTCGCACGACATCCATCTTCCGCTTTCAACAACACCCACTCACACTGCCACTCCTGTCTGAATCTAATCTAGTCTGATTTCCATAATTGTTCAACTCTGGCGCTCCTGGTCATCTCCAGTTTTTTGCACGTTGCTAGGCCCTAGGGTTTCATCCTTTTCTTTCATTCCGCTGCGAATAAGTTCGTTGCTTGCGAATCTGGGTTTTTGATCGATTGGCGTGAGTTGGAAATTTTGTGTTTGATGGGACGTGTCTAATCGATCGTATGGTCATTCCCGGGAAAAAGGGCTTCAGTTCAATTTTTTTAATCCGTAGCTTCTGTGCCTAGAGAGATATAGCTACTTATATGTGTAGGTCATTCAACTCGCTCTCCGTGGTTGACCTAATATCTATGTTATTTTCATTCACACAGTATTGTCCTTCTTTTATATTCATGTCAATCTGCACCACCGGTATAAATGAAGTGTTTTTAATGGACTGGTGGAGAAGTGAAATCTAGGGTTTCCTGCTGGAATGGTTTGAGCATCATTGCCCTTTTATAAACACTTCCATCTACTTGAAGTTCAGAAGCTGTACTTATGTGTTTTTGCTTCGGTATTCATTTATTCTGATTTAATTTGTAGGACAATATCAGTGATACTAGGTAATACTTCTTTTTGTATCTGATGAGTCGCTTAGGTTATCAATTTCGGTGTCTTTGGAGGTTGTTGTTGCCCTTGTAGTTGTTGTGTTAACTTTGTTGGCTGTAAACGTCGGAGGGAATCTTACAGAAAAGATTATATCACAGACATATACACAACGGGGTTAATCTATTAGTCCTGAGGTTTTGTTTACTAGAGGTGATTTATTGACTGTGATTTTGCTTATGAATAAGGATTTAGGTATGTACCTGTGCACTCAGAATATATCTTGCTTGGTAAAAGTTTAGTTCATCAGTCTTACTAACTCATCTGGGCTTATGAATCTGAAAGGTTTAATTACTTTGTAGAAGCGAGTTGTTTGTTGTTGTGTAAATGTGTTTGGTTGGATAGTTTTCATAGGTAATTAAGTATGTTGAGAATGGTGAGAGTGAGCTTCCTTCAGCCCACTCATGGATGTTTATTAGGGTTGAAATATCTGCTGAATCATTCATTCAAGCACTAGTAGAGCTTGGATATACAGTTGCTGCTGGTGGCTGTGTGAATGATGCGGGAGATACTTTCACATCCTTTTCATCTGTGCTTGGACTGAAGGGGGCTCCCTCTTTCTAGCCTCTTGGTTCATCCATCAACTCGTTAAACAATTCTTGCATCTGATTCAACATCCTTTGTCTCATTTCACTTGATCATCCTGATGATTATGTGAATATTGTTTGATATGAAAGAAAAGCCTAGTAGCCAACATAATTTGCAAGAGAGTGGGCAGGCAGGCAGGCAATTGGAACGGGGTAAAGTTTCATGTTCACACTTTCAACGAGAATAAATATTTTGTAGCTCGGTTGAACGTGTCACTTTGTAATGAGATAGTCACGTCTGAATGTCCTGGTTTGCGTTGGTCCTCTAGGAAGTACTTGTTTTTACTGGGCCTTGTTATGTTGTTTTTGGTCTTCACTAGCCATTAACCATGTACATGGAGAGGTAATGAAACAGAGAACTTTCTTACGTTGTTGTCTTTTTAATGCTTTTGCCACAATCTTTCAGATGCAGATGTCATGGACAGTTGGGTTGAAACCCTATTGCTTAATGAAACAGAGAACTTCCAGTCTAGTGCAGCATGGTATAGATTCACTTTCTGAGTTTTGCAGGACAAGTGCAAGCTTAAACTCTCCCCACCTTGGAATCCCTGCTTAAGGTACGGCAAGATGTCTATTTTGTAGTTATATATACTTTTATCATTAAACAAACCGCTCCTGAAACCGTGTGACAGTTAACTAAAAAAACTGTAGTTAGGCTTGTTCACGATTTCAAAACCTAGGTAATACAAAATAAAGAGAGCAAAGTACAATAAGATTCACATATTTAACTTTGTATGGACTCTGTGCCTGTGTCTTTTCTAATTGAGAGACGGTGATTATGTCAGCCACACTTGATATTTTACTACCTGTTGTGCTTGTTAAAAACAGAGTTCGATTATGCATGGCCTCCTCTTACTTCTCAAGCGCTGTAGCGGCATTATCTATGTTTTACACAGCCAGTTAAAAATAGAACCACAGCCTACCAAGGAGGCAAGTAAACAAGCAACTCATCTCTTAGATATTTAATCTTTCTAAGTTGCATAGCGTGTGTGCGCTTAACCCGAAGCTACTGATGCCATATGCATGTGTTGCATTGCCAACTTCCATATATAGATTTAAGTAAATCATTCACCTGCTGAGATCTTGATTGGGAAATGTAATATGTTTGTTGTTGTTTAAGGCATGAATGCTTCATTTGTAGTTTACTATAGTTATTATGTTTTATATGTTTTGCACTTGCAGGCTGAGTGAAATGGTCCCCTCACAAGCATGAAGGTAGTTGGTGACCTGTGAAAATATCCATTGGTGCTACTTTTGACAGTTTTAACTTGAAGCGATTCATTGGTGAGTTGAGTACTGGTGTTGATGCAGATGAGATAGCTCATGGTCCAGATGGTAATTAGACACCTGAAATTTCACACTCATGGATAGAGTTCGTGGAATGTGATCTGCTGTTCTGCAAAGATGGCAGTATGATAAGTCAAATACTTTGACTTATATTCCTCTACTTCTCTTAGTTTCTCACGTAATTTTGATGCAACCTACACTCTTTTTGGTCTATTAGAGCAGTTTCTACCATGATTAAAAAAATGTCATCCATCTTTATCATTCACTTGTCTTTCATTTAGTCATGACTCATGATCAATTTGGTCATGTACATCCCACTCATGACCAAACATAATGTTCATCATCATTGTCTTTTATTTCTACATAAATACAAGCACATAAATAACAAAATGTATAAAAATGTATCTCTGTTTATAGATCTTCAAAAATTATGAATATTGATGATTATTTTATTTGTTAAAACTTTATAATTCTCAACATATATTCGTTACAATTTTTGTATTTAAACTGGTAAAGTTCTGACGCGTGACAGGTTTTGCATTAGGATTGGTTTAACTTTCATGACCGAAACTAAAAAACGATCATTGGATGAACAAATTTTGATTTGGTCATGAGATGATCTTTTCCATGATTAAAAAAAATCATGATAGGAGTGCATGATGAGATGACCAAATTTTGATTTGGTCATGAGATGACATTTTTTAGTCACCTTCCATTCTTTTTCATGATCCAAAAGGTCATGATGTGGATGCTCTTAGGTCCAAAATACACTATGTATCACTTTGAACCCCTAAAGAGCAAAATGGAGCAAATAAGAGACAAGTTCGAGCCAAAAGGAGGAAAAATCGTACATAAGAAAAATCTTGCCCGAGACTACACAAGGAATCCTTACCCACGTCGTCTCGTCGCGACTAGTCTGTGTTCTCGAGATAGCCCTAGGCGGATATCAACATCTCAACGTTTCGATCGTTTGTAAGTCCTTAGGCTCAACTAGGAGTGTTTCGTCGGAATGCAATACCATCCTGATCGAAACAAAGCTAGAGACTAGCCACGTAGTCAAAGCAGCCAGAGGTTTCGTCCAGACGATACTGTATCCACCCACAAGACAAGGCACCCATCTCGTCAAGACTTCACTCCGAATCGTCCGTCTCAAAGTTCTCTAAATATTCCCTGCCAAATGTCTCACTCCAGACGAAGTCCCATCTCGCCTAGACGGTAATCGAAACATCTCGCGACACAAATCGATCAAACGTGTCTCGCTTGAGTCAACAGAGACGCCAACATCACTTCTTATGGACTGCTCTGTTTCGCTCGAGACATCAGAGACGCCTGCTGTCTCGAGCGAGACGATTGATAATGGCTGAACCTTTTTCCCTACACTATAAATAGAATACTCGTTTTTAAGAGAAACATATGGGGTTTTAAGAGTGAATGAGGGTTTTAACTTGAAGAAGAAGGTCATCTATCAAGTTTAAAGCCACCAAGGATTGAAGGAAAAATCTTCTTAGTATTTCTTCATCTCTTTGTGTTCTTTTCATCTTTTGTGACAAAATCCACTATTATAGTATGTTTGTGAACATGAATAGTGAGCAATCTCTTAGTTTTATAGGGTCTTATGGATCCCTCAATGTATACGACTCTACTTTTACATGAATCTATCATATTGAATGATGTTTTTAATGGTTGTGATTCACTTGTATTAAATGCTAACTCTATGCATGCTAAGTGTATTAAATATTTTGTATATCTGGCACCATCAAGCATAGGTCTTCCTCTTTTTGCGCCACCACTTGTACAACAAGATCAGGAGTCTCTTCAACACATTTTCTTTCATTTTCATTGAAAACTATCATGTCCTTCAACTTGAAAGCCCGCCTCTCCTGCTCCTTCATCTCACATATCATCCTTTACAAGTTTGGTTATGGACATCTTTCCATAAGGTGGCCAAAGTTGCAGCAATTGGTGGACCTAGGCGGTTTCTACTCGTACATCACCGGTTGAACATAGTTATTGACATACGGATCCTGGTAGGCTATTGATTCTTGCAACTTCACATCTGCATACACTTCCACACACACACACCCTAGCATAGTTATAGTAAAGGCCATCTGTTGTAACACCATCGGTACAAATTGGTTTCCCCAACCTCGAGCACAACAAACTCAGTATCTTTGACTCTGCCAAGTGAGCTTTGATCCCTGGTAGCTGACGTGTGGTAAATCGTATAGTCAAAAGATATTTATAATTTGACCGGTAAGACCGGTGTCGAACCCAAGGGAGCAAACGTGATTATACGCTAGGTATATCAAATTTTAACTAGGCTATTCCTTCAATTCAATTATGGAATGATTATCAATCAAGAAACAAGTAATGAAATGGTTTTTAGGGGATTTTAATTCGATTAAATAGAGTTTCGAGGGGTTACTCCCCTCCTTGACAATTTCCCAACGATCATGTATACAAGAATTTAGTCATTTTAGGGGTTGATGGGTTTAAAACCTAGCTTAGGCTGAAAATAGACAAACTATCATGCAAGTCTAATCTTAGTCAAGCCCTCTTAGCTATAATCTCACCAATTAAAGATATTGATTCACTCTATAGCACTTATTATCCTTGGAACATCTCCCAAGGTAATAAATGCTATATGCATTAAGTCCTAGTTAACCCCTCACCCCATGCATTTACTCTCATAAATATTTGATGAGTTCATTTTTACTATATCCAAACCATCACTAAGCTCTCTCAATACTTAGATCATAGTTCTAACACAAACATGTCACTTAGGCATTTTATCAAACACTTAGCAACATGTCTAAAATGAAGAGCATAGTAAAATGAAATCAACTCCATAAATTTACATGTGAATGTGTATACAATAATCATTGAGTACCAAAGAGGGTAATAACACCCTCAAAACATAAGGGGACTACTCACACATCATGTAACAACATGGTGTGAGTAGGGTTTTTACACAATCTAAAGAGAAGAGAATAGGAATAGAATAGGATGATTAATCCTAGTAAACTCCCTTGATCTACAATCCTCCTTGATTGGATTATGATGGATGCCCTTGATTTGATCACTTTTCCTTCTAAAATCTCCAAAAGAAGCCAACTCTCTAGGTCAAAATTGCCTCTTTCTATTTATAGGCTCGGCTGAAATTCGGTACTGTAGCAGTCCTAGTCGATCGATTGGTCGATGCTGGTGTCCCAGTCGACCGACTCGATTGACAAACTTGGAGAGCCTTCTGAGGTGTTCGTCAACTCGACCGACTGGAGGTCCAGTCGACCGACTCGATGGGCGAGGAGTTGACGAGCGATGAAGCTTCTTCTTACTCGACCGACCGGAGGTCCAGTCAACCGACTCGATGGGCGATGTTGAGCACCTCTCCTGTTTGTGTATCCAGTCGATCGACTGGTGCAGGGGAAATTCCCAGTCGGCCGACTGGAGCTCTTTGCTGCCCAAATTTTGCTCAAGTCTCCAATTTTTCCCGAGTTTTCGTATTTGAGTTTTGACACTGAGGTATCTTGAATTGTACCTAAAACGTACAAAAAGGGATCAAATGACATCGAATTATAGCCGGAAACGAACTAAAACTATAGTGAGAAATGGGTATTAATAAGTCAAAAACTCGATTTATCAACACTCCACACTTAAGCTTTGATCGTCCCGAACAAAGTAAGCAAATATGTCAAGGGCATGCAAATGGCGAAATGCTAGTGGTGCTATGTTTTTCGTCTGTTTGCCTCACTATGTTTCACATGGTCTCGATCATTATTGCTTAACATGTTATTGAAAAGTAAAAGCAAGTATATACAACCTAATTAGCTCCTTTTCGTAGGCGTTTGACGGAGGGCCACCGCACTGTCGTTAAGGTGCAGTGTCCTCTGTACAAATAAATTTATAATATCCGCTACTTGTGACTACACTACTGGGTAGTAAGTGGTAAGTAGGGGTCGAACCCAAGGGAATTAGGGGAATAGGCTATTCTTTTAGGGTGATTGTACTGGGGGGAGCGTGTTTTATGGTTGATTGAGGTTTTAGCGCTCTGATTAACTACGTGATTTTTGGGGTTTTTGGTTTTGATTGCGGAAAAGTAAATACAGAAATTAAATGCTGTAAATACAAAGAAGACTTACAGTGGGTGATGCGTGATTGTAATTCCTCCGGTAGATCAGCAGTTGGTGATTGCGGTTTAACAAGAAAGAGAAGCATTCGGTTTCAGGTACTCTTGTATTATAACATGTATATAATAAACTGTTAGTAACTTTTCTAAGTATTCAAAGATGAATCGAGGCCCTTTCGTAGCGCAAGACTTGCAACATCGTTTAAAGCAACCCTTGTTCTATTTCAGACTAATTCCTCCTTTCAAAGTATCTTAGCCTTTTGTGCATCCACCTGATCTCACAGTTACGATTGACCAAGTGGTGTTTTAGATGAGTCGAACTTCTCAGATAAGCTTTGCCCTTTCGTAGCATCCACTTACCCGAGTATGTTCACGAACCCCACGGAAGAGTTTTGCCCTTTCGTAGCATCCACTCAACCTTGGAAATTCTGACTATAAATGGCACATAGAACAAGTTTTGAATACTAAGAAATGAAACTAAAAGATATTACAACATTATATAATACAAGAAAATACCTTCCACCGAATAAAGAGTTTAGCTACGAATATCCATAGAGATGGATACCATAGCTAAATACTCGGGGGTTTTTGAAAACAGTAAGAGGGAAAGGGGTGGAATACTCAAGAACCAACAGGAGTATTCCTAATTCCTACTGAATACTCAAGAACCAACAGGAGTATTCTCTACAGTATTATAATACTCGAGAACCGACAAGAGTATTATAATTTCCAGTATAATACTCAAGAACAAACAGGAGTATTATTTCAAAACCGAACCAAACTTACAAGTAACAAAATGTAGAGAGAGAAGTGATTTTACAATTTTTGGGATGTGAAATGAGGAGGAGGAGCACCTCCTTTTATAGGAAAAATGGGTGGAGATGGGTGGTGGAGATTGGTTTGATCCAAGGGAGGAGGAGGAGGAGGCAAGGAGGAGCCAAGGAGGAGCCACCAAGTGGCGGAGGAGGAGTGGTGGAGCTCAGCCGCCGGTAGCCGGTTGTGGTGGAGGAGCAAAGGGTTGTTTCCTCCACCTCCAAGGCAAGTAGCCGGTCACCAAGGAGGAGGAGGGGTGGCGCCGCCGGTAGTGGGTGGTGGAATGGGGAGGTTTTCCTCCTTTGGCCACCTCTTCATCAAGTCACTAAGTCATCTTGCCATATGTGAATTTTGTACAGTTTTGTGCAGTCTTTTCACAAAACTGTCAGTGTGTTCCTTCCCCGGGCTGTCTTGATTCCTCTCCTGATTCTTCTGATTAATTTGTTATGGTCAATTTCACGTCAGGATCCTTGATATTTCTTCAGTCGGCATATGATCTTGACCTTGGATTGACTCTTGTTATCTTTTCAGCATAAAATCCTCTCCTTAGCGTGTTTTCACTTCAGTCTCTAAAATGCCCTGTGGAAATATATCGGGACTAACAGACAAAAGTTAACTAGACCAACAGTCTAATTTGGTGGGTTTAACTGTGTTTTTGATTCGTACAATTATGGTCCATCAGAATACCCCCCACTTTTAGTTGTTCGTCCCGAACAATGCTATTAAAGGGCGTAAGTTCTAGGTTCGGATTTGGCATATGAAAATTAGACTGTGGTAATCGATCTATCCTAATTCATGCATTGCTTACTTATTACCAAATTAAACTGCGTAAATAAATAGAAGAAACTTAATACTTGTACCTCCGTGCTGAGATGCAAATTATATTGGATGTTTCGGAAGATAGCCCTTTTCAGGTTCCTGGGTTGCAGTCTCGGGATCGTTTCGTACTATATGGTCTTCTGGTAGCTTTCTCATGCACGTGATTCGGTTCGGGTTTCAGTGAGTTGAACCTTCTTAATTTTTTTCTTTGGCGAGGGACTGCTTTTTTGTTGTAGTGAATCGGCCTTTGGCCTTTGATTTGACTTTGTTGAGTGCTTCACTTTTGCTCGGTTAAAACCTTCACAATTTTGGGCCTTTGGCCTCTTTTGATTTTCTTCTTTGAATTTTTCGCTTCTTTGTGACTTGCTAGTCCATTTTGTCAGCCTTCTTGGGAGGTCCAATCATCGCCCGCAAGCCTATGGATATACCTCCCCTCTCCTCTCGTCTTCGTCGTTTTGCGCGGGTCAAGATGAGGGTCGCTTATCTATTTTCTCGGCTATTTTGACTAGAGAGAGGACGGTCTGATTCCCGTCCTCGCCTTTGCATAGATGCTTCTTGGCGGAGTTTGACTCAATTATTCACTGAATACCCGAAGTGCAGCCTCCACTGACTTCGAAAACCATATAGTTTGATCTGATCCTTTGATTGCTTCCCAAGTCCTTCTAGGGCAGTTTATGTCAACTCCACATCCCTAGTTATCTTAGCACAAAGGACAAATGGAAAGTTACATTCTAAGTTTTTAAACAGTTTGCATTTTCATAAGGTTGATGCATGAATTATGATCTATCTTTTTCACATTCTAAAGTTCATAATTCCAAAAAGATACTACTAAAAAAAGAAAAAACGTGCAGTTGGTTCTCACCCCACACTTTTGAACGAAGGCAAGCCTTAGTTCAAAAGTCATGCAATATATACAGGAGAAGGAAATGACATTAAGGAAAAAGAAGAACAGAACTCCCTTTAAGGTGTCGAGTGAACGACATGGCATGAGGCTGGATAATCGAGGGAGTTCAGCTGGGGCCTCGAACTCTCAGCGCAGGCCCGGTAAATTCACGGAAGCTGCCTGGCTGATCCGATCTTGCTCCAAAAACTTAATTCCTACATGAAAGACATTCCTTCTAGACAAAAAGTGGGTGAGAGCGCTTATTGGAAATTTAAATAACAGAAAGTAAGATAGTGTCGGGTTACCTCCCGACCAGTGCACTTGTTTAACGTCGTTGGCTCGACAGTACCTCGTTCTGGATCATTGGTTGGGATCCCATGGGTGGCTCAGGTCAAATTTTTTCCCAACTGCTCTCTTAATCTGTCCCAAGTTCTCATATGGCAGCGGGCTTGGTTCTGATATCCATTGAACCGATAATTTCTTCTTTACATTCTTCCGGGAAGGTGAGGATCCTTTGACCATAGCTGCTGGTCTTTTGAGTTGGACTTTCTTGTTTCTCCATCCGGGCTTCCATTCTACCGGCCCATGCCTTGGTCGGTTCTTCATGTTTGAATGGGTGGCACTTTTGCAATTCTGGAAATTCAGTATTGTGCCATCAAGCATTGGTGACCTTAGGCATGTCTCTATGTGAAGCCTCTTTTTTGTGGCAGCGACGAACAGTCGTCCTAGAACGAGCGAGTTTTCAGGGCTGCTTTGTTGAGTCGTGGTGAGTGAGAGCTCCATTGATGGTTTTTCTTGCCCTTGATTTGCCTCCAACTCTCCTTGTACCGCATTATTGACCACATCATCATCGGGCGCTGTGATTTGCATAGAAACCGAAGGGTTAAGTAGGGGCTTCTCGGCCATGAGAATCGGGTCTTTCTCGAGCAGATTGGTGATGAAGACCGGTTCAAGTGGCTCGGCTTGTTTGGCAATGAGGAATGGGCCTGGCTTGATTTCCTCATCCGCTTCGGTAGTGAGTTCCCATGAAGACTCCTCCTCGATGCTTTCTGTATCTGATTCGTCCATCACTTCGGATGGCTCAGGAGTGATATCCCATATGGGCTCTTCCTCGTCCCATACTATATCGGTTTCCGGTTCTAAGTCTTCTGATGGCTCGGGAGTGATATCCCATATGGGCTCTTCCTCAGTGCGTCCGGTTCCCGACTCGTCCATCATGGCCTCTATCAGCCTTGTGGGCACCAATGTGGGCTCTTTTAGAGCCACCTCCATATCCATTACTGCCCTTGTACTGATGTCTTCTCTTGGTTTTGTCGCGGGCAAGATAATAGGTGTGGTGTCGGGCTCGTTCTGTACTGAGTCCACTTTCATCGTTGGTGCCATATCTTCGGTTTGGTGCATTGGCCCTCTTTTTGTGCTTGTGGCCAAATCCTTAATGAGGCCCCAGGCTTCATCTATGCTTAATTCTATTATTGACCCTCCTGCAATAGTATCTAGCAAGCAAAGCTCCGGAAGTCTCATCCCAATAAGAAATGCCTGAATAAGATCTGAATATGCGAATCCGTGGTGCGGGCAGCTCGCCACAATGGAAATGAAGTATGCCAAGTACTCGTCCAAAGTTTCATCCCGGGATTGCGTAAGGTTGATGATCTTATTACGGACATCAAGTTCGAAAGGTGTTGGGGGAAATTCCTCATAGTACCAAGGTTCTCTTTCGTAGTAGGAAGACATTATGTATAACAGAAAAAAGAACAACTACCCATTCGCTAATTCCCCGGCAACGGCGCCAATTTGACGGAGGGCCACCGCACTGTCGTTAAGGTGCAGTGTCCTCTGTACAAATAAATTTATAATATCCGCTACTTGTGACTACACTACTGGGTAGTAAGTGGTAAGTAGGGGTCGAACCCAAGGGAATTAGGGGAATAGGCTATTCTTTTAGGGTGATTGTACTGAGGGGAGCGTGTTTTATGGTTGATTGAGGTTTTAGCGCTCTGATTAACTACGTGATTTTTGGGGTTTTTGGTTTTGATTGCGGAAAAGTAAATACAGAAATTAAATGCTGTAAATACAAAGAAGACTTACAGTGGGTGATGCGTGATTGTAATTCCTCCGGTAGATCAGCAGTTGGTGATTGCGGTTTAACAGTAAAGAGAAGCATTCGGTTTCAGGTACTCTTGTATTATAACATGTATATAATAAACTGTTAGTAACTTTTCTAAGTATTCAAAGATGAATCGAGGCCCTTTCGTAGCGCAAGACTTGCAACATCGTTTAAAGCAACCCTTGTTCTATTTCAGACTAATTCCTCCTTTCGAAGTATCTTAGCCTTTTGTGCATCCACCTGATCTCACAGTTACGATTGACCAAGTGGTGTTTTAGATGAGTCGAACTTCTCAGATAAGCTTTGCCCTTTCGTAGCATCCACTTACCCGAGTATGTTCACGAACCCCACGGAAGAGTTTTGCCCTTTCGTAGCATCCACTCAACCTTGGAAATTCTGACTATAAATGGCACATAGAACAAGTTTTGAATACTAAGAAATGAAACTAAAAGATATTACAACATTATATAATACAAGAAAATACCTTCCACCGAATAAAGAGTTTAGCTACGAATATCCATAGAGATGGATACCATAGCTAAATACTCGGGGGTTTTTGAAAACAGTAAGAGGGAAAGGGGTGGAATACTCAAGAACCAACAGGAGTATTCCTAATTCCTACTGAATACTCAAGAACCAACAGGAGTATTCTCTACAGTATTATAATACTCGAGAACCGACAAGAGTATTATAATTTCCAGTATAATACTCAAGAACAAACAGGAGTATTATTTCAAAACCGAACCAAACTTACAAGTAACAAAATGTAGAGAGAGAAGTGATTTTACAATTTTTGGGATGTGAAATGAGGAGGAGGAGCACCTCCTTTTATAGGAAAAATGGGTGGAGATGGGTGGTGGAGATTGGTTTGATCCAAGGGAGGAGGAGGAGGAGGCAAGGAGGAGCCAAGGAGGAGCCACCAAGTGGCGGAGGAGGAGTGGTGGAGCTCAGCCGCCGGTAGCCGGTTGTGGTGGAGGAGCAAAGGGTTGTTTCCTCCACCTCCAAGGCAAGTAGCCGGTCACCAAGGAGGAGGAGGGGTGGCGCCGCCGGTAGTGGGTGGTGGAATGGGGAGGTTTTCCTCCTTTGGCCACCTCTTCATCAAGTCACTAAGTCATCTTGCCATATGTGAATTTTGTACAGTTTTGTGCAGTCTTTTCACAAAACTGTCAGTGTGTTCCTTCCCCGGGCTGTCTTGATTCCTCTCCTGATTCTTCTGATTAATTTGTTATGGTCAATTTCACGTCAGGATCCTTGATATTTCTTCAGTCGGCATATGATCTTGACCTTGGATTGACTCTTGTTATCTTTTCAGCATAAAATCCTCTCCTTAGCGTGTTTTCACTTCAGTCTCTAAAATGCCCTGTGGAAATATATCGGGACTAACAGACAAAAGTTAACTAGACAAACAGTCTAATTTGGTGGGTTTAACTGTGTTTTTGATTCGTACAATTATGGTCCATCAGCGTTACGAATGCATTTAGCTTATGCATTAAGCCTTTAAACCCCTAGGCTACCCTAGTGGACGAGTTATAGTCTCGTGAGAGTTTTCAGAAAAGGGAATACTCACAAATCCCATATGCACCTATCCCATGAGAACGAATTCAAGAGTGCTCAACCGAGGCTATGATTTCTCAACATGAATTCCACACCCCACGCTAGGACTACCATCACAATATCATCAAAAGAACCTTTGAACCATTTGAGTACCCATGAGGTTGGCATTCAAGATCATCAATACTAGGGCTATCAATCGTCTCATCCAAAAGTCTACTCATTTTCAAGGCAATACAATAGAAGTAAAGCTTTTAGTTCGCACAAAAATGTCAATCGCTCACCTATGCTAGCTAGGGCTAGTCCATGGGTTTGCGACATGAAACTCATTTCCAAGTTTTAGGCACTTAAGCCGTAATCCATAAGGGAAAAGGAGTTCGACGTTAGAGTTCTCAATAAATATGCATAGACCAAATGATAACTCCCGTGCAAGCACATGGGTCGTCCAAAAGTTATTCTAACAAGCACACAATGCAAATGATGAATCCCGCACAAATGAAGGATGGAGGAGAAACATAGGGTCAAGTTTTAAGTGCTTCTTATTTTCTCTTTGAAACGGCCTTTGGCCTACAAATGCTTTCGAGGGGGAACTTACCTTCCTAACCCTCGGCATTTGTATATTTTGAGCAAAACTTCTCGTGATCATTGAGAAAGTTTTTAGTCGGGGCTTTGCCCTCTTTGACCGTAAACATTTTTTTTAAATGAGGCCTATTTTTTGCCCTCTTTTGACAACACACTTAAAACTTGACAATATGTTTAAAAAGTGTATGGAATGCGCAGGAATCAAACATGAACAAGGCACCGTGTTAGAGAACTCGAGTCACCAAGGAGCATTCAAAGGGTCTAAGTTTTTCACGAAGTTTTAAAAGGTGCTTGCTATAACTTGATCCAAGGTATTTCAACGAAAATACTTAGAGAATTGGATAGATGAAAGATAGCAATGATATTGGTTCTCAAGAATACACATTCAATGGACTAGGTCGGTTCTAAGTTCAAGATCCAATAAATGTGATAAATAGGCTAGATGTGATTTATAGGAATTTAGAATCTATAGTCATAAGCCTATGTGGTTAAAAACACTCTCATGTAGGGATAATGTGCAAAGATGCAAGTGTCCATCTAAAAATGATATGCATGGCATGCAAACATGTGAACTATGCGCATCAAACCACTCCACACTTAATTCAAGCTTAGCCCCTAAGCGCAATGAATGATAAAATAAAGGCAAAGGCGCATAGGAACTCCCCTCGTTTGTAGAGCCGGCGACATAACTCTTGGGAGTGAGAAATTACCTTTTGGTTGCAAATATAGACAAAGAAGGTGAATTTGGAAATGATAATGATATATAGATGTATATCCTGTAGAGTGAACAACACACATGGTAAACACCTTCAATATCATAGGAAATGTAGCATACAACCAAAAGCAAGTCAAGAGTATAATCACACAAAATGGCATACATCATCCAAAATTGTGCCAAAAGGCGACTTAACATCCATGTACATGATCTAAGCAAGTAAGCATCAAAGCATATACAAAAGTAAGAACAAAATGCAATACAAGCTCAAGATGTAGCCTCATCGCCTCCTGGGCCGATCTGTCTAGCTGAATCTCCAACGCCTTCCTCTTTAGCGGAGCTCTCATTTGGAATCATGGCACCAGTGAGCAGTGGACTCTCCTCCCGAATAGAGCTAACCCGCTCCACCGTACCTTCAGTGCGTGGTGAGCCCGCCTCCCCGACTCTAGAAACTGGCGTGACAGGCAAGGGGGAGGCGCCACGAGGTAAGGAGAACTCTGGGACAACTGGAGAAGCTATAGGGCCATCGGAACCTCTGACCAAGGATAAAATTGTGGACCGGAGCCACTCCCACTCCTGGCGAGCCCTCGCGTCTGACTCCCTGACAAAATCCTCTAGTCGGCTCAAGCCACTCCTCAAATCGGCAATATCATAGGAGATCCTCTGTCTCCAGTTGGCTGAATCATCTGTAGCACGGGGAGCACTCTCAACAGCTGGCTCCTCAATGCGTGGCTCCATGATGGGAGGCTCCTCAGGAATGGGAGCTGCGGGCTCGGTGGTGGTGGGAGGAGAGGCTACGGGAGAGGAAGGAGGGGAAGGGGTAAGGTTGGTCATGTAGTAAAGTGGGTTCTCCCTCTTGAACACCCTCCTCCTATACGCGACATTATCCACAAGCTCTTTCTGATGAGGCTTTCTGTCGACATCTCAAGTCTTCCCATCCTTCTTGAGGATATGCATATGTTTCATGGTGCCCATATCAAGTGTGCTCTTGGACGGCTTGGGACATCCCTCATGGCCAAAGATGAAGTTACACCTTAAGGCAATCAATGTGATCAAAGAGCCACCTCCTAAAGCGCGATTCCTCGTCCCCTCCTTAACAATGTTCTGAAATCGGACGGCAAGGACAGAGAGCCAATCAATGACCTCCCTGTGATCAATAGCTAGCATGAGGTCCATATCGAGGAGGGTAAACGATCTAGCCTTCGTCGTCCGAGTATTTATCCCAATGGCAATTAGGTGGTGGATAATCTTCCAGACCGGGTCAGTGATCGCTGAAGAATTGTAAGAGGAGATCAACCACTCATTCCTCCCCGAAATCCGCTTCTAGAATCTGCTCTGATCATGTTTGGTGTATTTCCGGGTTATGGCATCATGAGGAGAGAATCCTAGCCAATCTTGGATCACACTCTCCTTAATCTCAAAATTCCTACCCCCCAAGACGAATTTCCAATAATACTCTCTACCCTCCTCCCCTTCCTCTCTAATCCATTCAAAGGAGCAAATGAACTCCTCTACTACCCTCCGGTAGGTTCCCGGATCATCATTAAACAGGAAATGCAAGCCACTATGAGTAAGTCGTGAATGTACCTCATCCGTGACGGCACTGTCAATTCCACGAAGGAGTCCCATGTCGGGAAAGAGAGTAGGAAGGGCCGTCTTCCCCTTCTTCTTAATGGTGGCGTGATGCTGTCGATGCACCTCATCTCGGAACACTAGAGGCTCAGAGAAGGGGTCAGGGGTTGGGAACGGTAAGGGTCCCTCCAAAGGCCCTTCATGTGGCACTATCGGGACGAGGGCACTGGAGAGAGACGCTTTGGCAGTGGGTGAGGGTGCTCTATGGATAGGAGGTGATGGCACTCTAGGGGCACGGGAACTCTCCTCTTCTTTGCCAGTTTCCTTGGATGTTGGTTTTTCTTCTTTGAAGGAGGTGCAGGAGAAACTAGGGGAGCGTCAAATTCCTCATCAGAGGCTGGGCTATCGTCTGCCAATGAATCTCTTAACACTCTCTGCTTGCGTGTCACAAGAGGCCTATCATCTTCGTCGGATTCATGGTGCTCAACAATACGATCATCTCTTGAGGGCTCGTGAGCAACCTCTTTGCCCTTGGGTTTAGATTGGGACGAAGAACCGGCACGAGGCATGCTTGAGATGGGAATTGGAACACTGAAGATTGAAGCGACCAAAAACTCTCTGATATTCAATCCAGTCGGTCGATTGGAGCCAAACAGAATTCCCAGTCGGTCGACTGGGCCCGGCGATTTAGGTCGAACTTGGGGTTTTCAAGGAGGCTTCGGCGGTCGAAATTGGGGGTTGGGTTTTGTATGTGGGAGGTTGGGGAGTGGAATTAGCGGTCGGGCGAGGGTTTTTGGTGCCGGACAGAGTAGATCGGCGGGGTTGAGTTTTCAGACCGAAAATGGGAGGCGCGGTCGATGGGAGTCGTGGCTGGGCTGATCGGAAACGGCGGGATGATGGCGAGCTGATGGCTAGGCGGGGACGAGCAGGCAGCAAGGTTGGGTGAAGGTCGGACTTTCGATTTCTGGGAGTTGGTCGAGAAAAGGTTCGAAGGTCGGGAGAGATGAAGTTGGAAGAGATGAACTGATATTTTGATAAGATAATCCCAGTCGGTCGACTGGGCCTTCAGTCGGTTGACTGGATTGGGATAAAATTCGGGTCCTGCTGAAAGTCCATTGTCTCGGTCGACTGAGGATCCAGTCGGTCCACTGGCTTGGCTCCTATTTTCACTCCTCCTGAACATCAATCAACTCGACCGACTAGGAAATGGCTTCCCTCCAGTCGATCGACTGGGACGTAAATATCAGCATAAATGATCTGTTTCCCTTGTTCGAATTCCGTACTCCACACTTAGAATTTTCACTCCGTATTGCGAATAAATGCCACTCAATATTCACACAAATTCAATTCAAACCCCAAGCTTACTTTACTAAGAAATCGCTAGCATAAGCATATTTTGCAATAAAATGCAATCTAGGATCATACACTCCACACTTAAAACATAACCATCACCTAGATAATTCATGTCAGCACAATTCCACACCAAGCACACCTAGTCATGCATTTTAGACCATCCTAGCACCATGCTCTCATTCAAAGTTCACTGTTCACATGCCAAACATATATGAAAGTAATTGTGCATAAATGGAAAACTCACAAACCGGGGTACCTCCCGTGAGGGCCTAGTTTAACGTTTTGGCAAAGACCGAGCCTAATCTTTTCTCGAGAAGCACACTTGAGGAGTCCTTTGCTAGGATCCCTCCTCAAGCGGATTGTAGCTCTTTCACGGGTCGGTCAAGGTATAAGTTGCATTGCGTTCATCCCGAGCTTGTTCTCTATAGAGCTTGAGCCTTTGTCCATTGGCCTTAAAGATAGTTCCGTCATTGTTGAGTATCTCTACATGGCCATCTTTGTGAGGCTTGTGAACAATGAAAGGACCACTCCACCGGCTCCTTAATTTTCCCGGAAATAGCTTGAGCCTAGAGTTGAAGAGTAAGACTTTCTCTCCTTTTTTGAATTCACGACGAAAGATTCTCTTGTGATGCCATTTCTCCGTCCTCTCCTTGTAAATTCTAGCACTCTCGTAAGCTTCATTCCTTATCTCTTCTAACTCGTGGAGTTGAAGGACTCTATTTTCTCCCGCCGTTTTTATGTTGATGGCGCGTATTTATACGATTCATCGAATCAGTTAAACCCACCAAATTAGACATTTGATCATACGAACAAGTGCTAGTTAATGCCATTTTGTGTATACAGGCTATTTTGGGGGTCTAAAAAGGAAACACGCTTAAAAAGGGAGAATTGTGCCAAAAAGCCGCCCAGGTCCCTGTCCGAGAGTCAGCGCCGAGAAAACCTGGCCCATCCGAGAATGCCAGGTCCCTATCCCGTGCCCGTCCAAGAAAACCAGGTCCCCGCCCAGGCATCACCCAGGCCACGCCCGAGCTGTCTAGCACTGAATTCAAGTTGCCCGGGTAAACAAGCTGATCTGACGAATCCACCTCGAGAAAAGTGATCAAAATGGAAAATAAGGTGGACAATGTAGGAAAGCCAAGGAGAATGCTCGGGCAGATTGGCAGTTGGCCCAATTCCAAAGCAAAGGCCCCGCACGCATAGGCACCGAAACCAAGTCGCTCGACCAAACCAGGGAATCTGGCAAATCTGGCTCGACCAAGGAGTTTTAAATGCCCAATAACCTGGACAATCTCACTTCCCAGACAAAACGCCCGAGTGGAACCAGCTCAAGCCCGGTCAAGGCCAAAATAGGGCAATTTTGGCCGATTTAGGATTTTGACCATGTTCCGGGCAGAATTTGGCTTAGCATCCTTCTTGAGATCATCTTAGAATAACTTTTTCATTCAGAATACACTCTCCAAAATCCAAGAAGCTCCGGCCAAAGCTCCGGTCAGATTCCGGCCATATTCCGGCGAACTCCGGCCATGCTACGGTGAACCTCCGGTGATGCTCCGATCAAGCTCATCCAACCACCACCATGCTCCGGTCATTTTAGCCTACTCCAGTCAAAATCCGGCGAAGTCCAACCAAACTACTTAATTCCCGGTTAGGTTATACTATTCACATCGGTTGATCTTTTGGTTTGAAACCAAACCTCAACCAAGTCCAAAGGAGTTGCCCAAGCCTCAACTAATCAAGTAGTTGCCCTTTGAGGTCCAACTAAGCTCACTTGAGGAGCAACCAAGGCCAAAATCGGTTGGCTTGAGATATTTGCTAGCCAAGTTTGTGAGTTTTTAATGCAAACCAATCCACAAGTCAAGTGCATTCCCCTTGGCTCACCAAGCTCTAGCCGCCCATGTGCCATGCCCATGTGCCATGCCCATGTGCCTTGCCCTTTGGCTCAAACCAAACTCCAACCAAAGAGCAACCAAGGAGCAACCAAGGCCAACCGGAGTTGTGGGAGGACTAGAGGCGGTTGGGAGGCAAATATCCTCTCGTCCACCGCCTCTTTATCCTATAAATAGAAGGGCTTGCCCCTTGAAAACTCACCTCATGTCATCCTTTGTTACTTAGAGAGTTGAGAGCTTATCTCTCTTCTCTTCCACTTCAATACCAAAAGCTCCAACTTCTCTCTTGTTCTTGAGTGTTCTTGAGTTTACTCTTGTTGGTTCTTGAGTATTCTTTAGTGTTCTTGATCTTGTCCAAAACCGAAGCTCTCTTACTCTCTTTACTCTTGTTTGTTCTTGAGTATTCTTTTCCAAAACCTTACTTTACTTTCTTTGTCTTTCAAAACCGAAAACTTTTACTTTTAGCTATGATATCCTCTTTCATGGATACTCGTAGCTAAATCCTTCATTCGGTTGAAGGGGTGTGCTTGTATCATAAAACCGTTTTAGACCCTTTTCTTAGTGCCTCTTTGTGTTCAAACTTGTTTTATGTGCCATATATTAGGTTAGGACATTCATGGTTGAGTGGAGGCTCGAAAGAGCAAAGCTCTTCCATGGGGTTCATGAGCATACATGGTTAAGTGGAGGCTCGAAAGAGCAAAGATTTTCCATGGAGTTCAACCTCGTTAAAACACCACTTGGTTGATCGGAAATGATTGATCAAGTGGATGCACATAAGCTAAGATACTTCGAAAGGAGGAATTAGCCTAACTAGAACAAGTGCTCTATGTCTTGAAAAGGACTAGACGGTGTGGCAAGTCGAGTGGTAGAAATGGCCTTGATACATCTTTGAACACTTAGTATGATCATTAGAGGTCGATGATGAACGAACTATGATACAAGGGCCCTAAAACCGAATCCTTCCATTAATCAAAACATCACTTGTAATTTACTTTCAGTATCACTATCAACTGCTTACTTTCAGTACCCTTTACTTTTACGCACTTTACTTTTACGCACTTTATTTTCAGCACTTTAATTTTAAGCACTTTACTTTTGCGCACTATATTTTCAGCACTTTACTTTTACGCACTTTACTTTTACGCACTTTATTTTCAGCACTTTACATTTCAGCACTTTACTTTACGCAATTTACTTTCAGTCTTTACTTTTACGCACTTTACTTTACGCACTTTATTTTCAGTCTTTACATTTCCGTACGCTTACTACAGACTTGTTCAACATCAATCCAACATAACTTTGGCACGCATTGCGCTTGAAATATAGCGTGCGGCCAGTGCCAAAAGTATGTTGCTTGGTTGATATTGAACTCGACTGTTCCAGCAATTTACTTTTCAGTATTTACTTTCAGTTCAGTATTTACTTCCTTTACTTTCAGTATTACTTTGTATTACTTTCAGTACTAAAACCACAACCAACCCCAATCGCACTTAATTTTCTGTACAAATTCCTCAAAGAACAACCATTCCACCAATTCCCTTGGGTTCGACCCCTACTTACCGCTTTACTACCCAATAGTGAAGTCACAAGTAGTGGACTTATAAATTAATTTTGCATATTTGCCTCACGACAAGGCGTCTGTCAAATTGGCGCCGTTGCCGGGGAGTTGTGCATCGGAATAGTTGTTCTATTTTGTTTTTTATTTTTTATTTTTATTTTTTTTAGTTCACCATGTCCTCGTACTACGACAGAGAACCTTGGAATGATGGGGGCAGCAACCTTATGTTTGAGATGCTTAACTGTCTCCCCAAATTCGGAGGTGCCATTGGAGAAGATCCCGTGAGGCATACACATACGTTCCACTCCATATGCAGCCACATGAGGCCTAAAAATGAATCGCTAGAGGGGTTTAAACTTAAATGCTTTAAATTTTCTTTAACTAACTCCGCAATAGAATGGTATTACTCATGTGCAGCTTATGAAGGCGATTATGGGGATCTACGAGCCAAATTTCTAGAAGAGTTTTCCCCGCCATCTCTCCGACTTGAAACCCGCGAGAAGATTATCAACCTTGAGCAATCCCGGGACGAAACTTTGGACGAGTACTATACGTACTTCGATATCATTATTTCGAGCTGCCCGCACCATGGATTCATGAACTTTGTTCTTTTCCAAAGGTTTCTTTGTGGAATGAAGCCACTTGAGCGGTCTATGCTTAATGATGCAGCGGGAGGTTCGGTGATGAATCTCACCATGTCTCAAACCTGGGACCTCATTGATGATTTGGCCGAGAGCTTAAAACGAGGGCCAATGCACGAAACTGAAGATAAGGCACCGACGGTGAAAACGGACTCAGTGCAGAACGAGCCCGAGGAAGAAGCACCCGAGGAAGTCCCGGTCCTCATTAATGAGCTGCCCAAATCAGAACCGAACATCACTGCCGAGCTGCCTAATTCAGACTCGGACCTCGGTGTGATTGCCCCCGAAGACCATATAAATGACGACGATGAGGACCCATGGTTGCCTGAAGAAGAGCTCCACTCAGATTACCCCTGGGAGTTAGAAGAAAAACTGCCCAATTCAGTCCCGGTCCTCATCACCAATCTACCCAAGGAAATCACGCCGGTCCCGGACCTGATTGCCGAACCAGCCGAGTCTAATACAGTCCTCACCTCCGAGCCAACAGAAGTCCCGGACTTCACTTCCAAACCGACCGAGAAGCCCCTACCTAACCCTTCATGTTTAATGCAGATCACATCCACCGAAGATCATGTGACCAATGATGATGAGGTGCAAGGGGAGTTGGAGGCAAATCAAGGGCCAGAAGAGCCGATGGAGCACTCACTCGTCATGAGCCAAGAAAAGCTGGCTGAAAACTCACTCGTTCTAGGATGGCCAATCATCTCTGCCACAAAGAAGAGGCTTGGCATGGGAACAAGCTCAAGGTCGCTCGTGTTCAATGGCACAATACTAAACTTCCAGAATTGCAAAGGTGCCACCCATTCAAATATGAAGAAACGGCCAAGACATGGGCCAAAGGAATGGAAACCCGAAAGGAGAAGCAAGAGAGCTCGACTTGATGGACCAGCGGCTATGGTCAAGGGATCCTCGCCTTCTCGAAGGAATGAAAAGAAGAAACTGTCGATTCAATGGAGATCAGAACTGAGCCCGCTGCCATATGAGAACTTGGCACAGATTAAGAGAGCAGTTGGGAAGAAATTTGACCTCTCGCGCCCATGGGATCCCAACTTGTGATCCCTAATTGAGGTACCTTCAAGCCAACGACGTTAAACAAAGGCACTTGCTGGGAGGTAACCCGGCATATTCAGTTTTTTTCAGTTTTTATTTTCTTATGTCGTTTTTTTTCATACTCACCTCCTTTCCTTGTTTAACTTACTTTTTTGTGTTTTGAACCAAGTCGTGCTGTGAGGCACGACTTCGTTCAAAAGTGTGGGGGTGAGTCTTTGCACATATTAGTATGCATGTTTTCTTTTCATTAAAATTTTTATCTTTTTAAAACTCTTTGAAAATATACACTTTCATGATGTGAAAATAGATAGACCCGAAACGTGCATTTCCTTGTGAAATCTAAATTGTGTAAGAACATGCGAATTTAACTCTTTACTTGTCGTTGTGTGCTGAGATAAAAGTAGGATGTGGAGTTGAAAGAAACGCCCTAGAGAGGCTTGACAAGCACTCAAGGGACCGGATCCTTACTATACGGTTATGTGAAAATTGTGGAGGCTGCACTTCGGGCCTCTTGGTGAAGAGTGGACTCCGCCATGCAGCGTCTATGCAAGAGGCGGGACGGGAATCAAACCGTCCATTCTCTAGTCCAAAGTAGCCGGGAAAATAGATGAGCGACCCTCATCTTGACCCGCGTGAAAAAGGCAAGGATGAGAAAGAGCGGGGAGGTATTTCCATATGCTCTCGGGCAATGATTGGACCTCCCAAAAGTGAAGAAATGGACGAGCAATCATCAAAGGAGCAAAGCTCAAAGAAGAAAAGAAAGAAATCAGCCAATATGGTGAAAACAAAACCGAAGCAAAAGTGAAGTACTCAAAGAGTCAAATCAAAGGCCGAAGGCCAAACCTCACTACAAAAGCTGTGCAACCACACAATCAAAGAAAAAGAGCTCAACCCAAGTTGCCCGAATCAATCACGTGCTAGAAGAAGCAAGTAGCATAACCATATAGTAAGATCGGATCCGAGAGTGCAGTTCAAGGGCCTAAAAAGTGGCTATCTCCCAATCATCCAAATTGATTTGCATCTCGGCTCAAAGGTCACAAGTATCTAGTTACTTTCATATGTGAGCATGATTTTGTTTGGAAGCAACTAAGTTATGCATGCTAAGGTGAAGTCTAGTTTTGCATCTCACATTCACATTTAGGACTTAGGGTGTTTTTGTTCCTCTTATTGACTACACTTGTTCGGGACGAACAAGATTAAGTGTGGGGGTATTTGATGGCGCGTATTTATACGATTCATCGAATCAGTTAAACCCACCAAATTAGACATTTGATCATACGCACAAGTGCTTGTTAATGCCATTTTGTGTATACAGGCTATTTTGGGGTCTAAAGAGGAAACACGCTTAAAAAGGGAGAATTGTGCCAAAAAGCTGCCCAGGTCCCTGTCCGAGAGCCAGTGCCGAGAAAACCGGGCCCATCCGAGAATGCCAGGTCCCTGTCCCAGGCCCGTCCGAGAAAACCAGGTCCCCGCCCAGGCATCACCCAGGCCACGCCCCGAGCTGTCTAGCACTGAATTCAAGTTGCCCGGGCAAACGAGCTGATCTAGCAAATCCACCTATAGCAAAGTGATCAAAATGGAAAATAAGGTGGACAATGTCGGAAAACCAAGGAGAATGCTCGGGCAGATTGGCAGTTGGCCCAATTCCAAAGCAAAGGCCCCGCGCGCAAAGGCACCGAAACCAAGTCGCTCGACCAAACCATGGAATCTGGAAAATCTGGCTCGCCCAAAGTGTTTTAAATGCCCAATAACCTGGAAAATCTCACTTCCCAGACAAAACGCCCGAGTGGAACCAGCTCAAGCCCGGTCAAGGCCAAAAGAGGGCCATTTTGGCTGATTTGGGATTTCGACCATGTTTCGGGCAGAATTTGGCTTAGTATCCTTCTTGAGATCATCTTAGAATGACTTTTTCATTCAGAATACACTCTCCAAAATCCAAGAAGCTCCGGCCAATGTTCCGGTCAGATTCCGGCAAACTCCGGCCATGCTCCGGCGAACCTCCGGTGATGCTCCGATCAAGCTCATCCAACCACCACCATGCTCCGGTCATTTTAGCCTACTCCGGTCAAAATCCGGCGAAGTCCAACCAAACTACTTAATTCCCGGTTAGGTTATACTATTCACATCGGTTGATCTTTTGGTTTGAAACCAAACCTCAACCAAGTCCAAAAGAGTTGCCCAAGCCTCAACTAATCAAGTAGTTGCCCTTTGAGGTCCAACTAAGCTCACTTGAGGAGCAACCAAGGCCAAAATCGGTTGGCTTGAGATATTTGCTAGCCAAGTTTGTGGGTTTTTAATGCAAACCAATCCACAAGTCAAGTGCATTCCCCTTGGCTCACCAAGCTCTAGCCGCCCATGTGCCATGCCCATGTGCCTTACCCTTTGGCTCAAACCAAACTCCAACCGAAGAGCAACCAAGGAGCAACCAAGGCCAACCGGAGTTGTGGGAGGACTAGAGGCGGTTGGGAGGACAAATATCCTCTCCTCCACCACCTCTTTGGCCTATAAATAGAAGGGCTTGCCCCTTGAAAACTCACCTCATGTCATCCTTTGTTACTTAGAGAGTTGAGAGCGTATCTCTCTTCTCTTCCACTTCAATTCCAAAAGCTCCAACTTCTCTCTTGTACTGTCGAGCCAACGACGTTAAACAAGTGCACTGGTCGGGAGGTAACCCGACACTATCTTACTTTCCGCACTTTAATTTTCTGTCTTTTATTTTCTGTATTTTACTTTTTCAATAAGTCGCTCTCACCCATTTGGTGCATAGAAGATTTGACTATTCAGGAATCGGACTTAAGTGCAACATTAAGCCAGTCAGGGCTACGCTAAGAGTTCAAGGCCCCAGCCGAACTCCCTCGATTATCCAGCCTCGTGCCATGTCGTTCACTCGACACCTTAAAGGGAGTTCTGTCCTTCCCTTTTCCTTAATGACATTTTCTTCTCATATTATCTGCTTGCATGGCTTTTGAACTAAGTAGTGCTGAAAGGCACGACTTCGTTCAAAAGTGTGGGGTGAGATCCGCATGTGTACGTAAATAAAATACTTTTTCTTTTTTAAGTATCTTTTTGAAAATATGAACTTAAGAATGTGAAAAAGATAGACCGAAATTCATGCATTTACCTTGTGAAAATTCAACTGTCTAAAAACTTAGAACGTAACTTCTCATTTGTCCTTTTGTGCTGAGATAAACTAGGGATGTGGAGTTGATAGAAATGCCCTAGAGAGGCTTGGCAAGCAATCGAAGGATCGAATCAAACTATATGGTTTTCGAAGTCAGTGGAGGCTGCACTTCGGGTTTCAGTGAAGATTGAAGTCAACTCCGCCATGCAGTGTTTATGCAAAAAGAAAAAAGGCGAGGACGGGAATCAGACCGTCCTCTCTCTAGTCAAAGTAGCCGAGAAAATAGATGAGCGACCCTGACAGGCTGTCGTTGTGACCTGCAAATTTACATTTATATTGTCCACTACTTGTGGCTCACTATTTGACTAGCAAGTGGTAAGTAGGGGTCGAACCCAAGGGAGTATGGATGAAAAAGTTGTTCTTTTGAAAGCAGTAAATAAAGTAAAGACAATTGGGGTTTTTGTTGGTTATTAGTGCTGGAAAGTAAGAGCGTAAAGTAAATGACTGAAAAGTAAAGTTGCTTGAAGGACCAAGTCTTTGACAATAAGTAAATTGCGAGAAAGTAAAGGAAAGGTAACTTTGTGCGAGAGATATTCAGTCTAGGGTCTCAAACTTGTGATACTTCCATCATAGACTTCAAACGATCTCTTTTACAATTCCATGTGTGATTATCCCGACAAAGGTGATAACCCAAATACCCCGACAAAGGTGGTATTCCACACTCTTAACTTGTCAAGATGTTGCGTGATTATCCCGACAAAGGTGATAACCCAAGTACCCCGACAAAGGTGGTATTCCACAACAAGATCAACACGTTAAAAGCTTCTAGTCCTTACTAGCACAAACAACCCGACAAAGGTGTTGCTCGACTAGGTGTCACTATCTACCTTTGCCGCAAAGCTTCCAGTAAATATTAACTATAGGGATCATTCAACTCGGCTAAGCTTTGTGGCAAAACTTCCACTTAGCCTTGCCGAAGGATCCTTGAAAATGGCACAAGGACTAGAGAAGTGTAAAAAGCAATTAAAACATAGTCTCAAGAAGTCGGCACAAGGATGAAAACCCTATACCGAATATGAGCCTTAGCCGCTTGTATTCATGTCAAGGAATACAAGCAACCTTGCTTGAAAAGTAAAGATTGCGTAAATGTAAATGAAACAAGAACGAGTAGAGGAATTGAAGCTTTGATATCAAGTACAAAGTGTTACAAGTCTACAAGTATTTTCACTCCTCAAGCCTCACTAGCTCACGCCCAAGCTCACTACTCCTATCTACTTCTCTCTAAATTGGCGTGTGAAGGGTTGGAATGAGATGAGAAGAAGCTCATGTTTCAAGAGGAAGAGACTTCTATATATAGGCAAGGATTGGGCGGCTGTTTTGTGAGAGGAGAAGCTCCCCATTGGCTAGCCGAAATCAAGCTAGGAGGTGCCAATGTGTGGACTTGACAAGGGATCCTTCTCCCTTAAGTTAGCCGCCATTCAAGCTAGGAGGTGCAAGGATTGGGCGGCTGTTTTGTGAGAGGAGAAGCTCCCCATTGGCTAGCCGAAATCAAGCTAGGAGCTTGCAAGGATAGTTGCTCAATGAGCAAGTTGATTTCAAGGAGGTCCGGACGAGGAGTGAGTTTCCCGGGCGCTCGGCGCTGGACTAGGTCCTCTCGGTGTTGGCCTTGGCTCGAACTCCATTTTTAGGTTAAGAACCCCTCTTTTAGGTTGGATTCCTCTTTGAACCTCAAAATAGCCTGTAGATCAAAATGGAACTAACAAGTGAAAGTTGTTAAGATAAAACGCTTAATTTGGTGGGTTTAACTGTTTCGATGAGTCGTATAAATACGCTCCATCAGACCCTCATCTTGACCCGCGCGAAACGACAAGGATGAGAGGAGCGGGGAGGTATTTCCATAGGCTTGCGGGCGATGATTGGACCTCCCAAAAAGGTTTGAGAAAATGGACTAGCAAAGCCACAAAAAGGCGAAAAGCTTGAAGAAGCAAATCAAGAGGCCAAAGGCCCAAAATTGTGAAGGTTTTAACCGAACAAAAAGTAAAGTACTCAAAGAGTCAAATCAAAGGCCAAAGGCCGATTCACTACAAAAAGCAGTCCCTCGCCAAAAGAAAATCAAAGTACTCAAACCAGTGAAACCCGAACCGAATCACGTGCTAGAGAAAGCTACAAGGAAACCATATAGTGAGAGACGATCCCGAAGTTGCAGTCCAGGAACCTGAAAAGGGCTACCTCCCGAAACATCCAGAATAATTTGCATCTCGGCACGGAGGTACAAGTATCAAGTTTCTTCTATTTATTTACACAGTTCAATTTGGTAATAAGTAAGTAATGCATGAATTAGGATAAATCGAGTCCCACAGTCTAATTTTCATATTTTAAAACCAAACTTAAAGTACCGCCCTTTAATAGCATTGTTCGGGACGAACAACTAAAAGTGTGGGGTGATCTGATGGACCATAATTATACGATTCAAAAACACAGTAAAACCCACCAAATTAGACTGTTGGTCTATTTAACTTCTGCTTGTTAGTCCCGATTTATTTCTACAGGGCATTTTAGAGACTAAAGTGAAAACACGCTAAGGAGAGGATTTTACGCTGAAAAGATGATAAGAGTCAATCCAAGGTCAAGATCAGACGCCGAACGAAGAAATCTCAAGATCCTGACGTTGAATTACTCAAATCAAATCCAACCGAGGAATAATCAAGGACAGCCCGGGGTGAAATTGGACTGATAGTTTTGTGAAAAGACTGCACAAAAATCACAAAACTCCTCCTCCTCCATGGGTGACCGGTAGCTTGTGCAAGAGGTGGCCAAGACCACCTCCTCTCCTCCTTGGACAACCGGCCACCGGTGGCTTCTCCTCCTCCCCACAAGGTGACTGGCGGCTTTTGCTCCCCCCATGTGTCACCACCTCCTTGCTCCTCCTCCTCCTCCCTTGGATCAAACCCACATGCCAGCCATCTTGGCCCTCCATTCTCCTCCCTTTAGCTATAAATAGAGGCTCACCCCTCCTCATTTCAAACATCCACAAAATCCACAAATTTGTAAATCACTTCTCTCTCTAAGATACTTTGTAAGTTTGGTTTGGTTTTGGAAATAATACTCCTGTTTGTTCTTGAGTATTATACTGATTGGAAATAATACTCCTGTTTGTTCTTGAGTATTATACTTTAGAGAATACTCCTGTTGGTTCTTGAGTATTCCACCCCTTTCCCTCTTACTGTTTCAAAAACCCCCGAGTATTTAGTTATGATGTCCTTTTCCATGGATATTCGTAGCTAAACTCTTCATTCGGTCGAAGGTATTTTCTTGTATTATATAATGTTTTAATTTCTTTTAGTTTCATTTCTCTGTATTCAAAACTTGTTCTATGTGCCATATATAGTCAGAGTTTCCAAGGTTGAGTGGAAGCTGTAACAAGCAAAGCTCTTCCGTGGGAATTCGTGATCATACTCGGTAAGTGGAAGCTGTAACAAGCAAAGCTTATCGAGGAGTTCGACTTATCTAAAGCACCATTTGGTCGATGACAGAACCGCTCGTCGTCAAAGCGATTGTGCAAATAAATTTATAATAGTCCGCTACTCGCAACTATACTACTGGGTAGTACTTGGTAAGTAGGGGTCGAACCCAAGGGAACTAGGAGAATAATTGTTCTTCGGGGGGGATTACGCAGCGTGGGAGCGTGTTTAAGGTCGGTTGGTTGGTTTTAAAGCTACCAGCTATTTTGATTGATTGATTGGTTGGTTGGTTGATTTTAATACTGGAAAGTAAATTACAGTTTATAATTAACGAGAAATGTTTGGTTTCAGGGGACTTGTATTATATCCTGTTTATCATTGACCATTAGTGAATCATCTAAGTATTCAAACGGTGAATCGAGGCCACTTACAGCTCAAGACTTGCAACACCGGTTTAAAGCAACTCCTGTTCTATTTCAGTCTAGCGCCAATACCCTAAGGTATGCTAGCCTGGGTGCATCCACCTGATCTCACAGTTACGCTCGACCAGATGGGGTTTAGGATGAGTCGAACTCCTCAGATAGCTTTGCTTGTTACAGCTTCCACTACCTGAGTATGATCACGAATTCCCACAGAAGAGCTTTGCTTGTTACAGCATCCACTCAACCTTGGAAACTCTGACTATATATGGCACATAGAACAAGTTTTGAATACTAAGACTAGACACTAAGTTAATAGTCTTAAAACATTTTATAATACAAGTGCGCCCCTTAGACCGAACTACAAGTTTAGCTACTATTCATCGCGCTAAACATTATACTAAGGAAATAAAACAGTTGAATAAATACTAAGAATTACTTACAACCGTTGAAGCGCCAAGGGAGCTATCCTTTATTTCCAAAGCAAAATTACAACATTACAAGTATTACAACTTCTAGAGAGAGAAGTGAAATTTGATTTTGGTGTGTGAAATGAGGAGGAGGAGCTCCTCCTTTTATAGCCAAAAGGGGAGGAGATGGGTGGTGGAGATGGTGGACATGTGCATTTGATCCAAGGGAGGAGAAGGGAGGAGGAGGAGGAGGTGACATGTGGCGGAATAGTGAAGCCGCCGGTCACCACCACCCAAAGCCGCCGGTAGGCGGTGGTGGAAGGGGAGGAGCTCCTCCTTTGGCCACCACTTCTTCAAGTGGTCGGTCATCTTGCCCAAATGTGTGAGTTTGTACAGTTTTGTGCAGTCTTTTCACAAAACTGTCAATGTGTTTCTTCCCCGGGCTGTCTTGACTCCACTCCTGATTCCTCTGACTAATTTGTTATGGTCAATTCAACATCAGGATCCTTGATATTTCTTCAGTCGGCATATGATCTTGACCTTGGATTGACTCTTGTTATCTTTTCAGCTTAAAATCCTCTCCTTAGCGTGTTTTCACTTCAGTCTCTAAAATGCCCTGTGGAAATATATCGGGACTAACACGTAGAAGTTAGATAGACAAACAGTCTAATTAAGGGGGTTTTACTGTGTTTCTGACTCGTATAACTTTGGTCCATCAGTCGATCGTAACTGAGAGATCAGGTGGATGCACAAAAGGCTAAGATACTTCGAAAGGAGGAATTAGTCTGAAGTAGAACAAGTGTTGCTTTAAACGATGTTGCAAGTCTTGTGCTGCGAAAGGGCCTCGATTCATCTTTGAATACTTAGAAAGGTTACTAACGGTTATTAATAAACATGTTATAATACAAGGTACCTGAAACCGAATACTTTTCTTTGAATTACAAAAAACCCCCCCTGTATTTACTTTTATAAACTGCTCGATCAACTACAACCATCAACCGCTCATCTACCGGAGGAATCGCAATCACGCATCACCCACTGTAAGTCTTCTTCCCTTAACTCTTTTACTTTTAGTATTTTAATTTCTATATTTATTTTCTGTATTTACTTTTCCGCATAAAAAACCAAAAAACCAAAAATAGTAGCTTAGTAATTAGCAGTAAGTCCGCAATCGACCTAAAATCACTCACCATACGATCCCCTAAAGAACAGTTATCCCTCTAATTCCCTTGGGTTCGACCCCTACTTACCACTTACTACCCAGTAGTGTAGTTGCGAGTAGCGGAAATTATAAATTTATTTGCACAGAGAACATTGCACCTTAACGACAGTGCAGTGGGCTCCGTCAAATTGGCGCCGTTGCCGGGGAATTAGCCATCGGATTAGTTGTTCTTTCCCTCCCATGTCCTCATGACGCAACCCCCTTCATATGCATGGACAACACGACATCTGCCACTGTTCGGAGGTACGGATGGAGAAGACCCAGTACAACACTGCCGAAACTTTCACCACGTTTGCCACCTCATTAAACCTGCAAATGAAATGTTAGAGGAATTTAAGCTTAAATGCTTCAAATTCTCTCTAACTGATTTCGCAACGATCTGGTATTACACGTCAACCGCTAGCAGTGCAGTACATTTTGTGGACCTCTGCGTTCCATTTCTGAAAGAATTTTCCCCTCCATCCTTACGACAACAAACCCGTGAGAAGATCATGTGCCTGCAACAATCCCGGGATGAGACCTTGGACGAATACTACACGAGCTTTGACACCATCGTCTCAAACTGCCCGCACCATGGATTCACGAAGAAAATTCTGCTTCAAAAATTTCTTCGTGGGATGAAGGCCGCTGATCTAGCAAGGATTAACGAGGCAATGAGGAGATCAGCTAGGAACTATTCCATAGCAGACATGTGGTACCTCATAAATGACCTGGCCACAGCTACAAAACGAATACCCGAGGCTGACGGAGAAATGCACACAGAAAGAGAAGAAACTCCCGAGCCATCAGAAGACTGGGATATAAAAAGTGTCGGGAGCAATGAGGAAGTGTCAGCAATGGAAGAAGTCCAGAATACCACCGACATGCTGCCAATACCATACCCAGCTATCATCACCCAAGCAGCCGAAACCATCTATGACCAGTTCCTCACAAACGGACACGACGAGGCAGAACCGAGCCTTAAGATGCAAGCTTCCCGACTTTTCCCCTCGATCAATAGACAAATCGCTGAAAACTATGTGATCCATGAAGAGGCTGAAAAGTGGATGGGAAAAGGGCCTGACCAGAACGACTCCTCAATGGAGCATGTTTTCGCCATGACCGGACAAGGCAGCCCTAAACACCAGAAAACCCAGTTCAAGAAGCTAGTGGTCAAAGGTCTCTCACCTTCTCAGAGACGTTGGAAGGAGACACCATCAGAACAAGGGGAACTGGACCCAAGCACATCATCTCGCAAGAAATCGGGAAAAGGCAAGACAAAAACCAACACAGGAACGGTGGCAAAATTCGACCTAAGCCACCCATGGGATCCCAACCAGTGATCCAGGAATAAGGTACTGTCGAGCCAACGACATTAAACAAGTGCACTGGTCGGGAGGTAACCCGACACTATCTTACTTTCCGCACTTTAATTTTCTGTCTTTTATTTTCTGTATTTTACTTTTTCAATAAGTCGCTCTCACCCACTTGGTGCATAGAAGATTTGACTATTCAGGAATCGGACTTGGGTGCAACATTAAGCCAGTCAGGGCTACGCTAAGAGTTCAAGGCCGCAGCCGAACTCCCTCGATTATCTAGCCTCGTGCCATGTCGTTCACACGACACCTTAAAGGGAGTTCTGTCCTTCCCTTTTCCTTAATGTCATTTTTTTCTCATATTATCTGCTTGCATGGCTTTTGAACTAAGTAGTGCTGAAAGGCACAACTTCGTTCAAAAGTGTGGGGTGAGATCCGCATGTGTACATAAATAAAAAAACTATTTCTTTTTAATGTATCTTTTTGAAAATATGAACTTAAGAAAGTGAAAAAGATAGACCAAAATTCATGCATTTACCTTGTGAAAATTCAACTGTCTAAAAACTTAGAACGTAACTTCTCATTTGTCCCTTTGTACTGAGATAAACTAGGGATGTGGAGTTGATAGAAATGCCCTAGAGAGGCTTGGCAAGCAATCGAAGGATCGAATCTAACTATATGGTTTTCGAAGTCAGTGGAGGCTGCACTTCGGGTTTCAGTTGAATCAGAGTCATCTCCGCCATGCAGCGTTTATGCATAATAAAGGCGGGACGGGAATCAAACCGTCCTATCTCTAGTCTTAGTAGCCGGGAAAATAGATGAGCGACCCTCATCTTGACCCGCGCGAAACGGCAAGGATGAGAGAGAGCAGGGAGGTATTTCCATATGCTCGCGGGCGATGATTGGACCTCCCAAAAAGGCTTGAGAAAATGGACTAGCAAGCCACAAAAAGGCAAAAGCTCAAAGAGCTAATCAAAGGCCAAAAGCCAAAGTTGTGAAAATTCTAACCGAACAAAAGTGAAGTACTCAAAGAGTCAAATCAAAGGCCAAAGGCCGATTCATCTTTGAATACTTAGAAAGGTTACTAACGGTTATTAATAAACATGTTATAATACAAGGTACCTGAAACCGAATACTTTTCTTTGAATTACAAAAAACCCCCCTGTATTTACTTTTATAAACTGCTCGATCAACTACAACCATCAACCGCTCATCTACCGGAGGAATCGCAATCACGCATCACCCACTGTAAGTCTTCTTCCCTAAATTATTTTACTTTTAGCATTTTAATTTCTGTATTTACTTTTCCGGATAAAAACCAAAAAAACCAAAAACAGTAGCTTAGTAATTAGCAGTAAGTCCGCAATCGACCTAAAATCACTCACCATACGATCCCCTAAAGAACAGTTATCCCTCTAATTCCCTTGGGTTCGACCCCTACTTACCACTTACTACCCAGTAGTGTAGTTGCGAGTAGCGGAAATTATAAATTTATTTGCACAGAGAACATTGCACCTTAACGACAGTGCAGTGGGCTCCGTCAGCCATATATTAGGTTAGGACATTCATGGTTGAGTGGAGGCTCGAAAGAGCAAAGCTCTTCCATGGGTTTCGTGAGCATACATGGTTAAGTGGAGGCTCGAAAGAGCAAAGCTTTTCCATGGAGTTCAACCTCGTTAAAACACCACTTGGTTGATCGGAAATGATTGATCAAGTGGATGCACATAAGCTAAGATACTTCGAAAGGAGGAATTAGCCTAACTAGAACAAGTGCTCTATGTCTTGAAAAGGACTAGACGGTGTGGCAAGTCGAGTGGTAGAAATGGCCTTGATACATCTTTGAACACTTAGTATGATCATTAGAGGTCGATGATGAACGAACTATGATACAAGGGCCCTAAAACTGAATCCTTTCATTAATCAAAACATCACTTGTAATTTACTTTCAATATCACTATCAACTGCTTACTTTCAGTACCCTTTACTTTTACGCACTTTACTTTTACGCACTTTATTTTCAGCACTTTACTTTTACGCACTTTACTTTTACGCACTTTATTTTCAGCACTTTACATTTCAGCACTTTACTTTACGCAATTTACTTTCAGTCTTTACTTTTACGCACTTTACTTTACGCACTTTATTTTCAGTCTTTACATTTCCGTACGCTTACTACAGACTTGTTCAACATCAATCCAACATAACTTTGGCACGCATTGCGCTTGAAATATAGCGTGCGGCCAGTGCCAAAAGTATGTTGCTTGGTTGATATCGAACTCGATTGTTCCAGCAATTTACTTTTCAGTATTTACTTTCAGTTCAGTATTTACTTTCTTTACTTTCAGTATTACTTTCAGTACTAAAACCACAACCAACCCCAATCGCACTTAATTTTCTGTACAAATTCCTCAAAGAACAACCATTCCACCAATTCCCTTGGGTTCGACCCCTACTTACCACTTTACTACCCAATAGTGAAGTCACAAGTAGTGGACTTATAAATTAATTTTGCACATTTGCCTCACGACAAGGCATCTGTCATATGTCCATGTTCAAGAATTTGATTGCCCACATTGCCTTATATTCCAATTCAACCGGCAAATGGCATGGTTTCCCATATATGAGGCGATATGGAGACATCCCAATGGGGGTCTTGAAGGCGGTACGATAAGCTCATAACGCATCATCTAGCTTTGATGACCAATCTTTCCTCGAGCTTCCCACCATTTTTTCCAAGATTGCCTTAATTTCCCGATTCGATATCTCCACTTGCCCACTAATTTGTGGGTGATACGGCGTTGCTACCTTGTGGCTCACCCCATACTTGCGAAGCAAGGCTTCAAAATGTTTTTCCTTAAAGTGTGAACCGCCATCACTAATGACGGTCCTTGGAACTCCAAACCTCGGGAAAATAATCTTTTTGAATAGCTTGGTGACAACCTTAGCATCACAAGTAAGGGAGGCGACGGCCTCTACCCACTTGGAGACGTAATCAACCGCGACCAATATGTATTGATTTCCATATGAAGACGGGAAATGACCCATGTAGTCTATACCCCAAACATCAAATATCTCAATCGGAAAAATGCTTTGTTGGGGCATTTCATGCCTTTTTGAAATGTTTCCCGTCCTTTGGCATTGGTCACAAGCCTTGGCGAATTCATATGCATCACTAAAGAGGGTAGGCCAATAGAATCCACTTTGTAGGACTTTTGACGCCGTTTTTGCGCCACTACCATGACCTCCATATTGAGATGAATGACAATGGTATAGTATATTCCTCATCTCTTCTTCGCCGATGCAAGTCCTATATATACCGTCCGCGCAAAGTCTATACAAGTAGGGCTAATCCCAATAATACCTCTTCGTCTCGGATAAGAATTTCCTCCTTTGATGATGGTTCATGTCCTGAGGAATAATCCCACATACCGTGAAATTTACCATATCCGCATACCATGGGAGGGCTTCCGCTTCAACTCTCATAAGTTGCTCTCCGATGAAAGAGTCATCAACGGGGCTAGTGTCTTCTTTGAGCTCCTCATTTCCTTCAAGCCTAGATAGGTGATCGGCAACTACATTTTCCACTCCCTTCTTATCCTTGATCTCAATATCAAATTCTTGGTGCAAGAGGATGCATCATATCAACCTTGGCTTAGAGTCTTTCTTTGACAAGAGGTATTTGATTGCCGCGTGGTCGGTGAATACTATAGTCTTTGATCCCACAAGGTATGAACGAAACTTGTCGAAGGCATACCCACAAGGTATGAACGAAACTTGTCGAAGGCATACACAATGGCAAGGAGTTCTTTTTCGGTTGTAGAGTAGTTCAATTGAGCTCCATTTAGAACCTTGCTTGTGTAGTGGATGGCGTGAAGTTTCTTGTCCACCCTTTGTCCAAGAACCGCTCCAATAGCATAATCGCGTGCATCGCACATAAGCTCAAAGGGCAAATTCCAACTTGGAGGTTGAATAATAGGAGCCGAGACCAATGCTTTCTTCAACTTCTCAAAAGCCACCAAGCATTCTTCATCAAACCGGAATTTGATATCATTGCACAATAAATTTGTTAAAGGCCTTGCAATCTTTGAGAAGTCCTTAATAAATCTTCTATAAAACCAGGCATGGCCTAGAAAGCTCCTTATTCCTCTAACATCCTTTGGAGGTGGCAATTTTTCAATAACTTCCACTTTAGCCTTGTCCACTTCAATTCCTCTTTTTGAGACCAAGTGTCCAAGCACTATGCCTTCCTGCACCATGAAATGACATTTTTCCCAATTTAGCACAAGATTTGTCTCAATACACCTTTTCAAAACTTTTGCCAAGTTGGCCAAGTAATCATCAAACGAGGAACCATAAACAGAAAAATCATCCATGAACACTTCCATAATTTCCTCAATAAATTCCAAAAATATAGCCATCATGCATCTTTGAAAAGTGCCCGGTGCATTACAAAGTCCAAAGGGCATTCGCCGATAAGCAAATGTTCCATAGGGACAAGTAAAGGTAGTTTTTTCTTGATCTTGTGGATGAATAGGGATTTGGAAAAATCCACTATATCCATCAAGATAACAAAAGTAATCATGCTTGGCTAGTCTTCCTAACATTTGATCAATGAATGGAAGTGGAAAATGATCTTTCTTAGTGGCTTGGTTGAGTTTTCGGAAATCAATGCACATTCGCCAACCGGTGATGGTTCTAGTTGGTATTAACTCATTTTTATCATTTTTAACCACCGTCATGCCCCCCTTTTTGGGTACCACATGTATGGGACTCACCCAATTAGAATCCGCAATAGGGAAAATGATTCCCGCATCAAGCATTTTCAAAATTTCCTTTTTGACTACTTCACCAACAATGGGATTAAGTCTCCTAGCATGCTCTCTAGATGGTAAACTATCATCTTCCAAATTAATTTTATGCATGCACAAATTGGGACTTATCCCTTTCAAATCATCAATAGAATAGCCAATAGCATCTTTATGCTCTCTCACCCATCAAGCAATCTCGAAGTCTCATTATCATTCAAGGAGGCATTCACAACCTTAGGCTTGTTGGTAGAGCTTTCAACTCTACCGAACAAAACTCCTTACCTTTGTCGCTTTGAGTATCCCCTTCATCATCCAAGATAGCCCACAAATCACCATGCTTAGGAAGCTCATAATCAAGGTCGTCAATATCCATAAGCAAATTAGGCACATCATACATTTCATAAGCATCAACAAGGTCTAGATAATTACAACTCATGGTGGGACTAGGATCTTTTTGTGCTTTTTCTAGGTTAAACTCTACTTCCTCATCGCCTACTCTCATGGTGATTGACCCCTTAGTAGTATCAAATATAGCCCCCGCGGTGTAGAGGAAAGGCCTTCCCAAAAGAATGGGAATTTCATTGTTCTCTTCCATTTCTAACACCACAAAATCCCCCGGAATATAGAAATCCCCTACTCTAACCGGGACATCCTTAAGAACTCCCTTAGGGAATCTTGAGGAGCGGCCCGCGAGTCTTAAAATCATTTGAGTCGATTTAGGCTCACCCATATTCAATTTCTTACACAAAGAATAAGGCATCAATGATATGCTAGCACCCAAATCACACATAGCACGTTCAATTTTAACATCATTAATATAGCATGAGATGGAGAAGCTACCGGGATCCTCAAGTTTGGGTGGCATACGTGGTTGGAATATGGCACTACATTCTCCATTTAGGGACACCGTGTCGACGTCCTCTATCGTCCTCCTGCAAGTAATGACATCTTTTAGAAATCTAGCATAGGATAGTGCTTGGGTGATTACCTCGGTGAAAGGCATTGTAACATAAAGCTTCCTCATCATCTCGGCGAACTTAGAGAATTGCTTGTCATTGCTCTTCTTTTTTAACCTTTGTGGGAAAGGGATAGGAGGAGTGTATGGCCTTAATTCGTCTTTCTCCTTTTCCACCACTTTTTCCTTCTGAGTTTTAGGGTTAGGGACCTCTTCATCTAATTCTTCAATTTTGGCACTAGCTTGGCCTCCAAGATCAAAAGAGACTTTCTTCCTCTTCGGTTGTTCACCCTCTAGCTCCTTACCACTTCTCAATGTCACAGCATTACAATGCTCTCTTTGCCCTTGCTCGGGTCTAGCCGGCAATTTTCCTTGCGCCCTTGTAGATGATTCTGCTTGTTGAGCTATTTGGTTCTCAAGCATCTTATTGTGAGTTTCCAACCTTTGATTGGATTGCTTAACCTCATTCAACTCTTGCCTCATCTCGTCTTGGTTAGTTAAGAATTTTGCAAGCATCGCCTCAACACCAGAGGGTTCACTCAAGATTTGTGGAGGAGGGTCAACTTGTTAGTAGGGTCTTTGGGTTTGAGCTTGGTTTTGGTTCCTTTGAAGTAAAGTTGGTCCTTGGCTTTGATAGTTGCTCCTAGGTTGGAATTGATTCCTTGGTTGGAAGGCTTGATTATTAAGAGTAGGCTTAGGACCAAACCCGGGAGGTGTAGTTCCAAAGTCGGGATGAGTGGGATTTGTAGTTTTGTAAGAGAAATTAGGGTGATTCGTCCATCCCGAGGAAAACCTTGGCGTAGTATTGTTAGCTTGAGAATTTTGGCCTTGAGTGGCACTAGTGTCATACTCTCTCCCTTGGTTTCCACCAACAAAGTTTGCTTCCTTATACCCATATCTATTACCATCTCTTTGGACCAAGGGGCAAGAGTCGGTTTCGTGCTCATAAACCTCACAAATGTCACACCCTTGACTCGTTGAGCGATCTTTCTCTGCGTGTTTCAACTTAAACACTTCATCCGAGAGGTTCTCAAAATCTTTCCTTAAGACTTTGTAGTCACTTGTGCTCACGGCTTTTACCTCATGCCTCTCGGGTTTCCTCTTTCACTTCCCCACATGAAATAGTTCTTTGTGATCTTCTCGATCACCGCATATCCTTGGGGAGGTTCAAGCTCCATGATAGCTCCTCCCGCGGCGGTATCAAGTGCAAGCCGCGAGGCACCATCAACACCATAATAGAAGGTGTGGAAAACGAGGAGGTTGTCCAAGTTGTGATGTGGACAAAGCCTTTGGTACTCCTTATACCTCTCCCAAGCTTCATAAAGTGTTTCCCCATCCATTTGTGAAAAGTTTGTAATTTGATTTCTATAATACGCCGTCTTGGAAGGAGGGAAGTATTTGTTAAGGAACGCAACGGCAAGCTCCTCCCAAGTGGTAAAGCTATCCGGTGTTTGGCTTCTTAGCCAATCTCTTGCTCTTCCCGTAAGGAAGAAGGGGAATAATCTTAAAAGCTTTGCATCTTCTGAGAACCCGTTAATTTTGAAGGTGGCACAAACTTTGAGGAATGTGGTCAAATGGGAGTTTGGGTCCTCATGGTCTCTTCCCGAGAATTGGTTTGATTGAACCATTTGGATGGTTGAGGTCTTCAAGTCGAAGTCTCGGTTATCCACCACCGGGACAAGGATGGGAGAACGGTATCCATAGGCTTTCGGAGCGGCGTAGTGCTTGAGAACCCTTCTAGCTTGAGGGCCTTGTGGTAGTCGAGCGGGAGGTGGAGGAGGAGGAGGAAGTCCATCTCTATCTCCCACGACTTGATGAGTGATTCCTTGAGCGTTCGAGGTAGTTCCTTTGTCTTTGGTTGTCTTACTCCTTGTAGGGTAGGGGTTAACAAATTCTCTTATCGGTTGATTCAAATCTCTATCCACAATTTGAGTAAGCTTCTTTGTCTTAGGTGGCATAAAAGAAATGAACCTACAAGGGGAAAACAAATGAAACAAGTGAGAATATTGCAATAAGCTCAAGAATCACAGGTTGCAAAACAAATAAAGAAAAACATGGAATAGTCGGAGTTCTAAGTGATTTTCCTAGGGACAATCTAGCTATTGCTCCCCGACAACGGCGCCATTTTGACGTGTGGTAAATCGTATAGTCAAAAGATATTTATAATTTGACCGGTAAGACCGGTGTCGAACCCAAGGGAGCAAACGTGATTATACGCTAGGTAGATCAAATTTTAACTCGGCTATTCCTTCAATTCAATTATGGAATGATTATCAATCAAGAAACAAGTAATGAAATGGTTTTTTAGGGATTTTAATTCGATTAAAGAGAGTTTCGAGGGGTTACTCCCCTCCTTGGCAATTTCCCAACGATCATGTATACAAGAATTTAGTCATTTTAGGGGTTGATGGGTTTAAAACCTAGCTTAGGCTAAAAATAGACAAACTATCATGCAAGTCTAATCTTAGTCAAGCCCTCTTAGCTAGAATCTCACCAATTAAAGATATTGATTCACTCTATAGTACTTATTATCCTTGGAACATTGATGGACATATTTATATGATTCATTAAGACAGTTAAACCCACCAAATTAGACGCTTTGTCTATTTAACTTTTGCTTGTTAGTTCCGATATTTATCTACATGGTATTTTGAATTCTAGAGAGAATACAGGCTAAGGAGGAGTTTTAAAGCTGAAAATGAATTACGAGTCATTCCAGGTCACGACCAAATTCTGACTTTCAAGAACCGGACGTGGAATCACTCAAAACAAGTCCAACCGAAGGGCAACCAGAGTCAGACCGGAGCTGAAAGGACCGATGGCTTTTGGAGAAGATCACATTGCACTCACTCCACCACTCCCCCTCCTCCACCTAGCCGGCAGCTAAGCCATCATCCACTCCTCCTTTGCCACATGGGCGGCGGCTTAGAGGAGGGGATGACTCACCCTGATGGCTTTTGCTCTCCCTCTTCCCTTGTGACAAGTGTCTCTCTTCTCATCCACACCCTTGCCTCCCCTTAGCCTATAAATAGAGATGCCCTCTCCTTGTAAATGCATCCCACAATCCACAAGTTCTTTAGAGAGATAGAGGGCTTAACCCTCTTCTCTTCACTTTCAATACACATTTTGTTCTTCACTTGTTCTTGCTTTGTTCTTCATTTTGGACTTACTTTTCCTTGATTGGATCTTGCTTAGGAGCTCCTCTCCTCCACTTATTGTAGGTACAAAAGCCACGGCTTTCTCTTCCCTGACTTGTCCTTTACTTTCCGTATATATTGTTCTTACTTTAAAGTTATTCTCCTTTTCGGTATCCTTGTTCAAAGCCATGGTTTGCTTATATTCCTTGACATGAATACAAGTAGCTAAAGCTTGTATTCGGTAGAGGGAGTATTTATATCATAAACCGTTCTAGACTCTATGCTGAATGCTACTTAGTGTTTCAAAACTTGTTCTATGTGCCACATATTAGGTTAGAACTTCCAAGGTTGAGTGGATGCTTGAAATGGCAAAACTCTTCCGTGGGGTTCGTGAACATACTCGGGTAAGTGGATGCTTGAAATGGCAAAGCTTATCTGAGGAGTTCGACCTCTTTAAAACACCATTTGGTTGATCGGAAATGATTGATCAAATGGATGCACATAAGGCTAATATACCTTGAAATGGGGTATTAGTCTAAATAGAACAAGTGCTCTATGACCTTGAAATGGGCTAGACAGTGTGGCAAATCAAGTGCTTGAAATGGCCTTGATACACTTTTGAACACTTAGTATGATCATTAGAGGTTGATGATGAACGATGATATGATATGAAACCCTAAACCGAATCCTTTCCTTACAGTTCATTATCAACTGTTGTAATTTACTTTCAGTTCTCAAAGCACACTCAAACCCAACCCCAATCGCATTTAATTTATGCATAAGCTTCATTAAAGAACAACTAATCCACCAATTCCCTTGGGTTCGACCCGTACTTACCACTGACTACCAAAAATAGTTAAGTCGCGAGTATCGGAGATATAAATTTATTTTGCACAGAGAACATTGCACCTTAACGACAGTGCAGTGGGCTCCGTCAAACATCTTCCAAGGTAATAAATGCTATATGCATTAAGTCCTAGTTAACCCCTCACCCATGCATTTACTCTCATAAATGTTTGATGAGTTCATTTTTACTATATCCAAACAATCACTAAGCTCTCTCAATACTTAGATCATAGTTCTAACACAAACATGTCACTTAGGCATTTTATCAAACACTTAGCAACATGTCTAAAATGAAGAGCATAGTAAAATGAAATCAACTCCATAAATTTGCATGTGAATGTGTATACAATGATCATTGAGTACCAAAGAGGGTAATAACACCCTCAAAACACAAGGGGACTACTCACACATCATGTAAGACAACATGGTGTGAGTAAGGTTTTTACACAATCTAAAGAGAAGAGAAGAGGAATAGAATAAGATGATTAATCCTAGTAAACTCCCTTGATCTTCAATCCTCCTTGATTGGATGATGATGGATGCCCTTGATTTGATCACTTTTCCTTCTAAAATCTCCCAAAGAAGCCAACTCTCTAGGTCAAAATTGCCTCTTTCTATTTATAGGCTCGGCTGAAATCCGGTACTATAGCAGTCCCAGTCGATCGATTGGCCGATGCTGGTGTCCCAGTCGACCGACTCGATTGACAAACTTGGAGAGCCTTCTGAGGTGTTCGTCAACTCGACAGACTGGAGGTCCAGTCGACCGACTCGATGGGCGAGGAGTTGACGAGCGCTGAAGCTTCTTCTTACTCGACCGACTGGAGGTCCAGTCGACTGACTCGATGGGCGATGTTGAGCACCTCTCCTGTTTGTGTATCCAGTCGATCGACTGGTGTAGGGGAAATTCCTAGTTGACCGACTGGAGCTCTTTTCTGCCCAAATTTTGCTCAAGTCTCCGATTTTTCCCGAGTTTTCGTATTTGAGTTTTGACACTGAGGTATCTTGATTTGTACCTGAAACGTACGAAAAGGGATCAAATGACATCGAATTATAGTGGAAACGAACTAAAGCTATAGTGAGAAACGGGTATTAATAAGTCGAAAACTCGACTTATCAGTAGCCTCACCCACACTGGCAGCGCATCTATACTCCCGCATTTGTAGTCGTCATCCACTGACCAATGTTTCAAAATGAAAGGTCGATTGTCAAAAATCCACGAACCGCCCAATAAAGCTTCTACCTTCTTATCCTCAGTCCAAATATTGAGCTTAAAAATTCCTTCATTTAGTTGGGACACTTTGACAACGGATTTGTCCCCCTATTTCGCCCTTGCAAAACCCTTAACCCTCTCCAAAAATGGCTTTGAACCGAAAACAAATCCTACCAGGGCGTTCTGGAATCTTGTTGTAACTTCCTACCAAATCTCAACCAGGATAACCACCTTGTCAGCACACTGGATATGTGGGAAGTACTGAAGAGAAACTCCCCGTTCCCTGTTTCTGAGGTTCGCTTTCTTACCTGCGTAAAAATTCTTGTTCTGAACTTGAATCACCACTCCTCCTCCAGCTTCAAAACCTCCTTTGTTGGCTGCGTCTGGTTCGCCGGCACTACCTATTGCTATTGCTGCCGGTGCTACCTCACGATCTGCAGTCCGAGCAGTGTGAGCTTCCCCTCCTCACCTCACCGCTAGCGCAGTAGCCATGTGAGAAAAGAAAATTTCAGATCCACGCGCTGGTGCGTGGTACTCTCTCAAAAAGCTAGCCCTCTCCCTTATGATTCAAATTTGTAGATTTCATATGTTAATCATGTTTTTGCAATCCCATGACTCTTTCGTATGGAATAAAGATCACATGAGAAGTGACATGTTTGGTGAGAAATGAGAACTAATCTCATCCATTCATCTTTGTAATTAATGGCTAGGATTAAATAGAATTAATTTACATTATTCGTAGCTTTTCAAAGGATTATGCATAGCATTATATTATTCGTAGCTTTTCAATGGATTATGCATAGCATTATGTATGTAAATGCTACGTATTATCCTTTGAAAAGCTACGAATAATGTAGTGTTACGCATAATCTTTTGAAAAACTACGAATAATGTAAATGAATTCTTTTTAATTCTATTTAATCCTAATCATTGATTACAAAAATGAATGAATGAGATTAGTTCTCATTTCTCACCAAACATGTCCACGGTTTCAGGTCCACGGTTCCTCTTTATTTCACATCCGAGAAACCCAGAATCACTTTCTCTTCCAAAAATGCTAGCGACTCCACCCAGCTTTCGACGAAAACTGATCCACCCATCTTCACCTCATCTCGGTCACTACAGTCGTGGCTACGGTGAAAGAGCCAGCTAGCAAGGAAATCCCAGTCGTTGCTACAATGGATTCAGGCAACCAGATTTGCAAGGAGTTCAGATAGAATAATTGGATGAGAAGGTCATATGAGTGGCTAACGTGAACACGAAGGCAGTGCAAAAGCGAGACTAGATATATAGGGTTTGGAACCGAGACTGAATATAGGGTTTGGAACCCTATCAGATCCAAGGTAGATGCTGCTATTCTTGGAGGTGTTGAGTTTGCCGACCAGTGTGAATTTAGTTGTTGAATTTTTTAGTGTTTTTTTAAGGTTGGATTAATTTATTGTTGATTTTTTGTGTGAATTTGATAATCCCGGTGAACCTAATTTTGCTTTCTTTCAACTTTTTCATGTGAATCAGGGATTTGATTTGGGAACTGGAATTATTGGAAACAAAGTGGTGATCATATGGTGTGTGAATCCGATTGATTTTGGAGTCATTTAGTCTTTTTGATTTACAAGTTTGGAACTTGTAAACTGCTTTTTGGCAACACATTGCAGGTGAGTAATCTATGAACCTAAGAAAAGTTGCTGTGTTGCTGCAGGTTAGTAATGTGTGAACCTAATTTTGTTTGGAAAATCATACCAGCTAGTGGAAGCAGAGTGTGAGAGAATTGGGTTCGGCAAAGGGCAAACATCCCCTCAAAGACCACTTACACTCCACCAAAGCATCCGCTATATGTTTGTTCGATTGTATTATATTTTGTAAGTGCTTGATCGAATTGTATATATAGCTAAGTATTCAAATAGAATCCAAACACTTGTGCTAAGTCACAGCAATCAAAACATTTGTATTAACTCGGGCGAACCGAGGCCGTACCCAAAGAATAGGTGATTAAATCAATAATACTAACGATCAAATTTAGAATGTCTATGATTGGGGGGGTTTGTTCTTCTAGGAGAATTATAGTAGAGGGTATTATCCAAAAATGGTTAACTATCAATTAAAAGATGACTAGGGATCAATTTCCCCACCTAGACAATTATTGTGACAATGAAATGGGATACTAATGATGAAATCACATGCACATGTTTAGAAATTGGCTTATGCAACATTAATACTAAGTTCAACTCACGCTACAACTTAGTGCAAAGAGGTTATATCTCGCATAGTACCTCACACTTCCGCTCTATTGGCACTATAGAATATGAATGTCTAGCCTCACACATCCGCTTTATTGACTAGATAATCATGTTCTTGTTAAGTTCAAGCCATTCTCATTAAGATTAGAGAGTCGCCATGTAACACAAAAATCCTAATGCTTCTTCATTTAGTTCATTAAAGTCATGATGATCAACGCAAGCTACATCAAGCATGAAATCAAGCAGAATTCTTATTGAGGACTGTAGGCACTAAAAGTTTAAGGACCAAATCAAGATTATTAAAGTATAAATGGGCTGGCCCACAAGGAATATTTGGGTCAAAGCTACAAGCTCGGTCCACGATTTAGACTCAACCCAAAGCACGGGCCCAATCTCAAGCCCACTAGTGAACTCTATAAATAGAGCACTTCACTTCACAAAGAAGGCATTCTGAAATTTGAGAAGAAAACAGAGAGAAGAGTGCTCTCAAAGGAAGCGTCAGCCGCCAGCAAACGACAAGTTTGTGCTGCCTGCCTAAGCATCCCAACGTCGTCTACTAGAGCATTCATCCGTAGCACAAGCACGTGAGACCAAGTCCTCGCAACCCTTACTTCGCTGCGCATGTGAGATCAAGTCATCAAGACCCTCGCTACGCAAGACACGTTGCACTACGCCTTCATCCACACACATCAAGCTGAGTAGACCGAAGCAAGCAATACAGTAGAATCAGAGGAACATTTGAGATTACGAACACAACTTCTGCTTCAAGCATAAATCATTTGTAAAATATTATTTTGTATTTGATACGAAATATTGTGACCTACAAATTTTGGTGAACCCGACGTGAAAATCTCTACCTCTCATCCCTACGCTAAAGCTAAGATGTCTGCTCAACCAACCAGTCCACAAACTCCCAAGAAGACTTACGCCGCAACTGTGGCTCAACCAACCGGCATCTGCACAAGAGGGATGGTTCAGAGGATGGCTGTCAATGCCGCTGCTGCAAGCTTACGAGCTTCTCAAGTACCAAGGAGGGGACGCACATATATCGTTGCTTCCATCATAGTTGCAGCTACGGCAGTGATTGCCTCCAACTCCCCACGACACAAGGGAAGTGTGAAAGCTGACTGACGGAGGGCCACCGCACTGTCGTTAAGGTGCAGTGTCCTCTGTACAAATAAATTTATAATATCCGCTACTTGTGACTACACTACTGGGTAGTAAGTGGTAAGTAGGGGTCGAACCCAAGGGAATTAGGGGAATAGGCTATTCTTTTAGGGTGATTGTACTGGGGGGAGCGTGTTTTATGGTTGATTGAGGTTTTAGCGCTCTGATTAACTACGTGATTTTTGGGGTTTTTGGTTTTGATTGCGGAAAAGTAAATACAGAAATTAAATGCTGTAAATACAAAGAAGACTTACAGTGGGTGATGCGTGATTGTAATTCCTCCGGTAGATCAGCAGTTGGTGATTGCGGTTTAACAGTAAAGAGAAGCATTCGGTTTCAGGTACTCTTGTATTATAACATGTATATAATAAACTGTTAGTAACTTTTCTAAGTATTCAAAGATGAATCGAGGCCCTTTCGTAGCGCAAGACTTGCAACATCGTTTAAAGCAACCCTTGTTCTATTTCAGACTAATTCCTCCTTTCGAAGTATCTTAGCCTTTTGTGCATCCACCTGATCTCACAGTTACGATTGACCAAGTGGTGTTTTAGATGAGTCAAACTTCTCAGATAAGCTTTGCCCTTTCGTAGCATCCACTTACCCGAGTATGTTCACGAACCCCACGGAAGAGTTTTGCCCTTTCGTAGCATCCACTCAACCTTGGAAATTCTGACTATAAATGGCACATAGAACAAGTTTTGAATACTAAGAAATGAAACTAAAAGATATTACAACATTATATAATACAAGAAAATACCTTCCACCGAATAAAGAGTTTAGCTACGAATATCCATAGAGATGGATACCATAGCTAAATACTCGGGGGTTTTTGAAAACAGTAAGAGGGAAAGGGGTGGAATACTCAAGAACCAACAGGAGTATTCCTAATTCCTACTGAATACTCAAGAACCAACAGGAGTATTCTCTACAGTATTATAATACTCGAGAACCGACAAGAGTATTATAATTTCCAGTATAATACTCAAGAACAAACAGGAGTATTATTTCAAAACCAAACCAAACTTACAAGTAACAAAATGTAGAGAGAGAAGTGATTTACAATTTTTGGGATGTGAAATGAGGAGGAGGAGCACCTCCTTTTATAGGAAAAATGGGTGGAGATGGGTGGTGGAGATTGGTTTGATCCAAGGGAGGAGGAGGAGGCAAGGAGCCAAGGAGGAGCCACCAAGTGGCGGAGGAGGAGTGGTGGAGCTCAGCCGCCGGTAGCCGGTTGTGGTGGAGGAGCAAAGGGTTGTTTCCTCCACCTCCAAGGCAAGTAGCCGGTCACCAAGGAGGAGGAGGGGTGGCGCCGCCGGTAGTGGGTGGTGGAATGGGGAGGTTTTCCTCCTTTGGCCACCTCTTCATCAAGTCACTAAGTCATCTTGCCATATGTGAATTTTGTACAGTTTTGTGCAGTCTTTTCACAAAACTGTCAGTGTGTTCCTTCCCCGGGCTGTCTTGATTCCTCTCCTGATTCTTCTGATTAATTTGTTATGGTCAATTTCACGTCAGGATCCTTGATATTTCTTCAGTCGGCATATGATCTTGACCTTGGATTGACTCTTGTTATCTTTTCAGCATAAAATCCTCTCCTTAGCGTGTTTTCACTTCAGTCTCTAAAATGCCCTGTGGAAATATATCGGGACTAACAGACAAAAGTTAACTAGACAAACAGTCTAATTTGGTGGGTTTAACTGTGTTTTTGATTCGTACAATTATGGTCCATCAGAATACCCCCCACTTTTAGTTGTTCGTCCCGAACAATGCTATTAAAGGGCGTAAGTTCTAGGTTCGGATTTGGCATATGAAAATTAGACTGTGGTACTCGATCTATCCTAATTCATGCATTGCTTACTTATTACCAAATTAAACTGCGTAAATAAATAGAAGAAACTTAATACTTGTACCTCCGTGCTGAGATGCAAATTATATTGGATGTTTCGGGAGATAGCCCTTTTCAGGTTCCTGGGTTGCAGTCTCGGGATCGTTTCGTACTATATGGTCTTCTGGTAGCTTTCTCATGCACGTGATTCGGTTCGGGTTTCAGTGAGTTGAACCTTCTTGATTTTTTTTTTTTGGCGAGGGACTGCTTTTTTGTTGTAGTGAATCGGCCTTTGGCCTTTGATTTGACTTTGTTGAGTGCTTCACTTTTGCTCGGTTAAAACCTTCACAATTTTGGGCCTTTGGCCTCTTTTGATTTTCTTCTTTGAGTTTTTCGCTTCTTTGTGACTTGCTAGTCCATTTTGTCAGCCTTCTTGGGAGGTCCAATCATCGCCCGCAAGCCTATGGATATACCTCCCCTCTCCTCTCGTCTTCGTCGTTTTGCGCGGGTCAAGATGAGGGTCGCTTATCTATTTTCTCGGCTATTTTGACTAGAGAGAGGACGGTCTGATTCCCGTCCTCGCCTTTGCATAGATGCTTCTTGGCGGAGTTTGACTCAATTATTCACTGAATACCCGAAGTGCAGCCTCCACTGACTTCGAAAACCATATAGTTTGATCTGATCCTTTGATTGCTTCCCAAGTCCTTCTAGGGCAGTTTATGTCAACTCCACATCCCTAGTTATCTTAGCACAAAGGACAAATGGAAAGTTACATTCTAAGTTTTTAAAGAGTTTGAATTTTCACAAGGTAAATGCATGAATTCTGATTTATCTTTTTCACATTCTTAAGTTCATATTTTCAAAAAGATACTATTACTAAAAAAGAAAAACAGCAAGCATGTTATTTATGTACACAGGTGGTTTTCACCCCCCACTTTTGAACGAAGGCGTGCCTTAGTTCAAAAGTCATGCAAGCTTAAAACTAAGTACTGAAAGTAAGTGCGGAAAGTAAGATAGTGTCGGGTTACCTCCCGGCTAGTGCACTTGTTTTACGTCGTTGGCTCGACGATACCTCGTTGTGGATTACTAGTTTGGGTCCCATGGGTGGCTGAGGTCGAACTTTTTGATTCCACCGACCTTGATTCTTGCGGTGAGTCTTCCTGATTTTTTAGCAGATGACGGGTTTGGGTCCAGTTCTGATGGTATCTCCTTCCAACGTTTCTGAGAAGGCGAGGGACCTTTCACTATTAGCTTTTTGAACTGGGTGTTTTCCTGTTTAGGGCTGCCTTGTCCAGTCATGGCGAAAGCGTGCTCCATGTAGGAGTCATTCTGCTCAGGCCCTTTTCCCATCCTCTTTTCAGCCTCTTCTTTGATCACATGGTTTTCAGCGATTTGCCTATTGATCGAGGGGAAAAATCGGGAAGGCCTCATGAGGCTAGGTTCTGCCTCGTTCTGATGGTTCGTGACGAACTGATCGTAGGTAGTTTCAGCTGCCTGGGTGATGATAGTCGGGAATGGCCTGGGAAATTCGTCAGTGGTGTTCTGGACTCCTACTTCGTTGCTTCCGGTGCTTTCCATGTCTGATTCTTCAGATGGTTCAGGAGTCTCTTCTGACGGTTCGGTGGTTTCTCCTTCATCAGCCTCTGGGTCAGCTTCTTCTATCTGCATTTCCTCGTCAATTTGGGGTGCTCGTCTTGTGGCAGCGGCTAGGCCGATTATAAGGTACCACATGTCTGCAATGGTGAAGTTTATGGCAGACCTTCTCATAGCTTCGTTAACTCTTCCCAGCTCTTCGGCCCTCATCCCACGAAGAAATTTTTGGAGAAGAATTTTCTTCGTAAACCCATGGTGCGGGCAGCTTGAGACGATGGCATCGTAGTTCATGTAGTATTCGTCCAAAGTCTCATCCCGGGATTGTTGAAGGTTCAGGATCTTCTCGCGGGTTTCTTGGCGTAAAGATGGTGGGGAGAATTCTTTCAGGAATGGTGCACAGAGGTCCACGAAACGTACCGCACTACTAGCGGGTGATGTGTAATACCAGATTGTTGCGAAATCCGTTAGAGAGAATTTAAAGCATTTAAGCTTAAATTCTTCTAACGTTTCAGTCTCAGGTTTAATGTGGCAACAAACGTAGTGAAAGCTCCGACAGTGTAGTACTGGATCTTCTGCATCCGTTCCCCCGAACAGTGGAAGGTGCCATGTTGTCCATGCATATGAAGGTGGTTGCGTCATGAGGTCATGGGAGGGAACGAAAGAATAGCTTATTCGATGGCTAATTCCCCGGCAACGGCGCCAATTTGACGGAGGGCCACCGCACTGTCGTTAAGGTGCAGTGTCCTTTGTACAAATAAATTTATAATATCCGCTACTTGTGACTACACTACAAGGTAGTAAGTGGTAAGTAGGGGTCGAACCCAAGGGAATTAGGGGAATAGGCTATTCTTTTAGGGTGATTGTACTGGGGGGAGCGTGTTTTATGGTTGATTGAGGTTTTAGCGCTCTGATTAACTACGTGATTTTTGGGGTTTTTGGTTTTGATTGCGGAAAAGTAAATACAGAAATTAAATGCTGTAAATACAAAGAAGACTTACAGTGGGTGATGCGTGATTGTAATTCCTCCGGTAGATCAGCAGTTGGTGATTGCGGTTTAACAGTAAAGAGAAGCATTCGGTTTCAGGTACTCTTGTATTATAACATGTATATAATAAACTGTTAGTAACTTTTCTAAGTATTCAAAGATGAATCGAGGCCCTTTCGTAGCGCAAGACTTGCAACATCGTTTAAAGCAACCCTTGTTCTATTTCAGACTAATTCCTCCTTTCGAAGTATCTTAGCCTTTTGTGCATCCACCTGATCTCACAGTTACGATTGACCAAGTGGTGTTTTAGATGAGTCGAACTTCTCAGATAAGCTTTGCCCTTTCGTAGCATCCACTTACCCGAGTATGTTCACGAACCCCACGGAAGAGTTTTGCCCTTTCGTAGCATCCACTCAACCTTGGAAATTCTGACTATAAATGGCACATAGAACAAGTTTTGAATACTAAGAAATGAAACTAAAAGATATTACAACATTATATAATACAAGAAAATACCTTCCACCGAATAAAGAGTTTAGCTACGAATATCCATAGAGATGGATACCATAGCTAAATACTCGGGGGTTTTTGAAAACAGTAAGAGGGAAAGGGGTGGAATACTCAAGAACCAACAGGAGTATTCCTAATTCCTACTGAATACTCAAGAACCAACAGGAGTATTCTCTACAGTATTATAATACTCGAGAACCGACAAGAGTATTATAATTTCCAGTATAATACTCAAGAACAAACAGGAGTATTATTTCAAAACCGAACCAAACTTACAAGTAACAAAATGTAGAGAGAGAAGTGATTTACAATTTTTGGGATGTGAAATGAGGAGGAGGAGCACCTCCTTTTATAGGAAAAATGGGTGGAGATGGGTGGTGGAGATTGGTTTGATCCAAGGGAGGAGGAGGAGGCAAGGAGGAGCCAAGGAGGAGCCACCAAGTGGCGGAGGAGGAGTGGTGGAGCTCAGCCGCCGGTAGCCGGTTGTGGTGGAGGAGCAAAGGGTTGTTTCCTCCACCTCCAAGGCAAGTAGCCGGTCACCAAGGAGGAGGAGGGGTGGCGCCGCCGGTAGTGGGTGGTGGAATGGGGAGGTTTTCCTCCTTTGGCCACCTCTTCATCAAGTCACTAAGTCATCTTGCCATATGTAAATTTTGTACAGTTTTGTGCAGTCTTTTCACAAAACTGTCAGTGTGTTCCTTCCCCGGGCTGTCTTGATTCCTCTCCTGATTCTTCTGATTAATTTGTTATGGTCAATTTCACGTCAGGATCCTTGATATTTCTTCAGTCGGCATATGATCTTGACCTTGGATTGACTCTTGTTATCTTTTCAGCATAAAATCCTCTCCTTAGCGTGTTTTCACTTCAGTCTCTAAAATGCCCTGTGGAAATATATCGGGACTAACAGACAAAAGTTAACTAGACAAACAGTCTAATTTGGTGGGTTTAACTGTGTTTTTGATTCGTACAATTATGGTCCATCACTGACGGAACACCCTCACCAAAAGCGAAGGTGGCTCTGCCAAAACAAGCCGAGACACCCAAACCCTGTGTAGCTTCTGTCATGACCATAGGCACCAAGACCATGGAGGAGCAGATGCAAGAACTAAGAGAGATGCTTGAGCTAGTCCTGAAAGACAACCAGGAGAAGAACAAGAAGCTTGAAGAGCTCCAGAAAGAGGTGGTTGGGCTCGGGAAATGAAAGGTTGAAGAAGTCAATCTGACGGTAGAAGATGACGATGCTAATAAGATGATCCCAGTAGAAACCAACAGGAACGGAGGTGTTGCGTGCAACGAAGACCAACTTCAAGTACTGATAGCCAACGCGGTCAAGAGCCAGCTGAGTGGAGATCCTTCTGGTGGTGCACGCTGTGCCAAACCCTACAGCAAGAGGATAGACGGTCTACGCATGCCACAGGGATGTCAGCCCCCCAAACTCCAACAGTTTGACAGAAAAGGAAGTCTAAAGCAACATGTTGCCCACTTCGTAGAAACGTGTAACAACGCGGGAACTGAAGGGGATCTGCTGGTCAAACAATTTGTGCGGTCTCTAAAGGGCATTGCTTTCGATTGGTACACTGACTTGGAGGCAGAGTCTATTGACAGCTGGAGTCAGATGGAGGATGAATTCTTTAACCAATTCTATAGCACCAGAAGGGTTGTCAGTATGAGTGAACTGACGAATACGAAACAATGGGAAGAGGAACCTGTGGTTGACTATATCAACCGCTGGCGTTCATTGTGCCTTGAATGTAAAGATCGCATCAGCGAGACGTCAGCTGTAGAGATGTGCATCGATGGAATGAACTGGGATTTGCTATACATCCTTAAAGGTATCAAACCTAGGAATTTTCAAGAGTTAGCCACACGCGCACATAACATGGAAATCACCGTGAAAGGACATGGAAGGAATCGAATATCCTCGTCAAAGGCCATCATCGATAAGAAGGAATACAAGAAGTCCGAGAAGGTCAACAAAAATGCTCCAAAAGAGGCCATGGCCATCAGCACCAACGACGCTCCTGTGAAGATAACTTCAAAACCAAAGCAGGAGAAGAGGAAAGAAGTCACCTCAAAAGACTTCAAGCGCACGAAGCCTACACTGAAAGAATTACAAGCCAAGAAGTATCTATTCCATGCCTCTGATCTGTCAGGCATGCTCGATGACCTGTTGGAAAAAGGCATCATGAACTTGCCAGAAGCAAAACGCCTAGATGAAGTCAACGGACGAATGATCCCGAAATACTATCGCTACCATAGATTGGTTAGCCACAGTATCGAAAACTGTGTCACTCTCAAGGAGCTTATAATGAGATTAGTCAAAAAAGGACGCATCGAGCTTGACACAGATGAAACAATAGAAGAAAACCACGCCTCCATGACGACTAGTTGGGACTCACTTTGCAAGCCACAGGAATGGTGCACGCAACAAATCCAATTTGGCACCCTTGAGCCAACAAAAGTGTGGATATCAAAGCCATCTATTGAAGCTGAATCAAAGAAGTTGAGATGCGATCATAACCCAAAAAGAATTGAAACTTATGGGATTATGAAAGACGTTGAATGCATGGAGGATGATGAAGGATGGACTCTTGTAACTCGAAGAAGGTCAAAGAAGCAAGTCAGTCCACAACCAAAACCTGTCCGCCGAAAGAAGAAGCAGGTGACCAAGAAGAGACTATGTTAGGAGAAAGGTAAGAAAAGACTCAAGAGGAGTCTGAGGTCACATATACTGCCTATTGATCCTTTGAAGCAGATTCCACCAAGTCCCATTACCTTAGAAGACTTCTTTCCGGAGGATTACTTCGATAAAGTTGGTGTCAACGCAACTTCAGGGACAATAAGCGAAGGAAGTGAAGAAGAACAAAAAGCTGAGCGGAGGAATGAAGCTCCAACCACAAAGACACAACCGCCTTCGGATCCTCAAGATGACGCTGATGTGCTTGATATCCTGGAAGCTCTCCCTAAACACGAACAGTGGGAGCAGATTTTCCACTTGCCAGAGGAATCACGACAACAAATAGCACAAGCACTCCTACATCCAAAGCCGAAGATGGACATCATCAAAAATCCAGAAAAGCTAAGGAAAAGTCAAGCCAAATGCACCTCCTGCAACACGACCTTGACATTTTCTGACGAAGATCTTCTCCTTGGATCCAAACCTCACAACAGGCCTCTGTATGTCACGGGCTACATTCGAGGACAAAAGGTGGGAAGAATTTTGGTGGACGAAGGCTCTGGAGTAAACCTCATGCCAAAAGAAACCATGGACTTATTGGGAATCACTATGGATGAACTCTCTAATAGCCAGCTTTTAATTCATGGATTCAACCTAAAAACTGAACGTGCGATTGGCATGATCCGTGTCAATCTAGCAATTGGAGAGCTATCTGCTGATACCTTGTTTCATGTCATTAACGTTTGAACTTCATTCAAGTTGTTACTCGGTCGACCATGGAAGCATGAGAACGGAGTTGTTGCATCAACTCTTCACGAATGCTTGAAATATTACCGTGACGGTGAAAGAAAGATAAATGGGGACGTCAAACCATTCACCAAGGCAGATTCATTTTTTGTAGATGCTAAGTTCTTTGAAGAAGACGGTGTGTCAAGTGAACTACTGCCATCAATCACCCCTTCCACTAGAGAAAACGATAAGGAAGGACCGAAAACAAACCAAAACCAGCCAAAAATTAAATCAAAAATTAAATCAAAGGCTAGGAGCAGGGCATGTGTCATGACACCTGTACAAACGCAAAGGCCAACTCTTGAAAGCACGCTCCCTATCTTGTGATATATACCTAAATCTCAACGTAAAGCAGGACAAAGACCCTTGGAAGACTGTCAAAAATCAGAGATAAGTTTTGCAGATCAAAAGAAGGTCAGAAGGATGGTCAAACAAGAATGGGTGGCGAAAGTAGTCATTCCATTACCCAGCGCAAATACAACACAGGTTCTGAGGCCTCCACCAGAAGGATTCATTTCAGAGTCAATCGAACCACATGAAGGGAATGTAAGTTTGAAGGGAAAATTTGGTCCAAACGCCTATAAGTTGATGGAGAAGTCAGGATACGATTTCAAAAGACTAGCTATGCTCGGAGAAGTGATCGAACCGCATCCTTACAGTCTCGACCAGATTCACGGAACGGCTCACAAACATGCTGGTCTGGGTTACAAGCCTCCACCACCTGTGAAAATTTCCATCCGTCATCAAAAAGATGCTACATCAGCTCACCAAATCACTACAGATGAAATCGAAAACAATAAAGAGGAAGACATAACGAAGTATGATGTAGCGGCATCCTACCACTTAACAGCCGAAGAAGTTCCAAATGAAGTCAAAGAAGTAGAGGCTGATCAAGCTCCGGAGATACTCGAAGACGGAGGGCAATCAACTGTTGACGACTTGAAAGAGGTGAATCTCGGAACCACTGAAAATCCACGTCCATTATATGTTAGCACCCTACTAACCGAAGAATAATAGGAGCAGTACCTCAAATTATTGGCAGAATACAAGGATTTTTCGCTTGGAACTACACAGATATGCCGGGGCTTAATCCAAAGATAGCTTTGCATCGTCTAGCGATCAAAAGGGGAGTCAGACCAAAGAAGCAGTCCCAACGGCGATTCAGGCCAGAACTGGTTCCTGAAATTGAGAAAGAAGTTAATAAACTCATCGACGCAGATTTCATTCGTGAAGTTAAATATCCAACGTGGATAGACAACATTGTTCCAGTAAGGAAGAAGAATGGGCAGCTGCGAGTATGCGTGGACTTTCGAGATCTCAACGAAGCATGTCCAAAGGATGACTTTCCCCTACCAGTTACGGAGCTCATGATAGATGCGACAACTGGGCATGAAGCTCTCTCCTTCATGGACTGCACGGCTGGATACAACCAGATACACATGGCGCCTGAAGACCAAGATGCTACAGCATTCCAAACTCCAAAAGGGATCTTCTGCTACAAAGTCATGCCTTTTGGCCTAAAAAATGCGGGAGCCACATATCAGCGTGCGATGCAAAAGATTTTTGAGGACATGATGCATAAAACGGTAGAATGTTACGTCGATGATGTCGTGGTCAAGTCAAAAGCCAGGAGTGACCATGTCCAAGATCTTCATACGGTCTTCGAAAGACTCCGAAAGTGCCAGCTCAAAATGAATCCACTCAAATGTGCGTTTGGCGTCACATCGGGGAAATTCCTTGGCTTCATAGTCACACACAAGGGCATCGAAATAGACCAGACAAAAATCAAAGCTATTCAAGAAATGCCCGAACCAAAAAGCTTAAAAGAACTACGCGGATTGCAAGGACGACTGGCTTACATACGAAGATTCATCTCCAACCTCGCAGGGCGTTGTCAACCATTCAGTCACCTCATGAAAAAGGATGCTCCATTCATTTGGGATGACAAATGTCGCAAAGCTTTTGATAACATAAAGAAGTACTTGTCTACTACACCATTGCTTGGGGCACCGACTCCAGGAAAGCCACTGATACTTTACGTTGCCGCTCAAGAGAGGTCGCTTGGGGCAATGTGTGCACAAGAAACCGACAAACGAAAAGAAAGACCCCTCTATTACTTGAGCCGAACTTTGGTAGGAGCTGAACTCAATTACTCTCCAATTGAGAAGATATGTCTTGCATTGGTGTTCGCAGTACAGAAGTTGAGGCACTATATGCAAGCACATACAGTACACGTAGTTTCCAAAGCTGATCCCATCAAATACATACTTTCAAGACCAGTCTTGTCAGGTCGACTAGCAAAGTGGGCTGTGCTTCTCAAGCAATATGATCTAGTGTTCGTACCTCAGAAGGCAACAAAAGGGCAAGCCATAGCAGACTTCTTCGCTGACCACCCGGTTCCTGCCGAATGGGAGTTTTCCATCGACCTTCCAGGCGAAGACATATTCTACATCGATGTGCTACCTCCATGGCAGATGTTCTTCGACGGAGCTGCAAGACGCGATGGAGCTGGAGCTGGAGTTGTGTTTGTATCACTAGAGAATCATCTTCTCCCCTTTTCGTTCACACTCACTCAACTATGTTCAAACAACATGGCTGAATATCAAGCACTCCTCTTGGGACTTCAAATGGACAGACGAATAAGTATCGACAAAATGGATATCTATGGAGACTCACAGCTAGTAATCAATCAAGTGCTTGGCGATTATGAAGTTAGGAAGGACGACTTGATCCCTTATCATAGACATGCAACACAATTGCTTAACGAGTTTGACTCCATCAGTATAGGACATGTTCCGAGACGTGCCAACAAGTTGGCTGACGCGCTTGCTAACCTCGCAGCCAATTTGGCACTGGGGGCAGAGGAGACCATGTCCATTCCAGTTTGCAATCGTTGGGTAGTCCCACCGTTGGAGGAAAATGAAAAAAACATGGAGTCGTCAAACGTGGTATATGCCTATGAAATCGAAAGAGAAGATTGGCGTCAACCTATCATCGACTTCTTGGATCATCAAAAGTTACCAACCGATCCAAGGCACAAGATAGAAATCCGTCGACGTGCCCCAAGGTTTATCCGCTACAAAGGGACATTATACAGACGCTCATTCCTGGGGCAATGGTTAAGGTGCTTGAGCGAAGAAGAAGCAGTGGAAGTTATGCAAGAAGCTCATGCCGGCATTTGTGGTGCTCACCAGTCTGGTCCGAAACTTTATGATCGCGTCAAGAGGATGGGGTATTATTGGCCAACCGTTGTGCAAGACTGCATAGATTTTGCAAAGAAATGCAATGCATGTCAGTTCAACGCAAATTTCATACATCAACCTCCAGAACCTCTACATCCAACAATTGCATCATGGCCTTTCGAAGCATGGGGACTCGACGTAGTAGGACCAATTAATCCTAAGGCATCCAACGGGCACACGTATATTCTTACTGCAACCGACTACTTCTCCAAGTGGGCAGAGGTTGTGACGCTACGTGAGGTAAATAAAGAAAACGTGGTCGACTTCATAAAAAAGTATATCATCTACCGACATGGCGTTCCACAAAGAATTGTAACCGATAATGGAAAGCCGTTCTCCAACAAACTCATGACAAGCCTCTGCGATAAGTTCAAATTCAAGCAGTACAAGTCGTCGATGTACAACGCTCCTGCAAATGGACTGGCCGAAGCATTTAACAAGACTTTGTGCAATTTGCTGAAAAAGGTGGTTGGGAAGTCAAAACGTGATTGGCACGAAAAGATCGGTGAAGCATTGTGGGCGTATTGAACAACATACAAGACACCAACCCAAGCAACCCCGTATGCTCTAGTATATGGAGTGGAAGCAGTATTACCACTTGAACTTCAAATTCCATCCATGCGCATAGCCATCCAAGAAGGACTTAGCACTAACGAAAATGACATGCTACGCTTAGCGGAGTTGGAAGCCCTCGATGAGAAGAGATTGCAAGCACAACAGAGCTTATAATGCTACCAGGCAAGACTTTCACGTGCATTCAATAAGAAGGTGCGTCCTCGCTCCTTTCAAAAAGGAGACTTGGTTCTAGCGATAAGAAGGCCAATCATCACCTCGCACAAGACGGGAAGCAAGTTTAAAGAGAAGTGGGACGGTCCCTACGTGGTGCAAGAAGCTTACACGAATGGGGCATACAAGATCGTGGATCAAGAAGGATTACGTGTCGGACCAATCAATGGAAAGTTCTTAAAACGCTACTACTCCTAAATCTACAGATCGACACTCCTGGCCCGCAAGAGTATAAACTGTGAACGGCTAAAAAAAATAAAAATATAAAAATATAAAAATATAAAAAAATTTGAACTACGTTGACTTGATCTTGCGAAGTGTCACGCACGTGACTTTGCAAGTACGTAGGTAGCTTGAAAAAAAAACAAAATTCAAGTGCAGTCTCAAAAAGAAAAATAACAAAGTAGTCTGACGGTTCTAATGCATAGCTGCCTGGATGGCTTTCGTGCATTGATCCAACTCACGCTTCACCTGCACCAAGTCATCAGAGCTTGCTACATCGCGGAATCCTTGTCCTTCAAAAGATCATTATGTGGAAGCACCAACTCCTTTTCCTAAAGCACCAACTCCTTTTCCTAGACGGTCATCAAGGCATAAATCATCAGAGCTAACTCCTTTTCCTTCAAAAGACTCTTCAGGAGGTGAGCAGGCCCACCGTGCACTACATCACGAAGGGGCGATGTTAGCTCGGGCGGAAGTATCTCCTTCATGGAACCTGAATTCGAGTTCGTATTCGGGTGCAACATCGACGGATACACGCGAAATTTTTGCTTTATGTTGTCTTCCATAGCCTTTGAGTCAGGCGCGATGTTCAGAAACAGCTGACCATTCTCCTCTGAGTCCAAGAAGAGCACCATTGCGCCTGCCTTCTTTTGGTAGAGACTTGTATCGCAACGTGAGTTCGTCACAAAATGAAAGGACTATGTCGAAGAAATTAAGACAAATAAAGAATTCCCAGGAAATTGGTGGAGTCACAAACGGTCTCACTTAAAAACCAATCTCCTTAGACTCGTAAGTCTTGGTGACAGAATCCTCAAATGCTCATTTTTCTTGACACAATGTATTCAAAGTGTGAAACTACCCCCGATGGATAGCAGTCTTACGCAAAGAAGGATAGCGGGTTGGTCTCTCAACAACAAGCCAAAGTATCGTCAACAACAGCGCATCAACGTCAGAGCAGTAAAATCAGCAGCTGCAGATAGAAGAGGGCCTAGTCATGAACAAGGAAAAGAAAATCAGTGAGACAAGATGTAGTCACGTTGCTCAGTACAGTCGTAAAAAAAAGTGAGTATGTCAAAAAGAACGAAGTTGTCGAAGGATGACTACATCGCCAAAGGAACACATGGATACGAGGAATGTAGGGAGGTCTTTGTACCTGTTGTGGTCGCAAGCTTTTAGCTTTCAAAGAGGGTGGCAGAGGGCTAGGGCTTTTAGAGGTGATCAGAGGAGTGAGGCTCTCGGTTTTGGGATGCCTTGAACTCTTGACTTGAGGCTCTATTTATAGAGGGGATTAGGGCTGACCGATTCCTAAGGATTCTGCCCAAAAGTCGGTCAAACCAAGTAGATTTAGGAAATGTTTCCTAATCTCATCTAACCGACTTTGCTTTATCTTCAAGCTAACTTAGTTGGCAAGTCATTCTAGAAGATTCAAGAACCGCCACGCATGGAATTAGGAATTTTCCCGAAACACTATTCACGACCCGAGACTACTCATCCCAGAATTACTGATCACGACCCGAAGTACTGTTCATCCTGGAATTACTGTTCATGGCCCCGAAGTTACTGTTCACGACCCGAAAATACTGTTCACGAGCCAAAGTTACTGTTCACGGCTCTGACATGTTTTTGGCAGCAACAGCCACCAATGCTTAGGCTTCTTCCAGATGGATCACCCACACCAGTAAATTCCAAACACTCAGTATTATCTTTATCCTGGTTATGCAACGTTGGAAAGGATCAAATATGGCAAGCCGCTTCATTTAGAAAGAGAAAGCTGAAGAAGATTTGAAATTATCTCTTTTCAGTTTCAACTCTTAAAAAAGAAGGGATCAATAGAAGATAAAAAATTTCTCATTTAACGTTCGAAAAGATGTCATTCACCATGTTGGAAAACAACAGATGACAAACACGAAGAAAAAGTGAAACCCTAACGATAAGTTGGATATTCACATAATCTCAAGTCAACCGTCAAGTTGGAGAACGGCATGGTGACTCAAAAAAATCATTATGTGGAAGCTCTTACGACAAGTTCGACATTCACAAAACTCTCAAGTCAATCACTCACGATCACGTCGCGCTGAGACACTCAAATTGTGTCGCACAACATGATCATGAGGGGGCAATTTGTAGGCACTAAAAGTTTAAGGACCAAATCAAGATTATTAAAGTATAAATGGGCTGGCCCACAATGGATATTTGGGTCAAAGCTACAAGCTCGGTTCACGATTTAGACTCAACCCAAAGCACGGGCCCAATCTCAAGCCCACTAGTGAACTCTATAAATAGAGAACTTCACTTCACAAAGAAGGCATTCTGAAATTTGAGAAGAAAACAGAGAGAAGAGTGCTCTCAAAGGAAGCGTCAGCCGCCAGCAACCGACAAGTTCGTGCTGCCTGCCTAAGCATCCCAACGTCGTCTACTAGAGCATTCATCCGCAGTACAAGCACGTGAGAGCAAGTCCCCGCGACCCTTACTTCGCTGCACATGTGAGATCAAGTCATCAAGACCCTCGCTACGCAAGACACGTTGCACTACGCCTTCATCCACACACATCAAGCTGAGTAGACCGAAGCAAGCAATACAGTAGAATCAGAGGAGCATTTGAGATTACGAACACAACTTTTGCTTCAAGCATAAATCATTTGTAAAACATTATTTTGTATTTGATACGAAATATTGTGACCTACAAGGACATTTCACAAACACCTTATAGGCAACTCGAGACATTAGGTCCAAATGAAGAAGAAACATGTGCAAACTCATTCATCATTAGCATAAGGTATTTACAATGTCACAAACATGTCTAGGGGATCCATAGATCCCCAACCAAGGTCACTACTCACTCATGGTGAGTTTACAAACAAAGTTAACAATGAAAGTGCAAACAAACATATGGAAAGTAGAGTTTAGAATTTCAAAACCAATATGGAGATTCAAGAACACTAGAGGATCCGATCTTCGATCTTTGTTGTTGAAGTTCTTCCCTCTCTAAAATTCTGAAACTGCTCCAAAAACCCCAGGGTGTTTGTTCAAAAACCCTAAATTTCTATTTATAGCCCAGCAGTAAAAATCCCATTTTTATGTTTCCGCAAAAGCATGCGAACGCATGGTTTGATTTGTGCAAACGCATGGACTCCTGTAGACTAGGAAATTTGATCGCGTGCGAGCGCACGAGATTTTCATGCGTCGGGTCTGGGTTGTGCGTTCGCATGCTTTTGACCATGCGTTCGCATGGTCTGGTTTGTGCGACCGCATGCTTTTGACCATGCAAGCGCATGACCTTGAGAAATTTGCGCTCCGACTTCTTGGGGCTTTTTCGAGGTCTTCCCGTTCGAATTTGGCCCCGGCGTCAACTAGAAAGTTGTAGCCCTTTGAGGTATCTTTCTAACAAGTTTTTAATCGACCATATCGGGCACCAAATGCGATCTGGGCGTCCAAAGTACTCCGGCAAGGTCGGTTTGCTCTGTTTTGCCCGAAAATCCATATTTTTGCTCCGAAATGCTCGGTTTTGCCCCAAAATCATTGCCTACTTGTGTTCTCAGCTTAAACTCTGTAATTTTCCTGAAAAGAACCACAAAGCATCAAATAGCAAGTGAAATCGTAATAGAACAATCGAAACACTAAGCATAGAGGTTGCCTAAAATGCATATATTTTAGCGCTATCCATGCTCCAAAATGTTCAAGTGTGTTTGGACAACACAAAAGTATCGCTTGGAAATTTTTACTTGTGCTTCATGTATAGAGAATAATTACATGTAAATATTTTCTGCATATGACAAAACTTACATATTTCTGCATATGATTTCTATCTTACTATTTTGTAAAGTTTATGAACATTTTAACTAATGTGGTCCATGTTCTTCTTGTGTTGATATGCATTTTCAGTATTTCAAGTTTTGTATAAGTGATAACAATGCACTTTTTGGGTCTGCTTAAACCAATTAATTCATTTTTTCTTATACCCGGTGCACCTTCGTTCTTATATTATACATGCATTTTGTAGTTGGTCCACTTTTGTTGTAAACCTGATGCATAATGCACTATGTACCTTGTGCACCATCCTTATTTACCTAATGCACCATCCTTATTTACCTAATGCACATTCGTTTGTACTTGATGCCCTTTCGTTCTTATAGTATACATGTTTTTTTTTGTAACTGGTGCACCTTCGTTTGTTGTATTATACATGCATTATGTACCTGGTGCACTTTTGTTCTTTTATTATACATGCATGTACCTGGTGCGCCTTTATTAATTGTTATGCTTTGTTTCCCGGTGCAACTTCGTTGTACATAATGCACATTCGTTCTTATATTATACATCATTATGTATCTGATGCACCTTTGTTGTTGCATGGCTAAAACTTGATGTTCAGTTGGTGATTTTTACACGTCTTTCAAGCACTGTAAGTTTAATATTGGCCCAATTCAAGGAAAATAAAATTTAAAAATACAAACGTGTAATAGAAACATGTAGTTGCTGGGTCGTCTTGTTCCTTAACTTCACAGCAACAAGTCTTGATTAGGGTCTTCGATGCGAGTTTTGAAAACTTCGGTTGGATGCAAATTTCTTCTTCTAGTTCCTTGTGTGATGAATGAGTACTTGGATAGCGATTTGAACCACGTAATCGCTGTCCGAATTCAATATTTCCACCCTATATCGTTGCCTTGGGTTGCAGGAAATTTGAATATGAGATACAATTCAAATCGTGAAACACTTTGTTCTTAGGCAATGAACAAAGCAAAACTAGGGTTTGGGTTTTTGAAGAATCAAAGAGAGGAATGACAATTCTGGTAATTGCACAGCAATTATTCGTCACATATGAATGAGAATTCGATCTCATTATATAGCCATGCGACCGGGTACGAGCAGAAGATGCGACTGCAGACTGAGCAGTCGCATTCGACGCGTTTTCAGCAAACATTAATCTGCCGCGTTTTCAGTAAACATTAGCGTTAATGCTAAAGGAAAACACGGTTATAGATAATGCTTCTTGCAAACGCGATCCGCACTGTTTTTCACCCGTTTGTGCATTTGAGATCCGCGCGTTTTCGGTGAGCGTTAGCTCGCCGCGTTTTCACTCGACATTAACCTAATGTCTATTGAAAACGCGGTACACGCTATTGGTTGCAACGTGAAAACGCGATCCACACTGAGTTTGAAACTCAAACTTGCTTGTTTTGATGATTCATGTATATCATGTTCTTTAGGGTATAATACCTTTGTATATTAGAACATTACATTAGGTCCTAAAACCCTAAAATCACCAACAATCCTCCCCCATTTTTGGGTTTCCCTTTGAATCACAAAATACCTTGTTTTTAAGTAAAACATGCATAAACGGAAATGTCGAAAACGATTGAATTTCCGCATAGTGTAATCACGCATACAATATACCCGAATTGAAATGGTGTCACTAAGGATTGAACCAATCAATTCATTTGGGTACTTGACGGCGACACACACATGTGTTACTTCACAAACCGTTAGTTTAACTTGACTCTTAATGGCCCTTGAGTCCCTATCCATTCATAAACGTATTGAGATTAAACCCGATCTCTCATGAAGCGACCAGAAACTTCACGTTTACATAGGTAGATTCCTTTTTGGGTCACACCTCCCGATTGTGCTCCTACACCTAGCACTTTTTCAAAGAATCTATTAAGAAGAGTTCATCTTCAACCTTAACCTTTGTAGGTACCGAACACACACTTGGGGATGCATATTTGTGTTCATCAATCTTCTAGGAATGGGCTTTCCGCATTGAATTCAGCTCTAACGCTAGTTAGATGTGAATTGGGTGTCCCACGACTAGATGATTATATGGGTTTTGTCCCATCCCCTTTATCGACTCGGAAAATAAGTCTCTAGCTAATACTTCGTCAAGTGATTAGCCTACCTTTTGTTATAACCTAACAAAATTCACAGACATCACCACATGCATAATGAGCTCACTTACTGCACTATGTCTAACACCTAAGTGTTTAGACCACATTGTATACATGGCTAAATCCTTTAGCCAATGTATCAGCGCTGTCACAATGTATCGATATTGGTGATATCGATCTTTCCCACAATGAAATTTCATATATCATGTTCTCTAATCATCCCTCTTCTTTGGAAGCACCGACTAGAGCAACAAACTCATATTTCATTGTTAAACTTATGATGCAAGTTTATTTCTTAGATTCCCATTAAATGATCTTCCCCAAGTAAAATTACCCTTCTACTTGTATAGGGATATCCTTCCTCATTTAAATCTAACGTGCATCAGAAAATCCTTCTTATGACCGAAGGAAATTAAGAACATGCAAGACCAAAATTCATTGTCCTCTTAAGGTACCTAAATACCCTATGAGCCGCTTGTCAATGTTACATACTAGGGTTACTAGTATATCGATTAAGCTTACCCACCGCTAATGCGATGTCAGGTCTAGCATATATCATAACATAAATCAACACTTTGATTAATGTTCTCTTTCAACTTCACTATTATAAGTCCCAAATTTATCAAGAGTTTCACTCTTATAAATTCTATTATAAAATTTTGAAGGAACCAAGAGAAGAATACATATTCCAAGTTCGCAACTTGAATATCAAAGTGTTTTCATTTCAAATTCAACCTTTGAATTTTACACCACATGTCACTTATGCAATCAACTAATCATGATATGCAAGCATAAACCAAGTAACATGTGAACAAAAGAATTATACAAATATATGTGTTATTCTAGATTCAACATGTCACACATGGAGAATCACAATCAGAATCCCATACCCAAAACTTGTATTTCATTTAATACATAGTTTTCAGACATGTCAATCAACAGTTCAACACCCTTTTTAGTATAGTATTCAACCAATACTTACATCAAAGTATCCTTCACTAACATAAACCTTAGTGAATATTTCAAACCAGAAAATGAAATAATCACTATCCCAGTGACACTTCAAACCATAACTCCACCGATCAAGCTTATCGACCCGATAAACTTACAAGTATAATTACCGGAGTTACACATTAGAAAAATCATTCTAATTTCATTCTGGTTGAAACCATCAACACACATATATATATCATAGTTCATAACACATACACAATAAGGCATTAGCCTAAAGTATGCCTCAACTTCATAATATCAGATTTATCACGTAAGGAGATAAATCTTCAATATTAACGGTCAAACCAATTCTCAGTCTAAGTTAACTTTTCCCTTGGAAACTTAACTTTATATGAGAAGCAAGTTCTCATGTTCTAAATCAGTTTGAATGAGGCCCTTAACATGTATGATTTCAATATCATTATAGAGCGTAACCAAGATAAGAACAAAGGCAACAATGCATATCTAGATTCAATTCTTACTTCTCGATTGAAATAAATATTTCCATATCTAAATGAATCAACACTATTAATAAGCATAATCTAAGAGCAGATGCATAAACATAGCTTAAATGATCTTCTCATGCATGTAATATTTTCACTAAAATTTCTTATAAGAGAAAACCGAAACAACTGCGAACTCCGTCATAACATGCAAACATGAACTTCACAAATCAAGCATTATCAGTATGAGAACTTTCACATTCGTGGACTACAATATCATATCAGAAAGTTTATCTAGTTGAAATTATTTTGAAACCATCGAAACCACATGCTCCAAAGTCACATGCATCATCAACAATCTAATTGATCATATACTTACCGACTATATAAGATCATGATAGTTAACTGTCAAAATCCAGTTCACACTCGCTAATAGTTCATACATTAGAATCAGACAAACAGTTCTAGACATAGCACACTAACAAACAGATGGATAACATGATAAGCAGCAGCAATCATTAATCAAAAGAAAGAATACGTAGACAATGATGATGGATTTATCATCTTCAACAACATCACCAGTTCACAACTAGGCGAAAAAGACAAAGCATGAGTCTGAGGAAACAAGAAACACATGGCGGAAGCAGATAAAGATCCGCCATATCCATTACTCTCCTTCAAGATTGAATCTCTCAATAATAGATCCATCTTTGTTTGAGAAAAAATCAAACAATCCTTTCTTGTTTCTTCTTCAGACACTCACCATCTTTGTATCATTCTACCTTTCTCATCTCTTGTATCAAAGCATATCATCACACATTGAGAATAAAGATGTCTAGATACGTATGCACATGGTAAGCTAATAACTGCCTGAATCTAGAATCCTAATTTCAATTAATACGTGCAAATCAACTTAAAATTTCCTAAACCATATGTACTGACTACAAGATAGATATAGCTTAACTTGGAAATCAAATTTTAGAAATTAAATCACTGACCGATAATCCATGTGCATCTATTTTCCATCCGGCTAGCTCTGTGCAACAGACGGCCAAGTTGTGAATGATGCCTCCTTCCTTCTTAAGATCCAAACAAGCCAATTGATTCAGAATCTCAAACAGAGCCTTTAAGATTGCATCCGGCTTGCTCTTTTCGTATTAGGCTAGTGCAGTGAGCCCAATCTGAGCCGACCATCCATATTGAGGTGTTATCAATCCGGACAATCCAAGAGCACCAGCCATGATTGAATATTCATGAACCTTAGTGAACCGATGCGCCTCAAACCCCGATTAAAGGTTTCATTGACACAACTGATTGCCGCAAGCCATGGGATTTGCATACGATACTCAATTAGCAATTGAATCGCGTCAGAAGCATCAACCGTTTCTAATCCCATCAGCGACTCAGTCTCTCGCCTATCGGCATCAGTCATCACCAAGTAGAAAAACAAATCGTCCGAGAGCAATGATTCGCTTAACACAGCAGCACTTTCTTGATGCTAATGGGCCAAGACATTCACATTTGGCTGGCCCAAACTTTTGCTAACCAGGAAGTCACCAGAGAACAAAACTCAGTATATACGACTGAAGTTTTAGAGGTGCAATCCCTCAATTCATTCCAATTGAATCATTCCGTTCATTGAATTCAAACCCATAGTCAGAGTTTCGTCTTTGACTACAGAAATTGGCAACCTTCTGTTACAAGGCAGTGTTCCTTTCTCACCGATTCTTGCTCAATTTCACCAATTTTGTGTTTTATCCACGAGTGCCGACTAATCTCGTACAACAATCTCCTGCCCACAAGACACAATTAGACAAATTTATTACTCAAAATCAAATTTAATCAAACCCTTTTTCAGCCGCGTCTTTCTGAGAGGCATCAGGCCCCAATGTTCAGCAACTTCTTTCAATCCGGTATGAGCAATACAATTAACATGATAATTCTCATCCATCCAAACAGCAAGTCGCCAATCCAAAGAGACCTAATCTCATCGTTTCTTCATTCTTCACCTCCCCCATACGCAGCAACACTTTTGACCATGCTGACAATTCATTCCTTCAAATTTTCCATCTTATCTTAGGACTCGCCATCGATAGGAACATATTGAATTCGTTTGTAGTTGCTGGGTCGTCTTGTTTCTTAACTTCACAGTAACAAGTCTTGATTAGGGTCTTCGATGCGAGTTATGAAAACTTCGGTTGGATGCAAATTTCTTCTTCTAGTTCCTTGTGTGATGAATGAGTACTTGGATAGCGATTTGAACCACGTAATCGCTGTCCGAATTCAATATTTCCACCCTATATCGTTGCCTTGGGTTGCAGGAAATTTGAATATGAGATACAATTCAAATCGTGAAACACTTTGTTCTTAGGCAATGAACAAAGCAAAACTAGGGTTTGGGTTTTTGAAGAATCAAAGAGAGGAATGACAATTCTGGTAATTGCACAGCAATTATTCGTCACATATGAATGAGAATTCGATCTCATTATATAGCCATGCGACCGGGTACGAGTAGAAGATGCGACTGCAGACTGAGCAGTCGCATTCGACGCGTTTTCAGCAAACATTAATCTGCCGCGTGTTCAGTAAACATTAGCGTTAATGCTAAAGGAAAACACGGTTATAGATAATGCTTCTTGCAAACGCGATCCACACTGTTTTTCACCCGTTTGTGCATTTGAGATCCGCGCGTTTTCGGTGAGCGTTAGCTCGCCGCGTTTTCACTCGACATTAACCTAATGTCTATTGAAAACGCGGTACACGCTATTGGTTGCAACGTGAAAACGCGATCCACACTGAGTTTGAAACTCAAACTTGCTTGTTTTGATGATTCATGTATATCATGTTCTTTAGGGTATAATACCTTTGTATATTAGAACATTACATTAGGTCCTAAAACCCTAAAATCACCAACAAAACATACATATTTAATATGTATGACCTTATAAGCAGTGGCGGATCTAGGGTTTAAAAACTAGATGAGCGGAAAAAAAATCATTAATAATAGGTAAAATTCTTAATAAGTCAAAACACAATTCTTACATAGTATTCATCAAGAATTTGATCAAAAGAGATATAAGAACTGTGAACCTGTCATGTAGCTCCATCAGCTGAACATCTATAATCACATAAACACATCAAAATGATAGTAATGTTCGAGTATTTGTGGAAATTAAAAACAATGGAATGTCAACGCTCCAAATCGACACAATCAAGTCCATGGATATTTGTACCCCTCCACCATCTTAATCATCTTTGTTTACTCGTCATGACCTCACCATTCTCCATTCATTCAAATTTTGAACTCGCCCAATTCATCTTTACGACCCGATCCGGTTGATATCCATTTTTACCAAAGACAGCTTGAATCTGTTGCTCTTGTCCTTGTCCATCACCATCTCCCTTTCTCCTTCACCACTCTCACAAAAACACCAAACTCAATAAATGCTCACCACAACCCTTTCCATCTACTGTGTTCCTCCTCTTCTTCTTATTCTTACATTCACTTCTCTGCAAATCTCTTAACTTCAACTCCTTCCACTCCAAACCAGAGCATTTCATTAGCAGAAACTCAGATGGAAAAATCGATAAAGGTTGAATCTTTGGACCAAAAAATTGACATTCGAGGCAACTTCAGAGCTACCCGAACTCTCTAGAATTCTTACCGGGCTGTAGCTGGGCTAGCTACAAGGTAGATCCGCCACTGCTTATAAGTCACATTATTCTTATTTTATTGATCAATCACTCATGCATTTTGTAGTTGCATGATTCCCTTTGTGGATGTGTTTTCGTCCCGCCTCGGCGTGGACGTGTTGTTCCTCCCTCGCGGGGTGTTATTTGTCCCTCGTGGATGTGTTTATCCTGCAGGTAGGTGGTGTTGCCTCGTCTATTCCTTCCATGTGCGCGTGAAGGTGCCAAGTTCAAGTGCTTATGCTCGTGGGTTTCAAAAAAAGTCAGAGGTGCCTCATGGCCCGTGCTTCAATGATCACAATTCAAGTATCAGATTCGGGTGGTGCCGTGTGTGGCCTGTGCTCTAAGAGTCTAGTATTCACATGTACCCGATAAAAAGAAAAGTGCTCATGCAATATGTATAAGATGTATTCATATGATGATTGATATGTATAAGATGTAAAATCCACTATCAAAAAAAATTTAAAAAAATGTGTAATAGAAACTTATTTATTTTATATGTATTGTTGTAAAAAGTATGGATTTATGGATGTGTAGGAGAAACTTGAATGGAGAAAATGAACATGAATATAAATGTAGAGGAAGGTGAATTCTTATTGATCATTGATGTGTACAAATGATCCCTTTACATAGGGGCACATGCACATACTGAAAGACTAGAAATCAATATAGAAGATTGTCGTTAAGAATTTATGCGATACATGAAAGGCTAAGGAACATTGTCGTATGAAAGGTAAAATGTCATCAACATAAGTGCAATATTCATAATAATCCCCCTTTGGATGACTCATATACATACTATGCCTCATTAAAACCCTGTTGATCTTAAAACTTGATCTAAGTATGGATGGACCTTAATGAAGGTTTGGATGTAGTGAATATGATCATATATAGTGTTTACGATGGTAAATGCATAGAAATGACGTGAACTAGTATTTTATGCATATGCCATTTATTGCCTTGGGAGATGTCCCAAAGATAATAAAGGTTATAGAATGAACCAACATCTCGATGAAGTGAGGTTCTAGTTAAGAAGGCTTGACTAATAATGGATTCACATGAAAATTGGTCTACCTTAGTTTAGGCTAGGTTCTAAACTATTTGACACCTTGATATCCTTAATTCTTTTATACGTGATCATTAGAGAAATGCCAAGGAGAGGGACTAACCCCTCGAAACTCTCTTTTAATTGAAATTTAATCACTCAGAACTCTTGCAATGTTAGTTTTCATTTCAAATCAACCAAAACTTGAATTGCTAGAAGTAGCCAAGTAATATATACTGCTGAGACTGAGACAACAAAAATTTGTAAGTCTTTTTCATTTGGTTAGCATTAACATGTTGTTAATTCAGTTTGTGCAAACCAGTAGTTTCACTATGTGCTTCTTGAGATCATGAGTTGGCCTCTGAGTTTCTTGACATCTGCTTGCTTGACAGGTTTCAGCATGAACATTTGAGCTCCTTCTTGTAGACATCTATTCAACAACAATCGAAAAATGTCACAATTTGATGGAGTAGAATGATAAGGGAAAAATTACGTACTGGTTAATTCTTGTTGGAACATTCTCAGATGAAACTATCACAACTGGAACATCCCTCGTGGATGATGATTCCTGTTTATCATGTAATTAAGAGCAAATATTATAATTAGTGTGTGGTTCTTATACGTATGTTAGTATCCATGAAGTAGTAGTACCTTGATCTTTTTGAGTAGTTCGTAACCAGTCATGCCGGGCATGGAGTAATCGGTGATGATCATATTTACCTTAGAGGCCTGCCACAATAAGTTTCATTAAGAAAAATGGTTGCAGGTTATACATAGCAGAAACATGGGCATTCAAGAAATCATGCATTATACTGTTGTCCTTATGTTTTCTTACATTGCAGTTGCTATGCTGATCCTCACCCAATAATCCCAAGTACTCTAGTGCCATCAGCCCATTCTCTGCTGTGGTAACTGCAATATAACATTCACAAATCGCAAACAAACCACTGAATGTCGGGCAACATCTCACATAACAGTTGTTGTAATTAGCTAGAGTTGAATCCTTAACAATATATATACTTTTAACTCTTGTTTTCATAATTTTATGGAAACGTAGATTCCCTAAATTACCACGGCTTTCCAAAATACTGTCCAAACTATTCAAATTTCCAATCGGGGCAATACAATTTGATAATGACGCCGAATATCGTAGTTACACCGTGATTAAATTTCTTACTCAATCATATGAATCGATCTTTTCTCATTAAGACTCATACACCCTTTCTATAGAGGTCATTATCAACGGATTCACATAATTGAATCAACAATTTAATCACGATATAAATATAGTGTCGCGTTTGAAAATTTGTGTGCTCTTCATTGGAAATTTTGATAGTTTTTATATTCGTTTGAAACAACGTGTCGAGATAGAGAAGAGGATAATATGATGGGACATAAGAGTCAATGTACCTTTGCAGGAAGAGTTCTTGAGCAGCTTCTCGATGAGAACTCGATCAATCAAGCTGTCGTCAACAGCCAGAACATGAGGCTGCTCGTCTCCATACGGCCGAGATCCACCACAACTACCACCAGACTCCATGATAAGGGACCACAACAGCAAACTGAAGGATTCAACAACACAGATTTAATTACTTGATCAAAAACACCAACTGAGCAGCAGCAGCACGTATATTTAAATATGCAGCAACAGCCCAAAATATATTGGAGACGGAAAAATACGCAGATATAGAGAGATCAAATCGGATTCGATCCCAATGGATTCAGATCGATCATCATTCGTCCTGCCTCTGCGCATCATAATCGATTCCGAATCCTCAGCATACCATCTGTCTCTCTCCATATCGGTATTTTCTTCGCAATCACAAAATATATATTTCTCTCTTCACCCTCTCGTTTTCTACATGCTCGTCTTCGTCGTCGTATTATTAGATTTTTATATAGGACGGCGTCGTTTTGTGTCCAAGCTGATCCAAAAACAAAAGGTATTTGCACGTGTTGTGCATACGATTTTGTTGCTGAAATATTTAGAATCGACAAAAATTGGACGACTACTTTATTTCGTTGAACAAAGGGGATAAATATTGAATTTTGTAAAGTACAAATATCTTATCGAAAATGGGGGCTCAGAAAGGAAGGGGGAAATAAAATGATTATGGAATCATTTTATTTCCAAATGAATTTTGGAATCATTATCGAAAATGAATTTTGCAATATTTACGAGAGATATCAAAATAACTGA